>OX467083.1:22787006-23998427 GCA_950106755.1 Climacium dendroides
GCGATGATAAATTCAGGTTCAGAATGACAAACATTCCATAAAATACCAAACTGAAGGTTGGCTCCCATTGATGGCCCCGGGAGGGAGGGTCCTGAATCCCAACTCCCTGCAATTCTGTGGAGTGAGCATAAGGTACTCCCAGTGATGATGAATGAGGTGCTTGCAAGGACAACCGGGTACTGATAACGCTGTTAAATAGCTCAAGAGCTGCAGTTATGAGCCAGGCCGCTATGAATGGGAATGATGCCGTGTTTGCTTGGTGAGTTACAACACAACATCTCCAATTCTCAATCATTTGGCTACCCCCAAAAACAATAACTTACCTCACCTCATTGCAGATGATGAAGACCTCTCTAGTCTCTGTCTGCATCGAGAGAATTGTGTGTGTAATGAGGTCGTGTACAATACTCTCCATAGCCCGAGTTCATGGCAAAGTCTTGTCGCGTTTTGTGCAGCTTAAGGTATGCAGGATGTTGCCCTCTGAAAGAGCTGGTGTATGTTGTCCGTGTATGGAATTCATTTCATCCTATGCAAAACACTCAAAAAAATCCCGAGAAATTCTTGGTTGGAATGACTAGTAAGGTAACAGGTCCAGAAATCGCCCACCTAAGAGCTGAAACTAAATTTTGGGGATGAGAAGCTTCTTGAAATAGTTTTCAGTAAATTTTCCTTGAGAAACAAGTGGAATTGGCATCTAACCCAAGTCGTTTCATATTTTTTGGAGCATTGTGGAATTAGTTACAAAATTTTGAAGTTGTGAAATGGTATAGGGCTCTAAAATCGCCCACCTCCTAAAATGTACACAATTTGTACATTGTTAAAGGCTATGAGAAAGCAACATGTATGCATGGTGTACATTTTGAGGATGTAGGCGGTTTTAGAGATTGTGCGATTTCATAACCTGTTACCCTAGTGTGTCTGTGACTTGGTATGAATTTTACAGCTTGAATGGAATTCATGTGGTACTCAATTTCCCCAATTTCCCCCTCTATATACAACAGGGGAAAGTGTGTAGAAAACAACATCCTTTGAGGGGTTAAGGCATGTTTGCACTTGGTGTTAGGGATGATGTTTGCAATTTGAATCGAGTTTAGACTTTAGAAGTAGGTCTAAAATTTTTATTTCTTGCAAAAAAAATTTTGGAAATATATGGTCTTCAAGGGGTGCAGTTGGATTGACACAACTCAACCAAGGTAATCTCGGATATCCCCGTCAAACCAAGTGGAGGAACAAACTCCCCTCCTTGTGTGCTAGCATGAAGAGCCCCCCTATGAGCAATATTAGCATGGGAAGTTGAATTGTGAACCTCGTGGATTCCATTGGAAATTCCTACCACTTGATCATCACCCAAGGTAGTTTACAGTCATTTTGGACCAATTTCCTACAATTTGACACCATGTGAGGGAGAAGTACCTGAAATAGTATGGAGTGCCCCCCAATTTTGCAATGTAAGGGGGGTTGGAAACAATTCTAAAACTACCTTAACCCTTGAGCACCCCAATGCCTCAAATATGGCCTCTCAAAACTCAAAGATTTCCTTGTTTGACCATTATAATCTTTTCAATGGTACGGTCAAAAGACGTGTCCCTTTTCCTTATAGTTCCATTCCTATCTCTACTATCAATCATTACGGTCAATTTATGTAAATCTCACTTTACGTGATAGTTTGATTGGAATGAATTGAGAAGGGTCTAGATTTTAGCAAATACGGTCTGGGCGCTCAGGGGTTAATCTCTAAAGTCTTGAGATCATTTTTTGTCAAAAATAATTCAAAAATACTATTTTTTTAGCATTCACCTTATATATATAGCTTGAGATATAGCTATGTGTGTGTGGTATCCCTTAAGCATTCTAATGTCCAATTTTTGGATGATAACCAGATTCATACTCTTTTTTTTATCATTATTGCTTGGATGAAAGTCATCTTAATTTGTAGAGATACGTTATCAAATTCTTGTCCTGTCAACTATTTGGATTTGGGGTCACTAGAGTGCATATTTTTCTAAAAAAATTTACAATGTGGAAGTATACCAAGTGGTTGATCAATCCCAAATTGCATTGACCCTAATTCAAAACTAAATTTGCAAAAATGAGGTAATAGATTTGAAGAGTACTAAAATTTCAAATAATCAGCGTGTAAAGAAAACTTCATTTCAAATCCATTCCAACATGTTGCACTAATAAAATGGTACTATTTTGCTCATAATTGAATTTAAAAGGAATTTTGAAATTTTCCTTTCAAAATTTACAAAAAAATATTGGTGATAGCATTGGTGAATCTAAGCATATGGATGGAATCTAAAATTCAAAATCTACAATTTTAATGTGTATATGAATTTCAAATATTCTTTGAAATAGTACTTTATGATGATTTTTCTCAAATCTTAATTTCAAGAGAAGACTCTAAACATTTAGGGTATATATATAAGAATCTAACTATATGATCTTGTACTTCTTTGTCTCAAATTATGTGGTAAAATTTTCATATAGTTTGATTGTATATATGGAAAGATTTTAGCATTAAAGTTGTAATTTTTTAAAAAGCTAGCCGGCAATTTTAGATGACTTTGACCACCATTTGTAGAAAAATTTTGCACTAAAAACTTTAAATTTAAATTCTTTTATGTTTGAAGAATTGAATCAAAAGTTGGAGGGATGTTTAAAAAAGAACACACTTGATTTCATTCTTCAAAAAATTGTTAAGTAGAAGTAGATCCAAGATGAAAGAAAAACTAAATCATTAATAACTTTGAGATGGGATTGAAACACAATAAACCCAATAGTGAGATTGTTTTAGCAAGTAAATTGAACCTTGTCAAACAATTTTCTTTGAAATGTTGCAAAAATTGTATTTAAAAATGAATCCTATGAGTTACTATTTCAAAAAGATGGTTAAATTGCCCCCAAAACAAGATTGTCCATAACTTTCTCATTACTAGTCCAAATAGAATGAATCAAAGCTTTACATGTAAACAAAAAATATAATATTTTACTAAAAATATGTCTAAAAATACATTTTGACTTTTTGCAATTTTTTTGTATTGGCCATTGAATCACTTCTAGATTTTTGTAGTATAACTTTTGCTCATGAAGACTAGTTGAAATAAAAACTATATTCCTACAAAGCTAATCAATTTTTTGTGTTATGATAAAGTTTTAAAAAGTTTCATAAAAAATTGAGGTCATAGGAACTTGTCCCAAATCCATTTTGTCCCTCAAGGGGACAATGGGACTTAAGGGGTTTATCCCTTAAGGATTAGGGGGTGGTCCAGATTTTCAAAATTGTAAAGATGTATTATAAAATGCAACTTACAAAAATAATTTAATAATCACTCTCAAAAATTGGTCATAAAATATGAGTCATAAATCATATCTATTTGATAAGATCAATCAATACAAAATTCAATATTTTTCAATAAAATTTGAAGCCAAAAATGTTGAATCCATTCTAAAACTAATTGTAGATTGAATATTTGTGATTTTTACAAGAATTTTTTTCCTTAAAGTTCAATATTCTAAGTTACACAATTATAGTGATTTTTGCAGATTTTAATTTTACTATTTTATTCAAGTTATTTTTTAAAGGTCATTTTTTGAACTAAAAAGCTTATTTTTTGAAGCCAAACCTATCAATTTGTATTGAATACATATAAAATACTTGAAAAGCAAAGTCCTCAAAATCTACCACATAAAAATGTTAATGAATTGAAACAAGAATCTTCCCAAAAAATGATGGATGAAAAAATGGGTTTTATTTGTGCTTGGGATGTATTTGCACTCATCTATTGCTCAAAATTTGAACACTTGGTCCTTTAGAGATTAAACAATCCATCTTGAATAGTCTCCAACATTGTACATGGTGCAACAAGGTTAACTATTTGGTGAATGGTTTTGTGTCTTTTTGAAGACGATTCACCTATGTGACTCTTTAACTAGAATGTGAACTGACATAAGACAATTTAAACAAATATGATAAATCTACTCTAAGTTTTTTTTTAAAGGGTGTTAGAAATTAACAACATTTCTCATTTAAATGAGTAGAAAGTAAATTTCATTCCAAGAAAAGCAACATCCTACAATGCACTCATTTAATCCCTAAAAGATTTAGGATAGTCCAAATTTCCAAAATGATGAAGATATCTCATAAAATAAAACTTGGAAGTATAATTTAATTCTAGCTTCCAACCAAAAGCTGTAAAATACAACCCATAGACATATCAATATGGTTAAATCAACTACTAAACTTCTACAAATGTAGCCAAATGTGGAGTGTCAAGGGACAAATTTTGTTTTGGTAACCACGACCTTTATAATTTCTAACTTATACCTTACTTTTGAAGTGGTTGTCCAATGTCCCAATTTGAATTTTTTTACACCTTCTCAAAGTTCTCTTGAATAAGCTTCCAATAATACAAACTTCAATTTCTAATTATATGCCATTCCCTTTCAGTGGTGCGGAATCAAGTTGTGCTTGTTGTTGGTCCCTTGTCTTTCTTCCTCCCTACTAAGCTTGTATTATTCTTTTTATTGGCAATGGAATTTCATTTCATTTGTTTCAAAAAAATATTATTATTATAATATTATATACCACTTAAAAGTTAGAAAATCATATGGAGGACCAATATACCGTTAGGACTGAGGATGCTCATAAGGTAGGTACACCCAAATGTGCCACTGACCTTAACCCGCCATCTATACTACATGTACATCTCCAAAATCAGTTCTGTACCTATGTGGAAGAAACACTTTTAGAACCAAACTTTGTTCCTTAATAACTTTTGCATACCGTATCCAAATGCCACGTTCTCTGGTGCGTTGGAACCTCCTTTCACTTGCCAACAAGAACATATGGAAATTTGAACAGTTTAATAATAGAAAATTGGCTCAGCAGCAAAACGTGGCGGTTTTGGGTGTACCTATCTTAGAGCACCAAGGACTATGACTGTAATCAACAAACTGGAAGATGCTACCATAATACCTTATATATTAATAAATTAAATCCAAATACAATATATTAATACCCAAAAGATATTTGCATCTTCGTAACTTATGCTAATGAAAATTAATCCCACCCAAATCACGCTTTGAAGTACTGAGGCGAGGCCCCAAATCGCTTGTAATTAATCCTCAACAAGGGATTAGATTTTCCAAATCCAAGAAGCTCCAGTCCTTGTCTGTGCTCCACATAACACAACTTACATGTTGTAAGTTACCCACTTTTCTGTGTCTCTCATGCTCAAGCATGTTATGAATTAATGGTCCTTGACAGGCATCTGTCAACAGAAAACAACAGAAGGCTCACTCTAAGGTAGGCTTATCACTCTGAGTGCTGCATGATTCCAAAGCTAACATGAAGCAGGGAGAGAATCTCAAATTTGTCCCCTGCTTGAACACCACAGAATGGAATTCATGAAAACAAGGCACATTCCTTCATAAAATCATCAAGTTGTTTGGGACTTGAAAAACAATTCTGTCACTAAGGTAATGTGCTCTAAAAGCAACCGTTCAAGGGCTGGTCCCCCTTTTTTTTAAGGTTTTCATGAATAGAAATATTTTTGGATCATTTTTTAGAGAAAGAAAAATGGATGTGGAACGTCACAGAAGTGGTTTCATATTATTTGAATCATTTTTGAATTACTTATGAATTTTCAAAAAAAATCTGTTGTAGGCACCTATTTGTGACCCTAGGTCTTCCAAGATCCAACCACTTGCAACTTCTAAAGTGAATGAAGGCCAACATGAAAATACAATTGGCTTTTGTAATAAATAATGATTTTCTCTTGATTCTCTCAATGTCCATTTAAGGACCACCTACTATCCATTTTAGACCTAAATATAGGGGCGATTTGAAGAGGTTGCTCGCTTTTAGAGCACACTACCTCAAGGTAGGAGGTTCTAAATGTGCACGGGTTTAAAATCACCCACTAGGCTTCTATTAGTACGTGTTTGGAGTTTTGGCAAAAATAATTCTGTCACTAAGGTAGGAAGTTCTAAAAGTGCACGGGCTTTGAAATCACCCACCTCTTCAAATGTACACTATCTATACATGTTGCTTTTTCACAATAATGTACAAACGGTGTACATTTTAGGAGGTGGGCAATTTTAGAGCCTTATGCCATTTCCACTATTAAATTCATAACTAATTCCACAAAGCTCTCAAAAATCTGAAACGACTTGGATTAGATGCCAATCCTTCCACGCGTAGGGAGAATTGGCCCCCTCATTGCCCCGGTCAACTTTGGTTTGACAAAAAAGCCCCCTATGTTGTGCTAATTTTTTTGGTAATTCTTGCATCTCCCTAGAGTAATTTGGGGCCTCTGATTTCAAATATGAATTCAGAATTTCAAAAAAAAATTAAGCCTTGCAAATAAAAAATTCCAGGGTTTGCCATGGAGGGGCAATGAGGGGGTCAATTCACCCTGGCCCCAATTCCACTAGTCTTTCAAGAAAATTTCATTGAAAAATATTTCAAGAAGCTTCACTTTTCCAAAATTTCAGCTCTTCAATGGATAGGTTTATGAATTTCCTACCATAGTGGATGGCATCAAGGACTTCAAAGTTATGAAAGGTCAAATTTTTTATTGTAGATGTTCTAAAATTGTTTTTTCAACATACGCACATATTGATTTTGGAGATGTATATAGAGTGATGATAATGATTTTAGATAGGGTGCAATTTTTGGAGTATTTACCTTATCTTATGCTATTTGAAGCCCTTTTCTTGTGCAAATTCTTGGTATGTTTGTTAGCAAGCTTTTTAGATAGCATAGAATAACTTGACTCATACATACTATTCTAGAAAGTTTGAAGTCTATTAACCTTTAAAGGATAAAACAAGTCCTAAATGGTCAAAAGTCAAACATGAATTTTATATAATTCTTGATTTATATCATGATGTTTATCACTATTATCTTCTTTTTTTGCTGAAAAAATATCATATTTTAATCATTTTTATAATTATTACAAATCTTTCAACAATATGTCAAATGTTTGGCAACTAAAATGAAACTATGCCCTCAATTTGGAGTTATGCAGGCAAAAGTTTTCTCCTCCTTTGAATTGCTCTCACTTCTTCACCTCTTTGACCCTGGAGTTTTAATTAGTAACTTTAGATAGAACTAATATTTTTTTTAAATCATATCAAATTAATTTCAATGTTCTAAATATGAAAATTGAAGTTATATTTTGGATATGTATTACTATTTGAGAAAAATATAGTTTAATTTTTATAAAAGGTATATTTTAATATAAAAAACTAATGAATGAGACATCCTTTAATATAGGATTGAAGTAGTGGCACTTCAAATCATCAACATAAGCATTTCAATGACTTTGATGTGGGCACATTTTGAAAAATTTGGTCAACTACATTAGCAAATTGTAGTAAAACATGTTGCACATAGTAGAATCAAATTTTTTGCAATTTGGAAAATATATCATAAATTATTAAATTCAACATGTTGTAGGCTCCTTTAATGGGTTATAGACTGAATAGAAAATGATAGATTTGAAACCTTAAAGAGTTAAAGCAATAAAGAGTGATGCATGAATAACATCACCAGGTCCCTTAAATAAACACTTCAATAATATATTCAAGTTTTAACACCTAAAATACCATCATGTTTAGAGGCCCAAAATTGCTTCAAAATATTTGTCTTCAAAGCAAGGCCAAATTTTCATCAATATTTATCTTTTAACAAAAAAAAACCCATACAATCTTTGGGTTAATTTATTCAGACAAGTACTTGTCCACAAATTTTAGAGTGAATATACTCACCAATTGCAAGTTTATTGTGGTTAAACTTCAAAATATAGGCTTTTCTAGTCCTTCTAAAAAGTGAAGTTTTGTCTTCAACATTTTTAGGAAAAAGAAGTATGTCCTATAACTTGTGCATTTTAGTCAACTTAAGTTGGAAAATGGGTTACAAATACATATTAAAAAGTTTAATCCAAAAAACTTTTATATTCATCTTTGTTAAATTGTCAAGTGGAAGGTGTTACTAAATGAAAAATAAATTTTGGATGAATTATAGAATTGTTAGTCCCAATGGTAAGAATGATCTAGTTTATAATTAATATCCTTTATTTTTATTTTTATTAGAAAATTTTCAGAGTTGAAAGCAAAGAAGACTTCATTTGTTTTTTCTACCTTCATTGGCTGCAAAATAAAACTCCTTATAACTTTTACCTCATTATTTTTAATTTCATGGTTCAATATTTGGAGTAGGTATCAATCTATATAATCTTGAAAAAATAATTAATATTTTTTTAGATTATATTTTTTGATGTTGTGTTTGACATTGAAATTCTAAAAAAACTTTAACTCTTGCAATATTTACTGGAATGATATGAAACAAAGCTTTACACATAGGTTGTAATGAGAAGCATCTATCTTAAAAAATTCATGTAAAAATTCCAAATTTTAAAATCAATAGAGCCTAACTAGGTTCTCAAAAAGTCCAAGCAGTTTCCTTGGTCCTTTTGAGGTTGAATAAGAGATTGATGATTTTCACATGATTTGATAAGCTTTCAAGCAAAAAAATATGATATCATTTTAGGCACACAACAATTTAATCCCTTGAGGACCAAGGGGTTGTCAACATTTCCAAAATTGGGAAGATGTATTGTGAAATGTTACTTAGAAGAATAATCTATATAACATTGTGTAGCTTTTAGAGAGGTTGTCTTGAGTGCTTTCTACAAAGTTTTTATTGAGAGATTACTAAATATTTCTTAAAATTGTTTTAGATTATTATTTTTTTACTATATATTTTTGTAAACCTCTTACAATTTTTCTATTCAATGCAATAAGCCCCTATAGCTATTGATGGGAGAAAAGGTAGTAGCATGAATACTATCAAATGTTATGAATGATGATTTTCAAAAAATATTTGTAAAATGTGATTTATATAATCATCATATCCATATAATAAAATCAACTAGTATAAAAACCAATATTTTCAATAAATTTGAAACCCTAAATTAAAATTCCTTCTAAAATTAATTGTAGATTGAATATCTGTGATTTTTACAAGAGTTTTTTTTCCTTTAAGTTCAATTATTTAGTTCTAATCATAGAGATTTTGAAGATTTTTTCAAGTCTTTATTGAAGAATCATTTTTTGAATTGAAAATTTTAGTTTTTGAGACTAAATCTATTAGTATCCTTTGAATTATAAAATATTTGCAAATCAAAGTCTTCTAAATTTGAGGCAAAATCTATGTTGTACAAATGTTAAAGAACTAACAAAAAAAGATGATAGATGAAAAAAATGCAATTTTGAGTAATTGGGAACGATGTGTGTGTTCATTTGTTGTTCAAAATTTGAATGTCTAGTTGTTAAGGGGCTAAGGTGTCACTACCTTATGGATATTCTTCAGAAACTTAGTGGATTCAAGCCATAACCACTTATAGATTTGTAGTTGTGTAGAAGTTATGGTAACTTTTGTTTTGCATTGAATAAGAAGTTCAAAATATTATTAAGCAATGGTAGCATGCATTTTGAGATTCACACACAAAAAGTCAATTTATTCATCAATGTGTAGAAAATAATCACTAAAGAAAAATCTGTGCAATTGAATAATTGATATTAGATTTTTCTATACATAGACAATTATTTGACATATTCCTTGATTGCATATTTTTTATAAATATGTATGTTTGTTGATTTTTTAAGTATCTAACAACTTGTGTAATCTTTTGATGACACCTTTGAATCCTTTGTATGTCTTTTATAAGGATACAATACTCATTTTGATCACAAAAGTTTCTTTATCATTTAAACATGCCCAACAAAAAATCATAATAAATTTATCAAATCAAAAATTCCCCTTGAAAGAGAATCATAGGCAAATTATTTTGTAATAATCTTTATTAGCTTCTCAAATACATATTCTTTAAAATTTTAAGAGTAACAATGTTAAAATAAATTTTTTCTTATGAGAATTTTATGACATCTCAAAGTTGGTATTTTTTAATTGATAACATTAAAATTTTATTACAGTATTTATATATTATTTTTATTCTATTTATATTATAATACAACATTTAATTATTCATATTGCAATGTCATTAATCTAAAATTGAAATGGATTGTATAGATGTTTATGTTATATTTTTTTACAAAAAAATAAAAATAACAAGGTTAAGTCTTTTAGTATACAATTAATTTATTTTAATTTATCAATTAAATAAAATTATAAGAAAAATATGATTGTTTGTCTTAACATGATATAATAATATTACTAAAAAAGCAATGTGAATTGGACATGGATTTACTTATGAGCTTCTTCATGTTTAAGTCCTTGATTACAAATCATAATTCATAAACATTTTAGGTATTGAATGATGTCAAGGAGATATTGAAATGTTGATGAAGTATGAGGTAACAAACATTATCAATAAATAAAAGGAAAAGACGGGAGGCCAATAATTTTTATAATTTGACTTTGATAGAAGACTCAATATTATTAATTTAATAAGTAAAAAATAAGGAAGGCTTGTCAATATTACACTTCTCTTACAACAACCTCAAATGATTTGACTATAAGAGTTTGGAGGATTGTAATGTGTAGTATAATTAGGTAACATGTTGCTAATATTTTGTTCTAAAAACAAAACAAAAAAATCTTCTAGTGGATTTTTTTGTAATTATTACTTTTCCATTTCTTTATTAGCATTCTAGAAAATTTAATTGTTAATGAATTGAATCATTTAAAAAATTCAAATAAAGAATTAAATTTATTTAATTATTTACATGATATTTAACAACCATTTGTTGCTTAAGATTTAGTACATTTAGAATATCTAATTTTAGATGTGAAATCATTCAATCTATTTAGAATTTGAACTATTATTTTAATTTTATTTCATAAAATAATATTAATTTTTAAATCTTACATCTATTAATTTAATATAAAATATCTATATAAATATGATTATATTCCGCCTAAAACTAATAACCAAAACTAAAAATCTATTTTCCTAACCCTTGGACTCCTAAGGTCTTTTTTTCATCAAATTTCATTCAAAATTGCTATTTTATATTGAAAACTAGAAAAAATTTAGAAATTATTTTATCAATAACTTTTTCATTACTAGTTCAAATGAAATGAATCAATCTTTCTATGCAGACAAGAAACACTTTCTATTATAAATAAATTATTTTATTTTAATTTTTAATTTTTTGAGATTTTTTAAGTTGCTTGACATTCTCTATTTTGGACTTAAGTTGGCATAATTTTTGTTCCCCCACACTAATTCAAATAAAAATGATATTCATAGAAAGCTAATGTCTTTTCCTACCTTCCAAAAAATCTTCGAAAAATCACGACTAAAATTGAGATTATAGAAACATATCCAAAATTTATTTTGTCCTTCAAGGATACAATGGGATTTTAGGGGTTAATCAACAATTTATAGGTAATTTATTATTTTCTACTTAATTTTTTTGTCATAACTTAATTAAGATGATTTTACACAATAATCCCAAGATTCCTAAAAGAATTATAGAAATAAAAGATTGGAATATCATCACATTTTATCCAACTTAATTTTGATTTGAAAATAATGTAAAAAAACAAAAGTATAAATGAAAAATGTAATGCCAAAAATGTCATATTAAGCAAATAATTAAGTTTGAAAGATTATAAAACTATTTCAAATTGAATTGTAATCAACAAGACCTTTGCAAAATAGTACTAGGAATAAATTTTGTCCTTTAATTGTACAATTAGAGAATCCTTCACAATAAATTATTATTTGTATGTTTAATACAAAAGAGATTTGATAGATAAATGTGTGATATAAATATATTGCTAAATAATAACTTAGATAAGAGAAATGATCATTTATCAATTTACTTTAGAACATTATGCACTCAAATAACTAATTTGAGAGGTACTACTAAGACTACGTGTAACCGATGTTTCCCAAAAGAATCCTAAATAATTTAAAACAAAATTATAACAACAAATTTTGCTTTAAAATGGTTGGTGGAGATGAAATAACTTTTTGCATTTGCAAATTAATTTAAAAACTTATTGAAAATAACATATGAATTAGGAGTCTAAATTGAAAATTACATGATATGAAGTTGAAGGAGTATCATGTTGTAGGATGCACCAAAGCTTCAATTATAATTGATCATCTTGTCATAGTTAAACTAAATCCCACGTGTGCCACAAATATACTTAAGTCCATAAGTACTTCCTTAATTATAAAATGGACTTGATGCAAGTATAAATAATATCTATATCTAAGATCCAATCTAATATCAAAATCTTTAATATCTCATCTTATTGAATTGATATTAATTAATTAATTCATAAAAACATTGTTGTTGTGAGCCATGCAATTGTTAATTAGATATACTTCTAATTGTCAAAAATTAAAATTGAATTATAATTTCATTCTTCTACTAGATATACTTTGATTTTAAGAGCCCAATGGGATTATAATGAATTTGCATTAATTTGACTAATTTGATAGAATGAAGATAGTGTTGTCAAAAACATTTTATATTATTTTAGTTGGTGTGATTTTATCCATTTTCATCTTGTTTATTCTAATTTTCATTCCAATGTCCATGTTGATTAAACCACATTTATCTAAGATTCATTTAATTAGTTTGAAGGAACCTTACACTATTCAAAATTTTACACCAATTGAATTAAATTTACACTAATAATTGTACTTAAAAAATTTTAATTTTGAAAAGTGAAGGTGTCTTTAGAAAACAAAGAAATATTGACACACCTTTAATTAGTTTTATACAAGCATGTCTTGTTGACACTAGAACAAATGCCAATTAGACATTTATCACATATTTGTTGAGAGTTTATGCATCATGGTGCAGTTAATTTACAACATAAATAGATGCATCATGTTGTACAATTAATTTACAATATAACTAGTACCTAGAAGGGAAGATAATGGTTAGAGCTTTGCACTAAATTTTTAACCATGAGAAAAATTCAAGAAATTATTTTATACAATAGATGATTGAACTAGAGACCCCTAATTAGGTAGCGGAGGTCACAATATACAAAACTAATCTATCATGAAGTAGGGGATATATTATTATGTTTATCTCCAAGTTGGGGATATTTTATAGAAAATGAATTAAATTCCCTCTTTCTTAGAAATCTTGTAGTACTTCTCTAAACAATTCTATTGGCAACAATTTCTAATAATACACTATAATGCACTATAATACATTGTAATTGCACATGTACCCAAAATTTTGAATTTATAATTTTATATGACAAAAAATTGAGTTGAGATTCTAGGAACTTATTTTTTTAAAACCCCATCATTGCCTTTAAAAAAACTTCCACATTTAAACCAAAAAGTTATATTGAAATTAGATATTGATTATGCAAGATGTATACAATCATAACGTGAGGATTATAGGAGCCTTGGTACCATATGTTGTGGTTGGGATGTACAATCCATAGCTAAGTGTCTAGCTCTTGCAAATTATAAAACCATAATAGAAGGACCTTGTTCCCCCAATTCATTCAAGAAATGCAAGTTCAAGGAGATAAGGGGATAACAAAGAATTCTTCAATGTGCTTATTGAAGAATCTTATACTTGTCAAGGTAGCGACTAAGGCTTTTCTTAACATGCTTACCTTCATTGATGTTATTGTGATTCCCTTATGACATAAAAAAAGAATTCAAGTTAGAAAAATCTATTTTTTTTTAATATTGAGAGGGGTTCCATTGCTTACAAAACAAAATAATATGGCAGGCAAAAGAGTCCCCCTTTGTGGCTAGCCTAATGGCTTTCAAGAAAACTTGATAGTTAATACAAAGCAAACTAGTAAAAATTAGAAAGTAATTGGTTGGATTTTACAAGTATAGGAAAAAAAAATTTAATTTGTTAAAAAAATAGCAAAAAAAACAAAGTGGAACCTTGAACCCCTAGTGGAATATGGGAATTGAAGAAAAATAGCAAATAAATCTCAAAAAATCCCCAAACAATTGCCACAACCTCCATGTATTGGGTTGATTCCAATGTTCAAGGGGAACTATTGGCTAGTACATTGTTAGCCAATGTCTTTAGAAAAATAACCAATTGGAGTATGAAATTGAAGGATTCTAAATTAGACAAAAAATTGGTAGTACTAGCGACCAACCAAGGTTCAAAAATAAAAAGTGCATATGTAGCCGCCTCTTTCATTAAAATGGTAAATTTTAGTCACTTGCATGGGTTGTTGGAGGTGGGTATATTTTTGGATAGGTGGGTGTTGGTTTAAGATAGGTTTGTGAAGGTTTTGGAGTGCTTAGACAAGGCAATGGAGGATATCACTTGAGGGTTGGTTGTGGTGGCTAATCTCTATTTTGTTGTCCATGTCTACATGATGTAATGAAATTTGAAGTTTAGTTTCAAATTTGGCATGTCTTTGAAAGAAAAGGATTGTAGCCTTTGCAAATTTGTAGTTGAAGGAAAATAGACAATGAGAATTTGATTCTAAAAAAAAATTAACTAGAAGATTTTTATAAAGAGAGGATGCACCTTGAAGCCCCTAGCTCTTTCTACAAAGAAGCAAATTATAGGGGCAATTATCCAATTGCTCACTTAACCCTAAAAGAACTAGTGTGTCCTTGAGTGACAAATTGGATTTAAGGCAAGTATCCATGGTCTCAATTTTTTGAAACTTTCTTTTCGGATAGAAAAATTGATTTTCTCCATGGAAATACAATTTTTTTTCAATTGGTGCCTAGGAACAAAAATTATATTCAAATAAGCTCATAATAGGGGAAACAGGGCAACAAAAAATTCACAAAAATTTAATTAAATCTTTTTACTCACATAGATTATATTTTTGTCTACATGGGAAGCTTTGATTCATTTCATTTGGATAAGTGATGTAAAAGTTATAGAACATCTTGTTTTCTAAGCAATCTAAGCAACTTTTTGAAAAAATAATGCGTTGGATTTTTTTTGAACTCAATTTTCATAATTTTTCAAAAAAAGAAGTTCTATATGGTTTAGTTTGCTTGTTAGAACAATTTCACCATTGGAATTAGTTTCTTTCAATTCCATCTTAAAAATATTAATAATTTAAAATTTTCTTCTATCTCACATTTTCTTCTATTTAACAATTTTCTTAAGAACGAAAATTAAGTTTGTTTTTGAAATTCTTTTTCGTAGACTCTCAATTCAACTTCCCACGACAAATATCAAAATTTGTTTCTCTTTGCAATAGAAATGGTAGTTTTGAGTGTTTTTTTGGTGAAAATCGCCTTGGTCCTTTAGGGATTAAGGTCGACAAGCCCAATTTTGTCTGTTGCCCAAACTTTGTCCCCTAGTCTTGGCTCTGATTCCATATATTCAAAATTCAAATCTGTCCCCCCAAATATCCAAATTTCTTTAAGATTTTGACAAAATCAATGCATTAATGTCTAAATGTGTAAGCTGTCAGTCTTTGCTTGGTGCAAACTTAAGTGCCGATAGATACGTGGGAAGGTGGTTATGAGGTGTTTATGACCCTATTCTGTGGACAGGAGTGATCCTAGAACTAGTTTATGAAATTTACTACAATATGCTACCTTCGAGACAAATCGGAATCAACTTTGGCTACCTCGAGAGTGAGTAGTGTTAAAAACAAAATAGGGAAGAAAAGATTTTGCATGTTGTAAAGGATTATTGGGATTTTCTCCAATGTATATTTAGCTATTGAAAATTTTAAGTAGAAAAGAAGCGAATTTTAGCCAATTCTATGAAAGTTGATGGGTGGTTTTGTAATCTCAGGGTTGACCACTTCAGAAATTCACAGAAATTACAATTTTAATTCAAAAATTATAATTCCACTTGGGTTTGATCTGTGAAACAAGTGCACACCTTGGGAAAATATGTGCCCCCTCTTGGAATTGGGGCTTGACCCCAGATATTGGGATTCCAAATCAGGGTGGTAGTAGGCTTGTCTACCTTTAAGAGTTGCTTCAATTCAATTCACTCTCGTTTGCAATTCTCCTCCTCAGTTTCTGGTTCACTCTCAGGGGCTGTCGTCTCGGGAACTGCAGGCAGTGCAGTGCCGGGGATGCTCTGCCACTGCTCCATTTATTTCTCCCCGACTAACTAAATGCCAAGTGTTCCTGCCCGACTTCCAAACATTATGATCCCAAGCGAATCAGATGCAGTCAGTCCTTCCACGACAGAGTGGCGCCACGCCGCCTTCCAGCTTAACTGAGCCCTTGCCAGCGCCGGGCGCGGCATCCGTCGCAGCATCCGTCGCTGCAGCGCAAACGAGAGCCATTCCACGAACGGTAGTTTCGTACAGTACAACCCCACTCTTTGCAGTTGCCGTGCTAGCTTCCCTCTCCAGCGCATCCCGTCACCCATCCCTCTTCCTCCTGGCCCCCTCCTCTAGTCTCGCACAATTGCGGCTCGACCCCCATTCGATTCAAGTCCTCCGTCACGCACCCTTTTCGTAGACTGTCTCACAGGCACACTTGCGCGCAGCAAGCTCATCAGGTGCCTGGCGCCCTGCAGTCACGCACTCCCCGCAATTCAAGCACAGCTACCTGCAACTACAGCGCACCTTTCGCATCTTCCCTGTTCAGCTAGCTCAGATTCTCCCGCACCAGGTCTATTGAAACCATTTGGACATAAGCTGAACTAGGTCCCCACTTTCCGTCTTTCACCCAACCAGTGGTCGTCTCCTGGGCAAGCTCCCCGGAGCGAGTTCATGGTCGGGAGCTGGTCCTTAGCTTTAGTTAGCTTTTGGTAGCGATGGTGGCGGATGGGAAGACGATTCTGTTGCATCCCAAGAGGACGAAGACGAAGAAGGCGGTGCAGGAAGGGAAGTACCGTGGCGTGCGGCAGCGTCCGTGGGGTCGATTTGCAGCGGAGATTCGAGATCCACATACTCGGGAGCGGAGGTGGTTGGGAACGTTCGACACGGCGGAGCAAGCGGCCGTGGCTTACGACTTGGCGGCTCGCTCCATGCGTGGCGCGAAAGCCAAAACCAACTTCATCTACCCCGCACAGCAGACGACGTGTTTGCTGTCGTCCACTCTGGCGTTGTCGCAATTGCAACAAGGGGGAGGGTTCTTCACGAAGAGGAAAGCTCAAGGTGATGGTGATGGTGATGGTGGGGAGAAGCAGCAGCCGGTGAGCTGCTGGGACACGGCGATGGTGACGACGTTCGCGACGTCCAATCCTGCGAATTCGAAGTCCCCAGCACCGGAGGCGGGCTCCATGTTGGACGCTGTGATGAGGGAGCCGTTTCGACATATGTGTGAGAGTGTGGAGAGGTTGGCGAGCGCTGTCAGTGATCCCTTGCCACTGCGTCATGACGCGAATTCTTACGATGCTGTGAAGCTCACGAAGCCGGATGCTCAGAAGTATTCAAGCGCTGGGGTACAGAGCAAGGGAGCATCTGCATGTGTTACTGTTGCAGAAGCACCACCTCCTCGACCACCTCCCAAGGTCGATCGATCTTCTCCTCTCTTCAATTCGTTGCATTGCTTGTTCGATTCTCATTTCTATGTGTGTGATGATCCGATTCCTTGCCTGTGCCGATTCATCGATCGATCGATCTTCACTGTGTATGATATACTCAAGTGCAAGTGTGGAGCACTGTTTGTTTGTGATGGCAGGTGATCAATTGCGAGGTGACGGTGTCGAATGATTCAACAGTAACCGAGACTGGTGATGGCTTGTTGCCTCTCAGTGATGAGCAAATCAAGCTTCCTGCTCCATTGAAGCTATTCAACAAGGACGATGGGACGGGAACGCTTGCCCAGGTGGTTTCCAAGTATATCTGCTTTCCCAACGGACACCCAACCAAAACCTTGACCGAAGACTCCAACTCCAGTCTCAACATTACCGTTACGAACTCCGACCCATGTTTATTCTCCTCTCAAGTTCTTCAATTTTCAGAAGACTCGGCCACCTCTCCACTGTCTCCCTCCACCGACACCGCCACATCTCTGGGGCCAGGGCCAGTGCAGGCTGCAGTCGAAACCGATCCAAGCTGGAGCATGTTATGTGAGCTTCCAACTCCTTGGCAGTCCACGTACACTGCTGACCTTGCTGGAATGCTGGTGGCGAACAACTCGATGTGCGATCTTCCAGACGCATGGCAAACCTTCGACGACGGGTGTGATGAATGCTTTTTGAGTGCAGACTGGCGGTTTCCGCAAGCTGCTACGAGTTCCTGCTTGTTCGCTGGGAACAGCATGGAGGAAGATTTGGGGGGGGACTTGTACCCTGGAGTCCATGATCCACTGTTCCCGGGTCTGATGGAGATGCCAAGTACATTGCTAGGATGTGATCGGCTTTGGAATTAGCTTCCGGAAGAGATCGACAGTGAATCCATGCCAGCGTCCATCAACTAATCGAGCGTCGTGTGTACGTGTTGGGGTATTGAAATTTGCGAATGTTGCATTGTTGTGTGATCACGTTCTAATTCACGGACCAGCTATCTTGGACGCAATCCATGAGTTGTTTTAGGGTGAGCTAGTCACTGCTAGTGTGCAATCCATGGAGATTGTACAGGACATCGAACTTGTTTGAGTCAACTTCTGTAATTGAGGCTCGCAAATTTGAACTTGCTGTTGAAGACATATATGTAGTGACAGTACATGGAACTTCAGAGACAGGAAAATGCAAGTGCTTCAAGGTATAAATCGATGTGGATTGGGTGTATTTGGTCTTGTATTTGGTCTTCCGTTTGGTTTTGGATTCGTGATTCATGAGTCGGGATTAATGTTCGATCCTACCTTCAGTAGCAGTGCTTAATCATATGTGTAGGGTAAGATGCTTCATGGATGTAAGCACCTTTAAGCGATGGTGGCACGTCGTGGGTGCCATCAGGCGTTGTGTCCTAGTTGCTTTTCTCCTTATCCTGCTTGCGTCAAGAACTTTGAGAAATTGAAAGGAAGAAATCTCGTGCAGTTTCATGAAAGCAGTAGAATCCATTGTTATTCAAGGCTGGGATGAGTTTCATGCAACGAGGTTGCCTGTTGTGGGTAAGCTTCGGTCTGCAGAACTTGGGATTGGCCACGGGAATTGGCAGGCCTGCACAACTCCAATGCATAGCGCAATGCATGTTGTGTGCACCCAAGTGTGCATGCAGAGTGCACCCACAATTGCAACCTCCTCGTACAATTAAGACCTTTCAGATTGTGTGTCGATGGGCAGAGTGTAGAGTCCTATAATTATACATGTAAATAGATATATGTAGGCATGTATTAAGGTGACCATCCCTTGAATTGCCACTGTTTGCTACTTGTGCATAGTTAAGGTGAACTACCCTATTATGAATAGAATGGGAGCAAGCTCATTGTGGGTTAAATTAAGATAGTAGTGTACATTTCAGAATTTGAATGTACACCATAACAATTTTGTTCACAGAGAACTCAGTTTACCTTACTACTCTTATAAGACAAATAATAATTATATATGTTTTTTGTTTACAAGTGAAAGGAGGTTTCAATGCATGAAAGACTTGTGGATAGTGTATGCCAAAGTTATAAAAGGTCTAAGCTTTCTTTTGGTAGATGTTCTTCAATTGTTTTTTTCCTCATAGGAATATATAGATTTTGGAGATTTAAACAGAGTGATGATGGTGGTTTTAGCTTGAGTCCAGTTTTGAGGTGCCCATTTTAGTTAATGGAGGTATCATCAATGCCCCTTGGTTTCCACCCAAGTAATGGAGTCCTCCACTTTGCAAAATTTGATGTTGCAAAAAGTGCACAAAAACAAAGATATGAGTGCTTAAATTGTTGCACTATGCCAAGAGTTAAAACCATGTGGTATGGTATTTAGATTGGTTTTTGGCTTCTCTACAAGTATAATATGATTCAATGAATATCCTTGATTTATCAATGTAATGGAAATGTAAAATGAAGTTTGGATAAAGATTTGTAGAGTGAAAGAAATTTTATATTTGAATCAATACAAAACTAATTAATTCAATTGATCGTAATTTTTGTTTGGTGAAGGGTACAATAGAGCCTCCTTAAAGTAATAATGTTGGGATTGGAGTGCTATATTACATTAGGGAGGGTTATTGCATTAATCACATTTGTATGCAGCTTAGAGTGAATGCATTAATCACTTTTGTATGCCACCCATGGTAGGATTGGGCAATCAATATTACCTTAAATATAGAGGTTATTACTTTAAAGAGGTTCTAGTGTACTACAATAGAATTTATAATAAGGAGTAGGGAAGGGATTGGTTGACACATTACATTATAGATGTTTATTACTGTAGAGAGTGTTATTTATTAGAAGTTCTATTGTATTTGTTGAAATTGAGGGAAAAATAGTATTGAAATAATTAATTAGTTTAACTCTTAAAAGACCATTATCCCCTTGTGGAATAAATGGGATTTTGGGCAAGTATCTATGGTCTTAATTTTTATCACAATTTTTTGAACATTTTTTTTTAGGATAGGAAACTTATTAGCTTTGTGGTTACATTATTTTTTTCAATCAATGTCCAAGAACAAAAGTTTTGCCAAATAAACTTAAAACAGGGAAGACTAGGCAACAAAAAAAATTCACAAAAATCTGAACTAATTTTTGTACTCAAATAGATTAGATTTTTGTCTATATGGAAAGCTTTGATTCATTCCATTTGGATAAGTGATGTAAAAGTTATATAACATCTTGTTTTTTGGGCAATCATAGCAACTTCTTGAAAAAATATTGTATTAGATTTGTTTTTAAACTCAATTTTCATAATTTTTCAAAAAAAATCCATATGGTTTTATTTTCTTGTTAAAACAATCTCATTGTTGGGATTAGTTTGTTTCAATTCCATCTTAACCCCTCACCGCCCAAGGCCTAACCATGTAAAAAAACAACCTTGCTTTTCAAGTGCTATAAGTCTAAATGTGAGTAAGTTATGAAAATCTCAACCGTACAATATTGTAGTGTGCATGTTGTAGATGGTGTAAATCAAATTTGGGGTCATTTGACCGTATAGATTGAAAGATTATAATGTTTTAGTGTTGACAAAAGATGCTGAAATTTTCCTAAAAACACATTTGGAGGTGAAATTCGATTTCTAAATCTACTCAAATGAAAAAACTTTAAACTACAAAGTGATTTAAAATCAAAAGACAAACACTTTGGTGGAAAAAAAAATCATTCAATTGACTCATTGCGTTTGCAAAATTGTTTTGAAATGTCAAAAAACAGTGAAAAAAGTAGCAAAAAAACACATCTATGGCTAAACCCACCTCTACTAAAATGCTTCTCAGTCAATCATAACTTCTTGGATTGATATGAAATTTTTACCACAAGAACTAGACTAGTATGCACAACTTTTCCAACAAAAATTATTGAAAACAAACCCTGTATGAAGAAGTTATAAGCCGCCGAAGTTCACTGTAATGCAAAAATGTCTGGATTTTGAACTTCGAATTGCTCCCAAGCATTCAAAACACTTGGATTGACATGAAAATTTTATCACAATAAGTAGAATTTATGGGGAACAAAACCCAACAAATTTTATTGAAAAATAACATTTGATGAAAAAGATACAAGCCCCCGAAGTTGCAGCCATCTCATTGCAGTGTGGTGAACTCAAATTGAACCTGCGAACTTTGAATGGCTTTCAAAAACTCATTACATCTTGGATTGATCTGAAAATTTTACCCCAAAAAATAGACTATTATGCGCAATTTTTCCAACAAGTTTTATTGGATTTGGACATTGGATGCAAAAGTTACAGCGCTTTGAAGTTGACTGCTAGACTGTGTGAGGACACTTTTGGTCCCCTTGGGCGGTGAGGGGTTAAAGATATCAATAATTAAAATTTTCCTTCTATCTCACACCTCCTTATATTTAACAATTTTTTTAAGAATGAAATTTTTTTTTTGTGTGTGTGTGTGTGGATTTTTTTTCTATATTCTCAACTCAATTCCCCACCATACAAATTTAAACCTCAAAACTTTGTAGTTCAAAAATTTAAGTTAAGAAGGTTCAAAGTAATAAAATCTAGTCATGCATAGTGCAAAAAAACTTGTTTTCTTCACATTAAATATAAATATCTTGCAATTTGTACCGTCCAAATTTTTTGAAATTTATTCCACAAATTGTCATACTAGTTAGGTGTAAGATCCTACCGTTAGATGTGCAAAAGAAACAAATTTCAAGGTTTTTTACTCTTTGCAATAGAAATGGCAGTTTTGAGTGTTTTTAGATGGAAAAAAGGCCATGGTCCCTTATGGGTTAACACAAGATATAGAGCTCAAAGTATAGACTTGTGGATTCGAGTATACAATTACTATATTTGTAATGTAAAAGACATCTTGTTGAGCATGAAAAAATAGGTGTTGATTGTCAATATTAAAGTACTACCATTTGTAGTTGTTAGAAATTTCATCATGAATGTTTGGTTGCAATAAGCCATTAGTAATTATGTATTATGTTGACTACAATTGAGGTTCATTATGTATTTTTAAGTTTTCTACATATTACAACAAATACCTAATTGGTGATTGATTCAAAGATTGGACAAAATAAAAATTCTTAAGCCAATTGGAATGTGACACTTGTTCAATTATGAGTTACTTTTAACTTTTAAGGTCAACCTCATGTCATGCACCTCTGCATATATATTTAATAAAATAAAGTCTTCATCTATAGTACAACCCAATCTAACTACCTAATTTATCCAAACAAAGAAATGTAATTTACAAATTAAAGGTCTCTTTCTTTGTAGTTTTAGTGAATAATAAATAACCATAAATAAGAAAGGTCCAATATTTAGATGATTGAAGGCAAAATCTATTGGTGTTTTGTATTGAAGGCAAGAATGAACTATCATCTTCACCAATTTCATTGTTACAGTGGTAGACTCAATGATTGATTATTGAATTGCAAACTTGATCAAATTTAGGCTTTGCAATGAAACTTATAGCTACATTTCTTGAATAGTTCATAAACTGCGTTTGAATGTTGTATTCAAAAGTTATTAGAAGTCAAAGTTCAATTGATAATTTTTTGGAATTTGTATCCTAATTTTTAGTATTCTATTCTTGTACACTCTATACTAATGAGAAACTATTTTTATAAAATCTAGATTTATTACTTAGGGCACACTTTTGGACAACAAATTTATTTTAGTTCATTATACCTTAGCTCACTCCATTGATTATGGAAGTGGTTTTCAAGTCAACACATTACTAAATGCAAAATTCCAAGACCACTAATAATTAGAGTAGGGTCAAAGAGGTTCTAGTTCAATTTTTTGAGGAATTGGCGAGGGAATTGGATTGAATAAATAATAAAGGAAAAATGATTGTTAGTGTATTGTGAACATGTGAAGTTGAAAATGAATTGAATTTCAAAACCAAAAAGTAAAGTACAATCAATTTAAAAAAACAAACTATTGTAATTATAATATTAAAATTAATGGATAAAAAAATGCATTTTTCTATGCTTAGGATGTGTTGTTTTCATCCATTATTTAAAATTTGAATGCCTAGTCCTTTATGAGTTAATGGATTATTGTACAATTTGGTTGTTTTAAAAATTTTAAATTTTTACAAACTATTATTTATTCTATATTTAAATAAATATTTTTAAAATCCTAAAAATAATTATTTTAAATAAATTACTGATAGAAGATACTAGTATCTTGTGATTGTTATAGAATTAGTATATATGAACAAAGAGAGTTATTTTGGGAAAAGACATAAATTAAAGTCATAATTATGCATTATGATATATTCTCTCATAAAAATGAATACAAGAATTTCATTATATCATATCAATCTAATCAATTTTGAATAATATCATATATGTACATATGTATATATATATATGTAGATGTATATATATATATATATATATATATATATATATATATATATATATATATATATATATATATATATATATATATGTAAATTTTAATTTTAATTTTTTTTTGTTACTTAACCCCTATAAGTCCAAGGTCATTTTTTTGTCAAAAACCACTCAAAACTGCCATTATTGGTGCATTTGCTCAAGGAAACAAAACAAAACAAAACAATTTGGAATCTAATCATAGGATCTTGTACTTTATTTATCCAAGATCATGTTGTAAAACTTTCATGAAGTTTGACCGTATAGATTGAGATATTAGCATTCAAAGTTTATTTATTTATTTATTTTGAAGACTAGCATACGATTTCAAATGACTTTGACTACCATTTGTGAAAATAGTTTGCACTATGGACTTTGAATTAAAAGAATTTGTGTTAAAGAATCGAGTTGAAAGCACAAGAAAAAGAATTCTCCAAAAAACACATGCTTGATTTTCATTCTTAAAAAAGTTGTTAAGAAATAGGTCCAAGGTGGAAAGAAAAATTAAATTGTTAAAAGCTCTAAGATGGGATTGAAACACAATAATCCCAAAGGTGGGTTGTTCTAGCAAGCCAACTTAACCTTGTCAAACAATTTTTTTCTGAAAAATTGTGAAAATTGCATTCAAAATTGAATCTTTCAAGTTTTTTTTTCATAAAGGATTGCCTAAAAATTAAGATTGTTCATAAATTTCACATCACTATTTCAAATGGAATGAATCAAAGCTTCACACGTAGACAAAATATGATCTATGAGGAAAAAAAAATTCAAATTTAATTTCAATTTTTTTGTGGATTTATTTTTCTACTTGCCAAATGGAAATTTGGACTTTTTGTGGTATAACTTTTGCTCTTGGGCATAGATTAAAATAAAAATTATATTCCCATTAAGATAATAAATTTTTCTTTATTATTAGAAAGTTTCAAAAAGTTTCACTAAAAATTGAGTTCATAGGAACCTACTTGAAATTCACTTTGTTTCTTGAGGGGCAATGGGCCTTTAGAGAGGTTAAGTAAATAAATGAAAATACAATGATGTTGTGTTGAAAAGGTTGTTTTGAGAATTATTTATCAATTATTTTTTTCAAAGAATAGATACGCAAGTAGAAAAACTTTGTGATTTTTTAATTCCTAACCAACCAAATGTTCTTGTTTTGAATGATTAATGAAATCAAATCCCCTAGGTACAAAAACTTGACATATTCTTGTCATTTATCTAGAACTAACAATTTAAGAAAATTTGTACAATGTAGACTTTCAAATGTAATCTTTGTAAATATTTTATGGTTCAAAGAGTGCCCATGTATTTCTCCTCAATTAGTCTAAAGATTGATTGGTTTATTTCAAAATTTTATCTTTTAAGGACCTCCATTGAAAGTATTGGTTTTGGTGTTTTAAATCTGTTCAATTATATTGAGGCCTTCCATTTCGAATGGAAGAAAAAGTTCCAAATTGCATCAATCAATTGCTTTGCTGAACATTGCTGAACGTGTAGGATTAAAATAGGAAAGTGACACAAATGTCAAAACTTGAGGAATTGTTGTATTTTCATAGGTTCTTCGAATAGATTATGAAATTTCTCATCTCATCCTTAAAAATTTCACCTCTTTACAATAATTTAATTTAATTTTAAATGCTCACAATACACTGTTTTAATTCAAAAGAATACACATAAAAAAAGTGAGTTTAAATCTTCCAATGTAACAAGCAGCTGCTGCACAGAGGCTCTGTCCTTGTAGCACTACAGTAGCGTCTGCTTGCGAATCAGAATTCACAATATCTGCTCCCCCCAGACTTATGATATGAACTATTTTCTTCAACCAATGCACAACTTCAGAGGCGACTGTTGCACAAGTGCACAACATCCTTGATAAATCATACTTCACAAGTAGATCCACAAAACATCGCCAATATGAGAAGGCTGAGATAGAAAAGTGGCCAAGGAGTGACCAGTAAGTATCTGAATTGAAATAAAATGCCCAAGAATTTACATACGAGAATAAGGAGATCACAACGCAAGATTTTTGAGAGACTTCCGGGCCATGCCTGCCCAAACATGAGCCTTGGCCTCCGTGTCTGAGCTCAACCAAGCTTTCTCAGCTCGTCGTTGATTCTGCCTCACATTTTTGGCTCTCTTGGGAGCCAAGCGTTCATCTCTAGAAACAAATGCCAGCCGGAACTTCTCTGCAACTGAGGGTTCATTCCTCACTTCATTAGCGGTGGTGGTAGGCGGGGCTTTTGGTAATCTTTTAACAACTGCCCACGTTTCTGGGTCAATGTCGTCAAGAAGAAACTCGTCCAACAAAACTGCCTGCTGAGCTGCACTAGGCACGACGCCATACGTTTTCCAAGAAAAAACTGGGTTGATGACAATTCGGGGGCACTCGTTCGCCAGACGCTGCCTTGAAATGAGATCAATTCCGGGCTGCACACATGAGCAAAATTCAAGATCAATATCCACAATTCCAGGTATTATACTTTTAGAACATTTCTTGACCAGGGCACATGCAATGGCTACAGTAGATAGTAGACACAACATTGAGTGAAGGAGCGCCAAGGCAGACAATTGGTGTAGAAGGCGTGAACATACCCAAACTAGCCATCTCAATGCTTGTGCGCCTTCTGCGACAGGCTTAGTATCTAGCGCCTCCCAACTGTCTTCTTCCTCATTGTGGTTAAATTTTGGTACAATGTGGCTGATTGATTTTCTCGTAGCAGCATCACTCAATGGGGTCCCACTGCATGATTAACAGCAGGAATCAGGCGGAAGCTTTGCAATAAGACACATGCATTTCACAATCCTTGTGGATTTTCGGAACACTATAAGAAAAGCATTTCAACCAAAGTACAATGTTAAAAGAAATCAATAACCCATCTGGGTAAAGATCTCGCAGCACAAATACCATCCACAAAGAAGCTTGCTCAACAAGAGAAAAATTGATAACGAGAAGGTGTGTACCCGCATCGCAAGGTCCTTAAATTAGGGCAATGCTCCACTAGGGCACGAACAGCAGCGGAAGTCAGCTTGTTGCATCGACTGCATACAAAGGCAGCATCGTGCACCCGATAAATGACTAAAATTACTTTACAAAAACCCCACGGATAGAAAGTTCGAAATATTTGGCATCCAGAAACCAGCACAAGATGTTAACCCCCAAAGGGCCACGAATTCATGATTCATATAAATAGACCAAATTGTAAAATAATAATCCGGATGGACCCAAGCTTTCTGTCATCAGAATCAGTGAAAAATACTACATGTGCAGGTCAAAAAAAAATTGGACAAAAGAAAAGTCCCCATATAACCTACTCAAAAGTACTACAAAAAACATGAGACCATTCGGTCCTCTAGAAGTGAAAGCACTGTTCTATTATCAAATTGCACAAGGGTGAAGTTTTCAAGTTTTCCACCCACCTTATGTCGACATCTTGCAAGCGTGGGCACCTTTGTGCTGCCACAAAGAAGCTAGAATCAGTAACATCTGAGCCCGACACATCGAGAATCTCCCAAGAATTGTCTGCCAGAGCAGCAAGGAGCTCATCACACAGCAAACCCCGTCGTCGAGCAATCGCTACAAGTTTACCCTGCAAAAACAAACAAGCCAATACCTATCACTACAACCATAAAACCAAAACCAACACGATATCGCAGCATCTACTAAAATCGGGAAATTGTAGTAAATAGAGAACCAACCTTAACATGAAAAGGCAAGACGGGCGCAATATCTTGTATGTCATCAATCAAGTCTTCCAAATGCTCGCCTAAATATCCCACGCACAAACTCAGAAGACTTCTGCGATGACTTGACGATGCCTTGGGAACTTCACCTGCAAAACCAGAACACTCTCAATAAGAACGGGTCCAAAAGTCCCATGCAGTGTACTCATGGCCAAGACTTGATCCCGCTAAAGATCGATTCGACCTCTCATAGAAAACTCAAACAGCACTACTGGATCACAGTGCTTCCGCAACAAAAAAATCCCCGGCGAAACTCAGACAGATAACGAGCAACGAATTGAAATCGTCAAACCCCAACCCTGAAATGGTGATGACAATCAATTTCCGAAACTTGCAAAATAGAACTGACCTACTTCCGAATTTCGGTTGGAAACCTGAGCCTGCTAAAGACTGGTTCGACCTCTCATAGAATACTCAAACCAGCTCTATTCAATCACTGTGCTTCCAAACCAGAGCTACAGACCCCCACGCCCACCCCACTCCCGGCGTAACTCAGCTAGATAACGACAATTAACTGGAAATCCCCAAACCCTAAACCTGATATGGTGAAAATAATCAATTTCAAGGAACTTAGAAATTAGAACTGACCTACTTCCGATTTTCGGTTGGAAACCTGACTCAGCAAAGGTCGATTAGCCGGTGAACTGGCCATGACAGGGACGGAATTAGCATTACTTGTCGACGGCTCCCCATTCGATCCTGCAGAAGCGCATCTTGAACACTCCCCCAACTTGCTCTCGAGCCGCCCGTCGGTGCAAAATGGACACGAACAATCGCGGGCGGTGCCTAATCGATTCTGTTGGCACCTTCCACCGCCATCCATGTCCTGCAACCCTAAACCCCAAACCCTTGGTCGCACCTCAACTTCGTATCCCGATTGCCTGCCAAAAAATCTACTAATCGTCCTCGTGAAATTCGCGTTGCTGAACAGCCAGAAGATCGAACTGTGGGTCGAATTGCAACCTAAAACTCAAAGAGTTGGAAACCAAAACGAAATTGCAAATCCGACGTAGCAACTCATCGTCGAAGAGGAGCAGATTTACAAATTGTTCAGAAGCTTGGCTTCGGAGATTTTGATTGATCCCAAGTGAGGGTTGAAGGAAGCGCTGAATTTGAGCTCGCGCGTGGAATCGATTGAAGACGGTTGCTTGGTTGTGAAGCTCTTCACGAGCTCCTCACGGAGTGGGGAACTACGCTCCGTCAATGGAACTTCCCCGCTCAACCCGTTCCCAAATCTTCCCAATATCATCCCTCTCTAATAACACACCCAGTATTGGGGACAGCATAATTCTATTAGGGTTTTGCAGATCACTCATGTCGGACGATCAATTGAAAGTTGAAGACGCCTATTTATATTTATGCTATTTTTTTACTAGTAATATTTATTCATTTGGGATACATGATATATTGTAATAAGAAAGAGTAGTGTGCCTTGTGCCGTTGCCACAATCAAAACTCAAAACAAAAGTAAAAGTAATTTTTTAAAAATTTTTAGATCTAAAAAAATACTTCAAAATTCCATAACTTTTACACTGTCTGTCCGAATGCCATGAAACCAAGCCGGTGCACCCCTCCTCGCCGAGGGCTTTTTGACGGTACCAAGCACGCAACCGGGGGACGCACAGTCCAAGAGATTTCAACGTGACAAACAAACAAAACAAAACAAAACAAAACAAAACAAAACAAACAAACAAAACTCAACATGACAATAAAAATAAAAAATAAAAAAAAATAAAAAAAAACTCAATGTACCAAACAAACAAACAAAACAAACATCCTAATTTAAGGTATAAATTTGGCAAATCTATTATTTTGCCTTCAATAGAATTAGCAAATTGTTCCCCTAAAAACTCTCAAAATTTCTATACCCTTGTTGCAGCATTTGGATAAGGTCTTTTTTTTCTAGCATTATATTATCAAATTAATTTATGTTGAATAGAGAATATCCTCTAAAAAATGAATTCTATAATAGCTAACCCATTTCCAACCATCACCCCATTTCCAATTTATAGGTTGCTTTCTTTCTATGAAGTTGTGGTGGAGTTTGAGGACCAATTGTGGTGCATTATGATTGGTTGTAAGGCTATCAATATTCCCGTCAACATTGCAACCAACCCTTGTTTGATTTTGCAATTAGCCTATAGTGAGATTGTATTTTGTATAATAAAATTTTGGATTCCAATCTCACCATAATTATATTTTGTATAATAAAGTTTTGGAAAAATAAACAATACTTCCAAACTCTATTTTAGTACATGGAAAAAATCCCGCACTCAAAGAACTTGGGCTCCAAATATGTCTAATTGCTTAGGTGGTTGGAAATAGGTCAACTATCTTAGTCAACAAAGATGGAGTAGAGCTTGATGAAGAGGCCTTATTTTCTAGGATTTTGACTAGGCAAACCTTCTTTGATGTAAATAATGCATATAAATTTTCATATTAGATGAATGATCTTTCTTTAACGACATACTGTACCACAATGTAATAAAATTTGAAAAATGAAAAGTCCAAATTGCACATGAAAATGTAGTTTGACTACAAGATAGTGGAGTTAGTTCACAAGGAATTAAACCATTGTTTAATATATATAACCCCTAAAAGACTAGGGCCTTTTTTTTTTGCCAAAAAACACTCAAAATTGTCATTTCTATTGCAAAGAGTAATAAATTTGAAAATTTTTTTTTTGCACATTTTACCATAGGATCTTATACCTAACTAGTATGAAGATGTGTGAAATAAATTTCAAATTTTTTTACTAAACAAATTGCAAGATGTTTGCATTTAAAGTGAAAAAAACAAGTCTTTTTTGCAAATTGCGTGACTAGATTACTTGACTTTGAACCTTCTTAACTTAAATCTTTATGGTAGGGAATTGAGTTGATGGTTTAGGAAAAAAAGAAAATTTAAAAAAAAATTTCATTCTCTTAAAAAAATTTCATTCTCTTAAAAAAATTTAAGTAGAAGTAGGTGTGAGATAGAAGGAAATTAATATCTCTAAGATGGAATTAAAATACACTAATCCCAATGGTGAGATTGTTCTAGAAAGCAAAATAAACCATGTGGATTTTTTTCTTAAACGATGAAAATTGCATTTAGAAATGAATCCTACAAATTATTTTTTCAAAAAGATGCTTGGATTGTCCGAAAAACAAGATTGTCCATAACTTTCACATCACTTATCTAAATGAAATGAACCAAAGCTTTTCATGTAGAAAAATATAACATATGAGAAAAATAATTAAAAATTTAAAAATTTAAATTTTTAGAATTTTTTTTGCTGCCCACTCTCCCTTGACTTGAATTTATCTAGACATAACTTTTGTTTGTGGGCATTAATTGAAAAAAATGATATTCCCATGAAGATGATCCATTTTTCTATCTTGAAAAAAATTCAAAAAATCATGACAAAAATTGAGACCATAGGCACTTATCCAAAATCCCAATGGAGGACCAATCACTAGAGAAATAGTCCTTTAGGGGTCAAAAGAAATTATATCTAGAAGTTTACATGTACTAAATTACTAATTCATTGCAAAATATTTTTTCTACATTATATCTATTATGAGTGAAAGATTATCTCCAAGCGCTCCAACATTTATATTTTAGATGATGGATAGAATACTTCAAGGCAATGTTTTGTCCAAATAACTTTTCATTTGTTCAAATGAAATTATACTTGAATCTTTCAAAGATAGTTTTTAATAACTAATTGTTGAAATTGAGCTTGAAATTGAGCTAATTTTGAACTAAAATTGAGCTAAATAATCATGTTAATCCCTAAAGGCCCAAGCCTTTCCAAGTGTGTTTTTCCTCTAAAAAAAATGGGCTTATAGTTGTCCCCAAAGAAGCAAACTGCGTTTTTTTTTCAAAATCTAATCGTAAAGATGTTTAAAGAGCTTGCTTACTAGTGTGGTTACCAATTTTGAGTGTGAAATTGTATAGAAATTGTGAGATTAGAACCAAAAAAATCTACTAATCTTATTTTAAGTATGTTGTTCCTCCCCACAATGTTTGAGAAATTTGCATATATTAAGAGTTTTTTTGGATTGGTAGTGACATAAACAACTAGAAATTGTGTTATCTCTCTAATATGCACCTCCAAAAATCTTAATCCCTAACTGCCCAAAGGGATCAAAAGTGTCCTCACATGGTTTAGAAGTCCAATTTAAAGTGTTGTAACTTTTGCATCCAATGTCCAAATTCAATAAAACTTATTAGTAAATCTACACTAAAACATTATAATGTTTTGAATGTTTAGGAGCTATTTCAGCATCTTTTTTCAACACTAAAACATTATAAAAAATTTTGCAATCTATATGGCCAAGTGATTCCAAATTTGATTAATGTCATCTACAATATGTACACTACAAGATTGAAAATTTGAATTTTCTATACCTTAGTGACATTTTAGACTATAACACTTCAAAAGCAATGATGTTTTTAAACTCAAAAAGGCCTTGGGTAATGAGGGTTAAGTTCAAATGAAGAGCTATCAAATTCATTGCATAATTTACCTTGCAATTGTTGAAATGAAATTTTTTATAAGTAGAAATTGAAAATAAATCCAAATCAACACTTCCATGTTTAAATTTTCAACAATGAAAATCATAAAAACTTTATTCTTTCCACTGAAACCATTTTCAAAGCAAATGGATAGGTATAATTTTTAAGATCTCAAATCAAGTGAAATTGTCAAGCTTCGCTCTTCTACTAATGGTACATATATATCTTTGAGGACTTCTTAAAAATAAAATATTTATTTATTTTAATAAAAAATGAAAAATTCTGATAATTAACCTTTAATACTACCTGTAAATTTTTTTATAATAGTGAAAGAAATTTAACTGTTTCCATAGAAATGAGCTTGAAATTTTAGAAAAGCCAATATATAGTAGCTTAGGTACTTAGGATTTAAGAGAAAGATATAGAGTATTAGCAAAATTGTACAAAAATTCAAAAAAAATTCTAGTGTTTAAAAGTGAAGTAGCAAGAGACTTGGTGTACATATGATGGTTTATGAATGTTTTAAAAAGCTTATTGAGGGACCTATGTAGTACAAATGAAGTACTTCCAAGTATGATGAAATTTCTTTTGTCTAGTCTTCAAAAGTGGTAACTAGTGTGGTCATTGAAAGCTTTTACGTGATTTTTATGCAAGATTGTGAAGGAATTCATATAGGGTTGGAAAAAAAAACCTTGTAAAATGAAGACTTCATGGCTAAATTTTTCTCAAGCTATAATGCATTTTGTTTTATGAATTCTATATCTATACTTTTTTCTCTACCAACTTATCAATGGCTCTAAGGAGCTAATCAAGAAAAGCTTGAAAAGCCCAATTTTGGACCCACCACTATGTTTTCTTGTGTATTTGATATAAGAGATGCATGAATTTGAGGTAGAGCTAGGATAGAAAGATCCATTCTTCATTGAGACCCTTCACCATATAGTTGGTCCCTTATTAAATTTTAAACTAACAACATATTGTGAAAGTTGCATAAGAGAAACAAAATATATTAAATTTGAGGTAAATCAAACAAAAAATTATATTAAAAAAAATAGAGACAATAAATTACAATCACATTTAGAAGGCTCTAGAAGTTGCATTAAATCCACCATCTTATAACTAATCTATTATCAATCTACAAGATGCTTCCTTGATTTGAGGCACTTTCACAAGAGCAATCTAGAGCAAAAACACTTTAACCTATAAGGCCCTCTAACTAATGGCAATTTTTCTTGCCTTGAAAACGGGTCCTTTTAAACTACAACTATGTCTATTTACACCCCACCCCCTTGGATAAATTATTTTCAACCATTTGTAAGGACTATATGAAGATTGGAATCCTTTATCTATTGTCTACTTTAGTTTTATTTGAAACAACTTCTATTATTTATCTATTATTGTTTCAACTCCACTACTAACCTCTAAAAAACACCAACCACAAGAGAAATAAAATGAAAATCAAGGATTGAACTAAGCAATTATGTGTTATTAAATACATATTATGAGAAATTTTCACCGTGATGGAAAAAAACTCCACTAGAGTTGGCTAGTAGGGAGTGTATAAGACCCTAACCTAAATTGCCTTTCAAACAATGGACTCCAACAATGATTTTTTTGAAAATCTCCAAATAACCCTAACATATGGTTTAGGAGGTTAGGACAACCTTGTAGGCCTAAACCTTCCCTAAATTGGCCATTAGGACACAAAAAGGGTCTAAATTGAATCCTGGAAGTCAATTACAACACACTTACTAAAACTTTTTGACTTATGTATACTTAGTTCTTTCCATTTTTTCAAGTAATTACTCTCATATGCCCAAATTACATTTGAATCTACAATTTAGGGGCTCAAAATGGATGAATTTCACCTTACATTGACATTCAACTTAACCACCATCTATATGCATCCAAGCACACAAAATTCAAGGCTCTCTAATCCATCATTCACATTAGAATTCTAAATCATTCTATGAAATTTTAAAATGTCATTTTGGAAGGACTCTTGGATAGCACTTCTACACTTGTCCCAAAACCAGAAAAAAATAAACTAACTAATTATGCATTCTTTTTAACATTCCTATCCCCTCTAAAAATCGAACACATGTGTAATGATCCATTCCATTAGAACAAGGCAGAAAGGTATTGTAATCAATCACCATAGTTTTTTTAATATAGTAGAAAAGGGCCATAAAACAACCGAAAAAAGGAAAAAATAGTCTTTGCACTATTTTGGCTGCTTTGTCTTTGTCCTAATTTTGAATTGGACGAGCTATAGTTTTTTTGAAAGCTAACCTTTTCCTCTCCATCCTCTCAAAAATTCAGGTCCTTTCGCATTTCCGTTCTATAGTAATTGCTTGTTGAAGTTGATATTTTCCTTGATGGTGGCAGCTCCCCCTCGCACTAAATCAATCACCATTGCCTCCTTTGTGCTCGAGATTAGACTTTTTTGAAAGCTAGCTTGAAGGAACATCTTTTTATCAATTTTAACTCCATCCAAGATGTCATGCTCTTGCTATTACTTGCCAAAGTTGGTGGTCCAAATTTCAACTCAAATTCTCAAGTACTTCCTCATCTGACCTAAAAAATCCACCATTTTCATCCATTTTCACTCATAAAACGGTGAAAATCTACTCGAAAAATTGTTTCTAATATTTTTCCACCCTAATCTTTAATAATTCATCCTCAAAATGTCCATCAACTAAAAAAATTGCTCTAAAAAATACACACATGAAAAAATTTGAGAAGTTGATAGAGAGAGGGCTTTAAATCCTAATTTTGCCTATATCCAATTTTCTAGTAGACAAATTTCCCTAACCATGTTCATTCAACATTAGTTTATTGTAAAATCACTAATTTATTGAAAAATACGTTAAATTAATGAAAATTGCACTAATTTAATGTAGATTGCACTAGTTTATTACAAAACCCTTTAAATTACTATTTTTTCCCATTTTAGTGTTTTCTCCCATTTTAGTGTTTTTATAACTACTCTAATGTTGTAGTAATAGTATAAAATTTACCAATTTTTTGTTATTTTTTCATATTTATTGTTTTCTGTGATTTTCATTTTACTTTTAGTTTCATCTCTTATTTTTTTACATGAACACCAATTTTCAAAAGTCACCAATGGAAGATGAAGAGTTTTTTAAGGCAACCAATAAGAGTTAAAGCATTTTGCATTTTAAGGATGTTCTTTAACCTTTAAAGGATGGGTTGGTCATTGTGGAATTCATCTTTTTTGTTAGTGTGAAACATTTGCTTAAAAAAAATGAAAGATATTTATTAGAGGTAAAATTATTGTACAAGACCTTCCTTTTCCACACAAAATTTCAAGAATGAACATTTTGATCTACTCCAATTATCCAAAACCTATGGCAACAAGAGAGTTTTAAAAAAAGTGTGTAGTACATAGTAGATCAAAGAAAGGGAATTTTTAACTTCTGAACTCACATTTTTATTTTGAGTGACTTGTTTGAGTACTTTTTGTAGTTGCAATGTACACTAAATTAGGGTCTTTATTGATTTTGTGCAGTTTTTTTTAGCTTTTATAGAAGACATGTCTTCACTTTAGGTGTTTCTATTTGAAAGACATATTTATGTAAACTATGTCAAATGATACTACAATAACGGTGGAAAATGTTTGAAAAAAGATATCGTTGTCTCAATGTCATTGAAAAATCAATAGACCTACATACATTATAACTAAGGTAGTAATGAATTGTTATAATTCTGGAAGTGCCAAATGAGTGCTCAAGCATTTGATATCTTGATGAATTCTTCAATGCTTACTACTAGGACTTCAACTTTCATTACAGAGGTACCTTGCAGAAGAAGATAGATGTAAAAAATAGAAAAGAGCGCAAAATGTATGCAGACTTAAGTAAAACATTACACTAAATAGTATATTTAGTGTTGGATTACATTTAGTGTAATTACCACCCTATTCCACACAACACTAAATCTCAACTTTGGAGGAATTAGTGAAGTGCTAAATTCGACTGCGCCGCCTCCATCTTCTGTCATCTCCTTCCCTTGCCTTCTCTACTAAATGTAAACCTTTTCAGATTTCAGATTTACTATAGAATACATTTAGTGTTAGAAATTAGATTTAATGTTACTTTAGTAGGGTTAATGATATTTAGTGTCATGGTTTGTAAATAGTGTTGCTAACACTAAATATACTATCTAGTGTAGTTCAAACATGTCTATTGCATTCATCATGAACTTCCAAAGTTCTTCATTACTCCTATTCAAGTACCAGTATAGCATCTATAAACAATTTTGAAGTCATATAGCACGCATCCACTACATGATGCAACTCTTTCAAAACCAACAGCAATAGATAAGTGACAAGTTGAAACATTTGAAAGACTTGGGTCAACAAAAGCTTTGCCACTTGCTCTCCGGGGCTGCATTCCCCCTTTTTTTTATGTTAGCATGCGAAGGGGCCCTATATACTTTTTGAATTTTAAATAAAATTAAATGAAAAAATATGAATATATTTTCCTACTTTAAAAGTTTATATTTTGAATTATTCATATTTTTATCTATTAATAATAATTAGTTACAAATTTTTGAAGCAAAAAGATACACTGTAGAACTGAAAAATAACTTTCATACCCTTATATTATATAAGAAAAAATTGTTTAAAAAATGAACAAAAAATTCCTAAAAACAACTCTTCATTGAAAGCTCATTTTGAGTTGAATATTGATGCAATGGTCATCTAAATGTGTTCTCTAAAAATATTTGAGTTAAAAAAACATGCCATTTTAGTGCATTTTTAACCTCTTCTAGAAATCATTCCATATTTTATTTGAGTTTGAAAATTTGGAAGTAGAATCCTATAGTCATTAGTAAACAATGCTCAAAATTCGAAGTTAAAATTATAGTTGATTAGAAACCACTTGTTTGCACGTGGTTTGTTGTAGTAGAACTAAGTGCACCCCTCGGGGACTCGCTAAACATTCGATGCCTAGAAGTCAATTCTCTCATGCATGGTAGAAAGCAATTATGAGCTCCAAATAGTGCCGTGTCATACTTGTAGAGTGTACCTTTTACTACACAAATGCACAACCTTTTAGAAAATTTGTCCTCTACATACTATCCCCAAGAGTACAATCATTCCATCCTTGAAGTCGAATACGCACAATAAGTATCTTCCCCACAACCACATCACGTGCGTTATCAACTCTGTTCACAAACTCCTATAAGTGTCCATTACTTGCTTTGCCTACTACGCTCAACAACTTCTAAGCATTTGTGTTGTAAATGGGTTGTTACACTTGGCACAACATATAGAAATGAACATGTCATAGCTAGTTTACATGACAATAAAAGTGCATTATACACAAGCCAATTAGTTATCTTAGAATGGACTATTGCAATAGGTGCTACAAAATCTCAAACACAACGGATACTTCAATTTTTTGATAGGGGATTTTTGTTACAGAAAGTTGTTCTAAAGGCAATGCCAAGGATTGACAACCCACATGGCTTATTCTTTCTTTTTAGACACCACACTGCAAAGATTTTAGGTTGGAAAAAAAGGATTCTAGAAGGGCATCCCTCTGGTTTCATCAACACTGTAAATGACACCCTTCACTTGAGATTGAGGCTTGTTTATATGGATGGAAGACTACATCAATAGCTCTTCCCTGCTCCCATTAGAAAGTCCATAGGTACTGCCCTTGGAGCAAGTCATAGGCATGTCATAAAACAATTCCACCAATGCCAACAACAATCTTCAAGAGGTAGACAACTCTACAAAGAAGGCTTCCATTGACGAGGTCCGCTTTTACTCAGACCATGAACAAGATATAAAATGTGCACCATTGAATTGGAAAGATGGAGTACCATTGACAGACCAAATGCGATACTATAAACAATGTAGAATAGAGCATATAAACAACACCAACTCTACATCTTTTGAACATGAGATATATGGTGGACATGGTGATAGGGACAACAACTAAGCAAGCAATGGAAGAGTTATTTTGACTGTTACTTCCTCATTCTTGATACTGCCATGACAAGGCCAAATTTACAAACCTATTCTTCATAGCAAGCAAAACATGCTTAATGCTACCAAAATTCATATAGAAATAACACACTTATTTAATTTCAAAGCTCCATTTTTTATGTTATTAGTTCTCTTGAGGAATTCAAAAAATAACAACATAGAAGACCACCTTTGCAACACTATTGAATGATTACCTTCTCAACAAATGTGCATCTATCCTACATCTTCAACACTATTGAACAACAACAACTGTAAGAGGTTGTTTGCTTTCATAGACGTCTTCTGCCAAATTCTTCTAGATCATGGCAAAGACAAGTAGAAGAAAACCTCTTGTAGTGAATCTCTACACGTCCAAACTCCTTAAGAGTAGCACCTTCCTCCCACTGTTGTAGAACTGCTAATTTTGCATCCTTGTCTAGTGCGCAAGACAATCGTCAATAGTAAGAAAGAAGTTGCCGAGTTGTTGTTTCCAACAAAAGTAGAGAGTTTCTCTCAAATAGGCTTTGCTTCCACTACCAACGTGTCACTTTGTCAGAGCAAAAATTGCCCATAGCAAGCCCACTCGTGAACCCACTGTAGTAACTAGAGATGTAATGAAGTGGGGGGACTGGAGGAAGTGTTGGCGCCATGGAATATTAGCAATCACTCCATTGCATGTGGGAAAGCAAAGCAAATGCAAGAGACACCAATGTTCCAACCCAATGGCGGGCCCTCACATTCTCGTTGATGGCATGAATTAGCTCTTTTAATAGAAATGTCCCCTACAAGCTAGCGACAACAAAAAGTTGTCATGTCCACAAGTTCATGCTCCATTGGAGTCTGCACAACATAGCACTTCCAACATGTACAAGCATCGCCAACTTACACTTCTAGAACATGCTCCCCAATAGACGTGGTAGTCATGCCGTAGAGGCTACAGCTTTTGCCTTGGCCTCTTCAGAGGCCACTTAGACAATAGAACACACCACATTCATCCACAACCCAATGCAATTTAAGAGGCCATTGATGGGACTAATTTTTTTTATAGGTGCATGCCAATGAAATTTAGCCATTTCTGGAGCAACAGAATGTTGACGACAATTTGTCAAGAAATAAATTGGTATATCAATGAAGCAGACCTAGACACCTACTTGCCCATGGGTGGCCCATATTAGTGGCCGCTAAGTCCCATGGAATTGCAGGCTTAGGAAGGCATTTACTTAATAATAGGGATTAAGAGGCAACCAAATCACAAATCATATTGGAATAAGGAATTCCCATTCTTTTATTGCAAAATTATTATCAACATAATGTCCCAAGTGAGGTTCAAGGACATAATGAAGTACTCCATGTGTGTAACTACATCACTTTAGACACGGAGGTCTCCATAGCAAATGCACTAAAATTAGCAAAACTTAGGTGGTTCATCATCAAGATCCACAAGAGGTGTAAATTGAATTGGAACTTGTATTAAGAAGTGATTGTAGACAAATCAATGATTGGCTACAAAGGTAGAATTGTCCTATTAGACAATACTGGCCAGAAAAGCCGACCAAGTGGGGCATTAAAGTTTGGTGCTTGGTGGATGCCCCCCCCCCAAAATACATCTATAATTTTGATATTTTCATTGGGTTTGTGGCACAATCTGAATGTAAAATAGAAGAAGAGTAGGGCGTCAAGTTGGGGTATGAAGTTGTAATGCTCTTATTGCATGGTTCAATTGTTTTGTTCAAAGATTAAAGTTTATGATGCACATAATTAATCCAACAAATCCAAAAGAAAGTAAATTATCATCATCAATATCATCACAAAATTGCCAACTTCATGAAGGTTATTATATTTTTTAGCACTTTCCAACTTTTTAATGACATTTGGCATTTATTTTTTTAATTATTTTCATTGCCCCTACTCTACAACTATGGTAGTTTATTTTATTTCAAATTGTTTTTTGTCTTTATTTACATTTCAACTTTTCAAACATAAAGTTAAAGTGATTTTTTTTAAGGATAAAAGTTTTCCTATCTACTTCCCAACTTCCAAAAATAAATAAATAAATAATTTTTTTAATCAAATAATTAAAATTAGAATTTCCTTTATACACTTATAAAATTAAATTCAAAAACACTAGAAGAGTTGAAAAATTAAAATTATAATGTAAAACCTTTTAAACTTTCTTAGTATATATAACTCTACATTACATGATATTCTAGAGAGAGTGCATGGATGGCCATCTATTTAGAAATTAAATCCATGGAGATTCATAAATTTTGAATATAGGCAATGTATATGATTCTTAAATTGATTTTTAGATTTAAAAATATTATAAAATAGCTAGGATGCTAGTTACATTAAAAATTAATGTCCTTTAGTTGCATTCTTTATACTTTGGAAAGCTCCTAGTAAAAAGGTGAACATGGGCTTTGTTTTGTATTTTTTGGACCTTTAGCTAAAAGGATATTGATTTTTGTAGTTTTTTTAAATTAAAAATTATTTTTATTTTTATTTTGGCTATGGCAATGACACATAGTATACTAGTAGATATCTAAAACTCATTGGTAAATAATTATTATAAATTTTTGGAAAAATTATAGATCTTTAAAAATCCATAAATTATAAAAAATTATAGGTATATTAGATCATCAAATCCTTTACTTGATTTGACTAGAATTTTGAAATAAGAAAGTTGCATTGAGCAATTCTTACAAAATGATCTAGAAGTCAAGTTGAATATTTACACTTGTGATTGGATAAAAAGCTGAAATTTGTGCAATTTGCCTCTAAGTGTAAAGTGTCCCTAAGGTTCTCAAAGATGGTGTTGGAGGTACATATGTAATTTTTGCAATTGAATTGAACGCATGTGATTTGTAAAGTTGGAGTGTAATTGCATCAACAATGCAAGTTTATTTAGTATAGCAACTCTGTAATGAATGTTCTTTATATTAGTTCCAAAGTGGCAAAGGTATTTTTCAAGAGAAATTGTTGAAATTGTCAACATTTGGTACATTAACCAAAACTTAAAATAATTTTAACAAAAAATCCATACAAAATTGTTATACATATAGAATTGTAGTAGACATGTGTAGAAGTGTATGGGAATCAGTAATACTAACTTAGTGGGTTTACGAGTGAGTAGTGAGCAATGAGCATGGATTAGCATTCAACCTAGAGCTTAAAAAAACAAAAATACTACAATAGCATTTTACAATTGAATATGGTAGTACATATATATCTAATTATACAAAGGTACATAATTACAAAATTTTGGCATGTAAAACTTCAACATTGAACTATTTACAAATTAAAATTTTGTTACTTAAACACATTCTTTAAAAAATGAAAGAATGTTTTTGGCATACCCATATAATTGAATTTTGAAAATTCTTTACCAGAAATCTAATAAATTATCATGTAAAAACATAAAATTTAGCATGAAGTTGTGGTTTTTAAAATTGAATTTTAATAAATCTGATTGAAATTATTGAGAAATGCAATGGTAATTATCCATGACCAATAACAAAAATCATTTTTTATATATCAAAAAATTCTTTGAATGGTACAGTGGAGAATGTTTCTCTTTATTGAATCCTAATGTTCACATAGAAAAGAGCCGAAAATGTTACTCATGTCAATCATGCTAAAAGGAGATTGAGGTCCATTTCTTTACATAAACTCTTCTAATACATATTGCAATTCTAAAGCATTTTTACATTAGATATTGATATTAGGTAACTACATCTAATTATTGCATCTAAATAAGCAATTGAGTATTGTTTTCTTTTGAGCATTGTTTTAAATTTTTTTTTCTATGCTATAGAATTCCAAATGTTCTTCTTTTGCATTTTTTGAATATTGTATGAATAAATTGTGAATTTTCAAGTTATTGAGAATATGTATAACCAAAAGCATTCCTAGACTTTTATGAATGGGGACCATACATTTAAGGGAAAGTTTATGGGGTTCAAGTTTAGAAAAGGGTCTTGATTTGGTGAGTTACCTCACAATATTTCAAGAAATTTGTTATCATGGTTATCCTATAATTTACATCATGACTCATATTTTCATGTACTCACATTCAAATTTCCAATACCAAGTAAGTTTCAATAACAATCTTGAACATTTTAGTTGCTTTTAGTTTGACAATATGGTGAAGCTACTCCTATAAAATGAAAATTTTCTTACTCATATAAATAATAAACATAAAAAAACTTGAAAATAATTTTCTAACTTCAATACATTAGGGAGGTTTGTCCTAAATCTTAGTTTACATCAAATCTAGAGGTGAAGGTCTAATTTTTTTTAAAGTTCTTGCTTGGCAAAAATTGAGAAGTCTTTGGAAATGGTTTTATATTCTGGAATGGGAGCAAAGTTGTCTTGTTGGACACATTTCAGGGTCCGAGTGTCATGTTGTTAGTCGGATGTCGTACGAGTGTCATGTTGTTAGTCGGATGTTGTGTGACAATTTGTTAGTCTGAACATGTCTAATAAGGCCTTTTTCAAAGTGAATACTCATAGAAATCTCATTTCAAGTATGATTCAAAATTTAGAATATAAAAATGTTAATTCAATTGAGACACTTCAATAAAATGAAACTTTAATATGTTAAAATTAGAAAGAGAGAGTGTTTTATTTGAAAGTTATTTGAAAGTCAAATGTAAAGTTGACTTTATTAAACTTTATTAAATGGATGGAGGGGCTTATTAAACTTTATTAAATAGATGAAGGGACTATTGAACGTATTAGATTTTATGTTCGGCTAATTGTCACCAAGTTGGGGAAGTCACCTATGAATGGGAGATCAAGGTCTCCAAGTAGGCCTATGACATGGAGTACACTTTTTCCTCTACAACAACAAAAGTCTTCAAAATTTGAGCCTCCCAAAATTATAGACAAGCCTGCTAGGCAACCCACTTCAAAGAGGTGGGTTGACTTCAATTCCAAGGGGTCTTATTAAAAAGTGCTACTTTAAAATGTTTTTTTTCAATTTCATGCCTTCTTGATGGTTTACACCAATTCAAAGGTCATGACCTCCATAGTGAAGACTTTTCAATTGTGGGCATCAAAGCTATTTTTAGGAAAAGTCTAGTTTTGTAAAAACATAATCTAATGCCCCCTATGTTCTAAGCTTAACCCTTGAATGCTACTGTAAATTACTGTTTGATAAATGAAATAAAATCCTTCTATGTAGGACAAAATTGAATATGTTCATCTTTGGAATTTGTGTGAAAAACAAAGGGCTTGCACAATAGTTTGATCTCCAATGAGTGCTCTTGAATTTTTCTAGCAAATAAAAATTCACATGATACCCAAAAGGATGAATTCTATGCCCGTCCTTTAAAAATTTAATGGTAACAAGAGGGCTTGGAGAGCGAGACTTCTCAATTTAAGCAAAGAAAAAAAAAAAAGAATTTAGAAGTTTTATGCCAAACTGTTCTGTACTGGAATGTGCCGCCAACGAGGCTAAGGAAGGACCCCAGACGATTGGCGGAGCCTCCGCCACTGCAATCCCTGCGACTCTCCCAGCACCAGATCTTTCTCTTCCGGATAAGATAGCTGAACATCAAGCCCACTCACCGTCGTAACGACAATCCACCATCGCAGGCATCGCATCCACTAGATCACTGCCAATTCCATCACGACCCAATTCCAGTTTGCACTTCGCCTCGCAGCAATTTCACAATCTCGCCATTTGGTTTCGAATTCCGTCCGAATTTTGCATTGGAAACCATGGCGTCCGTCACCATGGCCGCTGCGCCCGCGGGGCTCGTGACGCCCCTGTCTCGCGACGTGAGCTCCAAGAGCTCTCTCTCGGGCTCCCGCGCCTCCGCATTATTCGTTCCCTCGCGGGCGCGCGTCGTGTGCTCCGCCGCTGACGAGACCACCCCCACGGTGGCTCAAACTGCAGGCAAGTTCGCGACGGCTCTCGCCTTGGCCGCCCTCGTGGGCTCCAGCGACTTCGCAGCTCCCGAATCCGCCCGCGCCGATGTCGCGGGGCTCACTCCTTGCAAGGAGAGCAAAGGCTTCGCCAAGCGGGAGAAGCAGGAGATCAAGAAGCTAGAGAATCGGTTGAAGCTGTACGCTCCCAACAGCGCCCCCGCGCTCGCGATCAACGCCACTATCGAGAAGACGAAGCGGCGGTTCGCGTTCTACGGGAACGGAGGGTTGTTGTGCGGGACGGACGGACTTCCCCATTTGATTGTGGACGGGGACCAGAAGCATTTGGGTGAGTTTGTGTACCCGGGCCTGGTGTTTCTGTACATTACGGGGTGGATTGGATGGGTGGGGAGAGCGTACTTGATCGACGTCAAAACCTCCAAGAAACCGACGGAGAAGGAGATTATTATTGATGTGCCGCTCGCGCTTCGGATCATGGCGAGGGGGTTCACGTGGCCCGTGGCTGCACTTGGAGAGCTGCGTAATGGGCAGCTCCTGGAGAAGAACAGCAACATCACTGTGTCGCCACGATAAATTAGTGCAACCGGGACTGCTAAATTGGTGTAATGAAACCCCAACTCTGTACTCTTTTTTCTTGTAATCTTTTTCCTTGTACGTTCTCTTTGTGTTCTGTGTGCATGTGATTGGAACCATTGGCATTACGTGTGCTCTCACTCTGCGGTGCTTTCTCTTTGGTTAATGAACGGTATGTAACTTCTTGTATAATGTTTTTCAGTTGTACAAATATGTGGATTCTTATTTCAATTGGTAGACGACGTTGTGATCCTGCTTTTGCACCGTCGATTCAGGAGTTTTACATTGAGATTGAGAATCAGAATTGCGGCTGGATGAGTATGCGAATTTAATGTGGAAAGCTCGTCTTCGTCTGCATGGTCGTATTTGTTAACATGGATAATTTTAGAGCGCAACAGATATGACTGAAAGTGTTTTGAGCTCTGGAATCTGTTAGGGTTATGGGTTTTGTGGAATGTTTGCCAATGGGATGAACATTTTGCACTCTTGAACCTCCTGCTCTTTGACATTTATCGGAGACAATCTGATATCGCAACTTAGGTGTACTGATCCTATAAGAGTCGTATGAAATTCGTATTCAATTGGTCATCGGAAATTTGATTCGTAGGGTTTTATGTTGTACATTCAAGTAGATTTAGTGGAAGTGCAATCTTGTATGTGCTCATTACATACCAATGCTAGTTTGGAGTATAGTAGCAAACTGTGTATGCTAAGGCATGTGTCTGCTGCTACAAAATGTGGACAAGAAGTGCGTATTGTGCATCTCTGATTAAGAAGGATGCAAACAATTTGATTCAGCAATTATTAAACCTTAGGTTATTGGTTGGTGCTGTTACTTGGCTGTATTTTCCTTTGCTGAAGGAAGGGATTGTGGGGCTATGATCTTGAATAAGGAATCTTGACACTAACCGAGACAGTCTTGAAGTTAATGCTCATGTCACCTCTAGAGTTTAGCTCGATATCATGATATTGATTTCATGACTCCAAGAGTCGGCATTCCCAATCGAAACACTGCACGAATAGGAAAGAATGCAATGCACGTCAATGTTGGGAATTCAAGATCAAGGACGATGATTGTGAGGGGACAAAGCCTCATTTTGTCAAATTTTGCAACTGTGGAGTCAAACACCAAGGAGGCTACCATCCCCCTGATCAGCATTGCGGAACTTTTTTTTACTTCACATACCATTCGAAATTTTTGAAGGACATAACATTCAGCAGCCTTCAGAGAGGTTGCCTTTCCTTCCCTGGAGGCATCATCCACACGGGGAATTAAAGTAGGCTCCAATATTGGGTGCCAAGACCATGGCAATAGACTTATGGTTTACGCTTTTTTTTTTTTTTTTCCTTTTATATCTCAAACCAGCCAAACATATATTCAAGGAAATATAATGATGATTTATAGACTTATGGTTTACACTTTTTTTTTTTTTTCCTTTTAAATCTCAAACCAGCCAAACATATATTCAAGGAAATATAATGATGATTTATAGACTTATGGTTTACACTTTTTTTTTTTTTTCCTTTTAAATCTCAAACCAGCCAAACATATATTCAAGGAAATATAATGATGATTTGTCAAACACCATGAGAATCCTTTGAATCAAAATCCCAATGTCATCTAACCCATTCAAAAAAATTGAAGGAATTGAATAGAAAACATTTAAGGGAGTGAAGGTTGGAGTCAAAAAATAATTTTGGTAGCCTTATGAAGGAATTGAGTAGAAAACATTTAAGGGAGTGAAGGTTGGAGATGTCATTTTTATATTGAAATTGATTTTTCACCATGAATCCTCAAAGGATATGGGATAATTTAAAAATGATTGCTAAACCACTTATTGTCAAAATGTCAAATTTATGTTTATGTAGAATTTCAAACCTCATTTAGTCATAATAGAATAATTTTTTTCAAAAAACTTTGGACTAAAAAAAGTTTGGAAATCTATTTGAATTTCATCTCTAAAAATCCGTTTCATATTTCAAGCCTCCAATCAAAAGCTATGGACAAAATTTAGAGAGGATGTTTCAAGATGTAAAAAAAAATGTCCCTTTCAACCTCTCTTTGAAATTTATCCATAACTTTTGATTGGAGGCTTGAAATATCAAACGAATTTTTGGAAACAAAATTCAAACAGATTATTCAACTTTTTTTAGTCCAAATTTTTAAAATTTTTAAAATTTTACTATGACTAAATGAGGTCTGAAATTTTACTTCAAATTGAATTCTTGCTTTAATCTGACTTAACTATGAGCGGTTGAGCTCCTACGAACTTTAATTTATTTTATCCCACATTGCTTACTTTACTTCATACCACCCAATATGTATATAAAGATTTGTCTTCTCATTCCTTGAACGCAAATCATGAAAGACATTCAAATCATAGTGAAGAAATTGAAGCATTAGTTTCAATGAGTAGAATGCTAATTTCATGAAATTTGTAATTATAAACATTAATTTTGTTTCTAACCCAGTTTAATGCATTGTTTTTATTAGTAATCCATTTTGTTATTAAACTTAACTGTAGTTTTATTCTAGTACTTAGGCGAGCGAACTTCAATTTTCTGGCAATTTGCGACTTGTGGATTATTAGCTACTGATGGGTATGGAATAATCCACACCATATCATCTGGGGATGAAATGGTGTGGAATATTCTACATCATTCTATGTAAGGGAAGGTAGTCCTTCTCGCTGCTACTGAATATTATAGATGTTGAGGACTAAAAGTTTCCATTTTAGAGACAACCTTGGCTAAGGGGTCTACATTATTCAACGGTTATAATTGTAGAAGGATTGACTGGTCACTTTGGAAATTATCCTTTCTGGATATAGTATGAATCATCTACTTAAAGAAAACCAAAAGCACCACATCCTTCAAGAGTTACTAGGTTAAATAAAAGTAGAAGTTAATTTTTAATTTTTAAGTTCATAAAAAATTTAAAATTCAAATTTTTTTTCACTGTAGGTTCAAATGTCACAAAACAAAGGCCGTGCACCTCTCCTCGCCAAGGACTTTCCAATGGTACTAAGCACGCAACTAGGGAATACACAATCTGGGAGATCTCAACATAACTAACAAAACATAATAAACAAAACAAACAACCTATCTTAATAGATGGATTCAAGGGTTAATTATATAATGATGAACTAGAAATCATCCTTATCGGTATAGTGTGAATCATCTACTTAAAGAAAACCAAAAGCACTACATCCTTCAAGGATTATTCAAAGATTAATTATGTAAGGATGAATTAGTCACTTTGAAAATCATCCTTTTAGATATAGTGTGAATCATCTACATAAAGAAAACCAAAAGCATTCATTGGAGGTTCGACTAATGTAGAAGACTTCTTTTATTGATACAAAATTCTATTTATGATCATTTGTTCTTTTGTCTTACATAGAAGGATTTTCTATCACCCATTGAACACTTGTTGTCCTCAATGGCATTACAATGTAAAAAAATTGCATGCAATGGTTCAAAACACTATTGAAAGCTCACAAATCCTCCTCATATGAACCATTTCATTCTTTGACATGCTACTCATTTAGTTGGCAAAGAAGAATGTTCAATGAATCCAAGTTCAACACTTCTATATGAATGTTGTACATTTTGTCATTTAGGGATCTTAACCTCTAAATGGTCCAAACAACATTTTTTTGACAAGATAGCAATTTTGGACAATTCACTGTGAATGGAGTTTTTATTTTTCTCCTTTGAAATTTGCACACAACATGTGCCCAAGGAGTAGCTTTGAGGCACAGAATTTTTCATAACTTTTGATTATAATCATGGTTTAAAAGTTATTACATGATATGTAATTTTCATTGCTTGGCGGGCACCTGGGGTAGATTAGAAAAAATCACTTTTTTAGAAAATAAAAATTTGGAATTGGTATTCTACATTTATATATACATGGAAACTTTTGAATTATTCCATTTTGATTGATGAATTTAAAGTTACGAAGAGTTTTAGTTTGCAAGTAGTTATGGATCCTCTATTCTAAATTAAATTTTGAAGTCCTTTATTCAGCTCAATTTTCAATTTTTTTGAAAACAAATATAAATATTGGGTGTAGATTGTTTATTGAAACATTACAATCATTGAAGTTGGCATTTTTCAATTCCATAACTAAATTCTTAACAATTTAGTATTTCAAATCATTTTCTAGTTTTATCTATTTACTATTTTTTTCAAGTATGAATATGAAGTATTTTTGTTTAAAATTTTTTATATGTATTCCCAACTTATTTCTTCAACATATTATGGAGGGTAACAAGTTTTAGAATGTACACATTGTTTTGTAAAAAGTTTGAAAGATGAAATCTACCCATTTGGGAAGAGTTGAAAATACCTCTTTTGGAAATTCAAGTGACTTGATCTTGCAATTGGTAAAGTTTCTTATTTTCAAATTTTAGGACGATGTACTCTATTAAGTTAAACTAAAGGATCCTACTATTGAATTTGTTAATGAATAAATATAGATGAAGATTTTAGTCTTGCTTTGGGTTTAAGTACTTTGAAGCAATTTGGGGTTTAAAAACATCAAACGCCAATTTAGGGGTTAAAATGAATGATAATGATATACATTACTTACAATGATATTATGCCTCATTTTTTTTCTTAATGTATTGAAGATAATTACATCTAATTGTAACATGTTTTAAAGTTGATCTCTATAGATTTTTGCCTAGTATTTGCCTAATATTCCTGAAAGTCTAGGTAAGATTTTGTATATTCCTTTTCTCATCACTTTAACCCCAAAAGGACCAACCATGACCATTCAACATATGCAAAAAAATTCTAGTAGTTATGCATGAAGTCAATATTTATTGGATAATTACAAAACTTTGATAGAAGGTATAAATATATATCCTTTAGTGCAAATATAATTTTTTTTTATTAGATGCCCAGATCAAAAGTTCTGCTTCCCCCAACTTTTCAAGCAGTTTGGATAATATGTATAAACTCTTCTTTCACATTTGATATTTGGCACATATATAACTTACATGATGAAAGATGCAAATGTAAAATAGAAATAACTATGACTAGTGTAAAAATCTCATCTTTAAACCTTTAAATTCTCCTAGTCGTATTAAATAAGGTAGAGAAAAAAATCCTTTTCCTTCTAGCTTCAAACATTATAAACATTCAATCCATGCTATCAATATTTTTGAAATTATTTCCTCACATTTTCAAAGTAGTCTCATTTAAATTTGGACAATTGAATTTTGAAAAATAATTTTATTTTTTTCATTTTTTCATTAGTGTCCTAAAAAGTGTCAATTTTTCACAAAATGTACCTCGGTCCCTCTAGGGATTAAAAAGTCATAGTTTATTTAGGTGGTATCTTCCAAATGCAAATTGGATACTATAGTTTGCACTAAGGTAGTGGGCTCATGAAGCAACCCTTTATGAGCTAGTCAGAGTTTTCAATGGATTAGAGATCCAAAAAAGTAATTTTTTTTTCTTATTTTTAAGTTGCAGAGAAGATATGGTGGAATCAAATGTAAGTGGTTTCATATTTTTTAGAGCAGTTGTGATTTTGCTATGAATTTTAGAAGTAAACTAGCGTATGCCTCTATTGTTGCTTGTAGGCCTGTCAAGAAGCGGACTCACACAATCTATAAAAAGGTCTAACGAATCTAAAGAAGAAGCAGGGTAGCGTGCAAAAAATATTACTGATGGTTTCAAAATGTGACATAGAAGCAGCAAAAACAAATCCTATATAGTGGATGAAGGTAATATGTGTGATTACAATGTAAGGAAGTCAAGGCGCCATTATTGTATCTAGAGAGAGTTTTAAATAAGACAACTATAAATCAGTAATCAACAACGGTGAATGTGGAAGGACCTTGCTATGGCTCTAAAAGCAACCCAATTCAAAAACTGACGTGTGGCGGGAAACACTAGTTTTAAAAGTGGATTCTTGTGGATGGATGTCCAACGTCCATTCATCCATGACCATTGGAATGGTCGTAAAGCTTAAAGAATGTCGTTTCAATTGATCTCTCATATTTGATTATCGTTTTCTACAAACCTCTACCGATCTTGTTTTGGTGGTCGCGTTCTTGCTGCTTCAAACTTTGACATGTGAAAATAAGTTGTAAGTTGTAGACCTTGCCAAAACAAAGTTGCTAATATCGAAGTTTGATCAATGTCAAAGTTATGTTTGATGAGTAGTTCAGCATCAAAGCTTTTTCAGCATTGAAGTTGCATGAAGAAGTCAACATTGACTTTGCATCAAAAACTTACCATCGAAGTTGCATTAGGAACTCAGCATTGAAGTTTACTCAGTCTCATTGTTTGATTAGCATCTTAGCTTGAAGTTGCATCAAAAACTCAGCATTCGAAGTTTGATTAGCAATATTAGAGATGGACTCAAAACCGGGGCAAAAATACTTCGGACGAAGATGGTATACAAGTAGAAGATTTCAAGTTACAAGGTTGTATTCAAAATCCAAGATGTATTAAGAAGTACAACTTTATAAACGACAAGAGTTTGGAACGAGTTATAGTTGAGAAACTAGAAACTAAAGTACAAGAGTGAGTTGTCAAGACTGAGGAGCCTCTTAGTCTCAACTTCTATTTGTACTATAGAAGCTTAAGCTTCTTGGAAGTTACTTGAGAAACTTCTATGAACTTGGAAACTACTTGAGAAGCTTCCATGAGTTTGGATGTTGTTGGAGAAGTTTCCATGAGCTTTGGAAGTTGCTTGAGAAGCTTCCATCAAGGGGAAAACTTCAAAGCCACCAAAAATCACAAGAAATAAGCTCTAAAGTCTTGTTGAATCTAAAATGTCCAACAATGGGAAGGTCGTGGTTAGCTTGTAGAATTTAAAGACGCAATGGTTCATTAGGAATATATAGTCATTTTTCAAAATATAGAAGCTGATCTTCAACTTTGAATTTATTAGAATCTTCTGTACCATTACTAAAGTAATGTGTTGCTTGATATTAAGCATAAAGGAGTCTCCAGTTGATTTTGTTCAAATTTTGTTTAAGAAACTCAAATTTTTTGGGGTTAAAAGATGAGTTGCTTGTAAACGTAGATGATCAAGTTTCAAAAGTGTCCTTCAATATTGATCATATGTCGCTTCTCCTTCTTTAGAAATAAGGTTGGATTGTTTAGATAAAGCGTCAGATAATCCTTGTTGTTTGTTGGGCCAATGTATAATGCTAAAATTAAATTTAAATAAAGACATATTCCAACGGGCTTGGCGATGATTCAAAATACGAGTAGACATAAAATATTCGAGGTTATTATGATCAATATATATTGTCACTTGGTGGACAGTGCCTTCAAGTAAATGACGCCATTCTTAGAAGGAGGTCACAATTGCAAGTAGTTCTTTATCGTAAATCTCATAGTTGATTTCAACTACACTAAACTTTTGCGAATGGAAAGCAATGGGGTGGAGTTTTCCATCTTCTCCTGGTTGCAATAAGACAGCTCCCAAAGCAAAGTCTGAAACATCTGTTTCTATAAAAAAAGATTTTGAAAAGTTGGGATGGGTCAGTATTGATGCTGTTGTAAAAGCCTTTTTTAATGCTTGAAAGGCCTTTTCTACTTCTTGACTCCACTCCAATTTATCATAATTGTAGTTATGGCCCAAGTAATATACTTAGACAAATGAGCTTCATTTTTTGACAATTTGCAACAAGTTTAACTTGATAGAGTACATCCTCCTAAAATTTCAAAATAAAAAACCTTACTAATTGCAAGATCGAGTCAGTTGAATTTCCAAAAGAGGTATTTTCAACTCTTCCCAAATGGGTAGATTTCATCTTTCAAAATTTTTACAAAAAAATGTGTACATTCTAAAACTTGTTACCCTCCATAATATGTTGAAGAAATAAGTTGTGAATATATATAAAAAATTTCAAGCAAAAAATACTTCATATTCATACTTGAAAAAAATAGTAAATAAAAAGAACTAGAGAATAATTTGAAATACTAAATTGTTAAGAATTTAGTTATGGAATTGAAAAACACCAATGCCAATGGTTGTAATGCTGCAATAAACAATCTACACCCAATAGCAATAAGAAAGATTGCCTTCCCTTAGATGGAATATATTGAAAATTGAGTTGAATAAAGGACTTCCAAATTTATTTCAGAGTAAAGATTCCATAACTACTTGCAAACTATAACTCCTTGTAACTTTCTTCCCATTAGTCAAAATGGAATGATACAAAGATTTCCGTATATATATAAATTTAGAATACTAATTCCAAATTTTTATTTTCTAAAGAAGTTATTTTTTTTAGTTGTGCATATTCCTCGCCAAAGAATGGAAATCACATATTGTGCAATAACTTTTAAACTATGATTATAGTCAAAAGTTATGAAAATTTTTGCGCCTCAAAGTTATTCCTTGGACACATGTTGCGTAAAAATTTCAAAGGAGAAAATAAATTCTCCATCCATAGTAAGCTGTCCCAAATTGCCATCTTGTCAAAATCTAATGTTTGGACCTTTAATCCCTAAGTAGTGAGAGCAAATTGAGTGAAATCGAGACCTTTTCAACTTCAATCCACTCAAGCTTTCTCCGAAGAAGAGATCCACATAATCCAACTATACCGATTGGTAGTCAAAAGAGATCCAAAGGTATGGAGGAAAGGACACGTCCTCAAAAGATTATAGTAGTCAAACAAGTCAGAATGTTTTTCAAAATGAAGAGGCCAGATTTTGGCCTCTAGGGCGTTCATGGGTAAGGGGCTAAGATCCCTAAATGACAAAAGTGCAACATTCATACACAAAAAACAATGTTTGGACCTTTCGGGGGTTAAGATCCCTAAATGACAAAATGTGCAACATTCAACATAAAAAACGGTATTTGGACCTTCCAGGGGTTAAGATCCCTAAAGAATGAAATGTGCAACATTCATACACATAAAACAATGTTTGGACCTATTAGGGGTTAAGATCCCTAAACGACAAAATGTGCAACATTCATACACAGAAAATGGTATTTGGACCTTTCAGGGGTTAAGATCCCTAAAGGACTAAATGTGCAACATTCATACAGAAATGTTGATCTTGGGTTCATTGAACATTCTTTTTCGACAACGGAATGAGAAGCATGGCTTTTTCTAAAGGATGACAGATTGACTTGAGATTTAATTTCAGTGGTGCAAAGGGAGGGCGATCCAGGGGATTTGCATGTGCACTTGAAAGTATTAAGTGTCTTAGAGATCGTTTCAATGTGAGGAGGAGTTTCCATTTGGCTTGCTTTCCACGCACGGGAACTGAAGTAAATGCAATTGGGCTTTCGCTGCTGCTGCAGAAGCCGTTCGGTATGTGAATTCAGGAAAACTTGCAGTGCTACCTTACTTGAGGACTGCTGAGGGCATGTGGGCACCAGTCAAGTGAGACGTGTCTCTTGCATGAGGGACCTTATTTAATTGCCTGCCTCACTTTCGTTCACACTTCAACTGGGAATTTTATGGAATTCCAAATAGGAATGGATTGATCAATTTAGACTCTTGTTTAGGGTCATGTTCCAAAAAATTGTCGCAACCCTAAAAATCATGAGCTACGCATCAATGGAGTCACTTCCCAAGCGTCCAATAAATTGAACCGGTAGAACAGGCGACCCATTTCCAATCACTTAAGCAATTATGCATATTTGGAGTGCAAATTTTTTGTGTGCATAATTTTTCCCATGTACAGAAATAGACTTTGGAAGGATTGCATATTTTTCCAAAATTTTATTACACAAAATGTATTTACTATGAATTTTTCAATAGAAGATTATCTAAAACCTATAATGATTATATAGACCTTTCTATTTCTAACCATAGGCTCATTGCAAAATTGACCTAAGACTGGTTGCAATATTGACAACCTTGTAGCCAATCATAATGCACCTCAACTACTCCTTGAACTATGCCACAACTCATAAAAACAGGGCAGTCTATAAGTTGGAAATGGGTCGCCTGTTCTAACCTTTTCAATTTGTAATTTGATCATAACCCTTAAGTGCCCCGGCCATGTCGCACGCATTGTAGCCAGGCTTGACACTGGGCGAGAAAAGTAAGCACTGCACATGCGGAACTGAGATCAAAGCAAATTCACCGTTGAAAGTGGCAAAGCACTGGAGTCCACAACGTTTGACAAAACTCAGAATCTTTCACTGTGGGATTCAAAAGATTATAATGGTCAAATGTGAATAAATGGCTGGTCAAGGTCTGATTTTCGAGGGGGGGAGAAACTTTGGGAAGGCCCACGAGACACAGGGACTGCTTTTTTGAGCTGCATTTTTGGCATACAGGAGGCCGAACATGTATCGGATAGCTTGCCAATTTGTAGAATGTGTTGACAAGTGTATGGCCGAATTATGCAATGACAAAATAGGACTCCTCCTGCAACAAACTGAGGCCCTCACTGGGAACAGCGGGTGGGGGGGCCCGACACGTCAAGAGGAAGCTCTACGGTACACTGCGTACCTGCATGCCAGGAAGGAAGTCCCCAGGCCTGAGCCGCACGGTAGAGCTCGCACCTGCGCGCCAGCGTGGAAGTCTCGCGGCCCAGGAGCAACCGTCAATACCAGTTGAACTTCGTTACCCTGCAGTTTCCTACTATCTCCCAACGGACGCGGTGAATGCATGACCGCGGCATGTCTAGTTTCTTACAAGACATGACAAGACGATCCAGTCCAACGAGTGGAGAAATATGCAAGAAAAATGAATGTGGCAACTCAATATGGACCCAAAAAATGGCCCCTCATTACAACTTCGTGTCCCAATACGGCCACGTTCAAAATGAAATCTGGAGTACCCAATGACATGAAACGCTACTGCCTTTCTGATCACACACCCTACGAGGAAGTACAGCCCAGTAGTTACAAGTCCGGAACACATGCTGCATCAAATCCCCATCTTCTTGAAGCCATCACCGATGTGAAAACGTACACTTGCAATTGACCTATGAGCACCTACTAGACTCCAAAACAAAATGTAGGTCCTCAATTCCGAATCGCATAAATGCGGTTCTGTGAAGACTCCCCCCTATCTCACATGCCTTCCGGAAGCCAGAGGCAGCCCTGTGAGCTACCGACCCGTCCACCTACACAGCAAACAATGGATGAGATACATGACCAAATTAAACTCAAAGGTACAGACCTGTCCACTATGAGAAAATAACCGATGAGGCACACGAGCGGAGTAGACTCAAAGCAAGACGGGAACAGAAGTATTGGTGCCTTCGAAAATTCCTTAGCGTCGTGCAAGACGAGTTACCATTAGCGCCCACTTCAATTGCGTGTGGACTTTCACAAAGCAACGGTCAATACACATGTGGGCGCCTCTACAAGTCCTACAACAAAATCGTGTCCTCCTCTTGCACACAATGCATTTCCGCCACAAGCGAGGCCTGCGGCTGCTGAAATGAATGGCCCCCGAATGCTGTAGGCACTACACTTTGCAAGTCGAGGGCTCATCCAGCCAAGGAGCAATGAGTGCTTTGGCCACCTCTAAGTGATACACAAGGCGACGACGATACGCTGACTCTCCACGAGTGACCCTGTCATGCTTCAATAACACCCACGAATTATTCAACCAACAGTCCACAATGAAGAAGAAGTGTTTGTGCCACCAATCCACCACTTGTATGAGTGGAATTGGACATTGTAGTCTGTGCACATCTGATCTACAACATCAACACCGCGCATGTTCGTCTGGTACTCCACTTGCTGTGGAGTGGATGGAATGGCTTCTCAGACGCCTTGCACCCACCGCATGGAGCGTGCACCCTCACCAACAGGATCAATTGAAGTCGACAAAATGTAAACCGGCTTCGAATCATACCAACATGTCGCAGCCATACGTCGTTGGGCATGCATCCGCCACATCAAGGTGCTACGAGGGTGGTCACCTTTCTTGTGCCCAAGAAGGGACACGGGCAATCCAATGCGATTCTTTCTCACGGTTCTCGTTGCCCATATACCACGCCGGTACAAGTCCTCAAAGAGCTTCGATGCTGTAAAAAAATTATCACACACAATGGTGTGACCTACATCATCCAATCCCACAGTTAGGTCACGCACCATACGTTCGCCTTGTCCCACATCTGGAGCCTCTGATGCCCCTACATACGGAATGAGGTTGAAAATATACCGAGAAGGATTGCACACTACTGCAAAGAACTTGAAACCATACTTAGTCGGTTTGGCAGGCATATATTGCCTAAAACCTGAGTAGTGTCCCTGGTAAGCAACCATTATCTCATTGCAGGTGATGAATTTCTCCGGGTTGTACAATGCACGACTTTTGGTAACGAAGTCGTCAATAATCCATTTCACCTTCGCAAGTTTATCATATTGTGGTGACTCTCAGGCAGTCACTATACTTTCATTGTCCACTAAGTAGAGACAATGTAGTAATGACTCGAAATGGTTACGGGTGAAAACCCGCGGTATCAATTGGCAGTGGAGGTACTCTGAGCGCTTCCAGTAGTCCCTCACTGTTGGTAGCACCTTGATTCCCATCAGAATCGTGACGCCCAAGAAGGCACGGATCTCCAAAGGACAAGTGGGTACCCGAAGGGGACCACCGTTCATGGTCTGGGAGCGTCCTGTGCTTGGCTAGGAGGCATACAAGTTTGTCTGTTCAACGATCAACCGCACTACACACTCATCACAGAACAAATGGAAGAAGTGGCTGGCACCTAGTTTACGCCGTGTCACTCTACCTTTTGGGCCTGGCTGAAGACCACAAAAGATTGAACGATCTTCCAATAAAGTGATTTCGGAAGACTGCCAGTATCTATCGTGGTACCTCGCACGGAAATCCAAATCATCCAAATTTCCGTTCCCTTCATAATAACCTATCTCATGGTGCATGGCAATGCTCCCACTCTTTGACTACGAGTCTGAGTCACTGTAGTCCAAGGATGACTCGTGCCCAACGAAATCACGCCAATTTCCTCGCCACTCAGACTCAAACGTTGATGAGGTTTCAGGGTTACCTCGAGGGTGCTGCTTACCATCTACGTGATTTGCTGATGAAGCAGAGGGCGTCTCTGACCCCTCCTCCAAGTCTGCTCTACCCATTAGACGCTGCTTCTCCTCTGGTGTTTCCACCGATGTCCTTTGCCCTGATTGCTTGATTGGAGAGGAAGGCCTGCTTTACTGTCGCCTCACCCCCGATACATGCTCCTCATCAAGCCGCTGCGTGGCAAATTCGGGGATTTCGGAGTCTGAATCACTGTTGTCAGTTTGGTAGCGTGATGGCCTGGTTGCGTGGGTGGTGTCAGCTGCAAAACGAGCCCGTTGCAAAGGCCGGCAGTCACACACTCGCACTTTGTGGCCCCCGATGCTACCCTTGAAGACAACAAAGAAAAACGCCGTCCCATGCTCTTGCCAACGTTGCTGCGGTTCTCCGACTACTTTGTGGATGCCACCGCAGTCACCTGGATCATATCCCAACATTTGCACTAGAACTGAAACAGCTGGGGGCAATGGACGGTTGGAGACGATGCCAAATGGCCCCTCCAAGTGCGACAAGAACTCATTGGCCCCCCCTACATCGTGGTCACCATCGTTGTGGTTAGACCGCAGCCAATGCTCAACCTGGGCAGATGCTGCGAAAGCATCCACGAGTCCTCTCGCTGTCGACGTCAAATGCGTGCTCCCACGATGTTGAAACCTGTGCGAAAATCAAAGCACTGAGTCTAATTATACACCTTCATGGGATGCTGAATTACCTCAACGATCAATGACTTGTACAATTCTCTAAGGAATAATACATGTGAAGTTCATAATGTCACAATTGTGTATAGGTAGTGGAGGTATTTACCGGTCTTGGCTCACGCACCTCCTTCGTCAGTGATGTCCAAAGTCCAAATTCGGTGAAAATTCGGGCACAACTACATGGACTCCTTGTGTGGGCGATATGGGACTACTTGGGCCCACTTCTTCGATCGACCGTCGAGGGTGTCGTAGAAAGGGCGGAGACCTGCAGGTCAGTCGAATAATCGGCGGAGACCACCCGAGGGGTTGTTCAGTCCCCTCCGCTGGCGACCTAGGCTGCCCATCTCCGTCATTGCTGTCGTTAGAAGTTGCTCGGGCAACTGGATTTCCCCTCCTCCGACCTCTTGTGCCTACGAGCCCCCTCCCCCATCCTCGGCCACGAGCCCTTGAAGTGGATGCAGCACTGCTGGTGTGACCACCCCCTTGCCTTGCCGAAGGTGGATGCCCGCTAGGCCCTCCACCACGTCCCCGAATGTCACCTGCAGGCGCCGCATCTTGTCCGCATGCCGGCGTTGCTGCAGCATCATCTACACCCGAATCTGGTTCTGGTGGTGCATTCAAATCTAATGTAATAACTCCTCAATTGAGGTCAAAATTGTGAGCTGAAGGTGGTCTCCCTCGCCCATGTCCCGTAGCTCCCACCCGCCCTCAATGCCTCCCACCTCCCTTGCCGCGCCCAAGTCCCCTGCCGCACCCTCGTGAAGCGGGCGTCTCAGTCAGAATGGGCCTTAGCTCTGAGGTCCCCCTGCCTTGCTACGATGGCGGTACCCTATGCAGGTCGTGGTTGCCCTCGGGCACCGAAACCCCCGTATGGGTTGGCCACCTCACGCCGGCCATGCTGTCGCCATCGTTGAGGAATCGAACTTTGTTGCGCCCCCCTTGCACCTCGATTATTGTCTCCAAGTGCATGTGGGACCTAGACACACTGATTAGGCTACCATTTCGTCCTAATGAAGGAATTCACCGTCTCCGGCAATCCGTTAGGATGGCCCTTAGGAATCCTGTCATACACACCAAATATCCGGAAGCATTGTCTTCGGAACAGGTAATGCCAATTCTCCGCTTGGGGATGTGCAGGCCAGTAGTGTTTCGCTGCCGGCTCTCGGAGGGAGAGTAGGAATTCTTCTTCGAAGCAATCCTTTAGCTTTTGTGTCTGCTCCGGCGTAGCATGGTGTCGAGTGGTGGTCCAATCTTCTAATTGTGCCTTCACTTGCAAAATTTCTGCATTTGTTGCCCTCCTGTCACACTCCCTGTGGAATTCATTGCATGCCACTTCCGTGCCCTACCATGAAGTCGCCATTGGAATCACGCGGGGAGACTCTTCTTGAGCTCGTCTTGGACCACCTCGTGCATCAATTCTCCCCTCCCCTCACAACCTACACTCCATTAGCACTCTCCGCAATGAGTGCGTCCAGTGTACGCCAGGAGTGCCCCCGAATTAGTCTGGCCACGTTAAAGGCTGTCTCCGTCTCCGCATCTCCCTAAACCCTTCGTGCTTGGTACTCCAGTCGTCGAAATGAGGCAATTTGGAGTGTAGTTGCAGCGCGCGGTACCGTCCCTTGTGAACCACCACATTCGAACATTGCACGGGACGCACGGACAATCTATGGTTAGTACCTAAGCCTAAACCCTACCCCCCGATGGTCTCCTACAACGGCGCCAATATGTAGTTCAACACCGAAGAGAGAATCCTATCCCTCGGTGGTCTCACGCGAAGAGCGTCCAACGTGTGCTATGACTTGGCAACCCCCGCCATCCACTATAAGGAATTGGGGGTTATCGTGACTGCAGAAACGTGACTGCAGGGATTTTGCGACTGCATCGTGACTTCACCTCCGTAATTGCACTAGTGGGCCGATCTTCACAACGCTGCAGTCGTGATTCAGTCATTCTGCAGTCGCGTTGTCGTGATGTGGGTCGTCTACTATTTGAATTAGACATCTTGTTAGTTGAAAAATTAGTTGTTAGTATTGTATGTTGTGAGTTGCTAGTCGTGTGGTATGTAAGTGTTAGGAGCCTTAGTCTTGACTTTGTTGTTGCCGGTTGATAACCAGTTGTTAGTAGTTGATACTAGGGTAGTGGAGTTAGGGTTAGGGTTAGCCGGCGGCTAGCTGGCGGGGTTTGTGGTGGCTACTAGAGGCAAAGGCTGGTCCTTTGCTCTCTCTTTTTTTTTTTCTTGTCTCTTAGAGGGTTGGAGGAGGTGGAGGTACTTGAGTGAGTGAGTTGTGTTGTTGTTATGGGAGGTTTATTTGAAGTAAAGTATTGATTTGGGGAGCTTTTGTGTAACATTTTGCAAGAATATTGGTTGAGTGCTATATTTTGGATCTGGGTTTTTGAAGAGTTGATACATAAGTGTGCCAAGTTTCAAATCTAGATCTACTATGGAGAAAAAGTTATGAGGCGTTGAAGTGGAGGTGTTTGGATTTCAAGGCAGCCAAGGAGGGTATATGGAGGAGCGTCATTCTTATTGGATTTTTGTGATATGAACGTGAAAATTGGAGGGTACTCTTCTTATCTTATCTTCTACTTTGTGTCAAAAATTTAGCTTCAATGGACTTAAGATCAAAGAGTTATATACAAAATACAACCGGGGTGTGGAGGCAGTGAAGGTTTAGAAAGTCAGTATTGAGGTAATGTCCACCAAAGTTGGACAGTATCTTAGATTGAGTTGAAAGTTGGTATAGAAGTATTTAAGTAGTTTATATACAATGTAGCAAAGTTACAAGTCATTTGAAACTACTGTCCAATAGTTATGGTAGATCAAAGTTAGGTATGAGAGTTTAGGGAAATTTGACAAGGGTTAGGAAGTCAGTATTGGGGTAATGTCCACCAAAGTTGGACAGTACCTTGGATTGAGTTGAAATTTGGTTTGAGAGTATTTAAGTAGCTGATCTATAATGTGACAAAGTTTCAAGTCATTTGGAACTACTGTCCAATAGTTATGCTAAATCAAAGCTAGATATGACAATTTCTAGGTTATTGAAGGATTAATAGGATAGGGATTTGGGAATATAGGGACCTTGAAGGTAGGATTATGATCATTTAGGGTGTTTAGGGAGATTATTGATGTATATAAAGCACTTTCACAGCAAAAGCTCAGTGCTATTCTGAACCTAATCACAAAACCTTGTGACAGCGTGATTCACTGTGGGATGAACAGTGACTGCGCTGGAGGTTCATCCACAACGTTCTGTCCACAAGATCCACGAGGAAGTGACGTGGCTACCAGAAACGCGATTGGAGACTGCAGGGGACTGCCAAGTCATTGCAGTAGGACTGTAGGACTGAAAGAAGTCACGGGGAAGATGTTTTCTTTTACTTATATGTAAAGAAAAAGAAGTGAAGCCCCAGAGCGGTCCACGGAGGACAGGAGCGAGCAACTACGGTATCGGGTATGTGACTTCGATATGACTGTAGAATCATTGGGACTTCTTGCACATATAACTAGGGGCATGCAATAAGGTGTTTAGGGGAATATGATAGAGGGGGCCATGCTGCAAATGGATGGAACTTCCGATAAGATGTGATGCAGGAAGCCTGAAATAAAACAACATTTAGATATAACGAGAGAGATGTGGGAGTGTTATTATTCAAATGAAGCACATACAATATGAAGTGTACAAGGAAGGTATAATACTACTCGGGGTGGAAGCTCATTGAACATGGAGGCGTTTGAGGCAGCAACTAGCATGCCAATGTCTCAAAGATGAGGTGAACACTACTCCCACATCATATTTGCGGTTTTGGCATTCACACTTGGTTGATAAAGTTTGCATTCATGCATTGGACACCAAGGTTCATAGAAATGTGGCTAATACAGTACCTGCACAAGCGGGAAATTGTATTGAGTATGAATGAAGGACAATGACAAAGGCAAGGTCATCACCCAATAAATGGGGTGACATTGAGAGGAAGGGACACCTTATGAGAAGTGAAGTCTAACTGATTGCAGTATGACTTCACCATGACTGTGATGCAACTATAGAATGACTGAAGCACGACTAGAGAGTCTAATTAATGACTTTGGTATAACTACTAACTGCCCGAAATGTTTGCAAGTGGTCTACTTGCCTGATTGCTGCATGACGCGTTTAGCTTCTGTGATGCTCCGCGACCCATGACACAATGAGGGACACTGTGGGAATGCGATCCCACATGCTAGACCCATAATACTAGCATATGACGGAAAAAATTCAAAAATTGTCTCCTTCAAAGGAAAGGTTTTTGAGTTCTCCTAGGAAGTTAGGACAAATTAGGAAAACCGGATTTCCGGATCCGGAAAAATTTCATTAGGGCTAAAAACCTAAAATCCGGAACCCTAGAAAGTTCCGAAAATCGGATGACGGCGCCGGCCCTAAAAACCGGAAACCGGATCCGTACTAGGGATAGAGTTTTGCCGCCAAAACCTGTCCCGTACATCGGGCCAGTATAAGAGGGGGACTGTAGCCGGCAGCGGGCACACTTATCTTCTTTCTTTTGTTCTCTCGCCGGCGTATTCCGTTTTCCTAGCTTTGTTAGAATTCCGGTAGATTGAGGGACTGTGTGAGTTGCGATCGTGTAGGGGTTACCGGAGTGAAAGTTGGTGAGCAGAGATTTAGGGAGAGATTTTGTGAGGGTTGTTCGTGAGCACGATGGCTTTTAGGGCAAGCCGGCGGAAGTTAAAGGATCTGCCTGAGGATTCGGAGGACGAGACGTCGGCACCGGCGCCTCGACCAAGGACCATCTCGGTGATGAAGGTGGTTCCGGAGGTTCCGATGGAGGAGGACCGGTTGGCGCGCCTACGGGAGCACCTCCACAACATGGGGTGTGACGGACTCCTAGAGGTGCTGTAGGAGATCCGAGAGGAGAGTCTGGTTTCGGACATACTTCGTTCGGAAAGTAGTATCTTGGATACCACCATTCGGGCGAAGCCAGACCTGTGGACGGTGAACACTTGGAGGGCCGTCTACAAGTTCCGGGAGGCGCCGGACAAGGTCATGGAGGAGAACCAGGAGGTGATGGAGGGCGAATTCCGATCGCCCGCCAACCCGAAGGAAGGTCACCAGATTTCCGACCTGGTGAATCCGGAGTACCAGGATGTGATAGCTGTAGTTACGTTTAGATCCTAATCGGATTATCTAAACAAATAGTTTAATTTGTTCCTAGGGAGGCAATTCTAATAGGACTACTTCTACAACGACATTAGAACGTACTAATAAAGGGCTAAAACACACAAGGAATGCATACTTCCAACTAGTATTAATTTAATTCCTCACAATTTCTATAATAATTAATAATTTAATTATTCACTCCACTCTTAAAACCACCAAGTTCAAGTATCACCCAATTGGAATTGATCTTTAATCTTCAAATTGGATTCTTTCGTCTTTCCACCAAATCGGAATTGGTGCTGCTGCTGGTACAGGTTCACTGCGGCACTCTAACTCCCATCTTGGATCCATCACCTATCAGCCTTGCACTTGTCACCAACACAGGGAACCACCAGATCTTCTTTCGCCAACTTGGTCTTCATGTCTTTATCTCCACGATTTGGTTTGATGTAATTTTTATCACCGCCCATTGACATTTCTTACACACCGATTTGAAATCAACCTTAACACTCTGCATTCTTCCTCATCCTTCCTTTTCAACTTGGATAATTATCTTCTTATAAACACTCACAAACTCTCCAAATTGTATATATCACTCTCTCCTTTACTAACCTGGAATTTTTATTTTTATTTTTATATATTTTTTTATCACAGTCTTCTCTCTCTCATACTATGTTGATTTCCTAATTGGATAAATTAATTTCTCACACCCATTCGGAAACTCTCAAATTTGAGACCTATTGCTTCGGCTTCACAGACCAACTCGGGATCCTGACTTAGACAACATTCAAACTTTATAAAACCAATTTGGATAAGCACTCATGACACCATGCAGAGCCTTCTCAATTGCTCATATCCATAATTTCAATCAACTCTCAGTCCAAATTGAATTTTAACAACAACTGCCAATTCTTCACTTGACCAATTCAGCACTTATTCCAATTTCCAAATTGGAACCACACAATAAGGCATTCATGCAACCATCAACCCTCCAATTCGGTTTCACTCACAGACTGCCAAACTCCAACTAGGCAAAATAGCACTATGACTGAACCTCCAAATTGAGCTCATACATACAACATACATGCCAACAACAAGGAACAACAATTCGCTTTCAATCATTCTTTATTCAGCCGAATTGGTGACATATCACCGTTCCACAAAAATAATGTTTCACTAATTGATTCATTCAAAATTAGCTCACTGTTTCATACAATTCAAATTTGGACACTCCATCTGCCATGTCCAACTGGATCCATCACTTTGTAATTACTTCTCAAAATCTCCAATCACTCAGCACTATAATGCTAAATACTTCAATTTGCTTCACAGACAACTAATACCAATTTGGGTAAACAGCAATCACATCCAAATTGATCTCTCGTTCAATGAATCTCATCATAACTTCCTAATAGGTTAGCATCTTTATGCATAACTCCTAATAGGTTTTAAATCACATCACTCCGATTTGGACTTAAGCTCTTCTGCTCTACCACCGTAAACTTCCAAATTGGTACCTTGCAATCACTCCTTAGCCAATTCGGACAAACTCCGAATTACCAAATTGAACTTCACGTCCACCACTGCAACCACCAATTTGGCCGATACAGACTTCCACTTCCTTTATAGGAACAAGCACACACACAAACAAACATACATAAAACCAAATAGAAAAACACAAACGCAGCCACTCAGACTGGGACTCGCACTGGCATTCTCTCAATAGTGGGTGCCTTCCAAATCGGAAAACTCGACTTTAAAACCCCAAGCCAGGCAGTTCCTTAACCAACTTGGCATCACCTCAAAACTCGCAAACTGCCCATTAAGAACCTCAAAAATAACCGTCCCTCAATTACACACACAAATTCCCAAATTGGCACCTGCAACACCCCGCACAACCCTAACTGCCGACCACAGGCAAACCAACTTGGAAACCACAACAGCTCCGACCTAGCTGGCTACAGACAGTTCCTACTTGGACAAAAACGTAGAACATTCCAACTTGGAATTGTCATCTTGCATTACAAATAGGAATTACCCTCAGACAATCCAAAATTGCCTTCACTCTCCAAATTGGCTTCCCTTCCAATCCCATCACCATGGCTCATGCTTGACTGCATCCGGATAAACACTTCCAAATTGGTTAACAACATCCAAAAATCACCCATTTGGAACACCAATCAAACAAAACATAACTAAAACCACATAAAAACATACCAAAAAAATGACACTAAAAATCCGAATAGGTTATTTACATAGCCCCACACGAATCTGTTTGCGTCCTCGCAAACCAGCTATTTGGCTTGCCGCTTTGTCAACCGCTTCCCTGGTAGGAACTTCAAACTCGAATCTTCCTCTTCCTTCAACAGCTTCGCAGCCAATTTGGCTCGCTCTTGCATCAGCAACTTCTGTCTGTCATAGAAATTGTTCACTGGACCTGAACGCGTCCCAACTTCTTCACACGCCTCGGGAATCATCACCTTATGCGCTCCAGGCAGAAATTGGGCAATACACATTAACTCCAATGCACGCATCCTCTTCGCTGAGTGATAATGAATCTTAGAAAAATTCTTTATATCGGTACTCAGCCGCGCTCCAACTCGGTAATCCACCACAAACTGGTAATCGTGACACAAATAGGCTAAAATACCTGCAAAAACACTTGCACGGAAACAAACTGGATCGCGATGAGTCCGATGCTCCAACGAAAACTTCATATATGCCTCCACGCAACTCTCCGGGTTCTTGTATGAACCGGGGATCTTTGGCCAATTGTACCAACGTGAATCCAACTTGGCGCGATTCGACCACATATACCGCCTCGGGCATGGACAGAACCTGGGATCCGACGCCACCAAAGGCGGAGGTGTAGAAGACCGTGAAATCCGCTCGGTGTGGTCCATTAAATCCATCGCCACAACTGGGGGACTTCTGACGCCTTCATGGTCTTGGCCGATCCACAGCAACGCCTCCCAACTTGGAAACGACACATCACCGAGCTCCTCGAACAACTGGTCGTAGTTTCCCAAGTAGAGATCGTCCTTTTCTGCAACTGTCGATGGCAAAGGAATCGACCATGTAATCCACTTGGACAGCAACCTTGACAACTCCAACGTTTTATCGCCAACTCGAGGTCGTGGAAACGCCAGCTCGCCCGAAAAATCCCAACTTGGAATCGCTACAGGCCCCCCAGCCTTCCACTTATCCTGCAGCCTATCCCGAGTCGTCTCAAATTTGCACACATAGACGGATGGGTGCACGTCCATGAGCTGGCTGTGAGTTGCCCTATGTCGGGCATTCTACACCATCTCCGTAAGCCAATTTGAGCCACTCAAATTCCTTTCCAACTCGGTGATGGTACGCATCCACTCCACCGGTGTCACCACTCCTTTCAACTTGGTGTTGGAAGCCGTCGCCCGAATAGCTGCAGCCATGCCATCTTCTAACCGCGCTCCCACATTGGGACGTCGTTTACCCACGTAAGATGCAGCCACCCGCCTTCGCTTGGCCAACAAGTCCTCCAATTCGGAATAAAACAACAAATACCGCGCTCCGTAATCGCCAATTAGGGTGAAAGCCGTGACATTGTCTTCCAATACCACATCACCGCGCCCAATAATCTCTGTAAAGAGATTCTCGCACCGAAGTTGAACTGCCCTTGCCCAAATAGTTTTAAATCGCGATTTGGAAAGATACTCCTTCAACGCGATTCCTGTGTACAAGAAAAACACCTCCCGCTCCCAAGCATAGGCAAACTCGATATTATCTGTTGGGGGAATCAATTCGGACAAGGCCTCCAAATTCTCCATATGAAGCACTCGCTGCCGCTTCCTCGCCATAGGGACCGCTTCACTCTTCCCCTTTGCACTACTTGCTGCAGCATTGGCTTGTTTTTCAACTCGAGCCAATTCCTTTTCGAACCCCAAGAGGCCTTCTTCCGAATCGGACTGATCTTCCATCTTGGCGCCCTCCAACTTGGCCCGCAGCTCGTGCACTTGCTGCTCCAAAATAGCCACCTTGCTCTTAGCAATGCGCCTTAAGCTGGATTCCAAATCGGCCTTCCTTTTAACCATGTCAAACCTCCCTTGCAACTGCGCCAATTCGTCTGTTACATCTTGGTAACTGGCCGCCATTTGGATTTCATATGCCACTCACTCTTCCTTGGCTGCTTCCAAGTCGGCCTTCACACGCTGACACTCTGCTGCCAACTTGGTATTTGCCAGTCGCAACCCAGCTACTTGGGAAGGATCAAAATCCTCCAAATCGGTCAAGGTTTGGGCCAACCTTGCCTTCAGCTGAGAAACTGAACGCACTGGAGCCTCAAAATTGGGCAACCTCCCAACTTCGGATGAACCACACGGATCTTGCTTGGGCTCCTTATGCAACTCGGGCAGAGCCGCACAGCTAACCTCCACCAATTCGGAAAGAAATTGCGCCCCTCGCAAAGCTCCATCCGGCTTTTTCTTATATTCAGTCACAAAAGCATGAAGCCTTCGTGACACAAACAACGCCCAATTGATCACAACTCCCTACTGTACAGCCACTACAACTTGGAGATTCTTCCTTGAAACACTTAGCGCTGCCTGCTCCAATAAAAGACATTGCACCACCAATTTGATCCAGGGCTGCCAACTTGGCTTAAGCCACAGCAACTCATACTCCGATTTGGCTTCTGCTCCTCTGTGATGCCCTCCACGAAGCATTCCTCCACCAAATAGGCAGTTGAATCTTGGACCGTCTTCACCGTCACTCCCGATTTTGGAAGTTGGAAAACCTCCTCAATCTTTTGAGGTTGCAATTCCACCAATTCACCACGCACGCAGCTCTTTCTCTCCGCCACTGAATAGGCCATAACAAAAATCTCCAGTCGATTGGAGTCAATTTGCACCCATCGCCGTCTTCCTTCCACGAACATCCAAAGCCCAGCCTCTTGAAGTTTCAGCTGCTGCTGCTACTCCCATTTGGCATCGTCCAACTCGGTCACAGCTTCAAACCGAAAGTCCGTCTGCGTAACCTCGATCGGCGCCGCCTCGTTCTCTCCCAACTTGGGCTTCTTATCCAAGTGCTCCTCCTGACACACCAATTCGGTATCCTCATCAACCGAGGCTTTGCCTTTACCCAATTGGTCTTCCATTGCACCTGCAAACCACAATCTCTCCTACTCTCGGCAAATGCTTCCAATTTGACAAAGAAACCTCACTATCGCTCGGAAATTACTCCTATTCTCGACCTCCGCAATCTTTTAGATAATAAGAGTCCACAGCCTGACCAGCCAGCAACCAATTTCTCCCCAATTCGGAACAGAACACCAAAAACCAACCACAGCAAAAACCCTTACTTTCTCGCGCTCTTCGAAATACAAATTGGGATCACTCAAACTCCAAATTGGACTAAAAAGACAGAACGCAAACTCCAAACCCTAATTGGTTTTAGTGCGCGCAATCGCGTCTCACTCTTCTAGACCAACTCGGATTCGCTCACAACTGAAAGAACTGGCAAACACAACCTCTCTTTCCCAAGAAAATTCAAAGATGACACATTCTTCCTCAAAACCCAATTTGCTCGCAACGCACAAGATTTAACAAAAAACAACTTCACGCAACCCAATTGTGCAGCCCAATTCAGCTCCTTTGCCTTCGTCTACAATCTCCCAGTTGGTGAATCTCTCGCCTTGCTCCCAATCCGATTCGGTTTTGGATTTTTGGCGGCTTCAAATGATTCCGATTTGAAATGATTCATCCCCAGGGGTACGTATCATCATCATCCAAGTTGGTTTGTCACCTCCGATTTGGCACTCATTGTCTTTGGCATTGCCATTTTTTTATTTTTTATTTTATTTTTTATTTATTTTTATTTTCCTTTTTCCCATGTTTCCAATCGGTTTATTTTCTCTTTATTTTTATTTTTTTATTTTTTTGTAATTTCACTAAAAAGACTACCCCCCAAATTGAAAATGCCGCCCCCGGCATTTCAAACAAAATACGGCTTAAGCCGGTAACCATTAATCCTAGTTGGAAGTAAATTTTCCTCAAAGTCCTTGAGTTGCAATGACCCATTAGGATTGACATCGACCACCTCGTAAGGACCTAGCCAATGCATTTGCAATTTACCCGGAAACTTAAAAAAACGGCTATCATATAGCAATACTAAACTCCCAACCTTGAACTCTTTAGGACGCAATTTAGAGTCGTAATATGACTTCCTCCTATTTTGGGTAGCTAAAGTGTTCAAATAAGCTTCTCTCTTTTTCTCATCAAGAGCTTCCAAATTGGTTAGCCTTACTCTTAAACTCTCCTCATCTCCCAAATTGTTTTCTATAGCCACTCTTAGGCTAGGAATTTCAAACTTGATTGGGAGTATGGCCTCTTGGCCATACACTAATTGGAATGGAGAAAACCCCGTAGTTCCTTTGTAAGCGGTCCGGTAGGCCCACAAAGCACTCCAAAGCTTTTCATCCCAATCGGTAGATGCACCACTAATTGTTTTTGTTAGGATTTTACACAATATACCGTTCGTTTTTTTGGTTTGCCCGTTAGCACGTGGGTGGTAAGGGGCTGTTTTACGGTGTTTAATTAAAAACCTATTTGTTAATTCCTCAATCGTGGCATTTAAAAAATGCGTGCCCCGGTCACTTATTAACTCTTTTGGACACCCAAATCGGGAAATTATATTTTCGTACAAAAAACGTGCCACGGTCTTGGCATCATCGTTACGGGCGGCCATTGCCTCAGCCCATTTGGTAGCATAGTCAGTCGCGACTAGGATATACTTTTTACGCCCATACTTTGTGGTTGGGGCAATAGGGCCTACGAAATCAATTCCCCATTTTTCAAATGGGGCCAATGCCATTAGGGGAATTAGTGGCATTGCCGTTGAAGGTGAGGGTTTACCTATACGTTGGCAAGGATCGCATTGCCTGGCAAAAGTATGGGCATCCTTAAATAAGAATGGCCACCAATAACCGGCCAACAACACCTTTTGTGCCGTGGAAATTCCTACGAAATGGCCGCCACACGAATCCGAGTGGCAACCTTGGAGAATATCCTTAATTTCACTCTTATAGATACATCGCCTAAGGACACCATCTTGACCCAACTTATATAAGGTTTTGTCTAATAGGGTATAAGGGGCACTTTTTCTTATAAGGGCCGCTTTTTGTTTACCACTATAATCTGTAGGAAATAAACCGGTAGATAAATAACTCAAAATATCTGCATACTCGGTATGAATAACATCCACCTCAAATAAGTGGGCGTCAGGAATATCATCCTCAACCGGCGACCCATTTGGATCTACCGGCTCCTCCAACCTAGAAAGGAAATCGGCATTGGAGTGTTGCTTACTAGGACGAACAATTATATTAAAATTAAATTCCTGGAGAAGTAATACCCACTGCGCCAATCGGCCACTCAACTGAGGCTTGTTAATTACGTACTTAAGCGCATCATGGTCCACATAAAACGTGAACTTATAACCAAGTAGGTAATGACGGAATTTTTGCACCGCATATACCATACCCAAGGCTTCCCTCTCGGTAGTGGTATAGTTTCTCTCCGCGGGAATAAATTGGCGGCTAGCATAATAAATGGGGTGGTCCTTACCATTTTTATCTTTCTGGCTTAAAACACAGCCCATAGCGACATTACTCGCATCCACATATACATGGAATGGCTCACTCCAATTTGGAGAAATTAAAATAGGAGCAATAACCAATTTTTGTTTTAACTTTAAAAACGCCTCATCGCATTCATGAGTCCAAGTAGGATTTGTGCCTACTTCTAATTTTTTTAGAAGGGCCGTTAATGGTAGCGCCACTTGGGCGTAATTTTCGATAAACCTACGACAATAGCTAACATGCCCAAGAAAACCCCTTACTTGCGTTATGGTGGACGGAATAGGTAAGTTAGTTATTTTTGCTACCTTATTGGGGTTTGTACTAATACCTCATTTGCTAACGATGTGGCCTAATAGCTTCCCATAAGGGACAACAAATTGGCACTGAGCCGCATTCAAAGAGATACCAAATTCCGAGCATTTTTCAAAACATTTTTTTAATTGTTGTGGATGCTCCAATTTGGTTCCAAAGACGCAAAAATCGTCCAGGAAAATTTCCATAAAAATACGAAGAAAATCCTGAAAGGCTAGCGTGGCTACACGTTGAAATGTGGCTACCCCGTTACATAATCCAAATAACATAACCTACTTGCATAGATCCCCAAATCGGTGACAAAGGCAGTTTTAGCTTGGTCTTTTTTCGCGATTTGGATCTGATTGTATCCCAAGAACCCGTCCATGAATGAATAGCATTCATGACCGGCGACAGTATCTAAAATACTATCGGTAAATGGTAAGGGAAATCCGTCCTTTTTAGTGATGGCGTTCAACTTCCTAAAATCCTGGCAAATTCTAATACGTCCGTCCTTCTTGGGAACAATCACTATAGGACTTACCCATTCGCTATTTGGGGCTGGATAAATAAATCCTATCTTGATCAATTTTTCGATTTCTTCCTTTACCAAGAGGGAGTACTTTGGATTTAGCCGATGGGGCCTTTGCCTAATTGGGCATGCATCATCCTCTAAATCAATGTGATGTTTACATATACTAGGTGACACCCCTCTTAGGTCCTTATATGACCATGCAAACATTTTATTATTTTCTTTAAAAAATTTAACCCACGTGGCTAACTCTTCCAGACCTAGCCTACTAAATAATTGTATGTTCTTTTCCTCATCTCCAGACCCAAGATTTACGGTCTGGCAATGGCCTTTAGATACGTAAGACCTAATTGGAACATCGTCCAACTCTCTCTCATAAATGCTTTCACTATCTTCACTCATCTCCCAATCGGAATCGACTCCATACACGGTAGAATCCGTCATGGAGTCTGTTAACCAATATTGGATTGCCATGTCTGAGTTGTCATCATCCTCACATGGGATGATGTACTCTCCTGGGGCTACTTCCTTAAACGTTGGAATCCCAATTGGCTTATTTTCATTTCATTTAATGTTAATCCTATTAGCTGATAAATCATCCAACTCGGAATCATACCCAAAATCGCTAGTATCACCCGGTGATTCCCATTGGGTCTCACCTTTATACTTAAGGGGATACATAGTGATACTCACTGAATGATTCCCTTGGAATATTTTCATCACGCCCCTACCCCAATCGTCTTTCACTCTAGCTTGATAAAGCCATGGCCTTCCTAATAGGATAGGGTACGATGTGTTAGGTGTATTAGGTTGGAAAATAATATAATCGATTAAATATACCAATCCCCCTATTCGTGTTTTTACCTTAGGTAAAATACCTAAAGGCTTTACTCGGCTTTGGTCTGCCATGCGCAAAACCAATTTAGTTTCTTGAAGCCCAGTTAGATGGAGGCTTAGCATAGTATCATTATTAATTAGATTTACGCTAGAACCGCCATCTACTTGGGCGTTGGACACAATTAGTCCTTCGATTTCTACGTCGATAATTGGCGCACCTGGATCAGGGCCTAAAGTCACTTCATGGACTTGTCTACTTCTCTTTCTCACCAAATTTGATTTCAAGGCTGATCTACAACTAGGGGCTATACCCAATAGTTGTTTAATTGTTATGTCAGCCTTGACATTTCCCAAATTGTCTATGACATTATATGGGTTATTTTCGTCAATGATCCCAATTTGATTGTTACTGTCTTTTCTCTTTCTCAGAGATGACTTGACAAATTTTCCAAATTGGTTTCCCATCTTATACTTTCCTGTATTATCCAATTTGGTTACAGCCTATTGGACTGAATTGTCCGGCTCTACCCTAATTGGTGGAATAACGAATGGCTCCTGACTACTTAGACTGATTGGTGGTACCGAATTGGGATCCGGATTTCTCAGCGATGCTACATCTCGATTTGATTTATTAATTCCATTTGGTTCAGTCATGGTTATGACTGGACCAAATTGAACTGACTTTCCATTTGGTTTACTGGCTGACATCGTGTCATCAGCTCTAGTCTTGCTAGACTGAGCTTCATCCCGAGTTGGTAAATCTAACGAAGGACCTGTACTGGCCTTTAGCCGATCAGGCTGTCTTCCATTACGAATTGGACTGGGCACTGATTTATTTGACTGTCCAACCAATTCGGAATTAAAGTTTAAGCCTAATTGATTTTTCTGCTCCAGCAACTGCTCAGCTTCTTTACGGGTAATTTCCTTTTCCCTTAATATATCCAAATTTCCCGAGGGATTCTGCTTTTCAATTTGTCCTCTAGTCGGTACCTTCTGAACTAATTTTTCTTCCTTATTTAAATAAGGGAAATTTTTATCTTCGACTTGTATTAGATAAGATGCACGATCCTTATTAGACCTTGCTGCATCTTCATCTAATAGTACTATCTTGGGACTATTATCCCTCTTTTTATTATTATAGCCCTCTTGGGGGTCATTTTTACGCGGACCATTACATTGCTCAGCCGTATGACCGGCTTGATTGCAAGTACCGCATAAAGGAACGTAATCTACACTAGCCCTTGCGTTCGGACAATTAGTGGAAATATGGCCCGGTTGTCGGCAATTATAACATATGACTCCTTTGCCTTGGGACCAATTAGGAACTTGTCCTCCATAAGTGGGAGGACCTTGGTTCACATTGCCAAATGGCATTTGTGACCAACCTTGGTTATTATTGGTTGGCATTTGCGCCACACCACGATTAGGATTATTACTAAATCCTCCTTTATTAAAGTTCATAGGATTGAAATTTGGATTGGGTTGATTATAATTTTGATTAAAATTTTGGTTAAAATTTCTTCGCTTCGGTCTATTAACCCAATTGGAATTTCCCCCTTGGTAATTGTTATCCTCAACTTGATAGACTTGACTACTCCTATTTTGGCCGGCTTGTTGGACCAAACTTGCTTGCATATTGCGGCAAGACTCGGTCTCGTGTTTAAGACCACAAAACCTACACTTAGGAGGCAAATTGGGAGGAGATGGACAATCGGGCAACATGTGCCCTTGTCCCCTACAATTTGTGCACCATATGTGGGCACGATCCTGATTAGGTTGATTTTTCTTTTGAACCGAGTTTGCTAAATTTACTTGGAGGTTGCCTAATTGTTTCGTAATCTCAAGTAGATGTGACTCCATTACCGCATCTCTTGCATTAGATTGTATTTGGTAAGGAGGAACACCTACTTGGTTGTTCTTAATCGGTTCAACTGGAACAATTGGCGGTACTTGGACCGGTGCCATGGGTACTACATTTACGTAACTGGGTTGGACATAGGTAGGCATGGTAGTACCTCCTATATCCTCCCTATTCACGCCAATTTGGTCCAAATAACTAGGTTGGCTTATAGTAGGATTTATATACGTTTCGCCCAAATGTGCTTCCTCCCATAATTTAGCTCTTCGAACTGCGGCTGGTAAATCCGCAGGAGCAACTTTTTTTACAAATGCTTTTAATTTTGGTGGGTATAACCCATTTATAAATTGCCGCATAAAATACGCATCAGGATACTCATTATTTGGCAATCTAAGCATTATGTCTTCTAAACGGCCATAATAACTATCGATACGTTCACCACTTGCCATATGTAACTCGGCCAACTTTTCAAATAATTTTTCCTGATAAGCGGCAGGGCGAAAATGGGCTAGGAATGCATCGCGCAATCCCGTCCAAGTATTAAAATGCCCTATTGGCTGTCTTTGAAACCATTTCTTGGCTTGATCCATTAGTGTACTTGGAAAAATACTTAAAAAATGCGCCTCTGTCCTAGCGTTGTTTGCATTACAACGAGTTAGGAACTCATAAAGGTGGCTATCAGGGTCATCGCCCATTCTACCATAAAAAGTCAGAAACAGCATAAGTGAATAAGGCCTATCGGCCTCATCACCTGGCCACATTACCACTGGAATTACGTTAGCTGGAGCTGCCATATTGCTATTCACTCTTTTTACTAAGGACTCTTCACTAGATGTAGATGAACTACCTAATTTGGATGATTTTCTAAAATTAACGAATTCAGTCTCATCCAAATTGCGTATTACAACTTCCAAGACTTGGTCTTGCTGGAAAACAGAAGGGATTTTTAATTTCCCTCGTTCCGCACTCCAAACTGGATTGTTTAACCAAATTGGACTTTCTCTAGACACCTCAACTGGGGTTGTTCTACCATGAAAAGAACCTAATGGGGAATCAATAAGAGGAGTTAACTCAGCCCCCGGATGGTTTTCCTCAATAACTTCCAATTTGGTTTCTTCCTCCTCACACAGTCCTCTTGGGGAATCCTAAGGTGATGGAGTATTCGAAACACAAATCGGTTCACAGTGAAGATGAGGGAGATCAAATCCCGTTCTCACTGTGACATTACTTGCCTGTCCTTTTACTATTTGGCTGACGTCTTCCTCATTAATTTTTTGTTTATTAGTTTTATCTTCTACGCCATGGCCGCATTCTTGCCTATGTCGTGAATGACGTCCTAATCGAAAGGAATCCTTCCAACTTGGTGAAGCTGGTTCGGATTCTGCTTTAGAAGTAAATTTGCGTTTTTTATCCGCAGCTCTCTTCTTTGCACTTTCTTCTCGAGCTTATTTGCTAATTTCAGAATTTAAAGATGTGCTACTCATTAGAGTGCAACAACTTCTTAAACTCCATCAAAAAGATAAAAGAAGAAAACTAAAAACCTATTATGACGCCTCCCCGGCAGCGGCGCCAAAATGTAGTTACGTTTAGATCCTAATCGGATTATCTAAACAAATAGTTTAATTTGTTCCTAGGGAGGCAATTCTAATAGGACTACTTCTACAACGACATTAGAACGTACTAATAAAGGGCTAAAACACACAAGGAATGCATACTTCCAACTAGTATTAATTTAATTCCTCACAATTTCTATAATAATTAATAATTTAATTATTCACTCCACTCTTAAAACCACCAAGTTCAAGTATCACCCAATTGGAATTGATCTTTAATCTTCAAATTGGATTCTTTCGTCTTTCCACCAAATCGGAATTGGTGCTGCTGCTGGTACAGGTTCACTGCGGCACTCTAACTCCCATCTTGGATCCATCACCTATCAGCCTTGCACTTGTCACCAACACAGGGAACCACCAGATCTTCTTTCGCCAACTTGGTCTTCATGTCTTTATCTCCACGATTTGGTTTGATGTAATTTTTATCACCGCCCATTGACATTTCTTACACACCGATTTGAAATCAACCTTAACACTCTGCATTCTTCCTCATCCTTCCTTTTCAACTTGGATAATTATCTTCTTATAAACACTCACAAACTCTCCAAATTGTATATATCACTCTCTCCTTTACTAACCTGGAATTTTTATTTTTATTTTTATATATTTTTTTATCACAGTCTTCTCTCTCTCATACTATGTTGATTTCCTAATTGGATAAATTAATTTCTCACACCCATTCGGAAACTCTCAAATTTGAGACCTATTGCTTCGGCTTCACAGACCAACTCGGGATCCTGACTTAGACAACATTCAAACTTTATAAAACCAATTTGGATAAGCACTCATGACACCATGCAGAGCCTTCTCAATTGCTCATATCCATAATTTCAATCAACTCTCAGTCCAAATTGAATTTTAACAACAACTGCCAATTCTTCACTTGACCAATTCAGCACTTATTCCAATTTCCAAATTGGAACCACACAATAAGGCATTCATGCAACCATCAACCCTCCAATTCGGTTTCACTCACAGACTGCCAAACTCCAACTAGGCAAAATAGCACTATGACTGAACCTCCAAATTGAGCTCATACATACAACATACATGCCAACAACAAGGAACAACAATTCGCTTTCAATCATTCTTTATTCAGCCGAATTGGTGACATATCACCGTTCCACAAAAATAATGTTTCACTAATTGATTCATTCAAAATTAGCTCACTGTTTCATATAATTCAAATTTGGACGCTCCATCTGCCATGTCCAACTGGATCCATCACTTTGTAATTACTTCTCAAAATCTCCAATCACTCAGCACTATAATGCTAAATACTTCAATTTGCTTCACAGACAACTAATACCAATTTGGGTAAACAGCAATCACATCCAAATTGATCTCTCGTTCAATGAATCTCATCATAACTTCCTAATAGGTTAGCATCTTTATGCATAACTCCTAATAGGTTTTAAATCACATCACTCCGATTTGGACTTAAGCTCTTCTGCTCTACCACCGTAAACTTCCAAATTGGTACCTTGCAATCACTCCTTAGCCAATTCGGACAAACTCCGAATTACCAAATTGAACTTCACGTCCACCACTGCAACCACCAATTTGGCCGATACAGACTTCCACTTCCTTTATAGGAACAAGCACACACACAAACAAACATACATAAAACCAAATAGAAAAACACAAACGCAGCCACTCAGACTGGGACTCGCACTGGCATTCTCTCAATAGTGGGTGCCTTCCAAATCGGAAAACTCGACTTTAAAACCCCAAGCCAGGCAGTTCCTTAACCAACTTGGCATCACCTCAAAACTCGCAAACTGCCCATTAGGAACCTCAAAAATAACCGTCCCTCAATTACACACACAAATTCCCAAATTGGCACCTGCAACACCCCGCACAACCCTAACTGCCGACCACAGGCAAACCAACTTGGAAACCACAACAGCTCCGACCTAGCTGGCTACAGACAGTTCCTACTTGGACAAAAACGTAGAACATTCTAACTTGGAATTGTCATCCTGCATTACAAATAGGAATTACCCTCAGATAATCCAAAATTGCCTTCACTCTCCGAATTGGCTTCCCTTCCAATCCCATCACCGTGGCTCATGCTTGACTGCATCCGGATAAACACTTCCAAATTGGTTAACAACATCCAAAAATCACCCATTTGGAACACCAATCAAACAAAACATAACTAAAACCACATAAAAACACACCAAAAAAATGACACTAAAAATCCGAATAGGTTATTTACAATAGCGTTTCTCAACCCTATTCTCCATCCCACCAAGCAGCGGCGAGTAGTAGCGAAGGTGGCCTCCACCATCTTGGGGAGCCTCCAGGGAAAGATGATGATGGACTGGGCAGCCATCATCCATGAGTTAGTCAGAGACCTGATGCGTGCCCTCCGGTTCGGAAAGAAGAGCTAGAGTCCTCTTTCGGCGTATTTGTCTCATCTGTACGCCCACCACTTTCTGCTCGAGGCAAACGAAGAGAGTGCGTATCAGGACCTAGTCCAACTCCAGCAGTACGAAGGAGAGGAGCCCTCGCCTCGAGACGGACCGGACGATGAGGACACAGAAGAGGAGGAGCTGGTCTCTCCGCTAAGGAAGAGGAAAAGGCGGAATAGGACGCCGCCGGTAAGTTCTTCAGAGGAGCCTCCCACACCGGAACCATAGGAAGAAGTTCAGGAGGTAAAGACGAAGACCGGACCTGTTCCAAAAGAAGTCCAACCATCCATGCAACTGGTTGGGCCGGTATGACCGCACACCGTCGCCACTCAGGCCGAGGCAGGACCCTCCCGGACCCGGATGATAGAGGTAGAGGAGAGGGACCGGACCACCATGCGATTGGGAGGGACGCCCCTAGAAGACATCCAGGAGATGGCTCAGCATCTGGTGTGGCGGACAGATGACCTCACCCAGATTTGTGAAAACTACGATGGAGCTCTCAAACAGGTGTGCCGGAAGATGGCGCTAACCGATTGGAACGCCATTTTTCGGAGGACAGATGCATTGGTGGCAGCGGAGCAGCAAAACGGCCTCCTCATAGAAGAACGGAAGACTTTGGTGACGGAGCTGGGGGCGTTGCGCGTAGAAAACCAGACGTTGCGAGACCAAGTCCGGAATTCAGAATCCCGCTGTGTGGATTTGGAGAGCACCCTCCGCACAGCCCAGGAGACGGCTCGACTCACAGAAGAAGACCATCGCCGGCAGATAGCGGCATTGTGCCAAAGTGTAGTTCAGCTCCGGAGCTCTCTGGATGTACCGGCGGATTATATCAACAAGGCCCGGCTGTTTGAAACTAACCTCGATGCAGCCGCCAGCTCAAGCCGGGTTCCTATCGTCAAATGCTTACTAGAGTAGGTAAAACGAATGGATACATCCCGGGCCGCGATGAGAGAGATGATGGAGTATTTGATTTCCACGGAGTCGGATCCGGCACCTCAATCTCCCCCGTCAGCGCAAACTTTGGTGGTTCCGGAAAGCAGCAATCCGGAACCTATGGTTACGGAGGTTTCACCGGTGGTACCGGTAAATCCGGAACTTTCACCACTAGCCGGAAGGCCAGAAGGAGTGGACTGGAGAACAGTGGTACCTCAGGGAAGCGAAGACCTACTTCCGGTGACTCCGACCATCGACCTGACAGGTGCTTCTCCGAAAGTTCACGCCGGCCGGCCGGTGCAGTCTTCTCCGCATCATAAGAAGACCCAGAAGGATTCCCGGGGGAGTCCGGACACTCAGGTATTCGGGACCCGGAGTGTAGACAGGGACACCAGTATTGTGGAAGTCCAAAGATGGGGCCAAAGGGGTCCGAATCTGTTTTCTCTGGAAAGTAGCCGGAAGGAGGTAAAGTTGGATCTTCTGAAGGACTATGTTCCTCCTAAAGATTCAGATTCCAAAAAATAGTATGCAGTAGTGTAGTATAGCGGCAATACCGGAGTCCGGCAGTCAAAGCTGGAAAAATAAGATTTGGGATTTTCCGGAAATCTAGCGGACCAATAGGAATGTTTTGTAGGATTTTTAGGATGACGTTATAAGTAGGAGTTTTAATGGCCTTTCTGGTCATTCACAACCATCTCATAGTTTCAGCATTGTATCTTTTTCTGAGCTTAATTCTAAAGTGTTTGGAGTACTGAATCTCTTATCTTTCTTGTATACGGTATGTGTTTGTGAGAGGTGTGAGTCCGTTCTTGCGTTTCCGGAACTGAGAACTTACCTTGTGTGGCAAGAGTCGATTTTGTGAGAGTATCCGAACGTATTAACTTGAGGGGGAGATCAACCGGATGGTTCCGGTAGTAGGGTTAGTGTAGTACTGCTCGGATGCCGGTATAGCCTGCGTGTAGGATACAGCCTTAGGTGAAAGGGGTATCTGAGAGGCTGCTAGCAACTTCCGTGTACGGAAGTATTGCCGGACGTGCCCGAATTCTGGATTGCCGGAATTCCCCGTAGAACAGAGTCAAGCCCCAGCGCAAGCCCAAGAAAGTACAGGAAAAACCACCCGGTCGACAGGAGGCTCAGTGCTCGGTTAAAGGTAAGAATGTCGTTGTAGTTCTTGACCGTCCCTGTATGACCTAATCCGGATCTTTCCGGATTTGTGAGGCGACGGAACAGGAGGACACTTCCGATCCCTGAAGAGTTAGTTTAGTATCAGCATTAAAGAGAGAGAGAGAGAGTGAAAGAGAGTGTGTTTCCAGACACGGTAAGCATCCGGACGGTGGATCCAGCCACTCGTCATCCAAACCCAGGGATCCCGGAAGGGGCACTGAACTGTTTCCGGATTCTTCCAGAACCCATCCGGCACTAGAGTCCGAACCGGACCTAAAGTCCGGAATAGTCTGACAAAGAGAAAAGTGAATGCTTAGATTGGAATAGCCTATAAAACTATAATCCACAAGTCCTCGTGGGAACGATTCCGGAGCGGTTTACTCTAAGAAGGCCTTTGGTGTAAATTAAGGGTTAACTGGAGGAATACTAGTCCGACTAATTGCTACAGACACTAAAAACGACGTGATTACCTTCCGACTACGGACCTAAGTAGGATTGTACCTAATATTGCTCTTGCGCCAATAAGTTCTCTTCCAGCGATAATTCGATGGCTCCGACTAGATTGGCAGTGGAGCTTCTATCCGGCACTCTTCGTGGAGTTGTAAGTCCCATGGCCTCGCCATTAGTTGTGATGAAGGCATCTGTGCGATCGAGTACCTCTCATTTCGAACGGGTTTCGTGGTGTAAGACCACTTTCCAGCCAAGTCTGTCCGCCGCATCGGAGAAAAATACCTGTGTGGCTTGACTCGGGAAGATGAATGGCTCGGCCATGCGAGGGAGTTTATGGCGGAAGTTCACCAAAAGGAATCCTGCGTCATCACGCACATACGTAGGGTTCCCTCGTGTGTCAATTGGTTTCACCCATAGTATAGTGTGGTCATGTCTGCAAACACCATTTCAGGAACTCCTATTTGGAGAAACACACTGCAGACACTCATAGTTGCCACGGTGTGCAATTACGGGATTGAAATGAAAGACAGAAATGTGACTTCAGTGTGATTGCCGACGAAGTGACGAGCAAGTCGCGTAGAGGCCAGGGACTACGTACTGACTTCTATATGACTTGTAAGGGTTCTGTGTCTGTGGACGGGACGATGGACTTACCCACAATGAAGTCACTCCGTAGTTGTATCCTCCTCTTCGACTGCTGCCTGTCATATTGCACGTATGAAAGTTAGAGCGTGTAGTATGAATAGCCAAATTCCATTTTTGCATCAGACATGAATCTAAGGGCAGCTAAAATTGAGGTCAATTCATGACAATTCTGATTCCATTTTTTTTTTGGCTTCGCAATCTTTCATCAACAAACAATTAATCTTTCTTTGAATGGGTGTTCTTAAGCATGCACGTCCATTGTCATGGACATTATCGTTGGTCATACTTATATTCTTGTCCATGGAAATAGTCATTGTCCTACAGTGTGACTTCCGGGTCCCAAATTATTATAGTGTCTATCGTTCTAATACACCTTCATCTAGCCTAACTATCTTATGTACTGAATTCAGGATGCATGAGACCTGAACAAGGCATTGAAGTTAATGGACTGCACTTGGGAACACTAGAAGAAAAACGTGTCCGTTGCAACCCACTGAGATGCGACTATGTGTCCTATACAACTGAGATGCGACTGTAGCCCTCTATATTTGCACCAAATTTCACGTGTATGTAGTTGTAGTCGCAAAGTAGTCGGAAAATGAAGACTAGGGTTACGATATTGTAACAGAAGAATTGACATGAGGTATTCTACATCCAGCATTCATCGCAATTGTCCATGTGGACAGCTATCCGCGAAGTAGAGTCCACCGTGGAAAAATGCAATCGCTCTGATTACAGGTTGCAACTAAAAACTAGAAGATTGCAACTTAGAAATGACTCAAATGCAACTAGGAATCAACTATAATGCAACTAAAGCCCGACTACAATGCAACTAAAAAACGATTCAAATACAACTAGAGAACAAGTGCAATGCAACTAGAACATGACTGAAAATCGATTCAATTGTCCCATATCGATTGTCAAGAATACCATCAACTTGAACAGATAAGAATGGTAAGTTATAGCATTCTTATGTAATGAATTTTGATAGTGAAATTCTAATATTTATATATTTTGTAGATTTCTACAATTTGTAGATTTTTATAATCTACAACTCTATAAATTATAACCAAGTCGCAAACTAGTTGCAAACTAGTTGTATGTCAATCGCAAACTAGTTGCAAACGAGTTGCACATCAATCGCAAACGAGTTGTACATCAATCACAAACTAGTTGCACACCAATTGCAAACCAGTTGTATGTCAATCGCAAACCAATTGCACTCTAGTCGCAAACGAGTTGCACATCAATCGCAAACTAGTTGCACACCAGTTGTATGTCAATTACAAACCAGTTGCACATTAGTCGCAAACTAATTGCACACAAATAAGTGAAATAACTTCCACATCAGCAACCACGTCACAGCAGTTCATCGACGAAGTTCTCCATTGCCTATCGAATGACAAACAACCTCGCGACTGCAATGCAACTCATGCGACTTGTCCACTGCGACTGCGGACTCCAGAATATCACCAAGTCACAAACGTCCGATACGACTACAAACCAGTCGCAAACCGCAGTCGCAAAACCCTGCTTTTTCTTCTAGTGGAAGAAGCTCAAACTTTACACTACACACATACTCCTCTTCCAAGGCTTCCATACTCCGTAATTTATAAGGTGGTTTCTGATTGAGCAATTGTAATGGGAGTGCTGTAAGGTTTAAGGTCCTTAGGGAAAGATTACAACGAATTACAAAGAAAAAAAGTGGTCTATGCATCGTAAGGAATTGAAACAGAAGGCCTCTACTACACACAAATTTAGACTCGACACTACAAACTAACTTCCAAGAGTCATTTCCGAGTAACGAAAATCAAGTCATGACAGAGAAATGACTAACAGAAGTCATGTAGGAGTTGTTCACGATTCAAAATGACTTCACCGTGACTTTCGGGTGACTTTTCTTTATGGGACAACGAATTCATGCTGAAGTGGACTCCAATGCACTACCGACAAGGGGACCGCCGCCCACCATACCATGCACATGAAAAATGAGGACGACAACGCATAATTCTATCCATCAATCATCATCATGAGCAAAAGATTGAAAAGTACACGGTCACACCGCACTTGAAAACCAATGTACATGCACTCACTCCTCAGAGTTGCCCGTGTTCATTGCACAGCTCCGTCCCACGTCCGCCGCCTTTGCAAGGGACTTTATGATGCACCGCCAACTACCGGGACCCCATGATGACCACTCCCTGCCTTGCCATCAAAGTTCAAAATAAGGTTTCAGGCACTTACAAGGCAGTCCGCGACTCTGCCATCTGCGTTACAGCCTCCTCCTCTTGAATTGTTTCAATTTAGCGCCTTGGAGCAGTAGCTTGTCTCCGCGATTTTGTCGACAATCAACGTCTAGAACGGCCTACTGTGAATTCCGCGCATGCTCGCATCTAACGCGACAGTCGTTGTGTCATGGAGTCGTCGCCAGGAAGCCCGCCTCATCCGAAGACAACTTATAAGGTCCTGCGCGACCAGAAGAAGGCCGAGATGCTGAAGGCCTTGGAACCCGTTCTCCGCGCCAGGAGAGAGTTGTGAGTTCCACTTAACTGCGCCTTACGAATTGTCGCAGATTTGCTTTTTGAATGCATGTAGTGCCTCCCTCGATCGACTATGCTGCATGCAAACTTTAGTCTATACAGGCCTCCGTCGCATGCAGCTATCCAAACAGTATAGTCGTCCTGTACGTAGTTGTAGACGTTGGGTCCTGGTAGTAGGATCCAATTTTGCAATGACAATTTGAATAATTTGATAGGGAAGTTTAACTGTTTTGGCGTCCTAGGGTTTACCGATGTTCAGTCATTAATTTCGGCGCCGTTTGCTTTTGGGGGGGCCGCGAAGTCGTGCGACAGTCGCAAGGACGCCACTTTTGCGAAGTCACGACTCTGTCGTCACTAAAATGAAGTCGTGTCGCAGTCATTCTGAAGTTGTTCGAGCCTCATTTGCATTTGAAGTTGCCGGTCTACATGGAATCCACTGCGCTCGCGGGAGCAGGCGTCCTACAGCGCACTAGCAAACCCTAATGTCACCTCCGCGCAGAGGGGATCATTTTTTGGCTTTGCGATCATTTTTGCAGTTGATTCTGAGCGACTATCTGTCCTAGCGTCTGCTCGCGGCGCTTGCATTCTTGTTCTTCCTGGCGCTCATTATCATGCTCCACGGTCCAAGGACAAATAAGAAGACACCCTAAAAGCACCATTGCAGGTTCAGCCGCCGTTGCAGCAGATACGGGAGCGGCTCTAGCAATCGTTGCAAGAGACGCTAATGCGGCCCAGTCCTCCGAGGAGCTAGCCCTTCCAAGCGGCAACGTGGAGATCAGCCCCAATGAAGGAGGCGAGGGAGGTTTCGAGGACGCTTCCACTGACCGCTTAACTATAGCCAATGTCGCAACAGCACCGTCAAGGAAGGCTAAGAAAGCTCCCAAGTCTCCTAAGGTTTGTATCTCCAAGCACACAAATCCATATACGTCCGTTCCCGGAGTGCCTTTCCTTACATTGCAGGACCTCGTGACTAATTGGATGGGCGGCAGTAGTTTACATGTTCGGAAGCTTGTCATTTTCAATGTACAAGGAACCATATTGGACTGCAGTTTGCTTGCTGCTCCAAACCCGAACTGTAGTATCCGTGCTAGCAACCATGCACAGTTCTATAGAGTAGTTTTCCGACCATGGTTGAAGCACTTTTTGGACTGATGCTTTAGGCACTTCAAAGTTGCATTTTGGGGTAGTAGAAGTGCTCCGTACATGGAGGATGTGGTCCCTGAAATGTTGGCAGGGTTTTACAGTCATGCCTATGATAGGGATCCATTCTTTTGTTGGTCTTGCGCAGCTGATTCCGAAAGTAGAGGGGAGCAAGATAAGGGAAACTCGGGTCAAAAAAACTTATCTGTAGTATACGAATAGTACCCTGAGTTCAATCCAGAGAATCATTGTAGATAGTAAGTTTTGTAGGGTCACAGAGAATGCACAATCCAACGTGCTCATCACAAATCCTTTCTATGTGAAGTGGTTGCGCACCTTGGCTGACGACAAGGAATATTTGAAGTTATACCTGTGGCCTTTGTTGGAAGCCTTCTAGAGATGCCCCGACGTGACTACCTTTCGTGCAAAGTACCCGCAAGTTGTGAACAAGTTCAAATCTCAGTGGCTCCTGAAGCGCAGAAGTGGAACTGGATACAATTTTGTGAACATGGTGGGAGGTGAGGGACTTGCAGTCCGGCTGGTTCGAACACCTTGCGACCCTCACCTTCATATTTTTTTTATTTTTAACTTCTGCTCCTTGTTTTTGCAGGCAAGGACGGGGAAGCAGAACACGTGATCGAAGTCAGCCTCTGCCACGGGGTCGCACCGTGATAAGGTAGGCACTACATAGCACTCATTTCATTTTTTGTTCAAGTGGTCCACCCTTCAGTTGCGTTCTTGTCGTGTATAAGTTGTCCAGAAGTAACGTTCCAATCATGGCTGGTCATCAAGTCATACTGTAGTGTCGGGAAAGTCGTGAATTTTGTCCATGACTGTTTCATGACTTCACAATGACTCAATGGCGTATGCAATGTAGGGTGTTACTCTAAGAACAGAAATGGACGTCACTGCCAAGATCGACTACCAATTGTTGTTTGTAGTTTTTTCTTGCATTGTTGTTGTGGGATATGACTTCATCCCGCCTATCAGAATTGTCGTTGGTCATTCAAGTGTCCATCGTGAGTCAGTCCCACGATGAAGTGGTATATTCACAGGCTCCGCAGCACTGCACTAAGTAATGCTTCTGTGAACCTTGTAGGCCATTCTAGAATGCGTGATGTCTCAAGTGAATCGCATCTTGCACTTTTTTGATTATGTAACCGTTAACTGAATTGTGGTATGTCTTGCATGCCATAGGGTTTCATCATTGGCGATGAAGTTTTCCTCATGAACCCACGCGCTGTACGGCAGAAGGTGGCCCTTGGAACGGTCAGCGGACTTCCAGGGTCTCACAAGTATCATGGTAAGGACATACCAGTATTGTGGGTGAGGGTGGACGTCCATGAGGTTCTACAAACAGGGGTGAGCCTCATGGTTCCCAATTACGTAGCGGACCAAGAGTTTATAGAAGACGTGAAGGGGTCTTGCGCTATATGGTCAAAGAAGTCAATGAAGCTTTTTAATGGTACTTGACTTAGCTTGTAAATTTTGTTGGAGACTTAGTGCACCCTAAATCCACTTGTGGACACCATGTATATTTGGGCTGCTATTCTATCCCACTCCATTCCTTTTGCAATAGAGGACTCAATTTCTAACTTCGTGCCTGTAAATTTGTCATTGTTGTGTCAATTTTTGTTGGCTTACCATTTCCTCAGCCACGGCTCTGCGTTTGCAATGTTGTTCTTGCTCATTTGCACATAATTAGGTAGTACATATTACTTGAATGTAGTGTAGATGAACCGACTAGTGAATGACCCCTTTGAAGTTGCCGTGACTTCAGCACTACTAGCAGAATAGTGCACGTGCTACTGTAACGCAACTCCATCTACACTGTAGCACAACTTGTGAATGACTCCTAAATTGTTGCCCACATCATGTTCATTTGCGACTGCAACGTGACTGCAATATGACTTTGTTTGGAATGTCCACGTCAGATTTAGGAAGGGTCAGACACCACTGCAACGTGACTTCACCATAATTGCGAGTGACATCCACGTCAGATTTTAAAGGGGTCAGATGCAACTTCAATATGACTGCACAATGACTGCGACTGACATCCACGTCAGATTTAGAAGGGGTCACGCGCAACTCTAGCATGACTGCAGGACGATCGGTTTAGAACGTCCACGTCAGATTTAAAAGGGGTTGGATGCAACTTCAGAATGACTTGTGACTACGCCCAATCTGTCCACGTCAGATTTAAAAGGGGTCATACACGACTCTAACATGACTTCAGCGCGACTACATTCAAATTGTCCACGTCAGATTTAGATGGTAGTGGACCCCACCACTACTAGAAATTTCAGCAATTTCAGTCAATTTGGTCGCGTTGATTTGGTCATTTTTTGACAGAAATTTGTTGAAATCAACAGAAATCAACGCGACCAAATTGACTGGAATTGCTAAAATTTATAGTAGTGCACTCACCAATATTACCACTACCCTTCCTTTGTTCCTTGTACAACGCCCTGGCCAGTACAAGCAGAATCTGGCCTTCATTTTCTTGAAAGTTAAATTTGGAGCGCCCCAATTTGGGGTTGTGGGGCGCTCAGGGGTTAAAACTTACAGAAACAAGTACAAATGGCAGTAACCAATATCTGCATCTGAACTACAATGAAGACATCCGTAACTGATCAAATAAGGAATTTGGGACATGATGAGAAACAATGGAAGGTGAAGTAAAAATTACATGAGGTGCAACAACATGAATGATGGGAATTGCCAAAAATTTGGTAACTTTTGCATTGAAAGCGAAATTACTATGATTTTTGAAAGGCCAAAGTACTTGTCAACCTATGGCCAATATTTAGAATCATCCACAATTCGTCACTAATAGATTGGAGGCTAATTACAACGGCACAAAAAATAAGGCATGCTATAATTTTTGTGACAACCCTAATAAACAAAGACTTTAAGGGCAAAACAAAAAATCCATAAGTCCCAAGTCATCAAAGCAATTTTTGTTGATAAGTGAAGGAAGTACTTCATTGACAACATATAGGAATGGAGGGTGGAGAAGTCAATTTTATAATGAAATCTATTGTCCATCAAGAGTCCTCACAAGATATGGGATAATTCAAAGGTAAAAACTATACTACTTATTACAAAACATTGTTCATAACTTTTGATTGGAGGCTTTAAATCTCAAACATATTTTTGAAGATGAAAGATAGCTCAATTTTGCACACTAACTTAGTTCAAATTTTTTGAAAAAAATTATACTACTATGTCTAAATGAAGCCAGAAATTTGACTTTAAACACAATTTCTACTTTTGACTTGACTATAAGTATTTGAACTCTTACTAATCTTAATTTACATACCTATCCCACATGGTTTGTTTTACCTCCTACCACCCAGCTTGTATAAAAAGCTTCTCAATCCTTCCTTGACATTGAGTTGCTTGGGACCGAGTAGTTGTACAAGGATAGATGATTCAGGTTAGTGGTTGCACAATAGGTGAAACCATGAATACTTACATATAAAAAAGTCGAATTTCAAAGAATCCCTATTTGCGAACCTTAAATTTCAAATTAAAGAATAATCCCGGACAGTGGCGAAGCTGCCCTAAAGGTAAGGTAGTCACAAAGGAAGGGTATTTAAAAAAATTCAAGGAGTACTTGACTAAGACATCACATTGAAGCACTCGGATCAACATCCACAATACGGACCTTGAGAGTACTATCGTTTTGGGATTCACAGTGCAACAACAAGAAGTTAAAAACTGTTCTGCATTGTCTCCCAACAACGTCAAGGAGTGAGTGGAAGAGTTCAAGGCCTCGGGGATCAGATGAGTCACTCATCCCATAAATCCTTCAAAGTTTTGAAAGGACCATGCTCGGGCTGAATGAACATCAGTCCCGGCACAGCTTTCTTCTGATCTGGAATGTTGTCCAGCATCTGAATGTCAGCATCTGCGAGGGTGCAGTCCAGCACGTTGAAATTCTCCTCCAACCGAGTTCTGTTGTAGCTTCGCACTATAACGCCCACCTCTTTGTCAGCGAACCACCGAAAAATCACCTGCATAGGAACAGGATCGTGGTTACAAAGGCTTCCTTAGACGGGAAATCAATCAGAGACTGGGAGCCAGCTTCCAAACACATAAAAAAGCTCCAAATTGGTGTCATCAAATAGCAAAATAGAATCTGTCCCAAGAGAGAGAAAGACATGCTTAAAAGTCCATGGTGTTCAAAGTCACGGGACAGAAACCATAACCTCCATTGGAGATCATCTCTTTAGAGGCGGCGACCAAGCATTGGAAGTGGAGAGTACGCTTATACCTCATACACTTGCCCTTCATAACCATTATGTAAACTACTATTGAGACCCTTCAGTTGATAGAAGCAGATTCCGTCATTTGTTTATTTCTTGTAACGTGAAAGTAGAGCCGCACTATGAGAAATAAGATCTCTTGCTACTCATGTGGCTTAACTCGTACTTCTCATGGCAAGGCTCGACTTTCTCGTTACGTTGTCCATCGATTCTGTCTCCACACTTCGTACACAACAGGACTGCTTGGCATGTCCCAGGGGCTATTTCTTCCTAGGAAGTACAACACACCTGTGCGGGCGTTTTCTTCGCCCTTTGCGCAATATCGTTGATCGTGGGATTGGTGATGACATCGTTGATCCCGTATCGACTGTTGGGCGCACCCAGAGGTGAATAGGCCGTCACCACGATGCCCTTCTCACGGCAATACTCCCGGAGCTTGTCCTGTCGCCACAGTGGATGCATCTCCACCTGAAATTTCCATTCCCTTGGCATCAGAGCCTCATTCTAGGTCTCGAAAAAACAGAAAATACAATTCCCGGCTCAAACAAAGCAACCAGTTCCACAAAAACACACGGAAACGGAACAACCTCCCTAAAGGCATCGCTGCTCACAAAAGAGACACACAAACGGCCAGAGCAGGAACAACCTCACACTCCTGAAATTGGAGAGTGCCAAAAGTTCTGGACGAGCGTCCCAATTCAGGTCATTAGCGTTCGCTGGACAGACGTAAGGTTTTAGTAACGCAACTCAAAACTGTGCGAGTTCCTTATTGTAAGCTCTTACACAGTGGGATTCAATTCCGTCAATGTAGCAAACATGACAATTCATTCGTTTTAGAGTTTAGAACAATTGAATCGATTCTCTAAAATGGTGCTAATACTCTAGAATTCGTAATACTGATTAGCGCCTTCTCCATTCGTAGAATCGAATCGAAAGCACCATGCTACCCCTAATAAGATTAAGATAGACCTGGAATGAATCAAAGACTACCGGTACTGACTATCGACTTGTCACGGAATCATCTCTCATGTGCTATCATCAATCTCGTGGGTTCATTAACCACGGATTCTTCCTCAGAATCAATATCAGAATCAAATACTGGGGAGAACCAGAGGCTAATGGAAGATGAGTCAGTTCTATGTCCCTCGAAATGCCGATTCAAAATCAAACCATTTCATGCAACTTGCCGAGCAAGACTTGCAGAAAACATTCTGTTTCAAGTAAAAGTACACAAAACAACTGAAGCATATCAGTGAAAAACAGATCCATATCAGACAGCAAGGGATACTGGAAGGTTTGGCTCATTTTCTCCCCTGACACTACTCTGGTTCGCTTTCCCAGATGCTAAGACCGCAGTCTAAGAATGCTTGTTATTTACAACAAAATAGGCTCCAAAATAATTCATTTGATAGAAACTGAAAAGAATAATAATAGTAATAATAATAGTAACAATAATAATAATAGTAATGCAAGGGGAGGGGGAGAAAATTGGGAGCACCTGGTTCACAGCGGAGGATTACGTATAAGCAACCTAGGATATTGGAAGGTTCGGCTCAATTCCTACCCGGACACTACTCTGGTTCGCTTTCCAAAACGCTACTACCGCAGTCTAAAGAATGATGGATGTGAATAACAATATGGATTCAATATAATGGGTAGAAATTGAAACATAACTATGAATAGAATGCAAGGGGAGGAGGAGAAAATTGGGAGCACCTGGTTCACAGCTGGAGGAATCCGCGCCAGAGATAAAAGCTCTTCCAGCTTTTTGATGGACCAGTTACTGACGCCAATAGCCTTGGCCAGACCCGCCTCGACACAGCTCTCCATGGCCGCCCAAAGCTCCCCTTGCTTCAGGGGCATGATGTCGCCCGGTTGCACCTTAAAAGGATTGGCGTCTCTCTTGACCTGGAGAGGCCAGTGCACCAGAAACAGATCCACATACTCCAGTTGCAAATCACGCAAGGAACTCCGGAGAGCGGTCACAACATCCGCAGGGTCTGCGTCCATGGGGCTCAGCTTAGTGGTCACAAAGACATCCTCTCGCCGCACGAGGCCAGACCGAAACGCCTTCGCCAAGGTGGCCCCCAGCAGGGCCTCCGTCCCGTACATACGCGCGGTGTCGAAACAGCGGTACCCAATCTGCCAAACATGCTTGCATCCAGTCAGGTCTAGAAGTGAAAAAGGGTCTTTAGCTTCCGACGACCTACATGAACACTAAACCCTAATCCATGGCAAAATTCGAGGCCCTCCTCAATTGAGAAGCCTAACATTATGATTCACAAGAAACATGCTTGAATCCAATCTGCCAAACATGCTTGAATACAGTCAGGTCCAGATGGAACGGCGCTCAGCAGCTTCCGACCTAATGGAAAGTCTCCACTCAACATACGGTAAGGGAGAGGTTCCATTCAACATACAGGTGAACTTCCAACCGTGCCCTAGAAGAATCTAGAAACTTGCACCATCTAAAATTTTGCACATTTGTTTTGGGTTAAGCTACAAAACCAAAGGTCAAAAGATCAAGTATTTTCACAAGTAGCACGATTCAGAGTTCACAAGTATGGTCAATGGAGCCTCTCTAATGTACAGTACTGGATGGTTAATGGAGCTTCTACCTTACTTGAAATTCAAGGCAAATTCAATAGGCTCCTCAATTGAAGAGCTTAACATCATGACGCAAATCACAAGAAACCGAAGTACACTCTCCTGTATGAAATATACTCTGCTCCACTACTCGATCTCGTGAGTAGCTAGCAGGAGAACGTGAAAAAGAGAGCATGGCAACATGGAGAATTGGTGGGGGCCATGACAAGGAGCTGGGATTTACACGCTGCAGGAGCTCGCTCACGGCAAGATGGTAAGCTTCCCGAAACACACCAACCCAACCGAATTTCATAATAATGGTAGCGAATTTTAGGTTTTCAGCGCCATTTGGTATGAACAAGAAATTGTGCAAGAAGCTGAAAACATGATCCTCAAAATGAGAAAAACGACAAGGCTTGTACTATCAACTGAAGCAAAGTTTGACACCCACGCACACACCTCGATTGCTGCAAGAATGGCATCCTCCGTGCGGTCGTCCTTCGTTCCTATGCCAAACCCAATTGACGGCATCGAGGTCCCATTGTTTAACTTGAGGAGACCCACCATCTCTACTGCTTGGTGGGATCAATACTTTCCGATTCCGAAAGTTTGCAACAGATGTAAGCTTGCTTAAATGCACTCGGTCGATCAAAATGTAGTCCTCACTGTGACTTTGAACGCAAGCTAAGCTGAGGTCGCTGTTACGACGCGATTCAAGTGGCTGGCCGGTATCCATGCACCTGAGCTTTAATGTAGTAGGTTGTAATTCCGATCCTCTTCTTCGAACCGAAGCTCTGGAACGAACAACAAGTAGTCCTGAAAGCGTTACGTGGTGACCACAGAATGGTCTGTTGACAGCGTCAGATTGATTTCAAAGTTGTCAGATATTGGTTTTCGCTTAGCAAACGGATTGAATAAGATGCAAAGATGGGTCCATTTCAAAGCAAGTGGATGTGTGTCCATATAATTTTTGAAAAAAAGAATTGGCTTTCACATTTTCCTTTTACAAATGTAGAAGAATCGAAATAGTAATGGCCCACAGCATGGGTTAGAGGGAACGAATTCAAGGTTGGTTTAACGAGCATGCACCAATGCTTTACAAGAAATTATATGATTGGTTCTAAGAACTTCAGGAGTTCACAATGAAATTGAAGAATCTTAATGGCATGGTTTCTAGTCGTCTTTCTAAAGAAATTAGATTAAGTATAGTTTATAGCTAAAATGCAATAATGTTTGCGAAGCAAAGAAGTTCTATGCACATGATTTGTATAAGATTTTGACAAAATTGTTAAAGTCGATATAGAATTACAAGATTTTTGTAAGAACTCATCTTTAGCCACTTGTTGATGCTGTTCTATTTGAACGTTGTCGTGTTGTAAATTTATATATAATATAAATTTGCATCAATATATTATTATAATGAGATTTTATGATTCGGGGATTAAAAACTTGTTAATGACGCTTTCAATGGCTTCAAAGTGACGCTTGTAACTGACAGAGAATGATATAAAGAGTTCAATCTTGAATTAATATCATCAATTTGAATTAGTCTTCTTGAATCTACAGAATTTGTGATTTGTTGTAAAATTTGTTTCTTAAATGTCGAACTGAAGGATTTCTATGAAGTCGCAAGATCCCGAGTCTCAACAAGAAGCGGAGTTAAAGTTTTTTTTGTCTCAATTGCTGAATTAGCCAGCTCAGCCGATATTAATGATACCATGGTAAGTTCGTTCATGAGAGGAAGGTGAACCTTCTCGGCCACTGAAACAACTTCATGTAAAGTAGCGTTGGCATGGCAATCTTCAAAGAAATGCCCATGCTTTGGTGATTTTGCTTCAAATTGGTTGTGTTGAATCAAGCACTTAAGATGTGACTTTTGAAAGTAGTTTTAAAGGCCTTAATGAAGAGCAGTACTATTGTATAGTTAGGCCAATTAAAGGAGGTCTTAACCATCAACGTTGATTGAAAGGGTCAGTGAATCTTTTAACAAAGGCCAAATGTGTAGATTATGTAGTTACTATTGTCCGTTGTATTATGAAGTTTTTACAAATGGAATAGTATTTTTTTTCGACTTCAATTTTTATTTTTGTTTGGCTTTTATTTTAATATAGTGATCATTTTATATTTTGTAATTCATCCATATATTTAAAATTGAAGGATAGAGGTTTAAATGAGATTTATCTACTGAAATTTAACTTTGGTGGTAGTTTGGGCCTTTAGAGGTGAAATAAACATTTTAAAAGGACTTTCCTATAATCAATGAGGGTTTGAAGACCCATGGTGATTGTACATGGGTTGCTCCCCCCACCCTAAGGTTTGTTTGATAGATAGGTTTCATTTTTTTTTGCTTAGTTGAATTTATGTGTAAGGAAAGGAAAGAAGAGACCCGTGACTTCAAAGAGTGATAACTTTTGATATATCTTGAGTTTTGCAATGAAATTTTAAGAGTTTGCTTCTGAAATTTTGGTAGTTTCAAAAATATTATTCTTACTTGATTTGAAGTTGTGAGTGAAAAATTATAAACAAGTGAGTGGAAAAAGGTTTGTTGCCATCTAAATGAAGGGAAGCAAAGATTCAAGTGACCACTATAACTTGTAGTTTTTACCTTTCTTTTGAGATTTAAAAGCATTAGAGTAGTCTTCTATAGCTTTCTAAAAACTCAATTCTTAAAACATTTGGAGTATTTTAGAAAAAGTTATGAGAGTTTGAAGGAAGGAAGGTTTAGTACCTTTCTATTTGGAGAGTTTGAATGAGGTTTGCAGGTGGATGCATTTGGTGCATCCTATTTTCTTTCATTTTCTTACTTAATATTGTTTGGAAAAGAAGATTTGGTGTATATTTCTTGATTTTTATCTTGGTACTTTTCCCCATAGCGGACTTTGTCATGTTTTGTGTTCGTAGTTAGGCGTTTTTAATTTGTAACTGTATCATGGTGATAAAGTTAAGTTAACAGTCAGCAAGACCATTGAGTGTGCACCAAGTGGGCGGTGCTAGTTTTTTGTTGTGGTGAAGCTGAAGTGATAACCAACAAATCATAAGGTTTGGTAGTGATGTAGGTACAGATGCAGGTTGCCCTTATTCTGTAAATAGTTGTAGGTACCCAAGTAGTCATCAAAACTACTTGGAAGTGTTTGTATTTGAGACTTTGGGTTGATAGTAGATACCAACGAAACTTGTAAGCCTAACCAACGTTGGATATTATTAGATGCATCGGGTCTTAAGTGCAAACAGGGTTATTAGTTTAAGTCAATCTGTGTTTTGAAAACAAGATTGGTCTTAGGGAACCTTATTTCTTTTCTTCTTCTTCTTCCAACCTCGTCACTCTTAGTTGAAACCAGATATCCTATGTATTCCTAAAGCAGACTCCTTTCACTCCAACAACGTATCATCAATGTGATTGACTAGTTGTATCTTAGTATCTACATATTCAATGATCAATAGCTAGTTACTATATTTGATAAGTGGGCAAGTTTGTTTGTAGAAACAAATTACTTCGTTGATGGAGTACATCAATGAAGATTTTGAAGGAAATAGTGACAACAATAGCGATAATGAGTACAACAAACCGAGAAGCTGGAGGTCTAGTGCTAGTAACTATGACATAAACTATAATGTGAAAAAAAAAGCAATAATTAAGCCATTGTAGAAGGTTTCAATTCGACTGTTCAAAGACTGCTAGAGCAAACTAAAGATGCATTTAGGAATGTAAAGCTGTCAGGTCCACCTACAAACAATGACGAAGCTTATAAAAATTCTATTTTTTGTAACCTCCTTGATAAGAGTTGTAGGATTGTTGGCACTTCTACTGCACTTACAGAAAATTGTATGATTGAAAAATCCACACCAATGAGAATGACGTCCCATGGTAATTGAATCAAGCCTAGCTATGTAATGCAAAAGGGTTGTAGGGACAATGATTACCAAAATCCTGATTTACAAAAGGGTCAACAAATCGACGATCAACAAGTGTTCCAAAACACAAGTCTGTTGATGATTTCAAGATCTGTTGTAGCCAAATTAGCAATCCCAACAATCAAAGAGGAAGAGACGATAACAACAAAAGAGCTAGACATCAATTTCATCGATGATGTTGATTTTGAGATCTAGAGTCTGAAAAAAGATAGATGCAGAGACTTGTCACCAAGTCGCTACAGCTTTTGGAGTGACGTGGATGACCTAGGAAGGATCTGAAAGAAAAAGAAGGCATGGGACCTTTCCAATCGGTGCACAAAAATTTGTATCAAGTAATGGTAGAGGTAAATAACTTGCCTCCTCCGTCAATTCCAAAAAGAGTATCCAAAAAAAAATTTAATAGAAATTAGATACAGAAACAACTGTAGCATACTCTAGACAAAGTGGATGAGGGCATGCCACTGAAAAGTATTGCAAGACTTCATAGCATCCTCATTAGCAATTTTGAAGACCATCTCTCTAGAAAAACTATGTCCAGGAGAAGGGAAAAAAAGAGGATTTTTAGTGATGAAGAAGGCAAAATAGTTAAATACCTCTTAGAAATGTAGAATAGGGGCTTTCCTCTTCACATGGGACAACTAAGAGCAAAAGTGCATGCATTCACCTAAACAAAAGTTATACCTTTTAGAAATGGAATACCTAATTGGGGATGGGTTTGATGTTTTCTTAACAAACACTCTAAGCTTTTCTTACGAAAACTCCAAGCTCTAGAGCAGAATCAAGCGAGAGCATTATGTCTTACAAATGTGAGAAGTTTCTATGATAACTTGTAAGCTCTCTATGACAAATATACTTATCTGCCCTACTAAATTTGAAATTGCAATGAGTCGGGAATTCAAGCTAGATGAGGAGAAGGTGACTTTGTTTTAGCCTTGGTTTTAGCCAAATAAGAAATTAGGAATGTGCACTTAGTAGTTCTTGATCAACATGAGTGGCTCTTTGTATTTGCATATGTGAACGTTGATAGAAGCAAGTTCCCAAATTTCTTCATTTTCAAAGGGAAAAAGAGAAAGTTCAACTATCTTTGCAAAATAGGAGGAATGGAGGCAACAATATCAATGCACTCAAAGGCTTGGATGATCCACCTTTTCTTTAAATAATAGATGAAGCATTTTATAAAAAAAATGTGAGAAAGATGTATGAAATTTTTCCTATAAATAGACATCTACTTATCTTAGATGGGCATACATCCCATGTAACCCTAGTAGTCAAAATCGCTATGCTTATTGGTTTAGATTTACTAACTTTTCGAAGTCATGCATTGCATACCCTCCAACCACTTGATAAAACTTGTTTTAAATCCTTTAAAATAGTGTTCAAAGCTTACTGAGACAACTGGACTATAAACTATGTAGGAAAATCACCTAGCAAAATAGACTTAGTTGCATGGATATCATTTGCTCTTAGGACAGCCATCACAAAAGACATCATTAGCAAAGGCTTTCAAACTACAAACATTTATCTTTTAAACATTAGGGCAATGGATAATAAATTTGGACCTAGTTGACTTTTAAAAGGGAGGTTGAGATATATGAATCCAATGATGAAAATGTGGCTGTTGGAACACGCTCATCCGAAATCCACAATGTTGGTCTGCAACAATGGCGCATGGAAGAGATTAATGACAAAACATAGGCTTACAACCTAATTGTCAATAATATTATGTTGATATTCCAAGTGATGATGCCCCCATCAGTGGGTCTAATGCAAGTGACAATGAAGACAGTACAAATGAGGAGCAAGACAACCATATGGAAGAAAACTTCTTTGAACTTCCAAAAATATTGCTATCGACTATCAAGAAAACTCCCAAAGACGGAAAACCTTACATTGATTATTCCTTGGGTGGATCACTTTCTGTATATTTGGCCCCCCACATGCGACAAGAGGATATTTCGTAGGGGGCTATTTACCTCCTAGACTAAAATTAAAAGGTCCCTATAGTTATATAATTTGGAAAATTATCCTATATTATGGCTTCTATAATTACTTATACAATCTATGTTAGTGTTTTTTTTTGTAGTCTACACTAGAAGAAATCGGAGGGTTTTGCGACTATAGTTAACTGGTTTTAGAGTTGCGAAGGACATTTGCGACTAAGTGATAATTTGGAGCTTGTAGTCGCAGTGGACAAGTTGCACGAGTTATAGGAGAGTTGTAAGTGCACGTCATATCAGACGATTTCCTGTAAAACTTCATCTTACATATCTTTTGACAAGATATGCATTGCCGCCCGTGATTGCCGCATGAAACTAATGAATTCAATGATCACTGCTCAACTACTTCTTTATAATTATTGTACTTGGCTTAAATTTAAACTTTGTGATTCTTTTTAACTGTAATGTGTAATGGTATGCAACCTATGTGCAACTAGTATGCCACTGATTTGCAACCTATATATAACTCATTTACAACGTATATGCAACTAGTGTGTGACTCATTTTGCAATCTACATCCAACTAGTATGCAACTCATTTTACAACCTGAATGCAACTAATATCCAACTGTTTTTACAACTAACATCCAACTCTTTTTACAACTTGTATGCAACTAATATTCAATTCATTGGGCAACTTTTTTGCATCCAGTATACAACTAGTTTTACAACTTAATACAACTAATATGTAACTCATTTTGCAACTAATATGCAATTAATATATAACTCATTTTGCAACCTATATGCAACCAGTATGCAACTCAATTTGCAACTTATGTGCAACTAGCATGCAACTGATTTTACAACTTGCATGTGATCTATATGCAACTCATTTGCAACCAGTTTTACAACTATGCAACAGGTATACAACTCAACTATTAATATGCAACTGATTTTGCATCCTATATACAATTAGTATGCAACTTATTTTGCAACCTGCATGCAACTAGTGTGCAACTCAATTTGCAACCTACATGCAACTACTATGCAACTCATTTTGCAACCTACATGCAACCCTTTTGCAACCTATATGAAACTAGTATGCAACTCCTTCTAAACCTATCTGCAACTCATTTTGCAACTCATTTTGCAACTCTTTTGCAACTCATTTTACAAATCTTTTGCAACCTATATGCAACTACTTCTCAACATTTATATATTATTATTATTTTGCAACACAAATGCAACTCATATGCAACTATTATACAACTAACTCTCAATTTTTTATATATTCCACATAAAATTAGTATGCAACTACTTTTACCATTGATTTAGTACATAACTACTATGCAACTACTATATAACCTATATGCAACTAATTTCCACCATTTGCAACCTATATGCAATTAAGGGAGCAACTAGTTAACTACATGATTAGTTTATAACTTAACTAATGCAAGCCAACAGAGACAGAGACAATCATTTTTCATACAAAGCAATAGAAAACACAATAGAGATAGAGACAGTCATTGTTCACACAAAACAATACAAAACCCATATATTAAATAAGTATGTACATTGCTAGTTCAAAAAACATAGTTACTAATTCACTTGTCAAGACTAAACACCAAGAATGCCATGACAAGTGTTCCTTTGAATCCGTATGTACACGATCATTCAACTAGCTACCTCCAAGTTTAGCTTCAACCAAACGAGCTAGAAAACGCCCTTTTGTACCAAAAACAACGAAACAGATAGAGAACGCCCTCTTACACCCAAAAAAACAAAACAAATACATGACCTTCAAGTTCAACTTCAATCAAAAGAGCTAGAGAACGCTTTCCTGCATCAAAAACAACGAGACTAATACGTGACCTCAAATTCAGTTTCAATTGAAAGAACTAGAAAATGCCCTTCTGAAACAATGAGATAAACACCGATTGAAAACAAGGTTCAAAATCAAGAACAAAGGGCAAAGGAAAAAAATCATCAAGAGACAGCAGTATTCTTTGCTGCTGATGTAAGGAAAGAAGGTTGGAAAGTAGTTTTGCATAAAGAGACTCGTACTCAACAAAAATTTGTCAACACATCAGATGTCTTCGTGAGCACTAATATACAAGCTTTTGGTTTAGCTACCCCAGAGGATATACCTCCACTACCTACTATTCTATCTTTAGTTGGAGCCATAGAATTATTTACAAAAGAGAGTGTCTTAGCAGCTGTTAGATATTGAGAGCATTTATGAATTGTAGATGTTTTGCATATGAACTGCAATCATTTGGTATTCAAATTTTAGTTTGTTTTTTTGGCAATGAAGTCATCTTCTAGTTGCATCCTCATTGTTGTTTACTTGAACTATAATTGTTTCTATAGTTGCAGTGTACTTGTTTTTTAGTTGCATTGTAGTTAGTTTGTAGTTGCATTGTAGTTGTTTCTAGTTGCATTGTAGTTGATTTGTAGTTGCACTGTAGTAATGTTGAAGTCGCATTACAGTTGTTTTTTAGTTGCATTATAGATGTTTTTTAGTTGCATTGTAATTGTTTTCTAGTTGCACTATAGTTGAGTTGTCGTTGCATTGTAGTTATTTTATAATAGTAGTATGGTAAAATTTCATTTAAATTTATAACTCTTTAAGATCTTTAAAATTTAATCTTGTCCTACATATATGAAATCTACAACAACAAGATTTTTTTATATAGCATGGTTAGAAATCTATACCAATCCTAGATTCATAACATCTACAAGAGTTATAGATGCCTAATATCTATTTATTTTGTAAATGTTTGTGACAGTGCAAGATTTGAATCGTAATAGTTGCATTGTAATTGTATAGTTGAAGTGTTTTGTAGTTGCATTGTAGTTGCACTACAGTTGTTTGCACTATAGCTGTATTATAGTTGTTTTGTAATCGCACTATAATTAGTTTGCAGTCGCTCTGTAGTTGCCACGTAATTGCACTGTAGTTGTTTTATAGTTGTACTATAATTGTATTGTAGTTGAACTTTGGTTATTTTTCAAACTATATCTGACTATAGTTTTATACATTGAAGTCTAAGATCATACATCAACAACGTTGATGAACTTTGGATGTAGAGTGCTTCACATCTACACTATTACTCTCTCATATAGCTTTCTAGTTGATTTGCAATCATTTTTCAAACTACATCTGACTACAGTTTGATACATTGAAGTCTAGGACTGTACATCGATGACATTGATGTATTTTGGATGTAAAATGCTTCACATCTACTCTTTTGTTACTCTCTCGTAAAGTTACACATCATTCTACGACTACTTTGCAACTAAAACAAAGTACACGACCAATTTGGTGCAAATATGGAGGGCAACAGTTGTACGATAGTTATACAGGACACATAGTCGCATTCCAGTGGGTTGTAGCGGATACGTTTTTCTTCTAGTGCTATATTCTTTATAAATAAAAGGTAATGAAAAAGCAAGGTGAAAGCTAAGGGTGAGAATTCTTTCATATACTTTGCATACAATAGAAGCGTGAAAGGAAAAAATTAGGGAGCATAAGCAAAATATGTAGAATATAACACATAGAATATAGTAGTAGTCTCTATATATAAACATTCTACGTGAGTCAATACAAAATTGTACAAAAAGAAACAAAGGGAATCCAACACATGGTCTGATCACAATTGAGTACGCAAAAACAAAATGAACTATAATGAAATTGTCTTGAATGTATTGAAAGAACACAATAAATGTCACAAAGTGAATGCATATCAAAATGTAAATGTGTTTAGGAATCAGAATGTCTAATCCTAACCGAATGCTATTACAAAATCATATATCCGTCAAATTGCAAGAATCATTGGAAAACAACAAAGTTATTTGTTATCCACGCAGATTCTTAGATTCTGAACTAAATTCACAAAGCCTATACTATAGAATTCAAAGTTGGAGTAACCCAGACCTTGGAATTTCTTGGGTTTCTCACCACCACGAGGGACACAATATTCAGTTGTCCACCCTGCCTTCAAGCACCCCGTCAAGCACCTACAAACTTCCACTAGATCAGAGATGTCTAAGTCAAGAAATGGAGAGGACTTCACCTTTGTCCAAAAACTTTTAGGTGATGACTCCTTGAATGATCCCAACACATTAAATGGCTTTAGAGAATCTTGTACACTATCATTCATAGATTCTATGATCAAAAAACCCTCGTCTATGAGCTTTTGGTGCATCTCAAGAGTCAAGGGAGTGGTCTTTCATTTCCCCGCAATGAATTGTGGATGATCATTGTACTGCACGTTATAGTGCATACACCAATTCTTGACATGGTTTGTGTTGGACAAGTGCTTCCATCTGAAATTATTGAAAGGATTTTGAATGCTGATTTTGTCATGCTTTCCATTGTCCCCCCTATCTCCTTTTGGCACTCAACACAAAAAATCTTTACTATTCCATTTCCAACAAAATCTGCAGTCCTTATTGCTCGCCTTGTTGTCTTCTTGTGATGAGCACTTCAATTCCCTTATCATCTTCTTTGATTGTTCAAGGTAGCATTTCCACACCTTTTGGAAAGCAGTGTAGAATAAAGTTAATGGTCTAGTGAATCAATGATTCCTGATGTCCTGATGACCCTAGAATTGGCAACAGGATCTACAATAAGTTTGGTACCTTCTTCGTCAATGAAGGAGAAAATCCCATCTTGAGCTTCTACTGGAATTTGCACAACATCCTCATCTACTCGACATCATTTAGTAGCTCCTTTGTCCTTAGACCACGCTAGCAAAATATACACGTCTACAACCACATTGTTCAAGACTCCCATTTTTGACTAATTCTACAACACTCTTTGTTATTTCAAAACTCAAATGGCCACTCCAGCGTTGATTTCTCCTCTAGGCAAACCCTAAAGGAAGCATATGTTTCATCTTCAAGCAATTTGAACTTGCTATAAAATTTTGGAATAGAGAAATCGGCCTCCATTGAAAATGTTTTTATTTGTGTGGCCATGATGTGATACCCTAAATTCTATTGCAACGCACTAGCAACCTATAATTGAAAACAAAGCTTGAACTAAAAAATGAAGTGCCCCAAATCCTAACGAAGGAAGGAAACAAGGAAACGAATTCATCTGTCTTCAACCAAAGTCATCCTACTTTGAACCAGATTTGTCTAGCAGAAAAAAAAAGTTCACTGTACTTGCGACCCCCACCATTTAGTGGAGTAGCAAACAAATCAAACATTTGTGCAAACAAATTCTCTTATGGAACAAACCCTAAATTCTAAGGTACTTAAACAAACTCCGTCCATCAAACAAATTTGTCTTATAACACCACCTATTAACAAACCTCCAAAAATAGAAACCAATGTCAAGAAGCCAAAGCGCGTGAGCAACAACCAAATTTTTAAACCTTGACCCCTAAAAATTTGAAACCATGTTCCTTCGTTCATTTGCACTCATGGAAGTTTGGACCCCAAACTGGGCTTCATCCAATCAGACCTTAGATTGGCAGTCTACCAGCTATCTAGAATCCAAGCAATTGGCTATCTACCAACTGTAACATATCATTATTCCAAAGAAATATTGTAGATAGAAGTAGGTACTAGCTATTTCATAAATAACTCATTGTAGTAAAAGATTTTTTTAGGATCCAATATGGAGGCCCCTTAATTAGATGTAAAAATAGTAAATGGTGCGGATCTGTAGATTCTCTATATTATTTATAAGGAGTTTGTGACTTACAGTGTCCCCTAATTTAGTTGTAATTCTTTTATAAATTTTAGGTGAAATGAATAAAATCCTATCTATTTTCCACTGCATGTAGTTTTAAAAATGCACTAAGTGATCCACCTGGGGATTATTCAAAGTCTATTTGGATGACCTAGGATGATTATTTGCAATCTTTGGAGTAGATTGCCAAGCAGAAAGAAGAAGTTGTTTAGGAGAAAGAATAGCGGAAGTTAGATGTAGAAATAAAAGAAAAAAAAAAGAGCCGTTGAAAAAATACATAAGCAACAAGTACAACTAGAAAGGTAAGTGTTATTGAGGTCAAGAAAAGTGCACAAGGAAGCATGGTCTACAAAGGCATTAGCAACAATAGGTGACAAGTTGCATGCTCTCATAAAATCAAATACAGTTGTGACAACATGGAAGATTCCTTCTTGTAGATTTCCACCATCCATTTGCAAAGAGAATTAAAGACGGGTAATTACTAGAAGACAAACAAGAAAAATGGGAGAGAGCACTAGCAACTTATTAGCATTATTAGAAATCCCTAGGCCATGGGTACCTATACATAGCCATTCTTCAATCTTCCATCAAACTTAGTAGCATTTAAGTACATTGTCAAATATGTCATTTAGAAGACCTAGCCAATGCTTAAATTTCTTATATTTCTTATATTTCATCTGCTATTGACACAACAATCTTAGGGACGCATATGTGCACATTCTTCTACAAGTGACAAAATCTGAAAGGAAGAGAAGAGTGCATAACATTTACCTCAACAGATAGTCTTGCAAGTTCAAGGTCGATAGACAACCAATTTGAAAACCTACTAATCCATTATAATTCATAAGTGTTAGAATTAGTGATTTCAAGCACTAGGAAGAGAGAAGGGAAGAGAAGGGGTCAACATATAAATACCTTATAGTAATGCTGCAATCTAGAGGATGACCAACAATGACCTCTACAACTTGCTAGTTTATCACATCTTCCAAACATCAACAATTCCAAGCAATAGTAGGAGAGAAGGAAAGAGAAAGTCCAGCACATTTACCTTATATCGCTACTACAGGCTTTAAGTTGAATAGCAGTGACATCCCCAACGCCAACAATTTGCCAATTCATCACAATTGCCAACATTAGCAATTTCAAGAAGCAAAAGGAAAAAAGGGAAGAGAGAAGGCTAGTAGAAGTACATTTAAGCGCCTCTGTAAGATTGAGGTTGAGCACCACAGAGCTTCAAAACTTGCAAGTCAATCATAGTATTGCTCAATACTCTCCTCATCTGCTCATGTGTTCAATTTATTGAAAGTGTTATTTTGACATGCACTTATAATAAGCTTTAAAACACTAGTATGGGGGGAGGATGAAACAAGATTTAAAAATACTAGCCGTTATGTTCATCATGATACAGTTACATTCTTGTATTCATTACCATGGAGACAGGTTTGGGATCTTGCGGGGTGCACTCTCCCTTTTTTTGATGTTAGTATGCGAACAAAATTTTGGACCCTCTATTTACTTTTTGAATTTTAAATGAAATGAAATGAAAAAAATATGAATAAATTTTCCTACTTTAAAAGTTTATGTTTTGAACTATTGATATTTTATTTGTTAATAATAATTAGTTATAAGTTTTTGAAGTAAAAAGATACACTATAGAATTGAAAAATAACTTTCACATCCCTATATTATATAAGAAAAAATTGTCTAAAAAATGAACTAAAAATTCCTAAAAATAACTTTCTATCGAAAGCATATTTTGAGTTGAATATTCATGCAATGGTCATCTAAATGTGTTCTCTAAAAAAAATTTAATCTCTTCTAGAAATCATTCCATATTTTATTTGAGTTTAAAATTTTGGAAGTAGAATCCTATAATCATTAGTAAACAATGCTCAAAATTTGAATTTAAAATTATAGTTTATTAGAGACCACTTGTTCGCATGTAGTTTGTTATAGAACTAAGTGCACCCCCCGGGTTTGGGATAGTCCCGTCATCGTACTTTCAGCAAATTGTTAGGAAAAATATTTCTAGATTATAACAACAAGAGTGGCTTCAATTAGCAACACTAACTTTTGTCAATGTACAGGTGCAACTTCAAATGACGAACTTGCAAATCAATAAGTACTAGGAAGAAGATGATTGAAGAACAAACATCATAAAGACGAACACTACAATCATGGGACCACAAGGAAAAGACAATGAAAACAGAAATAAAGACTTGAGTATGAAGATCAAGGACATGTATCTGGAAAGCAAACTTCAAGCTGAGCTGCTAATTAAACATTGACACTGAGCAAACTTTGAACTAACTTCATAATGCAAGTTCGACTTGAGCTGCTTGTCACGGACATACAAGATGGTAGAAGCTTCTCAAGAAACTTTCCCCTTGGTGGAAGCTTCTCAAGCAACTTCCAAAGCTCGTGGAAGCTTCTCAAGCAACTTCCAAAGCTCGTGGAAGCTTCTCCAACAACATCCAAATTCATGGAAGTTTCTCAAATAGTTTCCAAGTTCGTAGAAGTTTCTCAAGTAACTTCCAAGAAGCTTAAGTTTCTATAGTATAAATAGAAGTCCAGACTGAGAGGCTCCTTAGTTTCAACAACTCACTCTTGTGTTCTACTTTCTACTTTCTCAACTATACTTTGTTCCAAATTCTTGTTGTTTATAAACTTGTACTTCTTAATACATTTTGGATTTTGAATACAACCTTATATCTTGAAATCTTCTGCTTTTGTACCATCTTCATCCAAAATATATTTGTCCCTGTTTTGGGTCCATCCATGATAGTTTGTCAAGACTACTTTTAATAACATTAGAACTTTGCTACTTTTAAAATAGAGAGCGGAATACCCCTCTGTTTAAAAATTATAAAGTGGTTTTTGAAGTTGCGGATTAGTGGATTACCCATTTTTGAAACTAATGTTGTTGCTTGCTAGATTCTCTATCATTATAGATTTTTCTATCATATTCTTAATATAGAAAGTTTATAGACCTAAATAGACCACCCATTCGAGAATTCAATTTCAATCTTGATACTTGTGTTGTTAGTAAATCTAAATAAGAACTTAAAGAGGTGATTGTACAAAGATTTAACGAGTCTACATTTGCATCACTAATAGCTCTACCTACTCCCTTTGTCATTCTTGTTCTTCGAGATCAAATAGTTTTCATATACATATATTTTTAGTATGATGGGAAAAGTGAGTAAGGTTGCTATGAATGACTCAAAGCTTGATGCCATTATGAATGCTATAGCAGCCATGAATATTGATTGTGAACAAATATTCAAACAAATGGAAGAGTTGAATTCAAGACTCTACAACTTAGAAGCAAATTTGCAACATCCAACAGAACAAGGTCATACACCAGTTGTACCAACCGAGACTTGGAGGTCAATGCTACAAGCATCAAGTTCGTCTTCCAATGATAATAAGGAACCTTTGATTAATTTTCCAGAGAAATTCAATGGTAACCATTCCAAATTTTGAAATTTCATCAATTAAGTCTACCTCATTATGCTTTTGCAACCACAACGATATCCAACAGATGCAACTTGAATGGGTTTGGTAGGAACACTATTATCAAGACAAGCACTTTCATGGTTTTCACCACTTTCCGAGAAGAATTCTCCAGTCTTCAATAACTTTGAGATATTTTTAGCAACATTTGGCAAGGCTTTTGGCGAACATAATAAAGTTTGCTCTGCAACAACAAAGATTTACAATTTGCAACAAGGAAGACGTTCAACATCAGTATATGTTTCAAAATTTTGACTATTGACTTGTGATATTGATTGGGGCCAATAAGCTTTGGTGAGCCAATTTTACTATAGTTTGCGAGACAAAATGAAGGATTTATTATTGACCTTGCTAGATCCTTCAACACTAAATGAAGCAATCAGTCAAGCTATTAAATGTGACAATTGTCTATTTGAGCGACAACAAGACAAATGTATTTGGGCTATGTCATGGCCACATGCTAGTTATGTTGCTACTTCCTTAATGACTACTTCAAGTAAACTGCTCAAAGTTGATGAGATGCAAATTGATGCAATTCGATTCAAACTTCTCATAGAATAAGAAAAAAGGTGTCAATGTTTAGAAGGATTATGTTTATATTGTGGAGAGCACGGGCATAAGATTGATGTTTGCCCAAACAAGCAACAATACATGTCTGAAGTTCAAGGTGCCAATATCCAATGGGAAAACAACAATATCCAGCTACAGTAGGGACCATGTGGCTGAATTCTTCTTGAATGTCAACAATCTTATGTCTTGTATTATCCGCAAATCCTACACCTTGCTTTAACATACTAATATATTTAAGTCCTAAGAAGATTGAAACTCATACTTTAATAGATTCAAGGACTTTAGTATGTTTTATAGACAAGTCTTTTGTTAAACTACATAGACTTCTGTTAGTCCAAAAAACATCAGCAGTTTATGTTGAAGTTATTGATGGATGATCCCTATCTTCTGGTAATATTACACAAGAAACAATTCCTCTATAGACAACAACAGAAGCTCATAGTAGCCATATAGTTTATAACGTTATTTATTCCCCCTCTAGCCTTGTAATCTTAGGACTTTCTTGGCTTGAGAATTATAACCCCCAAATTGATTGGTCAAACCGTAATATTGATTTTTCTCCTAATAAGTCTTTTATAGTAGAATCCTCTTCTAAACCTGAAACACCTCGCCCCTAAAACTTTAAAAAACCATTATTTATTGGCACCCGAGCATTGATGCATGCTACAAAGACTGGTACTATATTTGCAACGTATGCAACACCAACAATGAGCGGAACTATGAATACAACCATACTTCCAAAACAATACAAATAATGTCAAGATGTTTTTAAAAAGAAGAATGCAGATATGCTACCACAACATTGACCATATGATTGCACTATTGACCTTAAAAAAAGAGCACAATCACCTTTGGGACCCATCTACAACCTATCGCAAGACGAGCTTGCTGCATTAAAGGAGTGTATTAAAGAAAACCTAGCCAAAAACTTTATTTGACATTCAAAGTCTCTAGTTGGTGCTCCTATCTTATTTGTGATAAAGATAGATGGATCATTATGAATGTGTATTGACTATCGAGGCCTCAACAAAGTCACAATCAAGAACTGATATCCATTGCCACTGATTCTAAGACTTCTCGATCAACTTGATCAAGCAAAAATTTATACCCAGATTGATTTATGAGGAGCATATAACTTGGTACACATTTGAGAGGGTGATGAATGGAAGATTGCTTTTCGGACAAGGTATGGCCATTTTGAATACAATGTTATGCCTTTTTGAGCTTACAAATGCACCAGCCTTCTTTCAACACTTGATGAATGATATATTTCGAGAATTCTTGGACAATTTTGTTGTGTACTATCTCGACGACATTCTTATATACTCTAAAGATGAAAAACAACATCAAGAGCATCAAGAGTCTTTGACAAGCTTTGAAGTGTGGGATTATACACAAAGCTTAAAAAGTACACTTTTCACATATCACAAATGGAGTTTCTTGGCTGCATCATCTCTAGCAATGGTATATCGATGGACTTAAAAAATATTGAAGTTGTTCTAAGATGGGCAACACCAAAGATGGTACGAGATGTCCAATGTTTCCTTCGCTTTACAAACTTTTATCGAATATTCATCAAAAACTACTCTCAGATTGCTTCTCCTCTCACCCGAGTGACCTACAAAGATTACTAACTATATGGGTTAATAACAAACAATTCATTCAACTAGGTTAGTAACAAATTAAAAACTTAAAAAAGAAACATTTAATTCATTGAACATTTGGATTCCAATATATTGAACATTTGGACATTTAGATTTCTTCATTTCCTTACTATCTATGGAAAGCCATTCATGATTTTAGTTTTTGAAATGTAAAGATAATTTTTTATATACATTTGAGGTGGTAGGAAGTAAAACTAACAACGTGAAATATAAAAACTACAATCAATAGGAGCTCAACTGCTCATAATCAAGTCAAATTAAAGCAAGAATTGTGTTCAAAGTAGAATCCAAACTTCATTTAGGCATAGAAAAATAACTTTCTTCAAAAACTTTGAAATCAAAAAAAATTGAGAAACAAAGTTTAAATTTCATATCCAAAAATCCGTTTGAGATTTTGAGCCTTGAACCAAAAGTTATGAACAAATTTGAGAGAAGGGTTGGAAGGGACATTTTCTTTGACATTTTCAAACATCCTCTCAAAATTTTGTCTAATACTTTTGATTGGAGGCTTAAAATCCCAAACGGATTTGTGGAGATGAAATTTATATTGATTTATCAAGTGTTTTTAGTTCAAATTTTTTTGAAAAAAGTTATTCCACTATGACTAAGTGAGATTTGAAATTCTACATCAAACATAAATTTGACATTTTGACAATGAGTGACCAAGCTCTCATTTTCAAATTATCCCATCTCCTTTGAGGATTCATGATGGACACTTGATTTCATTTTTAAAATGACATCTTCAACCTTCATTCCTACAAATGTCATTGAAGCAAATCTTACATTGGGTCATCAAAATTTGTTTGATGGCAAACGGTTAAATGACAATGGTATTTTTCATCAAAGAATTCTCAAGATTTTTAGCAAACCATCTTAACATTTCCTTGTTGCTTTATTTAGTTGGTTTGAGATTTACGAAATACAAAATAGCACACCATAGATGTACTACCACAATCTTGGTACCCGGTACTAGAGTTTAAGGTAGAACTACCTAATACCTACCATCCACCCAATTCTGCCACCTATGGGATCCTCCCAATTCCATTAGTGCCCCATCTATTACCGCTATCTTTACAACCCATTATCATGATGGCAACACACTTAGGGAGAGGACACATGAGCCCACGCTTTAACAAGGCTCTACTCATGCTTCAACAAGGGTCTATTCACAATTTAACATTTTCACTTTGGAAAATCACAAAAAATTCACTTTTTGTCATAATATCTTCATTCTTTTTGCAAATGGCTTCTCTCAAACTTTTCAATCTCTGAAAAATATGGGAGCTGACAAATAGCTTCTCCAAAGTACCTAGATGGCAAATCTGTGAAAGTACTCCCCTATTTGCAGCAATACTGCATCAGTTATGATGCAATTCTTGTACTTAGCAGTATTGATGCTGTATTGAAACAGAACATATATGACATTGCAAAATACAATTCTGATGCAGTATTGCCAAAGTTAAAACTATTGCAGTGCTGAATCAATTAAAAATATTGTCACAATTTTGCATCAGTAGTAGTTACTGAAAAAAGTCTTGAAAGTATATTGTATAAGAGCATTATACAGCAACAACTTTGGATTGTCCCAGTATTGCACATGCATTCCAAAAGTACTGGTTTTATCCAGAAACGTCCTCACAACCAAGAAGTTGACTTCAGATGTTGAAACAGTACCGCAATAATACTGTGAAGAGACCCTTTTTCTTCCCGACGTAAGTTACATTGCATTCTCTCTCCATGTGCATGATTATTTGTGGATCAGGCCTCCAAGGAAGCCGCTCTGAAAGCTACTTACTGAATGATATGATGTCTATTGAATAAACAAAGCACAACGTAAACACACTTATACAAGACTGACACGATCCTCAGAGTCAATCGACACAGCAGCCAAAAATACGCGTAAGCCGGACGAGCATATATTATACCACAATATATCTGTCATACACACTCTACACCATGCTGGCGTCAGAGTACACCAGGCTGCTAAGCTAAGGGCACACAACATCTCAGAGTGACGCACACTCTGATGAAAAAGAGAGCTGCTCCAGCTACAGTACGCTAGTTAAAACAAACAAGTGCTGTCCCTTAAGCGGGAAGTGCTTGCCACCACGGATTCAAGAAAGTCCATTGTCGATTCGACTTCCGGATTCAAACTGCTGCTTCGCTGGCGCATCATGAACCGAAGCATGTACTAGGATGTAGGTCATCCAGGGCTTAGAATCATCCACATCCAACAATGTCGTGTCCCCCAAATGCGAATTTGATACTGTAGTGTGCTCAGTGTGCACTCAAGCTCAAGTGCATGGAAATCTTCAGACCGTGTGACTCATTGCTTGCGTTCATTAAAGCTCAGGTGCATGGAAATCATCAGACCGTGTGACTCAAGTCGTATCAGCGAGCTCAGCATAGCTTGCGTTCAAAGTCACAGTGAGGACTACATTTTGATCGACCGAGTGCATTTAAGCAAGCTTACATCTGTTGCAAACTTTCGGAATCGGAAAGTATTGATCTCACCAAGCAGTAGAGATGGTGGGTCTCCTCAAGTTAAACAATGGGACCTCGATGCCGTCAATTGGGTTTGGCATAGCAGCGAAAGACGACCGCACGGAGGATGCCATTCTTGCAGCAATCGAGGTGTGTGCGTGGGTGTCAAACTTTGCTTCAGTTGATAGTACAAGCCTTGTCGTTTTTCTCATTTTGAGGATCATGTTTTCAGCTTCTTGCACAATTTCTTGTTCAAACCAAATGGCGCTGAAAACCTAAAATTCGCTACCATAATTATGAAATTCGGTTGGGTTGGTGTGTTTCGGGAAGCTTACCATCTTGCCGTGAGCGAGCTCCTGCAGCGTCTAAATCCCAGCTCCTTGTCATGGCCCCCACCAATTCTCCATGTTGCCATGCTCTCTTTTTCACGTTCTCCTCCTATCTACTCACGAGATCGAGTAGTGGAGCAGAGTATATTTCATACAGGAGAGTGTACTTCGGTTTCTTGTGATTTGCGTCATGATGTTAAGCTCTTCAATTGAGGAGCCTATTGAATTTGCCTTGAATTTCAAGTAAGGTAGAAGCTCCATTAACCATCCAGTACTGTACATTAGAGAGGCTCCATTGACCATACTTATGAGCTCTGAATCGTGCTACTTGTGAAAATACTTGATCTTTTGACCTTTGGTTTTGTAGCTTAACCTAAAACAAATGTGCAAAATTTTAGATGGCACAAGTTTCTAGATTCTTCTAGGGCACGGTTGGAAGTTCACCTGTATGTTGAATGCAACCTCTCCCTTACCGTATGTTGAGTGGAGACTTTCCATTAGGTCGGAAGCTGCTGACCGCCGTTCCATCCAGACCTAACTGTATTCAAGCATGTTTGGCAGATTGGATTCAAGCATGTTTCTTGTGAATCATAATGTTAGGCTTCCCAATTGAGTAGGGCCTTGAATTTTGCCATGGATTAGGGTTTAGTGTTCATGTAGGTCGTCGGAAGCTAAAGACCCTTTTTCACTTCTAGACCTGACTGGATGCAAGCATGTTTGGCAGATTGGGTACCGCTGTTTCGACACCGCGCGTATGTACGGGACGGAGGCCCTGCTGGGGGCCACCTTGGCGAAGGCGTTTCGGTCTGGCCTCGTGCGGCGAGAGGATGTCTTTGTGACCACTAAGCTGAGCCCTATGGACGCAGACCCTGCGGATGTTGTGACCGCTCTCCGGAGTTCCTTGCGTGATTTGCAACTGGAGTATGTGGATCTGTTTCTGGTGCACTGGCCTCTCCAGGTCAAGAGAGACGCCAATCCTTTTGAGGTGCAACCGGGCGGCATCATGGCCCTGAAGCAAGGGGAGTTTTGGGCGGCTATGGAGAGCTGTGTCGAGGCGGATCTGGCCAAGGCTATTGGCGTCAGTAACTGGTCCATCAAAAAGCTGGAAGAGCTTTTATCTCTGGCGCGGATTCCTCCAGCTGTGAACCAGGTGCTCCCAATTTTCTCCCCCTCCGCTTGCATTACTGTTATTATTATTATTCTCTTCAGTTTCTATCAAATGAATTATTTGGAGCCTATTTTGTTGTAAATAACAAGCATTCTTAGACTACGGTCTTAGCATCCCGGAAAGCGAATCCGAGCAGTGTCAGGGGAGAAAATGAGCCAAACCTTCCAGTATCCCTTGCTGTCTGATATGGATCTGTTTTTCACTGATATGCTTCAGTTGTTTTGTGTACTTTTACTTGAAACAGAATGTTTTCTGCAGGTCTTGCTCGGCAAGTTGCATGAAATGGTTTGATTTTGAATCGGCATTCTGGGGACATAAAACTGACTCATCTTCCATTAGCCTCTGGTTCTCCCCAGCATTTGACTCTGAGGAAGAATCCGTGCATAATGAACCCGCAAGATTGATGATAGCACATGAGAGATGATTCCGTGACAACTCGATAGTCAGTACCGGTAGTCTTTGATTCATTCCAGGTCTATCTTAATCTTATTAGGGGTAGCATGGTGCTTTCGATTCGATTCTACGAATGGAGAAGGTGCTAATCAGTATTACGAATTCTAGAGTATTAGCACCATTTTAGTGAATCGAGTCAATTGTTAGAAACTCTAAAACGAATGAATTGTCATGTGAGTCCCACTGTGTAAGAGCTTACAATAAGGAACTCGCACAGTTTTGAGTTGCCCTACTAAAACCTTACGTCTGTCCAGCGAACGCTAGTGACCTGAATTGGGACGCTCGTCCAGAACTTTTGGCACTCTCCATTTTCAGGAGTGTGAGGTTGTTCCTGCTCTGGCCGTTTGTGTGTCTCTTTTGTGAGCAGCGATGCCTTGAGGGAGGTTGTTCCGTTTCCGTGTGTTGTTGTGGAACTGGTTGCTTTGTTTGAGCCGGGAATTGTATTTTCTGTTTTTTCGAGACCCAGAATGAGGCTCTGATGCCAAGGGAATGGAAATTTCAGGTGGAGATGCATCCACTGTGGCGACAGGACAAGCTCCGGGTGTATTGCCGTGAGAAGGGCATCGTGGTGACGGCCTATTCACCTCTGGGTGCGCCCAACAGTCGATACGGGATCAACGATGTCATCACCAATTCCACGATCAACGATATTGCGCAAAGGGAGAAGAAAACGCCCGCACAGGTGTGTTGTACTTCCTAGGAAGAAATAGCCCCTGGGACATGCCAAGCAGTCCTGTTGTGTACGAAGTGTGGAGACAGAATCGATGGACAACGTAACGAGAAAGTCGAGCCTTGCCATGAGAAGTACGAGTTAAGCCACATGAGTAGCAAGAGATCTTATTTCTCATAGCGCGGCTCTACTTTCACGTTACGAGAAATAAACAATTTCACGTTAGCAGTCTCTGATTGGTTTCCCATTTCAGGAGGCTCACAGTCTCTGATTGATATCCTATTTAAGGAGGCTCTTATAACCACGATCCTGTTCGTATGCAGGTGATTTTACGGTGGCTCGCTGACAAAGAGGTGGGCTTTATAGTGCGAAGCTACAACAGAACTCGGTTGGAGGAGAATTTCAACGTGCTGGACTGCACCCTCGCAGATGCTGACATTCAGATGCTGGACAACATTCCAGATCAGAAGAAAGCTGTGCCGGGACTGATGTTCATTCAGCCCGAGCATGGTCCTTTCAAAACTTTGAAGGATTTATGGGATGAGTGACTCATCTGATCCCCGAGGCCTTGAACTCTTCCACTCATTCCTTGATGTTGGGAGACAATGCAGAACAGTTTTTAACTTCTTGTTGTTGCACTGTGAATCCCAAAACGATAGTACTCTCAAGGTCCGTATTGTGGATGTTGATCCGAGTGCTTCAATGTGATGTCTCAGCCAAGTATTTAATTTGAAATTTAATGTTCCCAAATGATTCTTTGAAATTCGACTTTTTTATATGTAAGTATTCATGGTTTCACCTATTGTCCAACCACTATCCTGAATCATCTATCCTTGGACAACTACTCAGTTCATGCATGAGACACTTCAAAGCTTTAAAAAGCAACTCAATGCAATGGAAGGATTGAGAAGCTGTTTATACAAGCTGGGTGGTAGGAGGTAAAACAAACCATGTGGGATAGGTATGTAAATTAAGATTAGTAAGAGTTCAAATACTTATAGTCAAGTCAAAAGTAGAAATTATGTTTTCAGTCAAATTTCTGGCTTCATTTAGACATAGTAGTATAATTTTTTTCAAAAAAATTTGAACTAAGTTAGTGTGTAAAATTGAGCTATCTTTCATCTTCAAAAATATGTTTGAGATTTAAAGCCTCTAATCAAAAGTTATGAACAATGTTTTGTAATAAGTAGTATAGTTCTCACCTTGGAATTATCTCATATCCTGTGAGGACTCATGATGGACAATGGATTTCATTATAAAAATGACTTCTCCACCTTCCATTCCTATATATTGTCAATGAAGTACTTCCTTCACTTATCACCAAAAATTGCTTTGATGACTTGGGACTTGCTCATGGATTTTTTGTTTTGCCCTTAAAGTCTTTGTTTATTAGATTTTTTTCTCATGTGCTATAATTTCTGAATATTTTTTCATTTTGTTCCTTTTATTTCTTTCTTTTTTTGCCAAATATTATGCATAATTTCCAAAATAACTTGCCATAATTTTTTTGAATTATATTTTAGTGAAGTTCTCCTATAGGTTATGGTTGTCATACTAGACAAGTTATTATTCATTTTTCGTCCTGTAGGACGAGTTACTATTCATCAAATGTACCTCTCAGGTACATTTGATGAATAGTAACTCGTCCTACAGGACAAGAAATGAATAGTAACTTGTCCAATATGACAAGCATGCTATAGGTATGGTAATATGATGAAATAGAATTTAAAATGTATCTATACAAAGATATAAGCAGAAATTCAGAATAGGAATTAGGCATAGTAGGATTAAACAGGTTGCAAGATATCCATTGAAACAATTAGTAGCTCAATATGGTAGAGGTATCCATTCCAAACCAGACCCCATGAGCAATCAATAGGGTGTATTAAATTTGGAGTGGTTGGAATTCATTTGTATTTTTTTGAATATTTTAAAGGTTACAAGAAGCTTCCTTGTTTGATTGGTTGTCTCAAAAATTATAGCATGCCTTATTTTTTGTGCCGTTGTAAATAGCCTCCAATCTATTAGTGAGGATTTTTGGATGATTCTAAATATTGGCCATAGGTTGACAAGTACTTTGGCCTTTCAAAAATCATAGTAATTTCACTTTCAATGCAAAAGTTACCAAATTTTTTGCAATTCCCATCGTTCATGTTGTTGCACCTCATGTGATTTTTACTTCACCTTCCACTATTTCTCATCATGTCCCAAATTCCTTTTTTGATAGTTATGGATGTCTTCACTATAGTTCAGATGCAGATATTGGTTACTGCCATTTGTTTCTGTAAGATTTAAGATCAAATTACAAATTGAGAAAGTTAGAGCAGGCGTCCCATTCCCAACTTATAGACTGCCCTGTATTATGAGTTGTGGTGTAGTTAAAGGAGTAGTTGAGGTGCATTATGATTGGCTACAAGGTTGTCAATATTGCAACCAGTCTTAGGTCAATTTTGCAATGAGCCTATGGTTAGAAATAGAAAGGTCTATATAATCATTATAGGTTTTATAGAATCTTCTATTAAAAAATTCATAGTAAATACATTTTGTGTAATGAAATTTTGGAGAAATATGCAATCCTTCCAAAGTCTATTTCTGTACATGGGAAAAATTCTGCACACAAAAAATTTGCACTCCAAATATGCATAATTGCTTAAGTGATTGGAAATGGGTCGCCTGTTCTACCGGTTCAATTTATTGGACGCTTGGGAAGTGACTCCATTGATGCGTAGCTCATGATTTTTAGGGTTGCGACAATTTTTTTAACATGACCCTAAACAAGAATCTGAATTGATCAATCCATTCCTATTTGGAATTCCGTAAAATTCCAGTTGAAGTGTGAACGAAAGTGAGGCAGGGAATTAAATAAGGTCCCTCATGCAAGAGACACGTCTCACTTGACTGGTGCCCACATGCCCTCAGCAGTCCTCAAGTGAGGTAGCGCTGCAAGTTTTCCTGAACTCACATACCGAACGGCTTCTGCAGCAGCAGCGAAAGCCCAATTGCATTTGCTTCAGTTCCCGTGCGTGGAGAGCAAGCCAAATGGAAACTCCTCCTCACATTGAAACGATCTCTAAGACACTTAATACTTTCAAGTGCACATGCAAATCCCCTGGATCGCCCTCCCTTCACACCAGCGTTTTTTTTAGAATTTCAGATTTAGAGCTAAGGTGGCAACATGTGCAATTTTTTGAGCAAACAATTGGCTTCCAGCCATTTTATTTAAGGGAAATTGTTTCAGCTACTCCTAGATTTCAGAAAACATTTCTGGCACTATACTAATTTTTTTTTGGCCAATACTTGGCGACTACTTGAATTTTCATGCCACTAGTTGGCGACATCCTACTAATCTCATGCTACTAATCCTAAACTTTCACACGATTACTATAAGTTTCTAAGCGAAACCTGGTGAAATTTATATTTTGTGGGTCTCAGATACCGGTTCACCAATGTCCCTTTCTCCATGAAATCTCTAAAAAAAGATGAAAACAAGCAATACGATAAAGGATGCAAACGAAGGCCACAAAAAGATCCCAGGAATATAATGACAGAGTCTAGAAGAGACCCAGCCAATACATCGACAGCCACATACAATAAGATAAGAAGAACAATAAGATGCGCCACAGGCAAATAGAGGGCAGAAAAAAAGTAACAGACCGAAGCAATACAATGATGGCGGCAAACAAGCAGAGGCCACAAACAGATCCAAATTCCAAACAATATCACAAACTGATCCAAGCAATACAATAACGAAGGCAAGCAAACACAGACCTCCGGAATACAACGGCAGAGGTCAAACTGATCCAAGCAATACAATAATGAAGGCAAGCAAACACAGACCTCCGGAATACAACGGCAGAGGTCAAGAAAAAATGAAAGCAACACAAGCGCCAGGTACAAGTTAGACGGTGTTACAAGAAAGGGAGATTGGGGCCTGGTGAACTGGTTTCCTTCAGTGGAAGCTAGACAGATGTCAAGGCTCACTGAGTTTCATCATAGACATTGAGTCCTGCACAACACACACACAAGTTAGTCTTCCTTCCTAAGCGAATTCTTCCAGTCATTATACGCAGCATCGTATGGGAAGTCATCGAGCCCATAGAACTCCTGAGCGTGCATCCCCACCACGAGAGGCAAGTGCGTGGACAAACGATTACGAAGCTTATTCTTCATGAAACTCAAAGTTGAGAACATCCGCTCGTCTTCCACGCTCCCAAGAATAGTAACTACGGCCAACTCCACCACTTTCATGTATTCCGATAACTTGTGTCTGAGCAAGCCATTCGCTTCAATGCGACGCCACAGACGCGTCAATGGATTCAGCGGAAGATCCCCTTACATGGCGGCGTGACAATTTCCCTTCATTGCAAGCTTGAACATGGAAGCCTGCTCGTCCAGCTTCGGGATGGAAAGAACCGGAACAGCCTGAGCTGCATCTCCCTTCTTCGTCTTCTGCCCTAACGTCGCATCATCGTCCGAGTCTGGTAAGCTGCTTTCCGAGACCCCCCCTTTCTTTGGATGGTCGACAGATTTAGGGAGCCCGTAGTGCTCTTTTATGACGGCAATGTGCTTGTCGAAGTCCGCCTCAGCATTCTCCCCTAGCCAGTATTGGGGGTATACAAAGCCGAAGGCATCCATAATATTCGAGGAAGGAAATCGCCCCTCCAACTCAGCTATTAGCTTCTCAGCTGCCTTTGTTGATGGAAACGCATGGAACAAGGTGAAAACACGCGTGTACAAAAAAAAACACGATGGATACAAAGAGTACAAGGAAACCAAACAACAGAATTGGGGCAGAAAAACGTACCTCTACACAGCTTCTTGACATCCTGCACGATGTCTACATACACCTCCTTCGTCACCAGCCGACAACCACAGTCGACTCCTGCTCCGCGGTGGGTAGCGGGAATGTTGTGACCTGTCGGAGTAAAGTGGAGGACCTCCGCAGCGTCCTCGTTTAGATCAAAAGCACTCTGAACCCAAGTCATCGGGATGGATTCATGCCTCACATGCATTAGGCCTTTGAAGTCCCAGAAAACGTCCTGTGTAAATGCTGTCTGCTCATCTAAATAGAAAGTGAAGATCTCAGCGATGCACATCTGAATTGCTGACACGTAGTCACAAACAAATACATCCCGCCCTTGCGCAAATTGCATCAAGCTGTGTACACACTTCAGCAAAGGCAACAAGCCGGAGAGTCCCAACAAAATCTGGATGTCCGTAAGGTGCTCCAAGTTCTTCGAAGCAATCTCCATCAACTTTTTATCCACCTTTGCTTTGTTGCCCGCAGTGTCTTGCACAGGTCGTTGTGAATCCAGTGACATCTTGACGATGAGCACCCGGTACTCACTCATCACGTGCACGGCAGGGGACAACATACTGATCCATCTGGTCTTGACGTTCTTGAGTATCTTCAGGCCTTTCGATTGCATCAGCTCCGCGAGCTTCACAAACTCCAAGTGCCGCTTGGGTGATTTGGCAAAGAATGCATGGAGCGATGTCAACATCTCTTCAATTCTCTCCACCATAGGCAAGGCACTCAGAGTGCGTACTACTAAATTGGTCCTGTGAGCCTGGGCAACGCAATCAATGATTCAGCATGGATTCAGAATTTCAGATGTTAGGGTGCATCTGCATTGCAACCAAACAACGATAGCAGAGAAGGAAACGATTTGAATACTAAAGAATGAAAAGAGAAAGCATGGAGCTTACCATACAATGTATGCCAAGCATTCGAGGTGCAAAATTATGCTTTAATTGATTCACAACTCCGCTTTTTTTTCCCTGAAAGGTACTCACCCCATCTGCCAGCAGAACCCGAAATTAGATTTTCAAAATTTCAATGCAATTTCAAGAATGCAATTTCAAATTTCAATTTCAAATTAGAAATTCAATGCAAAAAGCAAAAACGACATGCAAAAAAGCAAAAACGAAAAACAAGGTTAGGGTGCAAGTACCTGCTCCGAAAGAGGCAAACCGTGTTGCCAAGTCTGCTTCTTTGATGCCACCGTTGTTCTTCACAGCTCCAATTATGACAGTAGTGAGGTTGTCGCTCCCACCACCTTCCATTACACGCTCCAAAGACAAGAGCATTGGCTTCCTTTCCCAATTCTCACAAATGTACCCGTGAATGGAAATCCAACTCTGGTTATCCAAAGTAGTTACCTCATCGCAGGTTATAGAGAAGAAACGTGCCTTGGACATGACCTCCTTTGTCTTTAGCTGCACTTGGTGGTGCAAACTCTCGGCCAAGGCCCAGCCTGCATTGTCTGACCAATGCCGTTTGGGCAACTTTGGGACGCCTAAAAAAGTCAAGAGCAACAACAGCGCTGCGTACTCCAACATCGGTCGGCCCTCCTGCAGAAGATGTAGTATTGTTGCGAACTGCAGTTTCTTTCTGGCTCGCTCTCCTTTCACGACGGCGAGTTGCTGCGCCACAGTGACCGTGCTCCGCGATGCAAACAACCTCTCGTACCTCAGGTGCTTGCAATTTTTGGCCATGTACCACTGGCCCTTCTTGATGCCTTGCGCCATGTTTTTCGTAGCCTTGCGCTTACCGCTGTGCTTGAGTAGAGTATCCCACTTCGGTCCAAGAATCTTGGGTTTTCCTGTGATCTGAGAACAGACAACGCACTTCACAAACTCGTACAAGCCGTCAGAACCTCTAAACAGCTCCGCCCAAGGCAATTTTGCTGCCCATGTGTCTTGGAACTTCCTCATTGCATCGTAATTCTTCTTCGGCACCTTCTCTTTCACATCATGAACAAAGTCATCGTCAGATAGCTCATCCAATTCATCAAGGGAAGGCAACTTACCTTTACCTTTCCGAGCTGCAGCTGCCTCAGGAGACTCAACAATCTGCAAGGTTTCGGTGGATCCATCCGATGATACTGGGATTACCTCAACGACTGAGTCTGATCCTACTGGTGTGCTCGCAACATCAACAATTGGAGCATCTGCATTTAGCAAAACGACAGCAGGATTTGACCTCCGACGTCTCATTGTAGTATGATTTGCCTTCCTCTTCCTCGGATTTTCACATACACTAAAGCCTCCACTCTGACTAGAACATCCAGTCTGTGCACTTTGAGGGGAAGGCGCTACAGACTCTGACGTGCTCGAGGCATTCGATGCCGAGAGAAACGCAATTGGAGTGAGCCTAGATGACGAAGAAGACGACCCCGTGCTAGGGATACGGCTGTAGTAGCGGAACAGGGCGGACCCTAGTTTTACCATTGCATCCAAACAACCGAGGACTACAATAAAAAAAGAGGACAACAATTCAGAAAACAACAAAGCAGATGGTACCAAATTTGGAACTTGAGACTGCAAGGACCGATTTGCTCTCGGAAGCACGCGCGTCCAGACTCAAAAGCACGTCCAGACTCCGGAGCTGTTGTTTCCAAGTTCCTTGCACCAATTCCCACAAATTGTAAGCACGCCAGTCACTCTTCCCTCACCCCTTTTTCTTCAAACGACAAGAGTTCACACATTCAAGTGACAAATGACGACCACCGAATCAAGAATTTCAGAATACACGAAGGTAAATTGAGAAGTCGAAACAAGCGTTGAAGTGCGAGGCTCTTCCAAGGTGAAGCGTTGAAGTGCGAGGCTCCTCCAGAGAAGTGCAACACGAAGGCTCCAAGTTGCCATCGCCAAGTCCCTAAATCGCACCCTAAACCTTGTCTTCCACTCCCACGCATCATTGCAAATCGCAGAATCGCACAACAAATTGGCTTCCTAAACCGTAGTCCCGCACTCTCGTTCATGAATCATGATAAACTGCAGCGCAGACACAAATTTCAGGCGACAACGACGCCCCAACTTGCAAACATGTCTGGCGAACAAGTGCTGGCGCATCCACATTGGCGCCCTCGTTTCACCCTACAGGGAGGCTCCTTTGATGATGTGTTTTGGTGCCAGCAGGCACCATCAGGACGAGGAGTGGAGAACACGACCCCAACAAGGCGGCGACAGGACGGTGCGATCGCATCGAACGGTGGCGATCTGCCCTCTCCAACCAGTCAATTTCAGGCACCAGGTAAGTTATTCTTTACCCTGTTTTTGTTATTTTTTTGGTACCCATGGTAAAAAGTTTCGCCATCTGGCATTTTTTCGCCACAAGAAAAAAGGCTGCTTCACACCACTAAAATTAAAGCTCAGGTCGATCTGTCATCCTTTAGAAAAAGCCATGCTTCTCATTCCATTGGCGAAGAAGAATGTTCAATGAACCCAAGATCAACATTTATGTATGAATGTTGCACATTTGGTCCATTGGGGGATCTTAACCCCTGAAAGGTCCAAATACCATTTTCTTGTGTATGGATGTTGCACATTTTGTCCTTTAAGGATCTTAACCCCTGAAAGGTCCAAATACCATTTTATGTGTATGAATGTTGCACATTTGGTCCTTTGGGGATCTTAACCCCTGATAGGTCCAAACATTGTTTTTTGTGTATGAATGTTGCACATTTTGTCATTTAGGGATCTTAACCCCCGAAAGGTCCAAACATTGTTTTTTGTGTATGAATGTTGCACATTTTGTCATTTAGGGATCTTAACTCCTGAAAGGTCCAAATTCCATTTTTTGTGTATGAATGTTGTACTTTTTGTCATTTAGGGATCTTAGCCCCTTACCCATGAGCGCCCTAGAGGCCAAAATCTGGCCTCTTCATTTTGAAAAACATTCTTGTTTGACTACTATAATCTTTTGAGTAGTACGGTCAAAAGACGTGTCCTTTTCTCCATATGTTTGGATCTCTTTTGACTACCAATCGGTATAGTTGGATTATGTGGATCTCTTCGTAGGAGAAAGCTTGAGTGGATTGAAGAGGTCCAAACATTAGATTTTGACAAGATGGCAATTTTGGACAGCTTACTATGGATGGAGATTTTATTTTCTCCTTTGAAATTTTTACGCAACATGTGTCCAAGGAGTAACTTTGAGGCGCAAAAATTTTCATAACTTTTGACTATAATCATAGTTTAAAAGTTATTGTACAATACGTAATTTCCATTCTTTGGCAAAGAATATGCACAACTAAAATAACTTTCTTAGGAAATAAAAATTTGGAATTAGTATTCTAAATTTATATATACATGGAAATCTTTGTATCATTCCATTTTGACTAATGAGAAGAAAGTTACAAGGAGTTCTAGTTTGCAAGTAGTTATGGAATCTCTACTCTAAAATAATTTTGAAGTCCTTTATTCAACTCAATTTTCAATATAATCCATCCAAGGGAAGGCAATCTTTCTTATTGCTATTGGATGTAGACTGTTTATTGCAGCATTACAACCATTGGCATTGGTGTTTTTCAATTCCATAACTAAATTCTTAACAATTTAGTATTTCAAATTATTCTTTAGTTCTTCCTATTTACTATTTTTTTATAGTATGAATATGAAGTATTTTTTGCTTGAAATTATATATATATATATATATATATATATATATATATATATTCACAACTTATTTCTTCAACATATTATGGAGGGTAAGAAGTTTTAGAATGTACACATTTTTTTGTAAAAAGTTTGAAAGATGAAATCTATCCATTTGGGAAGAGTTCAAAATACCTCTTTTGGAAATTCAACTGACTCAATCTTGCAATTAGTAAGGTTTCTTATTTCGAAATTTTAGGAGGATGTACTCTATTAAGTTAAACTAAAGAATCTTAAAATTGAATTTGTTGTTGAATAAATATAGATGAAGATTTTAGCCTTGCTTTAGGTTTAAGTACTTTGAAGTAATTTGGGGCTTAAAAACATCAAATGCTAATTTAGGATTTAAAATGAATGACAATGATATTATGCTTCATTTTTTTTCTTAATGTATTGAAGATAATAACACCTAATTGTAACATGTTTCTAAAGTTGATCTCTATAAATATTTGCCTAATATTTGCCTAATATTCCTGAGAACCTAGGTATATTCCTTTTCCCATTACTTTATCCTGTAAAAGACTATGTGACCATTCAATATGCATGAAGTCAATTTTAATCAGATGTTCAAAATTATTTGGTATGAGGTGTGAATATGTACCCTTAAGTGGAAATGTAATTTTCTTTCGATGAGATGCTTATATCAAAAGTTATGCAACTTTGAAATTTTTAGGTAGCTCAAGTAATATGTGCAAAATTCATCCTTTACATTTGAAATTTGGCAAGTATATAATTTACATGATATAAGATGCAAATGTAAAATAGAAACAACCATGTTTAGTGTAAAAATCTCATTCTAAGAGGAATAAAAATTTACTCGTCGTGTTGGATAAGGTCAAAAATAACTTTTTCTCCTAAATTTAGACACTATAATCTTTCAATCCGTGAGGTCAACATTTTTGAAATTTTTGTACACATTTCCAAAGTAGTTTACTTTAAATTTGTATGGTTGAATTTTGAAAAATAATTTTTTTTTTCATTTTTTCCTCACTGCCCTAAAAAGTGTCAATTTTTCACAATTTTTGTCCAAAATGTGCCTTGGCCCTTGAGGGGTTAAGAATTCATAGTTTATTCATCATAACATTCAATAGCAATAAGAAGGATTGCCTTCCCTTGGATGGAAGAGTATGGAATATTCTACACCATTTCATCCTCCAAATGATATGGTGTGGAATATTCTACACTCATCAATAGCTAATTTCCAATATGTTGCAAATTGTCAAAAAATGAAGCTCATTTGTCTAAGTATATTACTTGGGCCATAACTACAATTATGTTACTAACTATACGGGTTAATAACAAACAATTCATTCAACTAGGTTAGTAACAAAATAAAAACTTTTGAGTAAAACATTAAAAAAAAGCATTTAATTCATTGAACATTTGGATTTCTTCATTTCCTCACTAACTATGGAAAGCCATTCATGATTTTTGTTTTTGAAATGTAAAGACAATTTTTTATATACATTTGGGGTGGTAGGAGGTAAAACTAACAACGTGAAATATATAAATTGCAATCAATAGGAGCTTATCTGTTCATAATTAAGTCAAATTATAGCAAGAATTGTATTCAAAGTAGAATCCAAACTTCATTTAGGCATAGAAAAATTAATTCTTCAAAAACTTTGAAATCGAAAAAGTTGAGAAATAAAGTTTAAATTTCATATCCAAAAATCCGTTTGAGATTTTGAGCCTTGAACCAAAAGTTATGAACAAATTTGAGAGAAGGGTTGGAAGGGACATTTTCTTTGACATTTTCAAACATCCTCTCAAAATTTTGTCTAATACTTTTGATTGGAGGCTTAAAATCCCAAACGGATTTGTAGAGATGAAATTTATATTGATTTATCAAGTGTTTTTAGTTCAAAGTTTTTTGAAAAAAGTTATTCCACTATGACTAAATGAGATTTGAAATTCTACATCAAACAAAAATTTGACATTTTGACAATGAGTGACCAAGCTCTCATTTTCAAATTATCCCATCTCCTTTGAGGATTCATGATGGACACTTGATTTCATTTTTAAAATGACATCTTCAACCTTCATTCCTACAAATGTCATTGAAACAAATCTTACATTGGGTCATCAAAATTTGTTTGATGGCAAACGGTTAAATGACAATGGTATTTTTTATCAAAGAATTCTCAAGATTTTTAGCAAACCATCTTAACATTTCCTTGTTGCTTTATTTGGTTGGTTTGAGATTTACGAAATACAAAATAGCACACCATAGATGTACTACCACAATCTTGGTACCCGGTACTAGAGTTTAAGGTAGAACTACCTAATACCTACCATCCACCCAATTCTGCCACCTATGGGATCCTCCCAATTCCATTAGTGCCCCATCTATTACCGCTATCTTACAACCCATTATCATGATGGCAACACACTTGGAGAAAGGACACATGAGCCTACGTTTTAACAAGGGTCTACTCATGCTTCAACAAGGGTCTATTCACAATTTAACATTTTCACTTTGGAAAATCACAAAAAATTCACTTTTTGTCATAATATCTTCATTCTTTTTGCAAATGGCTTCTCTCAAACTTTTCAATCTTTGAAAAATATGGGAGCTGACAAATAGCTTCTCCAAAGTACCTAGATGGCAAAGCTGTTGTGAAAGGACTACCCTATTTGCAGGAGTACTGCATATATGATATTGCAAAATACAATTCTGATGCAGTACTGCCCAAAGTTAAAACTATTGCACTGCTGAATCAATTAAAAATATTGTCACAATTTTGCATCAGTAGTAATCACTGAAAAAAGTCTTGAAAGTATGTTGTATAAGAGCATTATACAGCAACAACTCTGTATTATCCCAGTACTGCACATGCATTCCAAAAGTACTGGTTTTATTCAGAAACGTCTTCACAACCAAGAAGTTGACTTCAGATGTTGACACAGTACTGCAACAATACTGTTAAGAGACCCTTTTTCTTCCCGACGTAAGTTACATTGCATTCTCTCTCCATGTGCATGTTTATTTGTGGATCAGGCCTCCACAGAGGAAAAGGAAGCCGCTCTGAAAGCTACTTACTAAATGATATGATGTCGTATCCATCAAATGCGAATTTGATACTATAGTGTGCTCAGTGTGCACTCAAGGTCAGGTGCATGGAAATCATCAGACCGTGTGACTCAAGTCGTATCAGCGAGCTCAGCATAGCTTGCGTTCAAAGTCACAGTGAGGACTACATTTTGATCGACCGAGTGCATTTAAGCAAGCTTACATCTGTTGCAAACTTTCGGAATCGGAAAGTATTGATCTCACCAAGCAGTAGAGATGGTGGGTCTCCTCAAGTTAAACAATGGGACCTCGATGCCGTCAATTGGGTTTGGCATAGCAGCGAAAGACGACCGCACGGAGGATGCCATTCTTGCAGCAATCGAGGTGTGTGCGTGGGTGTCAAACTTTGCTTCAGTTGATAGTACAAGCCTTGTCGTTTTTCTCATTTTGAGGATCATGTTTTCAGCTTCTTGCACAATTTCTTGTTCAAACCAAATGGCGCTGAAAACCTAAAATTCGCTACCATAATTATGAAATTCGGTTGGGTTGGTGTGTTTCGGGAAGCTTACCATCTTGCCGTGAGCGAGCTCCTGCAGCGTCTAAATCCCAGCTCCTTGTCATGGCCCCCACCAATTCTCCATGTTGCCATGCTCTCTTTTTCACGTTCTCCTCCTATCTACTCACGAGATCGAGTAGTGGAGCAGAGTATATTTCATACAGGAGAGTGTACTTCGGTTTCTTGTGATTTGCGTCATGATGTTAAGCTCTTCAATTGAGGAGCCTATTGAATTTGCCTTGAATTTCAAGTAAGGTAGAAGCTCCATTAACCATCCAGTACTGTACATTAGAGAGGCTCCATTGACCATACTTATGAGCTCTGAATCGTGCTACTTGTGAAAATACTTGATCTTTTGACCTTTGGTTTTGTAGCTTAACCTAAAACAAATGTGCAAAATTTTAGATGGCACAAGTTTCTAGATTCTTCTAGGGCACGGTTGGAAGTTCACCTGTATGTTGAATGCAACCTCTCCCTTACCGTATGTTGAGTGGAGACTTTCCATTAGGTCGGAAGCTGCTGACCGCCGTTCCATCCAGACCTAACTGTATTCAAGCATGTTTGGCAGATTGGATTCAAGCATGTTTCTTGTGAATTATAATGTTAGGCTTTTCAATTGAGGAGGGTCTCGAATTTTGCATTGATTAGGGTTTAGTGTTCACGTATGTTGTCGGAAGACCCTTTTTCACTTCTAGACCTGACTGGATGCAAGCGTGTTTGGCAGATTGGGTACCGCTGTTTCGACACGGCGCCCGTATACCGGACGGAGGCCCTGCTGGGGGCCACCTTGGCGAAGGCGTTTCGGGCTGGCCTCGTGCGGCGCGAGGATGTCTTTGTGACCACTAAGCTGAGCCCTATGGACGCAGACCCTGCGGACGTTGTGACCGCTCTCCGGAGTTCCTTGCGTGATTTTCAACTGGAGTATGTCGATCTGTTTTTGGTGCACTGGCCTTTCCAGGTCAAGAGAGACGCCAATCCTTTTAATTTGCAACCGGGCGACATCATGCCCATGAAGCAAGGGGAGCTTTGGGCGGCCATGGAGAGCTGTGTCGAGGCGGGTCTGGCCAAGGCTATTGGCGTCAGTAACTGGTCCATCAAAAAGCTGGAAGAGCTTTTATCTCTGGCGCGGATTCCTCCAGCTGTGAACCAGGTGCTCCCAATTTTCTCCCCCTCCGCTTGCATTAATGTTATTATTATTATTCTTTTCAGTTTCTACCAAATGAATGATTTGGAGCCTATTTTGTTGTAAATAACAAGCATTCTTAGACTGCGGTCTTAGCATCTGGGAAAGCGAACCAGAGTAGTGTCAGGGGAGAAAATGAGCCAAACCTTCCAGTATCCCTTGCTGTCTGATATGGATCTGTTTTTCACTGATATGCTTCAGTTGTTTTGTGTACTTTTACTTGAAACAGAATGTTTTCTGCAAGTCTTGCTCGGCAAGTTGCATGAAATGGTTTGATTTTGAATCGGCATTTCGAGGGATATAGAACTGACTCATCTTCCATTAGCCTTTGGTTCTCCCCAGTATTTGATTCTGATATTGATTCTGAGGAAGAATCCGTGCATAATGAACCCACGAGATTGATGATAGCACATGAGAGATGATTCCGTGACAACTCGATAGTCAGTGCCGGTAGTCTTTGATTCATTCCAGGTTCATCTTAATCTTATTAGGGGTAGCATGGTGCTTTCGATTCGATTCTACGAATGGAGAAGGCGCTAATCAGTATTACGAATTCTAGAGTATTAGCACCATTTTAGTGAATCGAGTCAATTGTTAGAAACTCTAAAACGAATGAATTGTCATGTGAATCCCACTGTGTAAGAGCTTACAATAAGGAACTCGCACAGTTTTGAGTTGCCCTACTAAAACCTTACGTCTGTCCAGCGAACGCTAGTGACCTGAATTGGGACGCTCGTCCAGAACTTTTGGCACTCTCCAATTTCAGGAGTGTGAGGTTGTTCCTGCTCTGGCCGTTTGTGTGTCTCTTTTGTGAGCAGCGATGCCTTGAGGGAGGTTGTTCCGTTTCCGTGTGTTGTTGTGGAACTGGTTGCTTTGTTTGAGCCGGGAATTGTATTATCTGTTTTTTCGAGACCCAGAATGAGGCTCTGATGCCAAGGGAATGGAAATTTCAGGTGGAGATGCATCCACTGTGGCGACAGGACAAGCTCCGGGAGTATTGCCGTGAGAAGGGCATCGTGGTGACGGCCTATTCACCTCTGGGTGCGCCCAACAGTCGATACGGGATCAACGATGTCATCACCAATTCCACGATCAACGATATTGCGCAAAGGGAGAAGAAAACGCCCGCACAGGTGTGTTGTACTTCCTAGGAAGAAATAGCCCCTGGGACATGCCAAGCAGTCCTGTTGTGTACGAAGTGTGGAGACAGAATCGATGGACAACGTAACGAGAAAGTCGAGCCTTGCCATGAGAAGTACGAGTTAAGCCACATGAGTAGCAAGAGATCTTATTTCTCATAGCGCGGCTCTACTTTCACGTTACGAGAAATAAACAATTTCACGTTAGCAGTCTCTGATTGGTTTCCCATTTCAGGAGGCTCACAGTCTCTGATTGATATCCTATTTAAGGAGGCTCTTATAACCACGATCCTGTTCGTATGCAGGTGATTTTACGGTGGCTCGCTGACAAAGAGGTGGGCTTTATAGTGCGAAGCTACAACAGAACTCGGTTGGAGGAGAATTTCAACGTGCTGGACTGCACCCTCGCAGATGCTGACATTCAGATGCTGGACAACATTCCAGATCAGAAGAAAGCTGTGCCGGGACTGATGTTCATTCAGCCCGAGCATGGTCCTTTCAAAACTTTGAAGGATTTATGGGATGAGTGACTCATCTGATCCCCGAGGCCTTGAACTCTTCCACTCATTCCTTGATGTTGGGAGACAATGCAGAACAGTTTTTAACTTCTTGTTGTTGCACTGTGAATCCCAAAACGATAGTACTCTCAAGGTCCGTATTGTGGATGTTGATCCGAGTGCTTCAATGTGATGTTTCAGCCAAGTAATTCTTGAATTTTTAAAAATACAGACATACATTAGATATGTATTTCATCTTTGAAAAATAAAACCAACGAATTTCACTTTGTACATGGAGAAGAAATGGAAGTTAAAGAGAGACAGAGTTTCTAGTTTGAGCACATGGTTGTAGCTTTATCCTTTAGGGCACTAGAAGAAACCCATGTTTTTTGTGACACAAGACAAAAACATGGCATGTTCTTGCGAACAATAGGACGTTCAAGATAAAAAAATCAACAAGAGCCAAAATAGTGGTGGACATTGCAGATAACGTGTACATGTCAATGGAAAAACAACTTCATACTACTACATTGTATGTGACATCGGAGACAACATAGTCATGTTTTTTGCGATGTCAAAAAAAATATGATTGTGCCCTATCAGTAAAGTCTATTGGTTTTACTATGGATAACTTTTTTGAAGTTACTAGGGAGTGAGGTAAAATGCTAATTCACTCTAACAATCAAAGGAAAAAAGTAGTACTTTTGGAGTCTTATAAAAATTTCTTCCATGGAAGCTTCATGAAGCAACTACTTACTACTTTTTAGTTAGGGCTTACAATGAAGCACACAACTTGTTGGCATGCCTTCCACAAGTAGTAGTATTGATATTTAGGCACATATAAAGATTGTAAATACAGTAGCTTTTAATCCTACATTGCAAAAATTTCAAATTTCTAAGTATAGATAAGCACTAATATTCTTGAAGCATATAAATTTTTTTTCTTTATGTATCAAAATATTTGCAAACTCTTGTAATAGTTCTCTTATATTTGCGCTTGCTATGCTACGCATTCACTATTAGAATTTCATAAGAATTTTTATGTATTAGATAGAATTTAGAGCAAAAATTTCAAGTAGACAAATTTCGTCATCCTACTCCTTCAGGGTTTATAACAATGAAAAACCTCATATAGTTGTTCACTTAAGTGCTAAATTACAATATTTTCTTCACTTTCTATTAAATAGTTTGCAATTTCTCTATTGAAATTGTTTGGAATTTATTCCATACTTTTTTATACCAGTCCATTGCAATATGCTACAATTAGTTGTGTTCTTTGTATTAATTCTTTTGAAATATAGTGTATTGTATATAATATATGGTATACTATATTTGATGTATTGTATTTGGTATATATTTGTATTGTGCATGATGTATAATATATGGTGTATGGTACATTGAGTATGAACACAACATTGTCTCTATTGATGTCTCAAAAAACATTTGGTTGTTGCAATTGATATCTCAAAAAACATCTAAAAGTTGTTGCAATTGATGTTTCTAAAAACATTTGAATGTTGCAATTGACTTCCAACTTGACATCGCAAAAAACATCTGGATGTCTAACATGACATTCCCAAAAATGTCTCAACAAATGTGTAGATGTCTTAGTGGGTGTTGGAGAAAATAAAATAAAAAATTTCTAATGTTGTAAAGGTATGTTGATGTGGCATGCCACGTCACAAATTGTATGGATGAAAAATTATGTATATGTGGCATTATCCATCCAATTGGCATTGATGTGCCGTCCACATGGCGACCTGTGATGATATTGAAAGACCATATCATGCTTGACATTGTCCAAAATCTTCTTAAAATTAGGCCATGTTTTTTGTGATTTTACTAAGGATTTTACACGTCTTTAGGCATGTCCATTATGACATATTCTTTTGGACATCCATGTGGACATGGTTGATGTCCAAAAAAACATACCAAGCACATTATGGCCTTGTCATAAAAAATGTGGGTTTCTTCTAGTGGGGATTGATGACTTCATCTATTTTTAACAATTATCATTCAATGGTTGGAGGAAAAAATTATTTCCTCAAAGAAAAGAAAAAGAAATATTCATTTAAAATCCTCCTAGAAATTTTCTAATAGAATTAACACCAAGGAAGTAGTTGTGGGAATGATATTTGAGTGACCTCTCCTCTTTCAGTGAGAAAATTTTCACTAATAGAAACATGGATTGTATAAACTAAGCTTTAAGCCCCACCTTTGGACTAATTTGTCATTTTAAGACAAATTAAACTATGGTGTATTCAAGCTTAGTCTATGTAGACCATATTTTTATTAATGTTAGAGTGGCCAGGCCCCTAATAAGAATGAGTTATTTTTTCACCAAATTTCAATTTTTTTCGTGTCTTTGGTTGCTTGGTACTACCTCCTACTTGCTTCTTTGAAGTAGTCACATTGAATAAAAAAGATAATGATTTTTTCACCTTGAGAAAAAAAATTATTATTTACTACAAGATGATCAAATTTGAAAAATTTGAAATCATATTTAGAATTAAGGACCAAATTTAGCTACAAGAAGATATGGAATACAAAAACAAGCATTCTAAAATAGGGAGGTAATCTTTTTAACTTATCCCTCATAGTTTAAGAATTGGAGTTTTGATACAATGATGTGTTAGCTTCAAAACAAGCAATTGAGCATTATTTTTTTATTAAATTGCCTATTTATTTGTTGAATCCAATGTTCAAGATATGTTTTGAATTTTACCATCTATTTTCCTTAGATTTCCATATAAAATTGTTTTTTTAAAATAATAAGTTCAATTATTTTTCTATTTTTATTCTAAATAGAAATTTTATAGATTTTTTAATTGGATTTTTTCAATGTTTCCATATTGCAAAGAAGCTTTTTCCCAATTCCACCAACTAACTTTGAACTATCCACCAATTTTCCTGGAACACTTGTTGGATCTTGTTAGAGGTTAGAAGTGCATTCAAGATTTCCTTCTCATACATTTTTTGGACACTGATGAAACAAACTAAAAATTTTCAAATTCATAAATATAGATATATTCAAAAGCAACCCATGATTTTTGAATGGTACATTTTAGACAAGAATCTATAGGGATCAATCTAGAATTATATGCAATTATTTTACTTTGAACACTAATTTGAATTGGGCCTTTAATTAAATGCAACAATTATCTCCAAATCTCACTTAATTTTCAAACTAGCTCCTGTAGATGGTAATTTACTATGGATGAACATAAATAAATTACTATAGTTTGAGTTCGTTCTCAGGGAAGCAAGATGCTATGGGTAATTTTATAAGGTAATGGATTTACTCCATTCCCAGGTTATGCAAAATTGAAAGAATTGGGAAAATAATTCCATTTTTACCCAGTTAATAGATTAAGTACATACTTATTATATTTTAACCAAGGTGGAAGGACTTATCCCATTATTATAAATGTCATTCTTTAGTCTCTATTGAATTCTCCTTCCATTTACAGGATCTATTGCTTCTTAAGTTCCGTCTTTGGCTTGACAACATCAATAGATATTTCTTCTATTTACTTCACTCCATGCTGCTTCAGTCTCAATTGATCTTCCATTTCATCTTCGAATTCTCTGCATGTATTCTCAATGTAATTTCTCTACAGCATAGTTTGCACTTACTACAATTGCTACTGATTCCGCTCATATCTATATTCCCCTCACTCGAGATCCTGAACTATTGCATTAAAACTATTAATATAATTTCTACATTATCCCTCATACTGCATGCTCCGCTCATACACAATGGATAATCCAGGTGGGAATAGCCAACCTATAAATTCATCTCTTCTTCTCACAATAGACCATGAATTCTCCAAATCTATATCTATAGATCTAACGCTCAGTCCTTATTACAACAACCACAATCGATACATATTCCATTGTGCACAAACTCAATCACCATTCAAACACAAACTATGGCATCAAGCCACCACATTATCACTTTAATGCACAATAGATCCCCATCACACAGATTCACACACAAAACTTCGATTCCAGACAATTGAGCACCATACACTTGATCCATAATCTCCACATTATATTTCACATAGAAAGTATTACAATTGTTTCTCACTCCCGCACAGTTCCACTCCGTAACATCTATCGATTCAGCCCAGTACAAACACCAATCACCAGCACTATAGAAACTAATTCCACTTCCAAACACTACAACGATACCACACAGATAGAACTATAGCACAGACTTCCAAAACTCCCACGCACAATTGAACACCGCCAGCCTTCACCGTTGCGGCAGCTCTGGACTCTCTTCCAGACTGAGATACAATCGATAGCCGCAACCCTACTTCACCTCATTCGACTGACAATCGAAATAACCGCCTCTATAGATCACACCCCATTCATCCATTGACCCACATCCATTGGCCACAACTATAGATGAAATCCAAGTAAAATACCAAACTAACCAGTAACTATAGAAAGTTAACCTCAAAATGCTGAAATACCATTGAACATAGCCAAAATTAACCAACAAAAGAAAAAATCCACACAAGCTACAATAGTTCACAGACTACAGCTCTTTTTATATTAGAAAAAAGAGGAAAAAAAAGTCAATGAAAACATCAAAAACATCCGTTTAAGAAATATCATCCAAATATTGGTGAATGTCATATTTATTATTTTCAGGTAATATTGTGGATGACTAATGGATGGATGCTTGCACTATACCATCAAGAAAACAAGAATGGCATGACCGTCCACTCCAACCAAACCCTATCCATGTTGTGCAGTGTGAATGCGGTTGTAGATAGGTTTTGAAAACTCGGATTCAGAAAAGCAGACCGAGGACAGAGCCAACAAAAAAACATTCACTGATCAGGCGGCAGCAGCTCCTCACCGGATTCCTTTTCTCCAATTCTTTTGTTCCTTTCTGGGTTGGCCTTCTGTTGCTACGGAGTACCGTTTAACATTGTTTTCGTCTTCGTCTTCTCCAAATTGAGCGATTCAGATCGCGAATCTCACTGTTGGGGGAGTTCCAATACTGAGAAGCCCTAAACTTAACAAAACCTAAACCTCTCCTTGTTTGCTCGTGGTCGTTTGATCGAAATCAGCAACAATGGCGCGATACGACCGAGCAATCACGGTGTTTTCACCCGATGGCCATCTGTTTCAAGTGGAATACGCGTTGGAAGCCGTGCGGAGGGGAAATGCTGCAGTCGGGGTGCGTGGTACAGACACGATCGTCTTGGGCGTGGAGAGGAAATCCACTGCCAAGCTGCAAGATGCCCGGTAAGGCACCTTTCATGTCGTTTTAACACAATTGCATTTGAGTTCATGGATGAAGCTCGTGTGTGCAGATGCAGTTAGGTCTTAGTTTTGAATCTCTGGGTGCGCAATTTTGGTGGAGGTCTTGGAAAAGTTTGCACTTGAGACTGGTTGACCTAATTTCGATGGGAGTTGTAGAATGGTCAGAGGGTAGGTACAGTTGGAAATCCGAGATTGCGGAGGTTTGTGGTTGATTCATGGAGTTGTTTCTGTTCTCGCGGCCGTGGTGGAGATTATCGGTGTGGTGAGATTTTCGAGTGGTTTAGGTTTGTGAAATCAATTCTTTAGGGTTTGGGAAAATTCATGAGGGTGTGGTGGATTGAATAGGATTGGGCGTTTGGTAAGGACGGTGAATGTGCATTTGGGTTAGGTTCATAGGACTGGTATCAAAGGGAGAGGATACAAAAATGGTTAGGGACCTGATACTGTACTCCTGTACTATTGCTGACTCCTGTTGCCGACGGCAACTCATCTTTTCATATGCTTGGTTGGAGGTTGTAATTTCTTATGCAATACAACCACATTTCTAAGTTGGGAGGCTGTAGCTCACTTTGAAAATGCATAAGAAATTCGTACACAATGCTCGCTATAGCTCTCCTCATTTCCCATACTGCAAATTTTGAATCGCCTAAAGTGTCGCAATTAGTATTCTCTATCCTCGTGGGTGAGATGAACTCTGTAGTGGTCTGATTCACTGACCCTCCTTCCTTTGCAGAACCGTGCGGAAGATTTTGAAGCTGGACGAGCATGTGTCGCTTGCATTTGCAGGCCTGATTGCCGATGCGCGTGTGCTTGTCAACCGTGCTCGAATCGAGTGTCAAAGCCATCGTCTTACAGTCGAAGATCCTGTCACTGTGGAGTACATCACTCGCTTCATTGCTGGTTTGCAGCAAAAATACACGCAGAGTGGTGGAGTGCGTCCTTTCGGCATTTCCACGTTAATCGTAGGCTTCGACCCTTACACAGGTGTACCTGCCCTCTATCAAACCGATCCCTCGGGGACTTTCTCGGCATGGAAAGCCAATGCTACTGGTCGCAACTCAAACTCAGTACGTGAATTTCTGGAGAAGAATTACACGGAAACATCTGGCAAGGAGACAGTAAAGCTGGCTGTGCGAGCGTTGCTTGAAGTAAGTGACCACCACCCGCTTGGCTTTCTTTGTGGATGCTGATGAACTGCATGTTTTGTGTCTAGATTCTGCCCGGGGTGGAGTCTGAACCTGTAGTTCTTACGGCGATGGCTTTTGCGATTGTGGCAGGTGGTCGAGAGTGGAGGCAAAAACATTGAAATAGCTGTAATGACCAAGAACGAGGGCTTGCGGTTGCTAGAAGATGCAGAGGTGGAGGAGATTGTGACGGCTATAGAAACTGAGAAGGCTGCTGCCGAAGCAGCAAAGAAAGGTCCTCCTCGTGATTAGTAGGTGTCAGTTTCTTGAATTAGCGGTGTTCTTGTTCTGTGAACTGCATCGATACAAATCATGTAATTTTTGTAAAGCATATGGCAAAAATCTCGTGGATGAATTCCACCTTGCTTGAACTCGACTCTGATTGGGGGGAATGAAAGAGTTTACTTGAATTTGAAACCAGAATTAGAGGTTGTCGGACTCGAAATAAGAATTTCAGGCGTTTTATTTAGGTACTTAATATCGAAGTTGCAGATTACTCTGCCCAAAGGTACAGATATAACGGCTAACAGACAGGGTTATAGGATCCTCGACCACTCAACTTCGCCACAAATCTACTCAAGTACGACTTATCATAAAACGATTCTCTAATACAGGCATAGATACCTGTACCTAATATCCATTTATGTCCGATGCACTCACTCAATATCAGTATGTTAGGATCACTTGTCTCCTTGCCATCCCATTCACAATTGATCCGTTTCTTGAGGTCATCATGGTTCTGAACCATGAAAGTGCTGATGACGAATTATTCCTACCACCTTACAGGTGAGCTTCAGGTTCACGGCATCGTTGAGACCTTTCAGTTCACAAGTATAACTTCCGTAGTGTCCGGGCTCTTGTTGGCATCCCATTCTAAATTGATCACGCTCATGAGAACTCCGTGGTTCTGAACCGCAAAAGTGTTGCTGAGGAATTCGTTTTAACTGTTGTGAGCATGTTAGGATTGGATTCTCCTACCACTGACGTTACAGGTGAGTTTCAGTTCGATGGCAATCGTTGCGAAGTTTCAGTTCACAAGCAAGACCTTGCTCGAGTGTCCGGGCTCTTTCGCCCTGGCCAAGGCCTTTTTGAAATCCGTGAGCTCGAACTTCTCCACGTCGGCCACGGGCAGGATGCCGTCGATGACCAGAGGCGCGACCTCCGCAGCGCAGGCCTCCCGAGACTCGAAGTGCTTGAGAATGTCCACGAGGGAGAACCCCGAGACGGACACACCACGCAGCAGGTCCATCGCGCTCACCGAGGCCACAGGGCCGCTCAGAAAGCCGTACACGAAGATGCGGCCCCCGTCTCGCATACTGGAGGCCAAAGTTTGAGTCATGGTACCGCAGACGGCGTCCAACGCGACCCATGCGCCACGGCCGGACGTGATCGCCTTCACTCGCGCCACCACGTCTTCCTCACTGGAGCAGATGACCTGGGGCCAGCAACGGCACGGACGGGAGCTTCCCACAGTTAATTACGTTTGCAATTCACTGTGTGAGTCATTTTCTTTCCACCCACATATGTTCAGAATATGACAATTGCCCAAAGTACCTGCTCGTGAACGAAATTATTAAAATGACATTTGATGGAGTTCAGAGCCTGGAGATGTGAGATTCGCAGGGAAATTTATAGTAATTTCTCCCAACAAACTGGGAAGTGTCTACTGATTTCTCCAAAGGAATACTCTATGGGACCCTCATGTTTGTTTCTTTTCGAATTGCCGATTCAAAATTAAACTTATTGAGCTTGACAGTCTTTAATAAGATAATCAATTCCAAGTAATTATAAGGACCAAAGAAAATCGATGTATATTCCTTGGCAAAGAACGAGTTAAAGTAGAACTTAGAATACTGGATGGTTTTGTATCCAGATTGAATTTCTTTCCCAAGGCACTCACTGACCTGGTGGTGATCGCCTACGGCCAGTAATTCCGCTTTCTGCTCCGGCCGGCGCACGATATTGATCATTTGGATGCCCCAGTGCTTCGCGAGCGAGCTCAGTTGCTTCCCGACTGTGGAACCCGCGGCCGTCTGGATTACGTACTCGCCTGGCGGCACCGGTTTCAGCTGCTTCAACAGGGAGTACGACGTCCACGGATTGATGACGAACTGCACGGCTTGCTCATCAGTCATGGCGTCCGGCACAGGCCACACCATTTCTGCGGGCAGGCTGATGTATTGTTTCCAGCAGCCTTTGCCTGCCCACACCTCGGCCGAGGTATGCGGTTGCACGCGCTGGCCTTTGTGGAACTTCGTGACGCCTTCTCCTACCTGCCCCACTCCAGGGTTGTTTCCACATCGTCAGCGGAAGGGTGAGCGAAACCGAATCTAATGGATTTCTTACTTAAAACAGGCTTCCTACGTTTTAGCAAGCGTGAGCTGCAGCGAAATAAAAGACTTCGCTTCCGCTTACGATGTGTAAACGAGCCTTCAGAGTATATTCCATTCACAAGTAGGAGCAGGTACTTCATTAGAACATACTGTTCGAATTCTTACTATATACAATTTACGTCCCAATTTATCTATCTCCCTACGAGTCATTGACTTGCTACCTGCAGTGAATTGATGGACACAGACAGTATATCGTAGAGTGAATGTCAGTCACAAGTAGGAGCAGGATGGTGCTTCATTAGAACCACACGGTTGGAATTCGAATTGTGCAATTTACATCCCAATTCATCTAAGTATCTCATAAGTCATTGACTTGCTACCTGTAGTCAATTGACTGACACATATATGGTAGATATGCCAATTCTCGTGCATATTTCACAATTGAGGCATTCTGTAACTGTGGGTTGCAACGTTTTGACCTAAAATTTCTAAAACATGAAAGCTCTTCGAGATGAGTTTTGAATTTGAAAAGATATTTGGAAATTGAGCTTGACAGTTGTGGCCTTTCCCTCATTCCAGCAACACAACACTGGTTGAGACAATTCTAAAATCCATGCCATCCATTCACCAAACAGTGTCGCGGACAAATGCTCTTGCTTGATGCTCGGGAGTCTAGAATTCATCACTATAGCAAATTCCTACAAAACACTTGTTGATTGATTGATGAAGAGACTGTCATGAAACTGTCCGATGATTGGCATACCTCGTGAACGATGCCGAAACCCTCGCATCCCGGAGTGCCATTGTTAACTCCGCGGCTGAGAATGAGTAAATCATAAACATGGATATGACGCATGGAGATGTGCACCACCACCTCCCCTGGTGCAGCTTTGGGAATGGGCAGCGTCACCACTTTCAGAGTGCTCCAGGGATCCTCTGGAATGAATCCCTCTTGCACAATCGCCAAATTCGACATAGTGACTCGAATTATTATTCCAGTCTCTAGCTCGAGATCGATAGAATCAAAGCGCTCTTAGCTTTGTATGACTTCTATTCTACACCTTGTGCGTCGATCAGAGGGTGCTGTATTGATAGACTTGGTGACAGATCGACCTGAGCTTGCAGTGGTGCAAAGGGAGGGAGATCCAGGGAATTTCATGTTGAAAGTAAGTGCCTTGAGATCGTTTAAATTTGAGGAGAAATTTCCATTTTGCTTGCTCTCCAAGGAATTGAAGCAAATGCAATTGTGCTTTCACTGCTGCTGCAAAGCCTTTCGGTAATACTGTATGAGTCCAGGAAAAACCTCTACCGCGACCAGGAGGACTGGTGACGAGACGTGGGCCACAGTCAAGTGTGACAGACACGTCTCTTGATGGAGGAACGTCCTGCCTCATTTTCGTTCACGAAAAGTGCACCTCAAGTGTGGTTTGGTTTCGAATTCCAGTTATGAATGCATTGACCAATTGGGTCATGATTAGACTCCTTATTTTAGGTAGGTTGATTTTAACTACCAGCTCAAGATTTCTGTTTGCATATATTTTTTAAAAATTATTTTGTACAATGAAGATTTCGATTTTTGTTTGGTGCAGTATCTGAAATTCTCATTGATTTTCATAGTTACCCAATAATCCTGAAAGGGTCCAAGGAAGGTCCCTTTACTCCTTGACCTTGAATTTGTGTATAGCGGATTTGTAGATACGTTGTTATATATCTAACAGAATTTGTGTCTCAAACGCTATGGCTGCTGTGCAAGTAACTATGAAATCTGTAACTAGATTATTGTTTGTAGCAAAGGGTTTTTTAATGATTGTGTTCCGATGATGTTTCGTCCCGTGCTTCCAAAAATCTCCCAAAGTGAAGGCTCACAGACAATATGGTGTTAATAATCATATGACCTCTAAGGACCTATGTAATGGCTTTTGTAATTCACTAAATATTCAATAGCATTAAGCTTAATATCGAGGTGACTCTTGTAGAAAAAAATCTTTGATTATAGAGCATAATGCCTTGGTAATAGTGCCTAGCGTGCCTGGCACTCGTAACAATGTCAAGCACTATTATCAAGGCACTCTTGCGTACTTAACGTAGCGGGATGCCCTCGCATATGGGCCTCCCGTCGTGTGACGGCCCCACCCCTCAAGCTCGGGCTACTGCCCTTGCCATCAAGGCAAGGCCCTCACACGATGGGAGGCTTGTGTGTGAGGGCTTCCCACTATACAAGAGCTAGGTTGCCTTTCCCCCAAATGAAATGATGTGGAATATGTCACACCATGTTGTCTCTCGGATAATTTGATGTGGAATATTCCACATCCATCAATAGCTTTGAATATCAAATATAAAGATTAAATTTCAATGTTTTATAAAAGAAAATAATAAGAAAACCAAAATTCAATTCATTGAGAACAATAAATTCAACAACTTCATCACATGGCTTCATAAGCTACTTGTGTTTTGAATTCACATATTTGAAGACAAGATTATTATATATATATGGAATAGTAGTAGATAAAACAACCCATGTGGGATATGTAAGTTAGGATTTGTAGGAGCTCAACCGCTCATAGTTAAGTCCAAAGCAAGAATTGTATTTGAAGTAAAATTGTAGACCTGATTTAGACATAATAGAATTTTTTTTTTAAAACATTTTGAACTCAAAAAAGTTGGAAAATCAAGTTAAATATCATCTCCAAAAATGTGTTTCAAATTTTAAGCCTTCAAACAAAAGTTATGAACCAATTTCAAGAAGGGTTGGAGGGACATTTCTTTAAAATTTTCAAACATCTTCTTTGATTTTTGTCCATAGCTTTTAATTTAAGACTCTAAATCTCAAACAAATTTTTGAAGATGACATTTATCTTGATTTTCCAACCATCCTTAGTTGAAAGTTTTTGAAAAGAAGTTAGACTAATATGCCCAAATGAGGTTTAAAATACTATTTTGAACACAATTTTTACATTTTGACAATGAGTGGTCAAGCTCTCATGAATTGTTCCAATACCTTTTTAAGGATTCATAATGGACAATGCATTTCATTATAAAAATGACATCTCTATCCGTCTTTTCCACAAATGTTAATGAAACAATCCCAAAATTTTGCCATAAATTTTATTTGGTAAACCATCCTAACATTTGTTTGCAGATTTGTTTGTTTGATCCTAGAATTAGTCAAAAAAAAAATAGAACACACCATAAATATTTTGTCTCTGTCTTGATATCAAAGCTTACTTTAATTCTCCATGATGTAAGGATGAATTTTCTAGATGAGGACTCAAAAGAGGAAATCCTTGAATGCAACTAATTTTTATGCATTGAGGAGACAAAGAGCTTTAATTAGAAAGTAGGTACTTTATAACAGGTATCTTCCTAGTCTTTGCAATATTTTATAATGAGCATTTGAAATTTGAAACAAGAACTACAATTTGTAAGTGGAAAGCAATGTTTGATAGAATGTTTTGGAGCCCTTGATAATTGAGTAACAACTTACTCTATGTTGAAATGTTTTTGATTAGTTTGGTAGTTTGGGGGGAGGAGATTGGTTAATTGATTTGCTAAGCTCATTTAATGAATTTAATAAATAGTTTTTACTTTAATTTAGAAATTTGGTTAAAATTCATCCTCCATTTATTTTGTTTGTTGATATACCAATATTCAATAAGTGCTAAATATTCTCTCTCTAGGTATGGTACAATGGCTTTTTTCCATTTTTATGCAATGCCAAAGTAGCAATGTAAAATGTTATGGTGGTACTCCAAATTTCAACATTCATCCACATATTGGATAGAAAATATTACATACATACATATCACATGTCTCTAATTTTATTTTCATCCACAATTTAGCAATTTCATCCAAGTTTGTTTTTTATTCAAAGTATTCTCATGAAAAACTTCATGACTTTTTGCCATGTTTTAGCCAAATTATTTTTTCTAGTGCAATCTAAAACTAGAAAGCTGATTTAAAGCCTAATATGGTACTATGGTTGGAAATTGGCCTTTAAGATTTTAATTTACAAAAATCAAGTTTTATACCAATACCATGTTTCAAATTGGTATAACATTGGTTTTAACAATATTGACATTGTTTTCCTATGAGACATTAGAATTGTTAATAATAATTAACTAAAAAGTGGTGGTTATTCAAAATGAAACCAAACTACCAAAATATCTTCATTAATAAAATCATCAAACCTCATCAATTATTAATAAACCAACTGAACCTACTACATAAATGGGCAATTTCGTTAAAATGGCGGTATTCCATGTGCCATTTTGACATGAGCGACCATTAAGGTGCCTTTGTATTGTGCTATGTACTAGTCGTTGGGCATAGCGTTGGTGAGTGGCAAATGGGCCCCTTGCATACGAGTGCAAGGATTTCTATATAGGACTTGTGCGAAAGACAATGACTATAGATGTTGTTAGTGAAAGTCTTGGTAGACTAATAGGTAGAACGTGGAATTCTTGTCATGGAGTTGTTGGTGTTTATCATGGGTGTCATTGCCCATTGAAGTGGAGGGGGGGGGGGGGGGGGGAATATTTGTGTTCATCATCATGATGGGCATAAGTTTGGGTACTTGTTTAGATTTGTGTCGTTCATGAGTGCGTGGTCAATGAAGTTGGTATCTAAAATACGTCATATTGGAATGGATGCAAAATAGAAGGGCAAAAACTTGTATTTCAGATTGAACAAAATGGAGGTTGCATACAAAGATTGAGGACTAGGCAACCTATGATGCCTATAGTCTATTCAAAATTGTACAATCCGCTGCAATGTCATCGGACGAGAAAAACTATCACTACTTGTTGCATAATATGTGAAGGTCCACCTTTTATAATACAAAGGGGCATCGTAAGCATGAAATATGACTGTTGGACTAGTCGTCTCCCATGACTTCATATTCACCAACCTTGTTCTTTTTCAACAATTCGACATAAATGATCCACTGCAAACTGCATTTGTTGACGAGGAGCAATGAAACTATTTCCATCGTTCTTCTTTGGTTTCCATGATGCCATGATACTATCTGTGGAAACATAGTCAGCTTTGTCGACTGTTCGGTCAATCTTCCATCTGAAATTAGGCTTTGTGTCCCACCCCGCATACAACTATTGCACATCTTTGGATGTTCCACATGGGGTGTACCATTGCACTAAGACTTCGCAAAAGTGAATGGCCATAGGATCAAATTGTGGATTTTCTACTGCCCTCCCAAGCCATACGGGTTCAAGACAATCCAATCCTAGCCTCACAAAGAGGTAGAATCCCTCGCGAACATCAATGACTACGTTGTATGCTAGTAGGGGCCTTCCCTCTTACTAGAGTACCAATCTTCGGCCTCCATTCAACTCTTGATGTGTCCTTCCATCTTGCATGAAATCTGTCATAAGATCTCCGGGTTGTTGAGCCTGAGGCCAAAATCCTTGTTGTAATTCATTAGATTGGGGGGAGTCTTCTTCGCCTCCATGCAGCATGGCATTTCTCACGCGGGTCCAATACGTGACCAAGTTTGACATGCGGGCTTTGTACTCCACCGTCCCATCTTCTTTGGATATGTCCTTCCAATGTTGGATGTATCCATTAAGTCCATGCAAAATCTCAGCTTCGTTTGTCATCTTCTTGGGGGTCACGCGCGGTGGATCACCTTGAGGAAGTATAGGTCTATGGTCGACATCTTCCTTCCATAGCTTCAACCCCCCTTCAAGCAACCATGGAATGTCTGTACATGCCAATTTATATTGCATGATAGGCCATCCGTTGTCATCCATGAAGAATTTGTACTGTCTCCCATGAGAGTGGCCCACCAATTGTTTATTGTGCATCCCAATATAAGGTTTGACATAGGCCTTGAAGTCGGGCACTTCTTCAATTAGATGTGGGATGAACGGACCTTGTTCCATTTCCATGTAGGATTGCATCAATGACGGTAGGGTGGGATGGTCTTTCTCGCGGAGTTGCATGCTTCATTGCCCAAACGATGCATCCATGTCATCATGGGTGTAGCCCACTATCATGAAGGATACCACCACTTCTTTCACAATGCGTCTTGCCACCAACAAGGACCAAAAACATAAGACATACCTGTTTTTGTTCTCCCTCCAAGAGTTGTCCATTTGAATAAGTAGCATCGCTGGCAATGGTTGAGCCTCAATTGGTTGAGGAGGAACAACTCCCAAAGAATCAATACAGATCTCGCTACCTTGCAGCAATGCTCGATATAGTTCCGTGCTTCCGGCTCCTTCGAACAACGTTCGTGAAGACATTGCAGGGAGCCCTTCTAAATCTCATAACAATTTGATGATGGATCCCACTGTGAAGTTGCTGTCGCTCGAAAACACGTCCAAATTGTAATGTGCATATTTGCCATCCCTGTGTCCATGTGCAAAAATCCCTGATACCTTCATGGGCAACTTCATGAACCCATCTGGGCTTTTGTTTTTCTTGCCAATGCAGGACATGTTGTTTTTGAATGATCCATTTTGTCATGCATGATAGATAAAAGTTGCATAGGCTGTAATTTGGACAACCATCTACTACGATAGTAGGCATGTCGACAAGTTTCTTGTAGAAACAAGTGCTTCTCGAAACGCCTTTGGATTCGTTGATAATCCTCCGATCCAGGAGCAAAAGAAGCTTGTAGTCGCTTTAGATTGTCACAAATGCTACATCTTGCAAAAGAATCTCCCCTTCCCTTCACGACGTACTCAGAAAAATATTTTGTTCGAATTTTACTAAAACATGATTGTGAGAGTGTCGACAGCCCGAATTCTACATTGGCCTACAAACAATAGAAATACGGCCACTCAGTCTGCATATTCAATAAGCACTTCATTGGATGTTGATGGACTCTATGAGCTATTGTGGTCGATGCGACAATTTGACCATGTCCTTTTCATATGAATGCCATAGGTGACATTGCGAGCCCTACCTTGTTCACGGTGGCTAGTAATTGCCTCCATTTGGTACCGGCTGGAAGAACTTTGAGGCAAACCTTTTCGCTAGTGGGCAAAGTGCGAGACAAATGGGGCATGTGGTCAGCCATTGCCTCCAATAATGAGCGCAAAGTCTCGATGCCTTGAATAGTGGCAGTCCTTGTTTTTTTTTATTGGAGTTCCCGTGTGGAGCGCCTCTAACGCCAGCCTTGGCTTTGGCCCTATATCTTTCGAATGTGCGGAGGGGGATGTTGTGAAGAATCCTCCAAGCACGTGGACAGACGTCTATGCCTTCTAAGGTGACAACTTGCCTCCCCCTCAGGACAACTTTGTGCATTGTCTTGTGAACATCCAAATTTTTGCTAGATTTCATTTGAAATGTCTGTAGGTGCATTTCCGTGCGAAGCACACGGATGGTAGAAGGATGAAACTTACGAGTGCATTCATTATCGCAACAGATTTGTGTGAAGACCTCTGCAATGGATTCATGTGATACCATCTTCGTCTTCTTATCTAGTAAAGCGACAGTTCGAGCTCTCCTATCATAACGATACCATCGCACGCCCCCTTTTTTTCTACTCCCTTCCATTTCTTTATCCAGAGCTTCTTGCTTGCAAGCGTGATCATAAACACTGATGTACCCATTTTTGCTGTGGTGAAACACCTGCCGCATAGACCAGCGCAAGCACATGTCTCCGACATTGGGGTCCCCGTTGTACACGTCCAAGACAACAATGCCAACGTCATCCATCCCCAGCCTACTCTTTCCATCAATGCATGCGTTGGGATTGGCATTGATGATAATCACTTCCGCAAAATTGGAGCCGTCCGCATGTTTTGCGAGCAATGCCTTCCCAGACCATCCGTCTCGATCAATGCCCTCGCAATCTGGGATGGAACTATTGTCTACGTTTGCCTCAATATATGCTTCCAATTCCACGTCCTCTTCCTCACATTCTGCAAACCTCAACAGAATGCACAGTGAAGTCTGAAACTAACGATTCCAATAGAACGTCGATTACCATGGACTCCATTCAATAGTGCAATGCTACTAAGTCCAAGAATGATAATCAATTGCACATGAATATGGACCAAACAGTCTAAGTCTGTAGAGACTGAAACTCTACGAACAAATTTCCCCAAGGAATGTTCACTGAGCCACTCTGAACTGCGTGGAAGAGTTACACCTCTCACAGATATTGTCCCATGCCCACTTTAGAGGAAGCGCTCGAAATGCGTGGATAGACAACACATTGTAAAGAATTACAAAGAAGAAGTCCTTCATACAAAGAATGTTGAAGAATCCAGAGCCTCTAAGAAAGCGAACGATGGTCCACCAAAAAACAGTTCAGAGCGGTCGTAGAACTGCAAGGACTCACTGCATATAGTATGCTTTTAGAATTCATCCACGAGATTGCTCCAAATTGGGAAAATGACGGACTAGAATCAAAATAATGTGCATCCAAAACATAGTTCAGAGCGGCCTCTCTCAAGAGCACGGAGGGTCATATTGCTTCAAGCTCTGTCACCCTCTCTACAGTTCTGAGCGGCCACTCTGAACTAAACGGAGGGTCACATTACTTCGATCTCTGTCACCCTCCGTTCAGTTCAGAGCGGCCGCTTTGAACTACAGGGAGGGTGACAAAACTTGAAGCAATATGACCCTGTGTTCAGTTCAGAGTGGCCGCTCAGAACTGTAGGCAGGGTGACAAAGCGAACGCTCTGAACTGAACAGAGGGTGACAGAGCTGGCTCTTCAGAGCGGCCGCTCTGAAGTGCAGGGAGGGTAATGAAGCGAGAAGCAATATGTCCCTCCGTGCAGTTTAGAACGGCCGCTCTGAACTGAATGGAGGGATATATTGAACAAAGGGAGCAATAAAAAAATGCAAGGGGCACCCGAGATCTATTCAGAGTAGCCACATTGAATTGACTGGAGGGAAGAATCAAGAAAATAAAGAGGGAATCCAGTGGCAATGATCAAGTCTTCACGAGTTTTGACTGGAAATCAGTTTATACGATGAGGTTTTCTGGCATCTTTCAATTGATGGGAACTATCAACATGATATCATGGAGGTCACTCCAATTTATAAATGGGTGACACTAATTATTATAAATTAATGTGGATGGAATGCCATTCGAGCATTGTCTGATGTAGTAGATTTCAATGCTAAAGAATTCCAGCATTGTATAAATCATGACTCTGAATTAGCACACCACTGTGGATAATTGATTGTCTACGAGAATGTGAATAACTATTCGGAATCAAATAACAGTCCATTTCAAGTTCACAATTTACACAAACTACAATGAGCACAATTCCAGAATTTGCTTTGTAGCAAATGCAGCAATTTGTCTAACGGGAAGCTACGACTCGTCGGTTAATAGTGTTAGATTCTAGGAATGTGGCTTAGTCATTAGTGCAAATGAGAAAAAACGGAAGAAAAAATATGCAATTGTCGAAATCCGTTGAATTTGAGTTCATAGAGACAAAAACCAATCCTATAAACCAGAGAAGTGAAATAGGGAGTAGAGAAAGAATGAGTAGTTCATCGAACTTGAAACAAAGGCGTACAAGGTCAATGGCGCTTCTCAGCAACAAAGAAGACCTCTAGCGGTTGACAAGGTGGTGCACAATGCCAATGGAACAGGAGAATACGACGCTCGCTATAATATCGACAAACTGAATGATGATACACAATTCCAAACGATGAACAAGACAAGACAGAAGCCGGAGAAGGTTTTGTATTGTAAGGTTGCACTTCAATGCGGTAGCCGCATATGGCGGCTGCCACGTCGCCGCCGTAGGGCCACGCTGGTTTTCGAGAAAAAAAATTCACATTAAAAAATTCGGACGTCTTTGTCATGCGTGGCTTCTATGCCAGTCGCTACGCTAGGTCCATTCAGTGTACTGTCTGAACTAGTTCTCGTCACTTTGATTCTCGTGTTCAGAGGGTACAAGATATTTTCCGAACTACATTGTACAACCTCAATTGTTTTTCCAAATTCAGTTGCATGTGGTGAAAGGCCTCGACGAAACTGCTACAAGTTTTACAGCAAAGGTTGAGAGTGGAAGGCATTGCATATGGAGATCACAAGCACACGCACTTCAAGAAGGTTTGTTCACCGCCACTCTTCAATTTCCATAATCCTTAGCAATTTCTTTTTGTTTCAACTCTAAAGAATAGTCGTTTTGGCTTCCATCGTGGCTTCATTTGCCACCATCACCACTATGCTACATCTTCTATAATAGCTTGAGATTTCTTCATTTAGAGTTTGGGAATGGAAATGCTGAAATTCTAAGTGGTGGAGAGGAAGAAGAGGTTTCTTTATATTGTTTAAGGGTTGTGGAAAAGTTTAGTGATTTGATTACTACAAGCCATTGTGAAAGTCAAGTGTTCAATGAGAGGTAGTCAATTTCCAATGTCAATGAATCCACTTGGAAGTGGTTTTGAGATACCATTGAGAATGATTTTCATTTGCAACTTCTCAGTAGGCTTCAAGATCCTATTTTGTATTTGTTAGCACATGTAGAAGGGATTCATATTTTCTTAAGACTTTTTTTTTTTCATCCTTGTGAGGTTGTATGTTATAAAAGAGCCCTTGTAAGGGCTCATCTGTCTTTTTCATTGTTCTTCATGGTCTATATTCTTTCTAAATCATGTTTTTTAGCAAGAAACAAAGATGTGGAACCTAACAAAATGCGTACACCAGTGATTTCTAGTAAGATGTTGCAAATTCAAAGATAAGGATTGTTGATTGTAATAGAATAACAATTTTGCATCTTTTCATTTTAGGGCTTAAGGATTTGGTAGAAGGATCACCTCATTTCCACTCTCCACCTATTAGTAGGGTTGATGTGTTTCATTGTAGGGTTCTTTTGGTTCTAAGCAGATTCAATGGCTGGCGTTGAAAACTTCAGTAAGTGCTCAGAGCAGCTCAGAGTTCTTTTGAACAATGAGGACTTTGGGTAAGTGACTTCTTCTTTTGCTACACATGTTTTTTTGGCTTTCTGCGTTTGCAGCCGTTGTATGATTTTCTACCATACTTATGATTGCTTCATTGAAATTGATTCAAAATTGCTTGAAATAGAGCTCGTGATTTTTGGCAAGGCTACAAGCTATATTGCTTTGCCCATTATTCTTACTGCGAGACGTCAAAGGAGATGTTCCAAGACACCAAGATGGGTGAATACTACATGGCTTATGTTTTTTTTCTTCAATTTGTATAATTGTATATTTCAAAAACATGTGCAAGATTCAAAGTTTTGGATAATATGTAGGTATCACATGCATGGTTGTTCCTTAGTGCAATCTCTTTTGGTTTCTTGTTGCAAGTCATGTTATAAGTGCATTGCAGGACACACTTGAATTCCTTGGGGAGTACAATTTGATGCTGCAATTCGAGATGTGTGGGCCATGATGGAGGAGTATGTCTATGTGCGTCACAACAAGGATTGTACAAACCTTTGGTGAGGTTTTTTGATTGTCAAGTACAAAATGCTATGTTATATATTAACATTTCTTGGTTGATTTTCATGATCAATTCTTATTAGCATTGTTTCTTTTTTAGGTCATTTGTTGATAATTGTTTAGGTTTGTAAAGATTTTGCTTGGTTTTTGAGATTTCAGTATGTATTTACTTGGACATGTTAATTTTTGATATGATAATATGTCTTGATTCACATGGCATGTAGGGCTCTAATAGAAGAATTCGATGATGAAGATGAGCCAAGAATGGTTCCTTGCTACTACAATTCATTGAGGTTTGTAATATAGATTGATTTTGACTTTCAAATAGCATAGGAAAAATTTATACCCTTCGATATCTCTTAATTAATTTTTATGCACTTTTCGATTCATGATATTGAATTTTTGATGATGTCAATTTCTTGGGTAATGTTGTTATTTTTTGAATTTTGAAGGTTTTATAAAAGATTTCTCATTGAAATATGTATTATTGGTACTTCATTGTTTAGGATGACAAGCACGGGACTGAACATTTGCTTAGGGAGTCTCAAGCAATTCACTTTAGAATGGATATTTCTGATGAATTTCGTGCCCGGCTCAATCAATCACAAGCAAATTTGGACAACCTCACACCTGAGTGTCGAATGTCCCGTCGTTGCTATCATTGAAGGAAGACTTCTACTTACTTGTTGTGTGTACATAATTAATTTTTGCTAAGTACCATAGTACCGGGAGTAGTTTTATTAGAAAAAGACGTTATGTTTTGTTTCTTTATTTTGTACAGTTTTTTCTAACAAGTAGCTTTCCTACTTTTTGGATAAATTGGAGTCACTTTGTTACTTTGGGATCTACCTTTTTCTAGGCCACATCAGGAGAACATGACATTTCTATTCAACATGTTTAATTGGATGATTAGTAGATTCCCCCAAAGACTTTACATGTAGAACTAATTTTTATCAAATATCTAAAGTACAACATTATATATGTGTTGCTCACTAAAAGTAAACAGTTGATGAGATTAATATGGTATGTGGAACTTCTTCCAAGCATTCAAAATCTTTCTAATCCTTTTGTGTTTTACATTGTAGAAGATTGAATGTTTTATTTTCAAAATTGTTACAAAAACATGTTGGATATTATAAGTCCCCAAACCCAAGTTCTTGTATTAAAAAAACGAAAAAAAATGTTCAAGTATGTATTTTTGTGCAAGAGATGCTTACATTGTCTTCAAAATACCATCTTCTATCACTTCTTGCATTTTTTAGAGGGCTACTCTTGCATTTTGGGAGACTTGTAGTGGCATAACTTATATTTTGGGACAATTATTAAAATGAATATTACATTCCTTGATAACTCATTTGTTTAAGTATCTTCAAAATATTTCATAAAATCATGTTCGAAATTCAAATCACATGAGGTAACCCTAAATCTCCAAAGTCCTCCATAGTTCTTTTCGGTCGTTAGATGCTTCATTCTAGTGTTGATCCAAAAAATTTATGTTGTTGCAATGAACTATGCAAAATCATTAAGTTAGCAAATTAGCAAATTAGCAAATTTTTTTTTTTAAAATTAAAATTATTTTTATGTCTTAGAAGCTTTTAACTTATTAAAAAGCTTATTTATATTAATAGTAAAAAGGATTTTTTATGAGTAACGATACTATTGCTAATATGATTACATGTATAAGAAATGCAAACTTGGAAAAGAATCGTTGAAGTACCAGCCACTAATATTACTCGAAATGTCGGAAGAATTTTATTACAAGACTAGCGGTTGGCGCTTGCTATGCTACGCATTCACCATAAAAATTTCATAAGAATTTTTATATATTAGATAGAATGCAGAGCAAGAAATAAAATAAAAATTACTAAAATCTTCATATAATTTTTTTTATAAATAAGCATATACTGAAATAAACAATAGAAATGTAATGAATGATGAATACTATAAAAGATACACATATATTAGAATGTATTAGAAATTTGACCCCATTATTACAAACAATGGCAACCCAAATAGAAGAATTTAAAGGAAAAACTTGTCAATCTCAAAAGCTTCTTAAACAATTCAATTGTTGTGAAATCCAAAATTGGATCAATCTAATAAATATCTCAAGTCATTTGGTAGTAGCAATAGAAAATTGAAATTATAAGCTCAAAGCTCACAAAAGCACAAAATTATAGAAATGCAAAAGAAATATAAAGCCAAGAAAAGCATTATCATGCATTCTATTGAAATATACCAAATTTTTATTAATATGTGATACAATGAATGCATAGCATAGCAAGCATGAGCCCCTAGTATTAATGGATTGGTAGCATTTGTGCTATTACAGAGGGACTTATGATTTTAGTAGTATGATTAGCGGTTGGTGCTTGCTATGCTACGCATTCATCATTAGAATTTTATAAGAATTTTTATGTATTAGATAGAATGCAGACCAAAAATTTCAATAAATCTTCAAATAAAAATGCCTAAAATCTTTGTATAATTTTTTTTCTAAGTAAGCATATATAGAAATGTACCATAGAAATTTATTGAATGATGAATGAAGCATATGCAAATATGCAATGGTAAATACTATAAAAGATACACATACATTAGAAATTTGACTCCATTATTACAGAAAATTGCAATTCAAATTGAAGAATTGAAAAGAAAAATTTATAAATCTCAAAAACTTTGTGAACAATTAAATTGTTGTGGAATCCGAAATTTCTTCAATTAAATATATTTCTCAAAATCATTTAGTAGTCGCAATAGAAAATTGAAATCATGAAAGCTCAAAGCTCACAAAAGCACAAAATTATAGAAGTGCAAAGAAGTTTAAAGCCAAGAGAAGCAATGCATTTGCTACCTCTATAATATCATCCTATGGATCCTCTTTAATATCCCCTCAATTGCAACGACTATATTATTTCTATAATATCACCCTTGGTAAAAAATGATATCAGAGGTGGTTGTGAAGTGCTACTCTATTTCAGTAATATGACATTGTGTGAAAATATGATTTCTATGTATGCCTGATTGGAAATATTTTTATAACATTATTAAAATAATTATTTTAAAGACTTATCGAAATCATTATCATGCATTCTATTGAAATATATAAAAAATTTACTAATATGTGATACAATGAATGCGTAGCATAGCAAGCACGAACCCCTAAGTATTAATGGTAGCATTTGTGCTATTACAGAGGAAGTTATAATTTTAGTAGTATGATGATGCTTCGTTTAGACTCGGCTTAAGTTTGGCAGAGGTTCGGTTTAGGTTTGGTTTGGGCCGGCTGGAGGTTCAGTTTAGGTTTGGCGGAGGTTTGGTTGGTTGTCTTTCCTGTGCCCAGGGTTTGCATTCCGCTCTGAGTCATCGATATCGTGCCTCTCCCTGTACAGTGCTATTTCGTTGTTTGTCTCTCCCGCGCGTATTTCTGTAGCTTGCATTGTCGTCGTCTTTGTGAAGATTATTGTTTGTCCTGTCTGTGCGGAGCTACGGGAGCACAATCTGGACTCTATTTTTCAATTCCGGTGCTCGAATCTGGACTCTGTTCTTCAATTCCGATGCGGTGGACAACCTTCAGCAGATTTTGGAGCTCCTTCAATTCCGGTGTGGTGCTTGTGGATACCTTGTTCGGGCTCTTCCGCTGCAGCTGCGTTCTCCAAAGGCGGTGTCATTGCGAGGTACGTTCTCCGTTGGTATAGGATTTAGGTCCTTTCATTGCAAGCTGCTTCATTTATTTGTGTTTTTGAATCTTGGTGCAAGCTTGTTGTTTTCTAGAATTGCACAAAAACCATGTACATCTTGCATTGTAGTTTGGTTGCTTTTATCTACGTTGATGTCTGTTTGTTGTGATTTTGTGTTTATCTCAAAGCATTTGTTTGTGTAGTGGCAGTATTTAGTTTCATTGGTTTGCGTGTCTTCATTGTTGTCGCTTTTTTTATAGAGTTCAATCTTGAGGACTCTCATTTTCAATAGCTGTTCAATCCATTCTGCTGCGTCAGTTTGAAAATAGATTCAAATCATAAGAGCACTGTGGATTACATTTAATGTATCTTATTAGTTTTCATTGAGTTCCATGTCACTTTAACTTCTGTGCTCAGTATTTGGGATTGAGGACCTGTGCCATTGCACTTCATCTGCAGCTATGAGGGATTCCCGAGTTCCAGGAGTCTTAACAAACGAAGTAATCTTATTATTCTAGGCTGAAGAAGCGGAGTATTGAACAGGCACATAGCTCAGGTAATCACTACATCCTAATTGATTGCAATGCCAACCATTCTTGAACAATCTGAAACCATGCAAACACAGAAGAATTAGTTAGAACAAGGACACCCTATAACTGTGCACATGTTGATGTTGTTGGCAAGGTTCAGAGTGGTTGCTCTAAACCTCCTGCTCCATAATGAGCACTATTGAGGTTCAGAGCGACCGCTCTGAACCTGCAATTGTGAAATCAGCCAGAGTGGTTTAGAGCGGTCACTCTGAATAGTGAGCGAGTTCATTATGGAGCAAGAGGTTTAGAGCGACCGCTCTAAACCTCCCTGTGAACGAAATCAGAGTCACAGTTGTGAATTCGGCCACAGAGAGGTCTGAACCTCCTGCTCTATAATGATCTTGCTCACGGTTTAGAGCGGTCGCTCTAAACCTACAGTAGGGAATTCGGGCATAGGGAGGTTTAGAGCGGTCGCTTTGAACCGTGACCATGCTCATTATGGAGCAGGAGGTTCAGAGCGACTGCTCTGAACCTACAACTATCGGTTCTGCAAATGGTAGGATTTAGGGCGGTCGTTTTGAACCTCCAGATCCGTCACAAGCGAGGTCATGGTTCAGAGCGACCGCTCTGAACAAGCATCCCTGCATTGATTTCGAGGTATATGGCGGTCGCTCCAAACTGTGATCACACTCATTATAAACGTGGAGGTTCAGAACAACCGCTCTGAAACCAAGTAGTCACCGAAACGAGAGCAGCAGATTCATAGTGGTCACTCCGAACTGCTTGTTCCATAATGAGAGTGGTCACGGTTCAGAGCGACCGCTCTGAAGCCTCAAGTTGGTAGTTAGGGTCTAGGTTCACATCGGTCGCTCTGATTTTCAATGATGGCAATGAGCGTTGTCACGGTTTAGAGAGACCGTTTAGAACATCCTTATGGTTGGAATTAGAGCTACAAGTTCAGAGCGCTCGCTCTGAACCATTCTCGATGTGCTCAAAGCTTATTAGATGTAAGTGCTCCCTATAGTGAAGAGTGACTGCTTTGATCTTGTACCCTTTCTTTCAGCCATAGGGAGGTTTAGAGCAGTCGCTCCGAACCAATTCGGCATGGCTCACTGAAGTGAGCATCCGATGTGATAGCAGCTCCGCTTAGATCAGGTACGGTGAGACCGGTATCTCTGAACGATGAATTGAATGTTTCATCTGGGAAGACTATAGAGGATAGAGTACATAGATTGTAGCAATAGAGTCAAAATCCTCAGTTGTGATCATTTCACATTGTACTATGGGATCTAGAGAACCCGATCGATTAGTATAGTGAAGCCGTTCTGAACTTTAATTAAAACCCAATTAAATAGCAGGAAACCAAGCCTAAACACTAGATATCATGCACGGTCAATAGTAAAGACTTGTCAATAAGCAGACCGCTGTGAACATCTACACTGAATTCGATGTGGATCCAGATTAGTTTAGAGCGGTTGCTCTAAACTAATCGAAGGGTTAGAACCCCATTAATACGGGGCCGCTGAGAAGATAGCAATTTTAAGCGGCCTGTATGATTTTGAGCGGCCAGTCTGATTTGATTCTTGTGGACATTGCATTTGTCATCATTTTTGTTGAAGAAATGGAATACAAATGAGTAAATAAAGCAAAAAAAAATCTAATTTTTAAAAATTTCTTCAATAAATAAAAGTAGCAATGGAAATTTTTGATAATAAGTTTCAAATGTTTTTTTATTTTTTTTATTACCACAACAATCACAATAAATAGCTTCAAGTCCAATTCAACTTGCAAAACAACTATATGCTCTTCTTTTATAGATTAACTCCAAAAATTCTATTAATGTGCTCTCACCAAAAATGCTTGAAAAATGCAATTTTTTATACAAGTACCAAATTTTTGAAAAAGAATTCTTTTGGCATCTATAACCATAGAATCTTGTACTATGCTAATTTGAAAACATGTAGTTAATATTTGAGAAAATTCCATCATGTACATTGCAAGATATAAACATTTAAATGATTTTTTGGGCCCTGCGAAGAACATGGTAACTACACATCACAAACTCACTTTTCTAAGAAAAAATGTCAAAAATGATTTTTTTTTAAAAATTCTTTTTCCAAAAGAAGTTGGCCACATGCTTAAAAGTTTTCAAATCATTTAAAATTTTACAACATTTACGAAAAAAATATTAAGTAGAAAAAAGTAGAGAGTAATTCAAAATATAAAATTGCTAAGAGTTTAATTATAGAGTTGAAAAATAAAAAAATGTCAATTTCAAATGGTTGTAATGTTGTAATAAAAAATCTTTTGATTTTAGTTTTTTCAAAGGATATTGAAATTCAATGAAATAAAAAACTTCAAACTTAATTTTAGAATAGAAAATCCATAACTACCTACACAGTAAAATTCCTCATTACTTTTGACTCATTCATTAAAATGAAATAATTCAAAGCTTTCCATGTATGTACGAAGCTTTTGAAAACCAATTTCAATTTTTTTTAATTTAAAAATTGTTTTTTTTATTTTGCCTGAACTACCCATTTACAAAAAAAATATTAAACCATAACTTTTGACTTATATTTCCAAATGTCCTAAATTTTAGTGCGTACAAAAGACATTCCATGTCCAACGACGCTAGCGTGTGAGCTTGGAGCGGGGAGCTTGTGAGCGGGGAGCAGGGAGCCTGTGAGCGGAGAACATGGAGCCAAAAATTTCCCATTTTTTCCCCCTTTCTTTTTTTTGGCAAAAAAAATTCAAAAAATTGATTTTTCTTGGCTGTTTAGGGTGAATTTGGGACCTATGTCCGTGTACCCCATGACCGTGGATGTATAGATGTTTATGCAAATTTTTAATCTGTTTTTGTAGAAAACTAGGCAATCTTGTCTTGTGAACATTGCCGTGGGAACTCTTCACCGTTTTCAGCACTCATGATACTCAGCGTTGCTGTACGAGCAGGAATTTAAAACATTTTGTATTGCAAAGTTTCTTGCAATTAAAAATAACGGCAAAAACTTTAGAGGGTTTAGGGAAGGCATTGGCTAAAATTGATACGTCAGTGGAAATATAGATAGAACTTTTGATGGGAAAATTTGGCATAAGAATTTTGCAACTATAATATATAAAGAAGAGTTCATTACAACTGAAGTGCATACAGAAACGTGTCTATGCCTATTCTGGAAGTGTGATCATGGCAGCCTGAAGTAGCAACAACTTCAATTCATTGAAGCTATAGCTTGGTGCATGAATAAATTTGTCTTCATTGACATCCATCTTGCAAAAGTACCTGTACAAATAGTATAAGTGTTTGCAGTTCACGTACTGCTGCCGACCTCCAATTGCAGAAACTGCCATATTCACAAAGTCTGGGCATGTGCATGTAGGAAATTGGCCCATCGTAACTCTGTATGTATTTCTGTTAGAGTTTGACCCTGTCTCTAACTCCACAATTGCACCAAGGCCTGGAAAAGGGAGCAGTGTTACTCCCAAAATTTGTCCTTTAACATTGCCTGCGCTTTCCCACTTGTTCTGTTGCTCGGGAGTAGGCGCATTTGCAATCCTTCGAACTGCTTTGTTGTTCCTCACTGTTGGATACACATCTGAGTTTAGTGGCGGAGGGTTGTTATACAAAACCGGCTTGAATAGCTTAGACATGTAGAATAGCCGACGTAGTGATAGAATTGGTTGTTCTTGGAGGTGAAATCCGACATGTTGCAGCAACAAGGTCTCTTCGCGGGTTAAGTTTGTTCCAGAGAGAACAGGCCAAACCTCTGGCACCTCTGGCCAATCCAAAACCCATTTGCGCTTTGTTCCCTTCACGCATCGCTCAATATCATCCCAACAGAACCAAAAATCAGCCACCACCTCTCGCTTACTACCATATTCTTCTTTCCTGCCGCGATAAGTAGGAGCTGGAGTTCCCTTCTTTCCTTTTGCAATCTTGCTAATGCACTTGATGTTAGACCTGGACTGCTGAGCTTGACATCTTGCGTTGGATTTGTGGCTGATTCTAGCAATGTGCCAGTTGGATGCATCGCAGTCGCTTTCAAATGCTACATTCACATGCCCAGAAGTGTTTGCTTGAATTTGCTTACTTTTGTCTGGAGAAGATTGAGAAGCATTCGTGGTGGATCGTGTTTTGACACGGGGTTGGAAAAAATTGATCTTGTCTGGTCTGTGTGAGTCTCCTGCATCACCGATGGGCACATCCAACTTCCTCTTAGTGCTCCTAAAGATTTCTTCTCCTTCCAAGTGTGGCACTCTAGTTCCCATGTTCTCTACCCTAGGCAATGTGTTCAGTGCCTCTGCAATTTTTTGGGGGTCTCTGCTTCTTCTTGTAGCTCTCAACCTCAACTCCCCTTTTGATGGTCTTGATCTTGCTGCAGAACCTTTCAAGTATGCACGGTAGTTTGTCATTTGCATCCAAGCACGGATACTATCATCACATGTAGCATCGAACAAGCTGTTGCCTCGCTTCCCGGACATTTGTAGCCACTTGTTATGCACCGTTTTGGATAGATTGCATGATGGCAAATCCAACATCTCCTCCAAATTCAATTTCTGAATTTTGTAATCAAAGGTATAACAGAGTTAATAACAAATATTCACCACCGTTGTAACTTGTAGCATCTTCATAAATAATTTTCATTACTTTTATAGTTCTATACGACGAAAGACAAGTACTAACTTCTGATAGTAGAAATCTACTGCTACCGCCAAACACCACACATCTAGCCTACTTAAAAATCCAAACCAAAAATAAGTGAAAACAATTATGAAATGCAACTATCAATTCAGGTTTAGGGACACAAGTTACAAGAATCAAAGGGGTCCCCTCCCCACCTCCGACACATGCCTCGGATCCGAGGCACGTATTGGAGGTGGGGAGGGGACCCCTAAGTTTTATTTCCCAAGAGAGAAAATTGGGCATATTTTATCAAAAAAATTTGAGAGAACTATAACTGTTGCCCCTATTAAAATTTAATTTAGACTCTTCCATTTAGAAAACAGGTAAGGCCTCATCCAATGGACTATTCATGTCTCAAATCAAAGGCATGTTTTCCTACTGTGTGAAGCGTCCCAACTTCTTGATAAATAGAAATAAAATGTAAAACTTAATTAACAAAAAGAAGTTCAGAAAAAGTTCTTTATGAAGTACAAAGAACATCATCATGCAAAGTGAGCTAGAGATTCCTGAGCACTTAAATACATTTGCGGACAAAATTGACTCACCAAGTCCATGAAGCCTCCCCATTGACGGTATCTGAAATGCCAGAAAGCAAGCCAATGGTCCAGGTGATGTAAGCCTTCTTCGTTGGCCGCACCAGATGACAACCACCAAGACCGTATTGCGAGATAACGGACCTCTGCTTGGTCTATATTCTTTGAATCTTTGTATTGCTTGCACAAAGTTAAATGTTGTTGTTGAAATACTTCCTTGATGTACTTTTGTGTGTGCTTGTGAAGAGAGGTACTCCAATGCAATAAGCATGTCCGCTCACGATTCTCCATTTCAACATTGGCAAAACTAGTGTCATACACTATCCGCACTGCATTCCAATTGGCCATGGCACTATCTGCCATGAATCCCTTGAAGTTGGGGTTTGCTACTCCGTGGCATTGCATAACCGCGTTCAAACTCCGCCAAAACTGTACCTGCACTTTGGTATCTTCGGATTGCATATCGCACAGTGCAATCGTCATCACCTTTTTGTAGTTGGTATCATACACGTGGCAAGCCATTGTGGTCCACTCCTTTACTTGCTTCACGTGGTCAAATATTAACCACGCATTCTGCAGATCCCCATCCGGTTGCATTCGCTTCACGAGGTCGACTCCACTTCCTGGTCCCTCGGTGAGCATCTTGAAAATGTAAACCTTCTCTTTGCCTTGACCTGGGAAGACACTGTCATGTATGAACTCAAACTTGGACTCCTTCTTCAAGGTCATGATGTTGTCAATTATCCCTCCTTAGTTGTTTGAGCAGAAAGAAGAGCTGACATTTTGAATACTTGGACTACTCAAGTATTGGAAGCGGTCCATGACCTCTTCCATTTTGTCAGCTTTTAGCATCTGCTTCTCTCCATTTCCATTGTGGAATAAATAGCTTCCGAGGAAGTCCTTACTAGCTGAGAGAGTGATTGTAGAGTTTGTGGCCGTGGGTGTTTTTGCCACTTCTTCTACAATGAGTCCGTATATTAGGGTGGTAGAGTCCCTGTACATGCCTGTAGCAACCGGGTGGCCATGCTCTCTGAAGTGAATAGCCGCCCTCGTCATTTCAGGGTTTTTAGAATACACAAAATATATCCTAGCCTTGCATGCGCCTAGACACTGGGGAGCCAACTTGCAAACCTTGCACACTAGAGTGGAGTCCTTTGGGGGGGCTTCACCGGGGGCGAAAGGGAACACAGTGTAGCCACTCCACTCAGTTTCGTTTTTCTTCGAAGCTCTCTTCATATACTCACAATTGGCATTCTCACAAGCAAGATGGCCAGCACATTAGGACTTACGAAATGTTAGGTTGTCGGAGTTCTGGATATTGGTAGTCATAAGCTTGCACCATGGATGTCCATCATAACGTTTGTCCATTCCCTCCAAATTCTTGGCTCCCGACGAAGATGAACATGCCCCACAAGGAGGCAATTCGAAGATGACATCTCCGTTGAAAACTGCTAGAAGGAATGGAACTCTTTGGTGCTTCACTGTGCTCAAATCCATAGCGGACAACTCGTTCCGAGAGCGCTGCATACTACCAAGTCGCTTCAGACACTCCATAATGCTTTTCCTGGTTTCAACAGGATGGGGCGGTGGGGGGAGTGAGAATGAGGAATTGGAAAGGCTTCTTGACAAGCTTCTAGATGAGGATTTTAGCATAGTGGGCTGGACAGATGCCATGCAGAATGAACCCTCTTCTCTTTGAGCACTAATATTGGGGGATTCACCTTCAGATTCACTTGACAACTCTATGATTGGATCTAACTTCTCCTCTTTCACAACAAGAAGCTTGGAAGGCATATGTAGCACACTTGGAACATCTGTCGACGGACTGGGTGACACAGTGTGAGTAGTGACTGGCATATTCACGGTAGAATTATCTGACTGTCGACTTTGGATTTCTGTTGACGCACCTAGCATGGAGAGTGGAAGTCCGTATGCTCTGTAATTTCCTGGACTAAGATACCAACAATGTGTCCCATCATCATCAGACCTCACTACCAGAACATATTGAATCACTTCGCCAGTTTTGGACATTTTCTCCTCCTCAACGTAGATGGACGTTTCTACAAACCTAAAACGGACGTGCAGAAGGTGACTAGGAACTCTAGCGTGACCACCATGAACAATTGGGAACACTACAGGTATATCATAACCGTCTACTCTAATGGAAGCCATCTTTGCAGCAAAGGGAGAATGTGAAGGAACAAGGAGAAGCCCAAGCAACCAAGAAGATGAGCTCTACAGCAAAAATGTATGGGTTCTCAATGATAGTGGTGCATCTTTGGTTTGTCCTATAGCAATCATATGTTAAAACCAATTAGCAAAATCTTAACACCTATCTGCAACATCTTTGATATAATTTGAAACGATATGGCAGTTGAGATTGAAGAAAATTAATTAGTTCAAAGGTCATTTCAAATTCTTACGTGACTACTAAGCACAAAGAATACTCTAACAACATAGTGATACAGAGAAGTATGCCTCCCAAATAAATATTGGGAACAGTACATTTAGGAATTCAATCAAAATTAATTACTTTAATAATTGAAATGCTCCTTACAAAAGCACTAGCACATATAGCTTGATATGAAGAGGCGAAAATGAATCACAAAGAAATTTTGGTGACAATATATCCTGGAATCCACTCAATAGAAATTAGTTTTGTAATTAAAACCGCTCCTTAAAAAAGAACTTGCACAATGAGGATGACATGAATATGCATAATTGCACCCATCAAATTCTATTCCTTAAATTAATGATTGGCATATCTTGAAATTAATAATTATGCTAGGATGCTACGAAATTTACTTTTGGGAAGATGTCATGAAGTAAGGCACAGTGAAATATTAGTGATGATGTGCAATACAGAAAATTTAGTCTCTAATAACACGAGGTACTAACCTCCTAAACAAAAAACATTGCCAATATAGAGAAATTTTTTATTACCATAATTTGATGACATAGCTAATTTTTAAACTACATTTTCACCTTGGACGCCTCCTTAATTTTAAGGTTCTGATTTAGTCAATTAAAATACCCATACCATAATACTGATTATTGTCTATGCAACTAAATGCATACACGATACACTAAGAACTTCGTTTATATTCATCCAACAACATTGAAGGCACTTGGTACTTTATTTCATAGATTGTGGGGTAGATTGCATGAAATCAAATCCAAATTTAAAATTCATGGTTTAAGAGCCCTTCAAATTCTAGGCAACCATAATTGGCAGAGCTCATTAAATGGGGAGCAATTCATGAATAGAGCAACACTAATAAGGATTTTTGGCACACCATTAGAGGGAAGAACAAGTACTTTGTCAGAGTGAACGTTGTGCATTGAGAAAGTAGTTTCACCCTGTCAGGGTTTAATTTTAATGGAATCGGCGGTGCCCTCATGTGTACTGACAGTCCTATTATGGTCAGGGCCAACCTATCAAAAAAGGATTTGACGGCTGACGTCCTTCACAGCCGAAGGTGCCCACAAACGAAGCAAATTCGCATGTGTATTGTCATTGTAGATTCAAATTTTGGCGGCTATTGATAGGAATGCCTGGCCAAACGTATAAGGCTTCATGTGCTTCCTTTAGTTTTCATTGTCTTCCGGTTGTTTTCAGTTCTGTGGTATAGTTGAGAGCGACGATGGCGATGCCCTCTATTTTCCCTTCATGCTTGTAGGGTGCGAGGTTAGTGAGGTTGTTTGTGTGAGGCCCAGACAAAGAAGAAAGAGACGAGGGTCCTTTTACTTTTCTTCAGCTAGAGAGCTAAAGCGGTCGAGGATGAAAAGAAGTATATGAGGAGCGCCAAAGTCTGAGGAGACATCGTCTCCAGATCTTCGTAGAGTTCTGTAGTTCGAGAGTGGGAGTATCGTCGGGCAAGAGGATGTCCCTGGTGAAAATGTCCAACTTGTTGGAGAGGCCTCAGCAGACAGTTTGAGCTCTGGACGCGGGAAGAACACAGTCGACGTCTCAAATGTAAGCACAACATCTTTGTGTTTTCTTTAAAAACTATTTAGATCTCTTGGTTTCTTTCCAGTGAAAGAACTGTCTTCACTCTACTCCTCTAAGGAAAGCTTGTAGAGTCATGTGGCCTCCTTGTTTGTTCATGGACCAAAGTTGGAAGGATTGCAATCACATGCAAGTATATTGAGATTCACAGTAATAGTTTAGAAGAGGTAACTGCAGGGTTCATGGATGTGCTACAAAAGTTCAAGAATAGAGAGACTTCATTCGAAACAATTGTAACTCAAATATCTAGAACAACGATCGTGAAGAAAAACACTGTCAGGTTTTGCTAGAGTAGATTTTAAATGCTAAAATTAGGGACCTTGAAGACATGCACATACATAGTACTGGGTTTCTATAAGAGACCACTTGACCATTTCAAAATAGCCTTGTAAGTGCACCCTATAGAATCCAAGTAGAATCTGCAGTTTGTAAGTTCTAACGCACTTACAAATTTCAACCACATTAGTATTGCACTCTTTTTGTCAATACGAGAATGATACTGTTGTTATTTCCTATATGGAAAACCTCCAAAGAATGAAACTAACTTTCGTACTAGAATTCAGAAGACCAAAGTTTTGGGTACTATGACTTGTGAAATTTGAAAAAGCTTTAGCAACAGAGTTGTTTTCAATTTGAGTGTCGTTCTCATTGTGCCCCTCTTTGTCCCTGTTTCTTATATCACATGGAAGGTGACTTGAATTTTGTATAGCATTCAAGGTAAGTGTTTCAATATGCAGAAATTCTCTTTTGGGAAGTGTCTTCACTAAAGCTCTATAGAGACTAATGAAAACAAAAAATTTGTAAAATCTCTTACAGTATCCAGGATGCTAATATGGGGATGACTTGAGGATTAGTCCCTACACTTTGAAGAGTTAATATACTTTCAAAACCGTAAAATACAAAAAATAGGATTGACAATAAAGAGCGGATTTGCACCAGTAGAAATAGAATTCAATATGTGAAAGTTCTTGAACATATTCTCGTAAGCACAGTTTCTTGGGGCTCAGTTCAATCTTCCTGATTTCATTTTTAAAATGTAGTGCACGATGGACGTAAGCTAGAATCTCCTGTAATATTTTGAGGACCTCCTGCTGGTGCACCTTGGTGAAACCAGGATCCGGAATTCTTAAGTTCGGCAAAAGTAACCGACGGTCTAATTTGGAATCACATATAAAAAAGTTTGGGCGTTCAATCTGGCCGTTCAGTTTGGGCATTCAGTGAGGCTATCTAGGAATCTAGTGTGCATGACTTCACCGAGGAAGCACGCCAAGGATCCAGCAATGTGGGTGAATCCATGTCAGTCCACCGTAGAGGCTATCTGGGAATCCAGTGTGCATGACTTCACCGAGGAAGCCCGCCAAGGATCTAGCAACGTGGGCGACAAAATTAGAAACCACTGCATTTCCGGAGATAACCTCACCTGCTTCAAGCCTTATCTGGAATTCCGTGGTCCTCCGCGCTGCTCCATCCACATCGTAGCTGTACTCGATGATTGACAGTGTGTGTGCACCTCCATTTGCAAACATTCTCGCATTCTCCCGAAGTCGGTCCGACAGTAGGTGTGGGAACTGAGCGAACTCTCGTGTGATCTGCAGAGTATGACGATGAGGAGCACCAGGAGCCGTGGCCGTGGAGGCATTCAAGAACCCGCTCCAGCCGCTGCACCGGCTCGAACAAAGGTAACCTTTCCCAGTTGTGTTGCTTGATGAGATTCGTAAGTCTGGTGCGTGAGTACGTTACGTGGAGCTTGAGTGTGGCGCGTAAGATCGCATGCGGAGCTTGAGTGTGTCAATGCTTAGATGGCATGAGTCATTCGCGAATCGCGCACTAATTCTTTTAGCTTGAAAGTGCTGGGGTCAGCCTTTCAGATTCACGCAATCGGCAAAGATTGAAGATTGATTTCCTTCTGCTGAACACTGTCGGCCACGGCAAAATTCCGTTCCACCTTGAGTGTCGAGAGAATAGGATCGTGCAGTACGGGCAAGGAATATGTGCGCTCAAAGGCGAAAATTTAGAATCTACGGGGTCCAACCGGGAGGCGCCGATGTAGCCTCGGATCCGAGGCACCTCCCGGCCCTCAACCACGGACCCCAGTCTTTTCACAAAATTCACGTAAGACTATCCAACAAGCTCAATGAGATCTAACCGAATGAAACTGCTCGGAAGAATGCTCGGGGGATTTTTCGGGGGTTCAGTACGTAAGGGAGGAGCAAATGAGTTTTCGGGGGGAATCAGTGACGTCGGGGGCGGTTTGGGGAATCTGGACAGTTGGCCATGTTTTTTTTGGAGGCACCACCTGGACTGAAATTAACTTGCACATTCTTTTTTTGAAATTTCTGGGGTCCTCGGAAGTCGGCCAAGTGGTGCCTCGGATCCGAGGCACCACTTGGCCGACTTCCGAGGACCCCAGAAATTTCAAAAAAAGAATGTGCAAGTAGTCCGTGCATGCTCGTTTGAAACGCTGAGATGAGTTTTGGGTGCCTCGATTGTGAATTGACTGCAATAACTTGATGGAATCTGAAAACACGTAAGGAAGTTGCATGTGCACTCCCGGGGAGGAGGGAGTTTGTGTGCCTAGGGGAAGGGTAATTTTTAAAAAGGATGTTTTTTTTTGGAAATTTCTGGGGTCCTGGGCAGTTGGCCAGGTGGTGCCTCGGATCCAAGGCACCACTTGGCCGACTACCTAGGACCCCAAAAATTTCCCAAAAAAAATGTGCAAGTTAATTTCAGTCCAGGCATGTCACTAGTTTTCTCTTGGCGCTCGTGACGGTCGCGGCGCTTGTGGCGCTGGTGACGCAAGTGGCGCTCGCGATTGCAGTGTAGCACTTATTGCCAAATTAGTGAAAAGGTCATTTTTTGTTGCTCTTTAGTAGGTTTAGCGGGGGTGGACCAAATGACCTCTGAAGATTTAGGGATCCAAGGCACCTCCCATGGTTGAGGATTTAGGGCCCTAATACTGCCAAAAAGATTAAGGCATCCTGAATGAAAGACAATATTTTGGATGTACATCTGTGGAGATGCCTAGTCCAAAATTTTAATTGACTTTGTTGGTGATGATCTTCACATTCACTTTTAGTTTTAAGGCTTGCTAGTTTAGATGTTTTTTTATACCCGTTTCAAAATTATATCTAACTCTATTATTGGTGCCTATCTTCAGACAAGACGAGGCCAAGAAAGAGCTTCACCCACAGTGACACTTATTCAGACGCCAGTCAGTACTGAGGCAGAATCATCTCAGCCTCTTGCACCGTTGCAAGAGACTGAGATGGAGGTGTCAATCAAATTGGAGGACAAGAACGTTGTCGGTGATCAACCAGAAGACGAAGAGGTATTGATTACTTTTGATGATGTCCTAGACGCTGTGGACAACTTCCATGACACATTTGAGACCAGTGTGCAGAGTCAAGCGTGTGTTCAAGGACCTCAGAAGCGTGCACGCCACCATTCCCCACCATTAGCATCAGCTGAGACGGACGATTTAATTTCTGTAGTAGTGTCCGAAATTTTGGAGATCCAGTCTGCATCCTTTTGAGCTCAGAGTCGGATGAAGATGTAGAGATTGATTGACTCTAGTGAGATACAGGGATGTAGTTCTTGAGATAGTTGCATTCCATGAAATCCCATTACAAGAATGATTGATTGTATTATCTATTGTTTCATTATGGAGTTCATCAATTTTTCAATGTCAGTATGTCTCTACATTTATCTTGGCTATTTCAAATGTAATACAACTTCTCATGTTTTAAACTTGCAGATGGATGGCACCCCATCAAACTTGTGGCCTGAAGAGACAAATCTCCAGACTCCAACTACAAGAGACTCAATGCAACCGGCCATTGCAGGGGACGGAGAAGGGGAAGACGAGGGTGACATGATGGAAGAAGATGCACCGGTCATTGTGATGGAGGGAGATGACAAAGATTTTTTGGAAGAACTCCGCCAACACCACAAGGTGGATTCGGTGAATTCTATAGCGTCCCTTCGAATGAAGCCGCACCACCTTTTCAGAATGAACATCCCACTCTGCCAGATGGTGTCCATGCCCATGGTAAGGCCTACCTTATCATGCGACCTCAAGTTCCTAGAACACGAGTTCAGCAAGGGCTACCGCGACGGGGCAGCGGTTTTCTATGTGACAACAACTGACGAGGCCGGAGAGAGCTCCCAATTCACTGAAGGGGAGATGGAGGCGTGGGAGCCGCTATAGAAGGAAAAGAACGACGTGTTCAATGCCTACGTGGAATCCGTGCCCGAACTCAGGTTTTTAAAAAACCTGAAGTTCTATGTTTGCGATGGAAACCATCGACTCATCTCTTGGATGAAGTACATTGGCAAAATGCATTCCAAGGACATTGAATGGCATTACGCGGTGGATGCCATTGTACTTGACACAAAGAAGAGGACGGAGCTCGTCATGCATGTCATGCATGACATCAACAAGTATGCTTTCTGATACCTTCAAGCCTTTCTTATGTACTTTTGTTTTACATTTTAATTTTTTTTATGTGGTTTTCGGATGCTGCAGATACTGTGATGAATCTCACTATGATTAATTGTTTTTCAGATCCACCGAGGATTCTCACGTCAAAACCAACTTGGTTCACACACTCTATAGGGTGCAAAAGTATGCCCTTCTTCCTATTGAGCGTTTTCAAGAGATGTTGAGGCCTTCCGAGCTTCAACTGTGTGGGGCACCGAAACCGAAGCTGACGTGGTATTCTATGCCACTACAAGTCTTCACGGCATTTGTATTCAGGGTGAGGATGCTCAGGCTTGTTGAATTTTATGTGTTATATTCTCTTCTATTTTATACTTGCTTTATTTGTATTTGAAGGTGCTATTTTTCACTTGCTTCTACAGCAAGAGGTTGCGCAGTCTGCAAATGCAGCTGGTCGCAAATACAATGAGGTGACAGCACAGGAAGACCGTTCCCCCGTGGAACTAGCGCAAGCGATGCGAGCTGGGGCAAACGAGAAACTCGGGAAAATAAACGTCAAGATGTCCAAGTTGGTGGCAGTAGCCAATCCGGCGAACAAGTCAAGGTTTATTGAGGAGGTACCTCCATCCCCTTGATAGCATTCATATGACATTGCGATTAGGAAGTCTGAAACAGTGACTAACTTCATTTTGTTTTTTAATATCAGATTGAGAGACATTGGAGTGCCAATGAAGTGCCAGAGATGACTCTGGAGAAGCTACAAATGGTGGCCACTTGCAACACCACGGCAGAGCACAAGATCAAGTTCTTGAAATGGTGGAACTCATCAACACCATCTCAACATGCCAGGCGATTCCCGCCTAAGCCAGTTTCTGAGACATTACTTGGTCCCTTCTTGAACCGCTATGTGTGGTATGCTGGGGTAAGTGATAATCTTTGTATAAATTTTTAGACGTCATTGGATTTGGATTTTCTTTGTTTAGAATTTCTAGAGTTCATTTTCTTTCAGTGGATGATAAATTTTTGTTGTTCTATGTTTTCTCAGATCGAGGATGCAGCGGTGAAGTACTTTGACGACGTTGTCCAGCACGACGGCATTGTCATCAATATGAACGTCCCGCTGCAGCCGGAGACCTTACAAGAGTACCTGGAGGGATGGAGGAGGAAAATTTGGGATGATGGATATATGAACTACCTCAGGGGATCAAATTATTTCAAAAAGAACGACAATTTCAAGAAGTATGAGGGGTCCGAACAGGTAGTGAGAAGAGTGCTCTATCGGTATGTCTTACACCACTTTTGTAAGGCTCATTCAAAAATGCTAATTAATTGGGAACCAATTCAATCTTCCAAGACTTCCATAGCCTGCCTTCAAAGTAGCATATAATTTGTTTCCAACTCAGGTTCACTTTATCTTGATTCTCATTTGGTATTTGTGATGGAAATGTCTGGACTAAAACTTCACGTGCCGCTCACTTTTCCTTCAATGTTACATATTTTTTGGCAATTTAGGTATTTCAAGTTTAAACTTGAGGGAAAAGGTGCAATCAAAAAGGATGACTTCCCAGAATTCCTTAGGAGTTTTCTTGATCGCCATTCGGCAACCTGCATGTACACTTCGAGTCAACTCCAAACGTACACCACGGCTCATCTTAGCCGTGGCGCGTGGTACCTCGATTGCCCTATTGGATACACGCATCCATCGGAGCAAGCTCTCCGGGATTCTTTGGAGGGCATTAGTGGGGTTGACTTAAATGTCGATGAGTTCGCAGGTCTCAACGCAGTTCAAAAGGCGAAGGCGATTGCCAAAAGGGACAGAGCTGACAGAAAGAAGGCGGCTAATCTACATTTGGCGCTAGAAACCAAGTCAAAGAGGGAGGCAGATCGCTTGGCAAAGCAAGAGGAGAAGGAGAGGGAGAAATTGAGAGAGAAGGAGGAGATAGCGAAGGCCAAAGGCAAGCAAAAAGATGAGGGCGATACCGGGGTTCCATTGTCTTCAGCAGTTGACTAGAGCTCGCAGTTGGTGGAAGGAAGCCACTCCGGGATGAAGAGGAAGGCCATACTTCCAGAGTGGACGGAGAATATGCTGACCCAAGGCACACAAGTCTTGGTGACAGACGACGACGATGTCAGAACAGAGGAGCTTATCTTAAACATGTCCATCATTGATATTATGGAAGATTCTGAGAATTCACCACCAAATCCGTATATTGAAGTCATGGACTTCATTCAAAAGGTATCGTGAACCTTCAAATGTATTTGAATTTTCCTCTCTTTCAATTTCTGAATGAGTTTCTTGTTTCTTGTTCAATCCTCTTGTGACATGGTAAACTTCTTCGTTGCAGGTGAATGTAGGGAAACCGCGCTCATTCGACGGTAGGGTCACCAGAGACCCTTTGGTGGATCTAATCATCTTCGATTGCCAAGAGAACCTGCCTATGCCTCTTGTCTCAGAGAAGTGCGTTCCCTCGTGAAACGCGGACCCAGCATATGCTGGAATGCAAAATGCATTCCAATTTGCCGAGGAGTATTTACAAGACAACGGTTGTCTCCTGGTGTTTCATTCCTACAACGTTCAGTCTCGAAGTATGTTTGCAGGGTTGATGAAGATTTTTAAGAACTTGAAGATGAAGAAAGAGTGATTGGCATTCAACCAATTGGACCTTGTGTCGGGAATAAACCTTGGCAAAACAGTGAGTTCTCTATTCTATTTTTCATGTGATTTTAGGTTTTCTTTTAGATGTGATTCTTGGTTTGATATATGGTGTGATTGTCAATGGCATTCCCCTCTTTACTAATTAATTTTTTGATACAGACCGTGAAGTTCGGAGTCACCCTTTTCATAAAGGACGTGGGTGGAAAAGTGGCATCACTTTTCCAATTTAGGCAGACCACAGCCATGACCAAAGCAAAGTGGAACCTCCAGAAGAAAGACATGGTCATCAATTACATTACTGAGGAAACCATGATGGTAAACAAGGAAACCAAAGCGCCTTGGCGTGGACCCCGAGAGAAAGATGTGAGATTCCTACAGTTTTTCATCGAAGGTTGTACCGATGAAGATGATGTAGTTCTCGACTGCACCACTGCTACAGGTATAATACTACTCAGTTTCAAGAAAGAGTTCTAAAATGAATTGTTTATTCTTGTAAAGATGTACTTAAACATTGATCACCACATGCTTCTATTGCAGGGGCGTCCATTACGGCTTGTCGTGGGATGGGCCGCCATATTGTGGCCTTGGAGAAGGACATCGATATCTTCAACATTGTTCTGAAGCCGATGAAGAAAGCCACTCCAGTAGAAGGAGTGACTCAAGCTCCAGTGGAAGCTATTGCCGCCCTTGATCTTGATGCCGTACACGTCGAACCAATGGTGTTCACACGCACCGTTAGACCTAGTAAGTAAGTTTTGCTTTGTAATGACAACATTTTTTTGTTTTGTAATATACGTTGCATATAAAGAATTTCAAGGACCTAAACCTTCTATGTGTGGTTCTTTAAGGAACGAAGCAGTGAAGGGAACGCACCCAATGAAGAAGATTCGAAGACTTATCTTGAGTCCGAAGAAGTCTTACGAACTTCCAATGTATGTCGAGAAGATGGCGACACAATATGAACAGCATAGTTGTAGAGATCCTAAACCTCGCATTCCGAAGTATGCTGCAAATGTGGTTCATTTTGTAGACGTTTCAGCTTTTGAGGGTGAGGAGACACCAGAGTCGTCTTCTAGTGAGGTTTCTATGACCGAGTCCACCGCAACTTAGACTCATAAGATTGACGAATCTTATGAGTTGAACTATGTGTATTCCTTTTATGTTTATTTGATTTGTGTGTGTTATGGCTACAAATGAGGTGCAATGTACTTCTTGCTTGATACTAAACTTGCCCTAAAAAATGTTATGAAATATACACCCAGAGAGAAACAATGTCTCTTGGACAAGTGTGGGAATTATAGAATTTGGAGTTCATTTACAACTGTAGGAGTAGATACTCTGTAGTGGGGAAAAAATAGAGAAAACAAGGTACACTACATTATTTATTGCAAATTAGTGAGTAGTGCGAAAAAATGTGATTGGAATAAAAATGGAAAGAAATTATAACTCCTTCCAATGGTAACTCCTACATAGTGGAAAAAAAATGGAATGCAAATAAATGTAGTCACCTTTAAACGGTGATAGTCATGATATGAAGTAGTGAATAAAATGAGGTCACACTTGCCCTTCTAATGAACACATAGATTTGAATAGGAAGACAAACAAAGCTCAACAAGTGAACCACTCTACCTAAACCCCCAACAATAAAATATCACTAGTAGATAACATTGCCTTCCTACACCTTTGGCTCATTTAGGTACTTTCACCTTCTTCCAACAATCCATATCTGATAAGACACCCTAGCTCTATTTTATGTGCAACAAAAATCCCTTAAATATAGAAGTATCCTTCATAGTCCACAAATGGCACTACATTCCCTAAATTGCTTTTGCTTTTTTAATCCACGGTTATAGAGCCTATAGTCACCCTAAATCCACGGTCATGGATTCGTTGCCGACCCTCTATTCAATTTTTGATTTTTGCACAAAATTTTTCTTAAACAAAATTCCTGCTCACAGGCTCGCACACTAGCAACCCTGATTCCATGTCTTCTTCTTTTATACTTGATTCAACCTAAAATATAGAAATCTCTAGTCACACGTATCTACCCTAAATTTCTATGTTGCTAAAAATAGCAGATTGGTCCATTAGAGGTTAATGAAATTTTGAAATCTAATATTACTTTAACCTCTAAAGGACCAAGGGGCTATTTTTTAGCAACTTCAAAATTTTAGGCAGGTATGTATGACTAAAGATTTACATCTTTTAGTCTAAAATATTGATAGATTGTTGAGACGAGGAATACATTTCATTTTCACTAAATTCCATAACACATTAGGAAAAAATTGAACCCACAAAGAGGCCTTGAGTTTTCTTACTAATTTTTATACACTAGAAGAAACCAAAATTTTCGATGTCTAAGGGAACGGATTTTAGGTGACGTTGAAGAAAACAACCTATGTTTTTCTGTCAACAATTATCTCCATTAATGTTCCATTGGACATCATTATTGACATGAAAAATACAGGTTGTTTTTTTCAACGTCACCTAAAATTCGTTCCCTTTGACGTCGGCTGTTTTTTTGAATGTCATCTAAAACAAGGTTTTCTTATAGTGATACTAATTGAATGAATATGAAAATGGCCACGTCCTCATTAGTACCACCACTTGGCATGTGCTTCATTCTTCATGATGAAACCATCATGAGATTTATAAGATTATGGAGATGGATTGGGTAATAATTACAAATTTTTGAATTCATTGTGCAATTCATAGCCCAATTAGTGAGTTGAAAAGGCTCTTTCCACCTAAATTTACGAGATCATGGAGATAGATTCGACAATGATGATGAATTTTTGAATTCTTGTCCCAATTAGTAAGTTGAGAGGGCTTTTCCCACCCAAGCTTTTGCATTACGAAGCGGCCTCGTTTGGGGTTCAATTTTTTCCTAATGTTTAAAAGTATGAGTCAAAAGTAATGGTAAAAAATGTTGTTTGTTTCTCAATTCAGGCAGTCCAGGCATATAGAAATAGTCACTTCTTTTAAAAACAAAAAATTAGATATTGTTTGAATAGAGTTAAATGTACGTGAAAAGCTCAGATCATTCCATTTTGATTAGTGAATCAGTAATTATGAAGTTTATTTGTTTGTGGGCACTTATAGATTCTCTACTCACTACTAGAAAATTTATTTTTTCTGTTGTTTTGGTCACGTTGATCCAGTCAAAATTTGACAAAAATTTGTTGATTTTAACAGATTTATGTCAGATTTTGACCGGATCAACGCGACCAAAACAACAGAAAAAATAAATTTTCTAGTAGTGGGTACTCTACACTAAACTTTGAAGTCCTTTATCTTACTTAATTTTCAAAATTTCTCATCAAATATAAAATCATACAATGTAGATTTTTTTAACAACATTGCAACCATTGGGATTGACATTTTTCTATTCCATAATTAAATTCTTCACAATTTATAATTTTGAATCATTTTCTACTTCTTTCTACTAACTATTTTTTTCCTATATGTTGTACTATTCAGCTATTCTAGATGAAAATTTTCAAACATATTAACAACTTGTGTAGAAAAATGAATGTAAGGAAGCACCACCATTTTGAACATTTTTTCATAGAAAAGTGAGCTTGTGAATTGCAGATGCCCGGTTTTTTGTAGGGCCAGAAAGAATAATTGGTTGATTCAAACACTAATATCTTGCAATCTATAAGGTGAAATTTTTTGATATTTTTTCTACATTTTTTCAAGCTAATGTACTATAAGATCCTATGGTTATATGTGTCAAAAAAAAAATATGAGAATTTGGTACTTGTACGGAAAATGACAGTTTCTTAGCGGTTTCAAGGAAAACATAGTCAATCATGGAATTTTAGGGGTTAAATACCTTTACATGTTACAAGAGAACATGGTCACAAATAGGTGATTATAACAGAAATCATAAGTGTTTCAATAATGCTCCGAAACATATGAAATCGCTTGGGTTAGACTCCACATCAATTCTTCTTCAAGTGAAAAAAAAGGAAAAATACTTTTGAGCATCTGTAACCCATCAAAAAGGATGACTAGCCCTAAAAGGGTCGGTTTATGAGCCTACTATCATAGATGGCAATTGCACTTGTCTTCAAAGGAAAATTTTTTGAAAATTATTTGAAGAAGTCTCATGTCCCTAAAATTAACCCCTAAAGGACCATTGTTCCTTCGGGGGACAAATGGGATTTCGGGCAAGTACCTATGGGCTGAATTTTTTTTGTGATTTTTTGATACTTTTTTTGAAGATAGAAAAGCTAATAATATTTATGAGAGTATAATTTTTTTCTGAACAATAGTTATGACCAAATAAGCTCAATTGAGGGGACCGGGGGCAACAAAAAAAATTTTGAAAATTAAAACTAAAATTAAAAAAAAGGATTATACTTTTGTGTATATGTGAAGCTTTTATTCATTCCATTTAGATTTTTTTTGAGAAAGTTATGGACAATCTTGTTTTTCGAGCAATTAGAGCATCTTCTTGAAAAAATAACTTGTAGGATTCATTTTGGGTTTCAATTTTTATAATTTTTAAATATAAAATTTTTTGCATGGTTTATCTTGATTGCTAAAACAATCTCACCATTGGGATTTAATTAAATTGAAATTAAAATGCATTAAATTTAGTGCATTTTAATTTCAATTTAGAGATATGAAATTAATTATCTTGATTGCTAAAACAATCTCACCATTGGGATTTAGTGCATTTTAATTTCAATTTAGAGATATGAATTGTTTAGATTTTCCTTCTATCTTGTACCTACTTCTACTTAGCAATTTTGAAGAATAGAAATAAAGTGTTTTTTTTGAGTATTTTGAATTTTTTCTAAACCTTCAAATCAATTTTATACTATACAGATTAAAAGATCAAAATGCTATAGTGCAAAAAATTAAAGTTAAAAATGTTCAAAGTCAAAAAAATCTATTACCGCATTGTGCTGAAAATTTTATTTTTTCTACTTTAAACACAGATATCTTGCAATCTATGTGGTCAAAAATTTTGAAATTTTTTTCACACATTCTCATACTAGTTAGGTGTAAGATCCTATGGTTAGATGTGGGAAAAAATAATTTTTAATTTTTTTAAACTTTTACTATAGAAATGACAGTTTTGAGTGTTTTCTAGCAAAAAAAAGACCTTGGCCCTTTACGGGTTCAGTTCCAGCTCCTCAGTAGGCACTACGGTAGGGTGCTCAAACTCCAACTGTACATTTAGAACCGCCCCTATAAATGGTATTGGAATGGACTTTAGGTGGTTCTTGAATTGACCTTCAGTGTCAGTAAATGAATCAAGAAAAATACTATTTATTATTGCAAGAGCCAATCAGTCTCCTTTCTTTTCCCATTTCTTTTTAGAAATTGCAGTGAGCACTTTATGAAAGACAAATAGGGACCTACTACACATCTCGTTTGAAAATTCATAACTAATTCAAAAATGATCCAAAAAATATGAAACAACTTGGGTCAGATGCCAATTCTTCTTCTCTTTCAAGGAAAATTTATTCAAAAATATTTTAAACAGTTTCACCTACCCAGAATTCAGTTCCAGTGCTTAGATGGTCGGTTTATGGACCGACTACCTTATATGGACCTTGTACCCTATGATGACTTCAAGGTGCAAAATGTACGTCACAGTAACGTTCCTTCCATATGAGAAATGATACATTACTTTCAAATTTTAGCCTGCCGTCATTTTCAATACAGGGGCTTACGTACAGTACTGTCACTGACACTGAAAGTTCACACATCAGTATAGATGTATATGTTTATAATGGTCGGTGTCCTGTCACAAGTTATTTATTTTAAGTATTGGAGTGGTTTAGTACTTGAAGAGGCTGATTTCCTAACAAGTGAGAAGCCCATGCTGAAAGAAGCCTCGTAGACAGAGTGACAGACGACCCAAGCTTAGCAACTGCACTGAAAGTGGAGTTCTTCAGCCCCTTTTGCAATGAAATTCCGCTCCATTTCTTTCTACGCGCGTATCTCGGGAGTTAGTGATACCTCCACTTCATGGCAAGACATGCAGCCCACTACGCAAGCGAACATGCATGATGTCAGCAACGGACGACTTGTAAACAACTTCTGTGATACTATAATGTGGTTGGAATTGGGCGTCGGCACGGGTGCAGTTGAAGAAGGCAGGGGAGTGCAACTTGTTCACTTCATGTTCGTAGGAAAGGATTCCCTCTCCTTCTTGATGATTGGACGTCCTACCTTCGCCATCTTCAACTTTTGTTGCTTCGACTCCAAGTGCAACTGAAGATAACTAACGTCCAGTTTATACTGTGCCTAAGGCTGGATGGAAGGCCGGCCGGATTTGCCTTCAATCCGGCTCAAGTTTTTCCATCCGGCCCTAGTTAATGTAAACCCCTTGGGCCGGACCCTTGGGCCGGATTTTAGGGCCGAGTTTCCAATTCATGTGCTCTTGGATTTTCTCAATGCTCAATTAAAAAAAATATAAAAACATGCACATCTATCTTTCTTTTCTTTTCTTTTTAGTTAAAAACAAAGATTTTTTTAAATATTTTTTAATATTTTTTTTCTTTTTTTCTTTTTCTTTTTCCTTTCTGTTCCTATATATTTTATTTCTAAAATAAAAAAGAAGTTTATTTATTTATTTATTTACTTAAAAATAAAAAATAAATTTAATGTTTTGGTTTTCCTCTTATATAGAACATACATTTGTAATCAGCATGTTTAATGCTAAAACAGAGGTACTTCATTGTAGTCACTTAGATGATGATTTTCCTTTAAAATTAAAAAAATAAATACATAAGGGAGTTTGCTCTAAAAAACCCCATGCTCTAAGAGTAATTATGACGGAGAGGTACATTTTGCTTTATTGAATGTACTAGCACATTTTAGGACATGGTCACTTTTAGTGCCCGTTGCCTTTCAACTTTAAAAAATTCATAACTAATTACACAAAAATCTAAAAAATATGAAACAAATCAAGTCACCAAAAAAATATGAGGATAAAGGGCCTAATATGCATAATCCCAATCAATTTACGACTTTTCAAAATCTATTCTACAATTTTTTAAATGAATCTTTAATGTGATTTTTTCTCCAAGATCTAGTGTATTTGAGGCTCATTTCCAAAAGCCCTCAACACTATGAAAGTCAAGATTGTGATGGACACTCTTGTACAAAATCTTGAATAAATAAATCATAATCAATCATTTTGAAAATTGGATTTTTGATGCTAAAGCTAGACTTAAAAAAGACTTTAAAATTTATATAAACTACTAGGAATAGCAACTTGGTTAAGTTTTATTAAACTTCAAAGTATTGTTCACACCAAAATTTGGTACCTTGGGCATTTAGAAATTAAGAACAACTCTATCAAATAAACAAGTACCAAATTCCAAATAAAAATAAACATCTTATGTTGAGTCAGTTAAAAATGATTGAACCAAACATGCTTAAAAATCTCATATTCAGTTAAGAATAATTTTATACAACATCTTATCAAACAAACAAGATTGTATATATTATATTATAATAAATTTATATATTATATTACAACAAGTTTATATAATGTATTATAATGAATTTATATATTATATTATAACAAATTTATATATTATTTTATAATAAGTTTATATAATGTATTATAAACTGTGTACAGTTCCATTCCAGAGCTCCCAGCCCACTACTCCCAATGTCAAACTGGAATATTGGCAACAGATCAAGCTCTAAAAATTTAGCAATGCACATTAGTGAAAGTTTCTTGAGCTCACAATTAACAAGCATATACCAATGTAGAAAACAAAAGACTTCACATTTGTAGACGGTGGAGATTTGTACAATCCAATGGAGGAGCCCAATTTGACCCCAATCTAGCCCTAGATGGGAGTTCGGGCCACCAAAAACCTCGGCTTGATTGCTTCCCTTGGGCCGGATGGTTTGGCGCCAAAACCATGCCACCTAAGGCGACACATAGGATGAGTTGTAGTTCCATCCGGTCCCAAGTATAAACGCCTTGGGCTGGATTTGGAGAAATTGAGCACTCCTATTGGTTCAAACTTGAAGAGTTCCGGCCGGCCCTCAATCCAGGCCCAAGTATAAACCGGCCCTAAGTGTCCTTGTGAACATCTGAAACTCATCTCCTTGAATACAGAGTCTCTTCTCGCGTGTTTTGTTTGATAGCAAAATGCATCGTAAACTACATCTCCGCCCTTTGGATGTTCAAAGTGTATACAGGAAGGAGTAGCACTGAGAGTAGCTAGCACAATTAAAAAGCATATGATATTATACGGACGTCCAAGGAAACGACAAGTACGAATTTTGGGTCTTTGGTCAAGTTTTTGGGAGGTCCTACGCATTTCATGAGCTCATTTGAGAATGCATTGATGAAGAACGTTCTCTAGTAGTAATTTCGTATGTTGCATTTGGTGCCGACACTATTTATGTGACGTTGTTCACTTCCTTCCACTCTGTAGAGAAAACATTATCGTAGTGTACTTTCTTGAACGGAAACGTTGTAGAAATTAAGGGTCCTTTCACGCAAGTAATCAAGCGTGAGTGAATGTCGTTGTGCCTGCTTGTGTGAGAGATAGTGCAAGTATTGTAGAGTGAATATACGGAGGGCTGAAATTGCATTGCAATGTGAAGCCGCACTATCTTAGAATGGGGAACTTTGTCTTCTGGTATTTATGGCCATGTCCATTGGGATTTAGGAGGGTAGGGACTATATAGACGAAAGCAATATTTTATTAAAATTGTTGTATTCCAATACTTGACCCTTTGGTGTTTATAAGTCCTGTGCGGTCTTTCATCTACACCTGTTCCAAATGTGAATGGGAAAATTGCGAATGCAATGCTACTATTTTAACGGTAGTTTCCATATGATCATGTCATTTAGTTGATGAAGGGGAAATCTTCATATATGCATCGTGAATCTGTAGTACTGCAAATTTCAATCAAAAATTGCACGACTTCTTATTGATTGCGTTGGATCCTTTCACAGATCCTGCGATGTGACTGTATCACATTTTGGTGTAGTCTCTATGTTAGGATTCTACAATAGGCCGCTCTCTTCATGTGCGTTCATTTTCTGGTGACCATGGTATTCAAGAGTATGGATTGACATTTGTAGAAGTAAGTGTCAATTGTGCTTTCCCACTTACGTGTGTCTTTTGCAAAATGACTACACTATATATTCAAATTCATTTAATGTGTCATCTTTGTTGTTTTAGTTTGCAAGCATTACATGTGAAAATGAAGGAGACCATCTAAGGCATCCTCAGCAGGAAATAAGTTTGATACCTGGGCCCAATGGTGTCCCCCATTTTGAAGAAGCAAATGAGTCAGACACCAATATTCCTCATGTATAAGAGGAGTTCACATTCAATGATGGGGATACAATAATACCTAACCATGTTGAGGAAGACCTCATTGATGATCAAGAGAACCTGTACAATATCATAGATGAGGTATGTAGCAATGCCGGAGTTGCAAGAAATGAAGAACGTGAAGATTTGAAGCTGTACGAGGGCTGCAAGATTGGGCGATTATCGTTTATTTTTTTTGCTACAAAACATTAAGACAATGTGCCATTGGAGTGATGCAAGTGTCAACTTGTTGCTACAGTATCCATCCTTCTCCTAAATATTAGTTACGTGCACATTTAGAGGCAGTTGGAATAAGATCTAAATTGTAAACAACATTGACCTAATTCATCCCCAAATTACTCTCATGTTACTACCAACCTTCCTTGCATGGAGAGTACAGAGTTGGTATTGCATTTAATAGTATACTGAAAATAGGTATACCACATTCATGAATTACATGTTAACTAGTTGCACACTTATGCTTTTATGATTGTAGTAATTAAGAATGTACCTCTTGACCATGAAAGTAGTTTTTATTTTGGGTATGATGCTCACATGGAAGAGTACAAAAGGGTGGTCACCAAAACACATTATTTCTTGCTATCCTGGAAGTTTGGATGTGGATGACATACAAGCTATTTTGAAGGAACTGAGAAGTCAATAATTTTTTTCATTAGCTTGAATGTGAACAATAAAGTTGTTGGAGTTATAAATTGAATATGGAAGAAAAAGTAACTTGTATCGGAAGCGGTAGATTCGTGAAGATTGACAATTGATTTCAAAGGTCACAAAAGTGAACTGTGAAGGCACTTAAAATTGAAATTTCAACACATATAGAACTTGCTTATATGATTTTTTTTCATGATGCAGACTCTTGAAAGAGAAGGTGCTTCCAGAAAATAATAATGTGCTAGAATCAACTTGGGCAATGAAAAAGGCAGTATCGGAAGCAGGGCTTGAGGTTCAATACATTGATGCATGCGTGAAGGATTGCATTCTATTTCTTGGAGAAGAGTATGAGAAGTTGGAATCATGTCCAAAATGCAACGAACCTCAGTATCGTGATGATTTGCAAGGCTCAAAAATTGTCGAAAGGTAATCAAATTGAATGCATTCTTTGTTGAACATTAGTGTTGTTGTTACTCTATTTTCATCTATCGTATGTCTAATGTTTTTGTTTCTTCTTGGTCTTAATAGGTATTAAGGTATATGCCATTATCATCGAGGATTGTCAACATATTTGCGAATCCCAATACTACATCACAAATGGGTTTTCATGTACAAAATAGAAATCCAGAGAAAATGATATCTATCCATGACTTTGAGGTTTGGAAACACTTAGAAGAAGTTCTCCAGTTTCAGCCTCATGATGTTTGCTTGGGAATGTGTATTGATCCTGTTAATCCATATTCACTACGGAATACATGTTACAGTGTATGTCCAATTTTCATGGTCAATTACAATTTGCCTCCAAAGATGCAGACAAAAAAGGCAAATTTGATTTTGACTATGGTAATTCCTAGAAAATATCAACCAACAAATATGAAGGTATATTTACAGCCCTTGTTAGAAGAGCTGCATATGTTACGGACAATTGGTGTTCAAGTGCGTGATCCATCTAAACCTACAGGACAATTTTTCAAAGTGAAGGTGGTTAATCTATGGACCATTACGGATAGTCCAGGTCTTCAGCTATGTTTAGGTGAGTTCAAAGTTCCATGATTTCTTGAAATTATTTGGTTTTAGAAAATTGACAGTCTAGAATTAAATTTTTTCCACTACTGATATGAACTATAAAGGTCTACTAGATGAGTCCAAAATTTTCTATAAAGAATTAAATGCATGAATGGGTTAATGAAGAAAGCATTCTTATTCACTAACAATTTCATGGGGCCTTCTTTCAGGTATATTGTATATGTATGAATTTTACTTTGGGTGCATTCTTCCATTCCACTGTAATTGAATACAAAACATAGTCAAGATAAAAAATCATGCATTAGTCTAAAGTTTTGTTTATTTGAAAATTAGACCCTCTAAACACTAAAAAGGATGTTATTTGTGTTGATTTGAATGTACTAGGATTTGTTACCAAAGGAAAGCATGCATGCCTTACTTGTGCCGAAGAGTTGACCGCTCGTTTTTCTATCATTTTAAAGAAAATGGCATATATAGGATTCCGAAAGTTCTTACCAATGGACCATCCATTCCGGACATCTTTAAATTATTATTTTAATAGAAGACCTTAGTTGAGTTCAACTCCAACAAAGCACACTATGGAGGAGTGGAAAAAAAATGGAATTTGAGGCAAGGCAATGTGATTCTAGGAATGTACTATCTATCGGGGGTTTTGAACTTTCTTACTGGATCAAACTTCATGTACCGCACTTACTGGATAGCATGCATGTAATTAAAAATGTATCATGCTCACTTCTGTTGCACCTTCTTGGAGAAAAGGACACTTTGGTCACCAGAAAAGACATGAAAATCGATAATTCAAAGATGGATTTGTGGGAATCTAATGACTTAGGTGAATATGAAGCAGCACCATGGATATTGAGCCGCAATGAACAATTGCAATTTTTTGCATTCATGAATTCTGTAAAGACTCCTACAGGATTTGGAGTAGAACTATCGAATTCCCTAAACAAGAAAAGACCAATTCAATGGACTCAAGTCACATGACTATATCAATATATTGAGGTATTTTCTGCCAATTGCATTGAGGGGCTTTGTACCGTACCCCCCGGGGTGTTGAAAGCCGTATCTCGTTTATCAAGACTAGTTTGATGGATCACATCTAAAGAAATTAGCAAATCTGTCTCTAAGAGGATGCTAAAGAAGGGAGTTGTTGTCTTATGCTTGTTAGAAATACAATTCCCTACATCATTTTTTAATGTTCAAGTTCATTCACTATACCACGTTGTCCAAGAAATTCAAGTTGCTGGACCAATAGAAAATAGGAACATGTTTTTTGTGGAGCGATTCTTGAAAACTTTGAAAGGTTTTGTTCAACAACAAGCAAGGCCTGAGGGGAGCATGGTTGAAGGATATAGAACTCAAGAGGCTATAGGAAGATGCCAAGAAGTAATTGAAGGGTTGCAAGAGTATACAACAACAATATGGAAAAATGAAGAAAATCCAAGACAAACAGGTAAGGACTTCATACTTCATATGTTCTCAAATAATGAATGAGTGGAGGGTTTATTTCTAAAAAGTAAAGTAAAAAGATAAATGAAGTAGAAGATGAGGTTGAAAAGGCAAAGATTTTGGATTTGGTTGCATGAATGTTTTAATATAGTAGTAGTCAGTACCTATATGACGACAACCGACGTGATGACTACTTGCCTTTTTTGTATTTTTGTAATAAGGGAGGTGCTTGTGGGAAAGGGGAAAAAAAAGAACTTTTCGGGTTTACACAATGCTCAATACAAACAATTAATAATCATATGATCCTGACCTCTATTGCTATGACTCCTTGGGTTGAAAAATATAATGAGGTCAAACTACTATATGAAGCAAATGTTTCTTCATGGAGGTCAATTAAATATTAGAGGAAGTCAGGCCCTCATCTAGTTCATCCAGGATCAATTTTTGAATGGATCCAGGAAGCTGTTCGCAAAGTTGATGAAAGCGAAGGGGGAATTATAAAGGAGGTATTGAATCTAGCAGGTACAAGATTTTGACCTCCAACATGTATATATGTATAAGAGCATGCATGTGAATGTCTTGAAGAGTTTTCAACACAATAGCGTTATAGAGTAAGTTTCATTGTTTGTTGTAGTATTTCTGCAATTAGTTGATTAGTTTTAGTCTCAAAAGAGTGTGAGCAACTTCTAGTTCAATTGTTGTAAGTAATGATGAATTATAGAACAAGGCAATGAATGTAGGGAAATAAGAAACGGAGAACTCTTTCAATTATCATGCCAAAATTTTAATGAACTATCCACAATTGAATTATTTAGTAATGCTACATGCCCAATATTTTAACAATAACAATCGAACCGATTTTCCTTCTTGGCTGTAGAAAGTACGTTTCAATTGTTCAATGAATGCAACCTTAAAAATGTTGATAGATTGATGGCAGTAACCTGAGGTGGAGTCATTATTGGAAGCAAAGCAAGTTAAATGAATTTATAATAGATTGAACGGTTTTTTCTTAATTGCCTATATGAATTGTAAATTTTAATTTTGTTATTTGAATTCCTATATGTGTAGCTGGATGTCTTTATGAGGCCAGATCATACAACACAATGTGGGCATATGGGCGTTATTTTCGAGTGAACGAAATAGATAAACGCTTGAAATGATGCGATTCAGGAATAGCTGGAAGTTTTGAAGAGGGTGATAAAAAAGTCGACTACATAGGATTATTAGTCGACATATTGGAGGTGGAATATCCAACCTTAGACAAAGGCAATAACAACAAGGTTGTTTTGCTCTTTGTTGAATGGTACAAAAATAATGTGCGTTCTGATGAATGTTTGTTTCATGCCATTAATACATCACAAGACTTATGAAGTGAATTCACCAAGTGATTAACCTTTCATCTTTCCAAAAGATGTTGAAAATGTATTCTTTGCGGCGAACTGTTTCTAAGATGGTTGGTATTTTGTCTTGCAACACAAACCAAAGTCATTCAATGTATTCGATTATTTGGAGGCTAAAACTTTTGATGATGGAAGACATGTAGGTGGATTGCATTGCGGCCAAGAAAGAGAGTCCTCTGAGCCTGAAAGCAATGCAATATATGAAATAGAATCCATACACTCAGATGCATCAACAAAGGACTCAAATGATGAAGATTTGGATGGCATAGCAAGACAAAATAGCTTGCTTGGTGATGATTTTTTTTCCACAGCAAGTAGTCTCAGAGACATTGCTTTAGATGAACAAGAGGATTCGGACTATGAACAAAGGAAAACAAGGTACATATGCGAGGTTCCTTTTGTGAATTGATAGTCTTCGTGGTTGCTCAGTTCATATTTTGTGACTTGCATCATTAGACCATGGAACTAGGAAGGAAATTGAACAACAATCTTTTATGTGTGTAACAGGGATTTGTCAAGACTACGGTGAAAATATGGAATCAACGAAAGCGTATTCCAATTTGTAAGAAATGTCTACCTTGGATTAGGCTTCTTGTTGTTTTTTTCCATATAGTAAGATGTAAGATACCTGTTCATCAAATGATTTACCATATCTAACTGAGTCCTCATTTTTTTGGGGAATTCATCTCTAAGGGATTTGACTAGTGGTAATTCTATTTTAAGTGATTAACACTTTACTGTAGGTAAGCCTTCGTTTATAAATTTCATGATGCTCATGGGGCTTTTTAAATAATTTAATTGGATGTTATGGCATATAATGGAGCTTGTTATTGCTGTAATTTTGTTGGTATTATTTATGAATCCATCATCACAACAGTGTAAAGAACTACTTTTATATATCATGTTCTTCGTAGTCAGAATGGAAAAATTCATAACACTGCTCACGTCCCATGGTTGGAATCTTCTTCCAAGGTCTTCCAGCGAACATCTTGAACTTGCTTGAGTTTCCAAATAGAGAGGCAGTAATTCTTCTCAACTGCAAGTTCTATAGTTGACGACGTTGGCATTCCTAGTGAGCACGGTGTTGTTAAAGGTCGCTAGATATTGCTATTGATGAGAATGGATTCATTAAGGTTTCTCAATAGACTCACTTTTCTTCACATGGTTAAGGAAGTAAAAACTTAGAATTGGCATTTTGTAATTACATTGAAGAGGCCCAAAGAGCAAATGGTGTCTTTAGATTGTTGTAATCCAAAGCAAAATGTAGAAATTACTGGACAGTGTTTGGCTCTTTGCTACTATTGTTGGTTGATTGGTTTGCAAAGGGAAGGGGCCTGGAAAAATAAATATATATCATTGTTTAAAAAAAATAATGAAATTTGACCAAGCCTAAAAAAATCACTTTCTAGTTCAGAAATGACTTGAATCAAAAAATAAAATAAAATCCTTCAAATTCACTATGATTAGAACTTAGCATTTTGAACTCATAGGTGAAAATTTGTAAAAAATCATGAACATTCAATCTACAATTGAATTTAGAAGGAATTTTCAATTTCTACTTTTAAAAATTATTGTAAAACATTGATTTGAATAATTGTTGATCTAACCATATGGGTGTGGTCTATTATAAATCATACATTACAACTATTATTTGAGAATCATCATGAAATATTGATTTAAGTTGCATTTTACATGAAGTCTTTACAATTTTGGAAATCTTTGTCACCCCCTTGGTTCTTTAGGGGTTATAGGAAATTACAAGCTTCACGGAGATTTTAGAAGTCCATACCAATATTTTTGCAAAAATCTTGATTTTAAATGATTTTCAGCTTCACTAAGAAAACCTAGCTCCAATAATCTATTTCTTCTTTGATTTTAATTTTTTTCAAAATTATTAAAATGATAATTTGTGTAACACTTTCAAAAACGTACCTTGAAAGGTGAAATTACACCATATTGTTTGCCACTATTATTTCCATTTCTCCAAAAAATTCCATACTATTTAAGCACATTTATGATGACTATGCTTTTTTTTTTATAGAACTTTTAAATTATATGAAATTGAATTTGATTGTTTGGATAATGAGGAAAATAGAAACTAAATGTAGATATATATTACTACCAATCCAAAATATAAAAATTTAGAAGCATTTGTTTGATTGTGAAAAACTAATGAAATTTGATCAAGCCTAGATATGAAATGTCTCTTAAGGGTTAATCCATCAAAGATTGCATCGTCATTCCTTCATAGTGTAAGTTTTCTTTGGTACTAGTGTACATTGAGTCTTTGTCAAAACCAAAAAATAGTAGGAAATGATTTTCTAATTTTTTAATTCACCAAAACTTTGGAATTCAATAACTTCCACAAAAGTTGTGTGAGAAGTTACATTAGTAGTTTGAATAGAAAGCTTTATAAACAAAGGAGTGCAAGGACTTTGTTGGTGTAGTATTTGGATATAAGTTGTAGAAGTTATGTTTTTTTCCAAAATAAGAATTAAATTTCATTTAATTTTTAAATCAAAAAGTACATTAATTTGACATCATATGTTGAAACGCCATATAAATGACATAGATCAAAATCTTTTTGCACCATAGAGCGCAAGGTTTTTATTTTGTGGCATTTGAACATATTCTAATAAAGTGTGGCTCTTCAAGAATAAAACATACCGTTAGTTTGGCTTCAATTTCCTAATTTCTTTGGAATCCAATGAACTAAGACCATGAAACAAGGTTTGTACACCCTTCCTTGCAAAAAGAGCTTGCCAATGGTATCAAAAAGACCAATGGGAGACTACAAATTTCTTAGATTCTAATGTCTTAATCCCTAAATGTCAAAGGCCTATTTTCAAATTCTTGGACTTTGCTCTAAATTGAACACGAAGCCAATATTTTAATAAGTTGTATTAATGTTTTTTGAAGTTGTAACCGTACAAATTGAAATTAGATATGTAAGAGATCACATAAGAAAAGACTAACCCCTGAAAAGATGGCTCCCCCTTCCAAAAATCCCCCGGTGAGTAAGAGTCGTCGATTTGAGGTAAAAAAATGAAACCCCCTCCCCCACCGTTGATTTGGTTGGGAGGGGAAAATAATGGAGTCGTTCATCTAGGGCTGTTGTGGCCGTTTGATTGAGAAAAATTATATGGATTCAGATACGGGAAGGGATACTACATGGATTCAAATACAAGACATTGTATTGATACAAATGCTATAGGGATATGGATACAACAACTATACAAATACAAATATGGAAGCTGTACGAATTTGAGATATCCCATATTGAATGGCAGTCCCTCCCCACCTCAAAACTACAAATGGGGGGATGGGAGGATGGGGGGTTATTGTAATAAACAATTAGTTTTGATTTTCTTTTGAGATGATGGTCACAAAGAAGTACAGTATACCTGCTGGAACCTCTATGTGACTATTATCTCAAAAGATGGCAATATCATTTAGGGATTCAAAGATTATAATGTTAGATCATGAGGGTGTTAAAACTGGAAAAGTATCGTGAAGTCTTTCAATCATCTATATACATGTCAAATCTAAGAAATTGGTTAGAACAAAAATATGAGGTTAAAGTATATAACATATATAACTCCAATTAATTCACGGTTTTTCAAAATCTCTTTTTGAATTGTTTAAATTGAATTTTTAATGTGAATGTTTCTCAAAGATCTAGTATAATTGAGGCTCATTTCCAAGAACCCTCAGCACTGCAAAAAGTCTAGAGTGCAATGGATAACCTTGCACAAAATTTTCAATAGAAAAATAGTTATCCAACATTTCCAAAATTGAGTTTTTGGTGCTAAAACTAGACTTTAAAAAAACTTTAAAAACATATGAACTACTAAAAAAAACTTGGTTAGCCTTTAAAGGGCCAACATGCGTTTTTGGTTAGTTTAGGAATTTTAGGGAGGTACATGTGACTGGAAAATTCCATATTTTAGGTTGAAATTTTAATAGAAGGTAGGTGCAAAGAATATCTTTCATGTGCACCAAATTTCTTGACATCCGGAAATAGGAGTCAAAGTTATGGCCTAATATGTTCCTTTTTTCAGTAACTGGGTAGTTTAGGTATATTAGAAAACATCTCTTTTTTTGAAAAAAATAAATTTAAATTGATTCTCTAAAGTTATATATACATGGAAAGTTTTGAATCATTCCATTTTGATCAATGAGTCAAAAATTTTGAGGACTTTCACTTTACGGATCACGTATTCAAAAATAAGCTTTGAAGTCAATTATTTCACTGAATTTTCAATATTATACAGGAAACAAATCTTACAATATACATTGTTAACAACAACATTACAGTCATTGGAATTGACACGTTTCAGTTTCATAATTAAATTCTGAACACTTTAGTATTTTGAATTGTTTTGTACCTCTTTGTAATTGCTGTTTTTTCTTATATGTTGTACATCTCCAAATGACTTGAAAATTACCATTTATGTAAACAACTTGTTTAAAAGAAAAAATCTAAAAGAGCATCACCATTTCAAACATTTTTCAATAGGACAGGGAGCTTGTGAAGTGCAACTGCCCAATTTTTTGCAAGGCTACAAAAAAGAATTCTGTCAATTCAAACCCTAATATCATGCAATCTGCATGGTGGACATTTTTGAATTTTTTTTCTACATCTTTTCAAACTAGAGTACTGCAAGATTCTATAGTTATATGTATCAAAAAGTTATTTTTTCAAAAATTTGGTACTTGTACTAGAAATGGCAATTTTTGAGCAATTTCAAGAAAAACATTGTCATGGAACTTTAGGGGTCAGGTTTTATTTTACTTTAAAATGTTGTCGACACCATAGTTTGGTGCCTCGGGCATTTAGGGATTACACAAAGAAAACAAACAAATGAATAAGTAAACAAACCTAATTGAAGGTGTTGATTCATCGACCGCTAAGTAGTAGCAAAGTCATTCATTTATTATGTACTTGTTTGTCCATATTCAACCATCTGAAATTGCTATTCCATTCATCCATACAACAATTCCTCACTTTCAATTCATTACACTACAATACAGTTTCACTTTAAATCTTTGATGATTTCCACGCAGTGCTGTAGTATTTCTGAGATTATTTTGAGAACACTATTTAAACAATAATTTCAAATGAATGTCACAAAACCTAAAAATTACTAGAAAGTGCTAGGACCTATTTAATTACAAAAAATTTTAAAAATCACAAAAGGAAAATTTGAAAATAAAAAGAACAACATGATAAAAATAAGAGTAAAATTATAAACAATTGTCACTATAAACATTACATATTTTAATGCGCAATTTCATTAAAATGTCAATATTATTTTAAAATGACATTAGAACAATTCACAACGGCTGTTCTAAATCTATACCTATCCTACATGGTGAAAATGGCACACCATCAAAGTAGCACTTGAAATAATGCCATTTTAATGAAATTATCCATTTTGTATAAATGTAACAGAAAAAGTGTTGCTAAACTTTGTGAAGTTCCATTGCAAATGCTAGCCTACCTACATTGTTGCAATGCCATTCCAAATGTAATGCAATACTTTTATTGAAACCATTGCAAAGTTTTTTAAACAAAATGTGCAAACATTGCACACCCAATGTAACACCCAAATTAAAACCATTGTACAAATGCTAAAATAAGAATTGCAGGCATTGCAAAACCACTGCAAATACAATGCAATACATTAATTAAAACCATTGCAAAATAATTCATACAAATGATGCAGGTAGTGCAAATTCATTGCAAAGATGCTGCAATACTATAAAAAATATATTGCAAAGTTATTCAAACAAAACTTCCAAACTTTGCAAAACCATTGCAAAACCATTGCAATACTTAGACTAGAACCATTGCCAAGTTATTCAAACCTAAATTTAGGACACTGCTTAACCGTTGCAAAAACTGTTGCAAACTCGACACTCTCTTGTAGTGTATTGAGGTACTTAATATCAAAGTTGCAGATCAATCTGCCCAAAGGTGTAGATACAAAGGCTAGCAGCCAAGTCCACATGAGTACGACTTATCATAAAACGATTCTCTAATACAGGCATAGCGGGAAGCATTGATACCTGTACCTAATATCCATTTATATCCGATGCACTCACTCAATATCAGTATGTCAGGCTCACTTGTCGCCTTGGCATCCCATCCTCAATTGACCACGTTAGGATTGGATTCTCCTACCACTGACGTTACAGGTGAGCTTCAGTTCGATGGCAATCGTTGCGAAGTTTCAGTTCACAAGCAAGACCTTGCTCGAGTGTCCGGGCTCTTTCGCCCTGGCCAAGGCCTTTTTGAAATCCGTGAGCTCGAACTTCTCCACGTCGGCCACTGGCAAGATGCCGTCGATGACCAGAGGCGCGACCTCCGCAGCGCAGGCCTCCCGAGACTCGAACGCCTTGGTAACGCTCCCGAGGTTGAACCCTGTGATGGAAACACCACGCAGCACATCCATCACGTTCACCGAGGCCACAGTGCCGCTCAGATGGCCGTACAGGATGATGCGGCCCCCATCTTGCACACTAGACGCCAAAGTTTGCGTCATGGTACCGCAGACGGCGTCCAACGCGACCCACGCGCCACGGCCGGACGTGATCGCCTTCACTCGCGCCACCACGTCTTCCTCACTGGAGCAGATGACCTGGGGCCAGCAACGGCACGGACGGGAGCTTCCCACAGTTAATTACGTTTGCAATTCACTGTGTGAGTCATTTTCTTCCCACCCACATATGTTCAGAATATGACAATTGCCCAAAGTACCTGCTCGTGAACGAAATTATTAAAATGACATTTGATGGAGTTCAGAGCCTGGAGATGTGAGATTCGCAGGGAAATTTATAGTAATTTCTCCCAACAAACTGGGAAGTGTCTACTGATTTCTCCAAAGGAATACTCTATGGGACCCTCATGTTTGTTTCTTTTCGAATTGCCGATTCAAAATTAAACTTATTGAGCTTGACAGTCTTTAATAAGATAATCAATTCCAAGTAATTATAAGGACCAAAGAAAATCGATGTATATTCCTTGACAAAGAACGAGTTAAAGTAGAACTTAGAATACTGGATGGTTTTGTATCCAGATTGAATTTCTTTCCCAAGGCACTCACTGACCTGGTGGTGATCGCCTACGGCCAGTAATTCCGCTTTCTGCTCCGGCCGGCGCACGATATTGATCATTTGGATGCCCCAGTGCTTCGCGAGCGAGCTCAGTTGCTTCCCGACTGTGGAACCCGCGGCCGTCTGGATTACGTACTCGCCTGGCGGCACCGGCTTCAGCTGCTTCAACAGGGAGTACGACGTCCACGGATTGATGACGAACTGCACGGCTTGCTCATCAGTCATGGCGTCCGGCACAGGCCACACCATTTCTGCGGGCAGGCTGATGTATTGTTTCCAGCAGCCTTTGCCTGCCCACACCGCGACCGAGGTATGCGGTTGCACGCGCTGGCCTTTGTGGAACTTCGTGACGCCTTCTCCTACCTGCCCCACTCCAGGGTTGTTTCCACATCGTCAGCGGAAGGGTGAGCGAAACCGAATCTAATGGATTTCTTACTTAAAACAGGCTTCCTACGTTTTAGCAAGCGTGAGCTGCAGCGAAATAAAAGACTTCGCTTCCGCTTACGATGTGTAAACGAGCCTTCAGAGTATATTCCATTCACAAGTAGGAGCAGGTACTTCATTAGAACATACTGTTCGAATTCTTTCTGTACAATTTACGTCCCAATTTATCTATCTCCCTACGAGTCATTGACTTGCTACCTGCGGTGAATCGATGGACACAGACAGTATATCGTAGAGTGAATGTCAGTCACAAGTAGGAGCAGGATGGTGCTTCATTAGAACCACACGGTTGGAATTCGAATTGTGCAATTTACATCCCAATTCATCTAAGTATCTCATAAGTCATTGACTTGCTACCTGTAGTCAATTGACTGACACATATATGGTAGATATGCCAATTCTCGTGCATATTTCACAATTGAGGCATTCTGTAACTGTGGGTTGCAACGTTTTGACCTAAAATTTCTAAAACATGAAAGCTCTTCGAGATGAGTTTTGAATTTGAAAAGATATTTGGAAATTGAGCTCGACAGTTGTGGCCTTTCCCTCATTCCAGCAACACAACACTGGTTGAGACAATTCTAAAATCCATGCCATCCATTCACCAAACAGTGTCACCGGACAAATGCTCTTGCTCGATGCTCGGGAGTCTAAAATTATCACTATAGCAAATTTGACCTACAAAACACTTGTTGATTGATTGATGAAGAGACTGTCATGAAACTGTCCGATGATTGGCATACCTCGTGAACGATGCCGAAACCCTCGCATCCCGGAGTGCCATTGTGAACTTCGCGGCTGAGAATGAGTAAATCATAAACATGGATATGACGCATGGAGATGTGCACCACCACCTCCCCTGGTGCAGCTTTGGGAATGGGCAGCGTCACCACTTTCAGAGTGCTCCAGGGATCCTCTGGAATGAATCCCTCTTGCACAATCGCCAAATTCGACATAGTGACTCGAATTATTATTCCAGTCTCTAGCTCGAGATCGATAGAATCAAAGCGCTCTTAGCTTTGTATGACTTCTATTCTACACCTTGTGCGTCGATCAGAGGGTGCTGTATTGATAGACTTGGTGACAGATCGACCTGAGCTTGCAGTGGTGCAAAGGGAGGGAGATCCAGGGAATTTCATGTTGAAAGTAAGTGCCTTGAGAAATTTCCATTTTGCTTGCTCTCCAAGGGAATTGAAGCAAATGATGTTTCGTCCCGTGCTTCCAAAAATCTTCCAAAGTCAAGGCTCACAGACAATATGGTGTTAATAATCATATGACCTCTAAGGACCTATGTAATGGCTTTTGTGATTCACTAAATATTCAATAGCATTAAGCACTATGGAGGTGACTCCTGTAGAAAAAAATCTCTAATTATAGAGCATAATGCCTTGGTAATAGTGCCTAGAACTAATATGAGTGCCTGGCACTCGTAAGAGTGTCAAGCACTATTATCAAGGCACTCTTGCGTGCTTAACGTAGTAGGATGCCCTCGCACATGGGCCTCCTATCGTGTGACGGCCCCACCCCTCGAGCTCGGGCTACTGCCCTCACCATCAAGGTAGGGCCCTCACACAATGGGAGGCTTGTTTGTGAGGGCCTCCCACTATACAAGAGCTGAGTTACCTTTCTCCCAAATGAAATGATGTGGAATGTCACACCATGTTGTCTCTCGGATAATTTGACGTGGAATATTCCACATCCATGAATGGCTTTGAATATCAAATATAAAGATTAAATTTCAATATTTTATAAAAGAAAATAATAAGATAATCAATATTCAATTCATTGAGAACAATAAATTCAACAACTTCATCACATGGCTTCATAAGCTACTTGGGTTTTGAATTCACATACTTGAAGACAAGATTATTATATACATATGGGATAGTAGTAGATAAAACAACCCATGTGGGATATGTAAGTTAGGATTTGTAGGAGCTCAACCGCTCGTAGTTAAGTCCAAAGCAAGAATTGTATTTGAAGTAAAATTGTAGACCTCATTTAGACATAATAGAATATATATTTTTTAAACATTTTGAACTCAAAAAAGTTGGAGGATCAAGTTAAATTTCATCTCCAAAAATGTGTTTCAAATTTTAAGCCTCCAATCAAAATTTATGAACCAATTTCAAGAGGGTTTGGAGGGACATTTCTTTAACATTTTCAAACATCTTCTTTGATATTTGTCCATAGCTTTTAATTTAAGACTCTAAATCTCAAACAAATTTTTGAAGATGACATTTATCTTGATTTTCCAACCTTCCTCAGTTGAAAGTTTGTGGAAAAAAGTTAGACTAATATGCCAAAATGAGGTTTAAAATACTATTTTGAACACAATTTTTACATTTTGACAGTGAGTGGTCAAGCTCTCATCTTTAAATTGTTCCAATACCCTTTTAAGGATTCATGATGGACAATGCATTTCATTATAAAAATGACATCTCTATCCGTCTTTTCCACAAATATCAATGAAACAATCCCAAAATTTTGCCATAAATTTTTTTGATAAACCATCCTAACATTTGTTTGCAGATTTGTTTGTTTGATCCTTGAATTAGTCAAAAAAAATAGAACTCACCATAAATGTTTTGTCTCTATCTTGATATCAAAGATTACTTTAATTCTCGATGATGTAGGGATGAATTTTCTAGATGAGGACTCAAAAGAGGAACTCCTTGAATGCAACTAATTTTTATGCATTGAGGAGACAAAGATATACAAAGAGTATCTTTCTAGTCTTTGCAATATTTTATAATGAGCATTTGAAATTTGAAAAAAGCACTACAATTTCAAAGTTTGGAAAGCAATATTTGATAGAATGTTTTGAAGCCCTAGATAATTGAATAACAACTTACTCTATATTGAAATGTTTTTGATTAGTTTGGTAGTTTGGGGGGAGTAGATTGGTTAATTGACTTGCTAAGCTCATTTAATGAAATTAATAAATAATTTTTACTTTAATTTAGAAATTTGGTTAAAATTCTTGCAAAAGAATATTGTTGATTATGTAGATGATAGCAATTATTGGTGTCATTTTCATGATAGAGTATGTCAAACTAGTGCTATGACAACATCAATGCATTCAAATGATATCATTGTTGAGCAATGGTAATGAGGTGTCTTTGGGGTTTATTAGTTTATAGGGAGGAAGTATTCTATTTACTAACTTGGAGAAATTTATTGGAGAAAAAAATCATTGCAACTTGTTTCATATGCTTCTTGGAATAGATGCTCGTGTGATATATTTTTTGATTGTTTTGGTGTTACTTCTTCCTCCATTTATTTTGTTTGTTGATATTCCAATATTCAATAAGTGCTAAATATTCTCTCTCTAGGTACGGTACAACGGCTTTTTTTCCATTTTTATGCAGTGCCAAAGTGGCAATGTAAAATGTTATGGTGGTACTCCAAATTTCAATATTCATCTACATATTGGATAGAAAATATTACATACATACATATCACATGTCTCTAATTTTATTTTCATCCACAATTTAGCAATTTCATCCAAGTTTGTTTTTTATTCAAAGTATTCTCATGAAAAACTTCATGACTTTTTGCCATGTTTTAGCCAAATTATTTTTTCTAGTGCAATCTAAAACTAGAAAGCTGATTTAAAGCCTAATATGGTATTATCGTTGAAAATTGGCCTTTAAGATTTTAATTTACAAAAATCAAGTTTTATACCAATACCATGTTTCAAATTGGTATAACATTGGTTTTAACAATATTGACATTATTTTCCTATGAGAAATTGGAATTGTTAATAATAATTAACTAAAAAGTGGTGGTTATTCAAAATGAAACCAAACTACCAAAATATCTTCATTAATAAAATCACCAAACCTCATCAATCATTAGTAAACCAACTAAACCTACTACATAAATTTTGGAGGATCTTAAATTTGACATCTTATTTTTTTTCTACTATACTCTAAAATGGAGGAATTATACAACTCCCTATTTTGTATGTAATCATATAAGATGCATATTACCAATGCTATGGTAGATCCAAGAAAGGTATAAATTTTTTATCTCAAGTAGTTTTCTAAATTTTCAATGGTCATCTCCCCAAGTACCAATTGCATCAACATTGTTTCATTCTAAAATTCTAAAATAGTAAGAATATGACAATTTTTTTTGTTTGCTATAAAAGTAAGAAAATCAAAGATCCATTTTGAAGAACTTTCAGATGCAAAGATGTAGAATCAATAGTCTTGATGGTTTATTGCCTCTAAGGAGGTTTTAAAAGTCAAAATTAGAAGTATGTTCCTAAATGATGAGGTTTTTGTATGTTTCAAGTTAGATAAAGATCTACTTTAAAATAATTGAGTAACTATTTTTCTACCTTAGCATTACTAGTTAATACAATAGAAAAGCATGAAATGAAAACCAATAGTGAACAAAAGATAAAGGAATAATACAAGAAAAGAGCACCAAGTAAAGCAAACCACAATAAAGAGACAAAGAAAGATTATTAAAACAAGAAGGCCTTGTCATATAATTAACTATTAATAACTTATTTAAAATAATGGTTATTAAAACAAATTTTTTCCTTCTAGTTGTCATAATTAGTGAATTGGATGTGGAGTACTTAAAGCAGTCTACTCTAAAAATGTCCATTTAAGGGCTTGTCTGCTTTTCTCATGGGTTTCAATTGTTGGGAAGATTCTAATCTCATTTTCATACAAAGAGAGATAGGTGAGGAGTGATTTCACATTTTCAAAGCATTAGTGAATTATTTATGAATTTTCTAAGATTTTTGTTATACACACCTACTTGTGCTTCTAGGTCTTCTACAATCCATTTACTTGCAGCTTTTAAAAAGATATATAGAAACCAAGGAGAATCATTGTCTCTTGTAATAGATAAAACTTTAACCTTGATCCCATCTCATTATCTCTCATATATCAATTTTAGGACCACCTCATGTTCAATTATTAAAAAGCTAATTATTTGATTGATTTGAACGAGACAATTGCTTTTAGAGCAGATTACGTTACAGAGACCAATGTCCACGGAAACAAATACTGTGCCAAACAAGGCACCAAAACAAGTGAGAAAGACTAGGGATTCCACTTTCCAAATAACGTACGTAGCTGGGAAGTCGATGATTGTTAAAGACTGCGGTGATGACCACTGCAGATATTAAAATGCAAATGGGAGTGTAATGGATCAATGGAGTGAGCGCACTCAGTGTGATTGCCACAAGGATAGCCATCACTATATTCGCCATTGGGGTTCGACCCCCTGCTGCATAGTTCAAGGCTGATCTTGAGAAGGATCCTGCACATGTGAAAAATTCAATTTCACGCCGCATAGTTGGCTACAAGATCATTCTATAAAGTCCAAAGTGCAGTTGAAGGATCATAATGTAAAGAGAAATCAATTACCAGTGGTGACATAACACGAGAATAAAGAGCCGCATATGTTCATGAAGCCAAATGCCACCATTTCATTGTTGCCATCCAAGCGGTGCCCGCGCAACTTCGCAAAGGTCCGCCCAATGGCAAGGCCCTCTGTCATTGCGATGAGACCTGCAATAAGGCCAATCTTGACTGCTGGTCCTAAAAATGGACCGGAGAAGAAGACTTGGTCTGCTGTAGAAGGATTCAACCCTTTTTTGATGTAACTTGCCTGCAATGAAGATTCAACCCACAATGCAACCTTTTATGTTAAAATTTAGAGAAGTAAGAACATTGCCCTGTGGAGAAAAATCATCTGGTGATATCCATTAATCCGGGATTATACACATATCGTTTTCCACAGTTCAAGGATGAGTGGACTTCATAGCATGAAGACTTGGCTAAGTTTGTACAGATTTGGCACTCAGGATCACAATATTCAGCACTCCGAAACATGCCAAGGAAGTGAAAACGATGACAGATTCCACTGAATTCAATGACCCCAATTGTGAATGAGTTTGCTTTACGTTTTGGACGCCTTGTTTATCAATCCTTGTGGCAATAACCAATGCTGTTGCAATGACCATGGATAACATAGGGGCAACGGCAGCGACCCAGAAGAATTTCGGCTTCTTCTAGCCTGTAACACCATCCATTTATCTCCAAATCATCGCCTTTTGCATCCTTAATTGTTGATTACAATACCTGAATTAAGCCCACAAAGTAGAAGAATGTTTACACACCAGGAGTTTTGTTCTGGACAAGAATGCAATAAAGGCAAGCGTCATGGCAATTGTCCGCCAACTCCACTGCGCACAAGCTAGGGAGCAAGCACAAGCAGGTCAATGTCCAGAAGCAGATCGGATGGTTAAGTAATTAGTACGTCGGAAGTCATGCAGGATTGATTTTACACCCGACTAGTTCAAACTTGATAGAAAGTATCAGTTGTCATCACATGGTTAAATAATTGGTTGAATGTGACTGAGAAGGTGCGGTGACATGGAAATGGATTTGGGTTCCAGGGTAATCTGAAACGACACCCTGATTTCTCTCAAAAGCTGCGGAACTACTGCACACACTTGAGTATCAAGAGGTTGTTGATTACCTCTTCAGTGTGATGTAACTGAAGACAGAGATGAGGAATTTCATTAAAATGGCGATTATTCCGTGAAAATGGCACGAAGGGGGACAACAAAATGGAAGGAATTCATAGAAAGATGACACCAGGTGAAGAAACATGGAGTTGGGTTGCAATTTGGACTTGTTAAGGATAGAATTGGCACATCTATGAGGTTGACATGCCAAGAAACGCTGTTGTATGTACTCTTGACTTGCGTAAATGGCATGCGGAATATCGCCATTTTAATGAAATTCTTCAGGGGTCATAACTCAAACTCAGTACGTGAATTTTGGAGAAGAATTACATGGACACATTTGACAAGGGGACAGTAAAGCTGGTTGTGCGAGCGTTGTTGAAGTAAGTGACCACCACCCGCTTGGCTTTCTTTGTGGATGCTGATGAACTGCATGTTTTGTGTCTAGATTCTGCAGCTTGCTTGAACTCGACTTTGATTGGGGGGAATGAAAGGGTTTACTTGAATTTGAAACCAGAATTAGAGGTTGTCGGACTCGAAATAAGAATTTCAGGCGTTTTATTGAGGTACTTAATATAAAAGTTGCAGATCAATCTGCCCAAAGGTGTAGATACAAAGGCTAGCAGCCAAGTCCACATGAGTACGACTTATCATAAAACGATTCTCGAATACAGGCATAGCGGGAAGCATTGATACCTGTACCTAATATCCATTTATATCCGACGCACTCACTCAATATCAGTATGTCAGGATCACTTGTCGCCTTGGCATCCCATCCTCAATTGACCATGTTAGGATGGATTCTCCTACCACTGACGTCAGGTGAGTTTCAGTTCGATGGCAATCGTTGCGAAGTTTCAGTTCACAAGCAAGACCTTGCTCGAGTGTCCGGGCTCTTTCGCCCTGGCCAAGGCCTTTTTGAAATCCGTGAGCTCGAACTTCTCCACGTCGGCCACGGGCAGGATGCCGTCGATGACCAGAGGCGCGACCTCCGCAGCACAGGCCTCCCGTGTCTCCAACTCATTGAGGACGTGCCTGAGGCTGAACCCGGAGAAGGACACACCACGCAGCAGGTCCATCGCGCTCACTGAGGCCACAGTGCCGCTCAGAGAGCCGTACACGAAGATGCGGCCCCCGTCTCCCATACTGGAGGCCATAGTTTGAGTCATGGTACCGCAGACGGCGTCCAAAGCGACCCACGCGCCACGGCCGGACGTGATCGCCTTCACTCGCGCCACCACGTCTTCCTCACTGGAGCAGATGACCTGGGGCCAGCAACGGCACGGACGGGAGCTTCCCACAGTTAATTACGTTTGCAATTCACTGTGTGAGTCATTTTCTTCCCACCCACATATGTTCAGAATATGACAATTGCCCAAAGTACCTGCTCGTGAACGAAATTATTAAAATGACATTTGATGGAGTTCAGAGCCTGGAGATGTGAGATTCGCAGGGAAATTTATAGTAATTTCTCCCAACAAACTGGGAAGTGTCTACTGATTTCTCCAAAGGAATACTCTATGCGACCCTCATGTTTGTTTCTTTTCGAATTGCCGATTCAAAATTAAACTTATTGAGCTTGACAGTCTTTAATAAGATAGTCAATTCCAAGTAATTATAAGGACCAAAGAAAATCGATGTATATTCCTTGACAAAGAACGAGTTAAAGTAGAACTTAGAATACTGGATGGTTTTGTATCCAGATTGAATTTCTTTCCCAAGGCACTCACTGACCTGGTGGTGATCGCCTACGGCCAGTAATTCCGCTTTCTGCTCCGGCCGGCGCACGATATTGATCATTTGGATGCCCCAGTGCTTCGCGAGCGAGCTCAGTTGCTTCCCGACTGTGGAACCCGCGGCCGTCTGGATTACGTACTCGCCTGGCGGCACCGGCTTCAGCTGCTTCAACAGGGAGTACGACGTCCACGGATTGATGACGAACTGCACGGCTTGCTCATCAGTCATGGCGTCCGGCACAGGCCACACCATTTCCGCGGGCAGGCTGATGTATTGTTTCCAGCAGCCTTTGCCTGCCCACACCGCGACCGAGGTATGCGGTTGCACGCGCTGGCCTTTGTGGAACTTCGTGACGCCTTCTCCTACCTGCCCCACTCCAGGGTTGTTTCCACATCGTCAGCGGAAGGGTGAGCGAAACCGAATCTAATGGATTTCTTACTTAAAACAGGCTTCCTACGTTTTAGCAAGCGTGAGCTGCAGCGAAATAAAAGACTTCGCTTCCGCTTACGATGTGTAAACGAGCCTTCAGAGTATATTCCATTCACAAGTAGGAGCAGGTACTTCATTAGAACATACTGTTCGAATTCTTTCTGTACAATTTACGTCCCAATTTATCTATCTCCCTACGAGTCATTGACTTGCTACCTGCAGTGAATCGATGGACACAGACAGTATATCGTAGAGTGAATGTCAGTCACAAGTAGGAGCAGGATGGTGCTTCATTAGAACCACACGGTTGGAATTCGAATTGTGCAATTTACATCCCAATTCATCTAAGTATCTCATAAGTCATTGACTTGCTACCTGTAGTCAATTGACTGACACATATATGGTAGATATGCCAATTCTCGTGCATATTTCACAATTGAGGCATTCTGTAACTGTGGGTTGCAACGTTTTGACCTAAAATTTCTAAAACATGAAAGCTCTTCGAGATGAGTTTTGAGTTTGAAAAGAAATTTGGAAATTGAGCTTGAAAGTTGTGGCCTTTCCCTCATTCCAGCAACACAACACTGGTTGAGACAATTCTAAAATCGATGCCATCCATTCACCAAACAGTGTCACCGGACAAATGCTCTTGCTCGATGCTCGGGAGTCTAGAATTCATCACTATAGCAAATTTGACCTACAAAACACTTGTTGATTGATTGATGAAGAGACTGTCATGAAACTGTCCGATGATTGGCATACCTCGTGAACGATGCCGAAACCCTCGCATCCCGGAGTGCCATTGTTAACTCCGCGGCTGAGAATGAGTAAATCATAAACATGGATATGACGCATGGAGATGTGCACCACCACCTCCCCTGGTGCAGCTTTGGGGATGGGCAGCGTCACCACTTTCAAGGTGCTCCAGGGATCCTCTGGAATGAATCCCTCTTGCACAATCGCCAAATTCGACATAGTGACTCGAATTATTATTCCAGTCTCTAGCTCGAGATCGATAGAATCAAAGCGCTCTTAGCTTTGTATGACTTCTATTCTACACCTTGTGCGTCAATCAGAGGGTGCTGTATTGATAGACTTGGTGACAGGTCGATCTGAGCTTGCAGTGGTGCAAAGGGAGGGAGATCCAGGGAATTTCATGTTGAAAGTAAGTGCCTTGAGAAATTTCCATTTTGCTTGCTCTCCAAGGGAATTGAAGCAAATGATATTTCGTCGCGTGCTTCCAAAAATTTCCCAAGTGAAGACTAACAGACAATATGGTGTTAATAATCATATGACCGCTAAGGACCTATGTAATGGCTTTTGTGATTCACTAAATATTCAATAGGAGGTGACTATGGAGGTGGCACTATGGAGGTGACTCCTGTAGAAAAAAATCTCTAATTATAGAGCATAATGCCTTGGTAATAGTGCCTAGCACTAATACAAGCGCCTGCCACTCGTCACAGTGTCAAGCACTATTATCAAGGCACTCTTGCGTACTTAACGTAGCGGGATGCCCTCGCAAATGGGCCTCCCGTTGTGTGACGGCCCGCGGAATATCGCCATTTTAATGAAATTCTTCAGAGGTCATAACTCAAACTCAGTACGTGAATTTTGGAGAAGAATTACATGGACACATTTGGCAAGGAGACAGTAAAGCTGGTTGTGCGAGCGTTGTTGAAGTAAGTGACCACCACCCGCTTGGCTTTCTTTGTGGATGCTGATGAACTGCATGTTTTGTGTCTAGATTCTGCCCGGGATGGAGTCTGAACCTGTAGTTCTTACGGCGATGGCTTTTGCGATTGTGGCAGGTGGTCGAGAGTGGAGGCATAAACATTGAAATAGCTGGAATGACCAAGAACGAGGGCTTGCGGTTGCTAGAAGATGCAGAGGTGGAGGAGATTGTGACGGCTATAGAAACTGAGAAGGCTGCTGCCGAAGCAGCAAAGAAAGGTCCTCCTCGTGATTAGTAGGTGTCAGTTTCTTGAATTAGCGGTGTTCTTGTTCTGTGAACTGCATCGATACAAATCATGTAATTTTTGTAAAGCATATGGCAAAAATCTCGTGGATGAATTCCACCTTGCTTGAACTCGACTTTGATTGGGGGGAATGAAAGAGTTTACTTGAATTTGAAACCAGAATTAGAGGTTGTCGGACTCGAAATAAGAATTTCAGGCGTTTTATTGAGGTACTTAATATAAAAGTTGCAGATCAATCTGCCCAAAGGTGTAGATATAAAGGCTAGCAGCCAAGTCCACATGAGTACGACTTATCATAAGACGATTCTCTAATACAGGCATAGCGGGATGCATTGATACCTGTACCTAATATCCATTTATGTCCGATGCACTCACTCAATATCAGTATGTCAGGCTCACTTGTCGCCTTGGCATCCCATCCTCAATTGACCATGTTAGGATGGATTCCCCTACCACTGACGTTACAGGTGAGTTTCAGTTCGATGGCAATCGTTGCGAAGTTTCAGTTCACAAGCAAGACCTTGCTCGAGTGTCCGGGCTCTTTCGCCCTGGCCAAGGCCTTTTTGAAATCCGTGAGCTCGAACTTCTCCACGTCGGCCACGGGCAGGATGCCGTCGATGACCAGAGGCGCGACCTCCGCAGCGCAGGCCTCCCGAGACTCGAAGTGCTTGAGAATGTCCCCGAGCCTGAACCCTGTGATGGATACACCACGCAGCACGTCCATCACGTTCACCGAGGCTACAGTGCCGCCCAGAAGGCCGTACAGGATGATGCGGCCCCCATCTTGCACACTAGAGGCCAAAGTTTGCGTCATGGTGCCGCAGACGGGGTCCAATGCGGCCCACGCGCCACGGCCGGACGTGATCGCCTTCACTCGCGCCACCACGTCTTCTTCACTGGAGCAGATGACCTGGGGCCAGCAACGGCACGGACGAGAGCTTCCCACAGTTAGTTATGTCTGCAATTCACTATGTGAGCCTTGCTCTTCTCCCACCCACACATGTTCAGAATTATATGACAATGTCCAGGTTACCTTCTTGTTACGAAACAGTAAAAATGGCACTTGATGATTCGCAGCGAAATTCATAAATTGCCGATTCAAATTTGAAACTTACTGAGATTGACAGTCTTTAATGAGGTAGTCAATTTCAACTTTATTTATAAGGACCAACGAAAAATCGATGTATATTCCTTGATGAAGAATAAGTTAAAGAAGAGCTTAGGATGCTGGCTGGTTTTGTGTCTGGATTCAGTTTCTTTCCCGAGCCACGCACTGACCTGGTGGTGATCGCCCGCGGCCAGTAATTCCGCTTTCTGCTCCGACCGGCGCACGATATTGATCATCTGAATGCCCCAGTGCTTCGCGAGCGAGCTCAGTTGCTTCCCGACTGTGGAACCCGCAGCCGTCTGGACGATGTACTCGCCTGGCGGCACCGGCTTCAGTTGTTTCAACAGGGAGTATGACGTCCAAGGATTCGTGACAAACTGCACGGCTTGCTCATCAGTCATGGCGTCCGGCACAGGCCACACCATTTCTGCGGGCAGGCTGATGTATTGTTTCCAGGAACCATTGCCTGTACGCGCCCCGGCCGAGGTATGCGGTCGCACGCGCTGGCCTTTGTGGAACTTCGTGACGCCTTCTCCTACCTGTCCCACTCCAGGGTTGTTTCCACATCGACAGCGGAAGGGTGAGCGAAACCGAATCTATTGGATTTTATACCAAAACCGAATCTAATGGATTTCATACAGTTGAGGCATTCTGTAATTGTGGGTAGCAAACTAGCAACGTTTTAACAATATATTTCTAAAACATGAAAGCTCTTGGACATGTGTTTAAAATTTTAAAAGAAATTTAGAAATTCAGCTTGAATGTTTTCGCCTTTCCCTCATTCCAGCAACTTCACTGGTTTGTTACAATTCTGAATTCTGTGTTATTCTTTCACCGGACAGTGTCACCAGACAAATGCTCTTGCTTGCTGTTCGGGAGTCTAGAATTCATCAATACTCATCACTGTAGCAAATTAGACTTGCAGAACCCATATTTATTTATTGGTGAAGAGACTATGGCATGAAATTGTCCGATGATTTGTTGGCATACCTCGTGAACAATGCCAAACCCCTCGGATCCCGGAGTGCCATATTGGATTACATTGCTGAGCATGAAGAAATCGTAAGGCTGCATGGGACGCATGGAGATGTGCACCACCACCTCCCCTGGTGCAGCTTCGGGAATGGGCAGTGTCACCACTTTCAGAGTGCTGCAGGGATCCTCCCTAATGAATCCCTCTTGCACAATCGCCACATTCGGCATAGTGACTCGAATTATTATTCCAGTCTCTAGCTCGAGATCGATAGAATCACAGCAGGTGCTGTCGATCAGTGATAGACTTGATGAAAGATCGACCTGAACTTTCAGTGGTGCAAAGGGAGGGCGATCCAGGGGATTTCATGTGCACTTGAAAGTAAGTGTCTTGAGATCGTTTCAATGTGAGGAGGAGTTTCCATTTGGCTTGCTCTCCACGCATAGGAACTGAAGCAAATGCAATTGTGCTTTTACTGCTGCTGCAGAAGCCGTTCGGTATATGAGTTCAGGAAAACTTGTAGCGCTACCTTACTTGAGGACTGCTGAGGCATGTGCCCAAAAGTCAAGTGAGGCGTGTCTCTTGGATGAGAGACCTTATTTAATTTCCCGAATCATTTTCGTTCACACTTCAACTGGGATTCCAACGAAGGCCGGAGGCAACCCATTTCTGACCACTTAAACAGGTACATGTATCTGCAGGGCAGGTTTTAACAGTCGGGAAATTTTTCCAAATGGAGAAATAAGAGTTCATAAGGTTTTCATAATTTTTCAGATTTTTATTTCTCAAAACATGATTATTATGAATTTTTAGCTAAAGATTCTATTCTACCAATACTTGTCATGTAGATCTTTCAATTTCTAACCCAAGGTTGGTTGTAAAATTGAGAGTCTTGTAGCCAATCATAATGTGCCACAATTGAGGCATGAATTGTGCTATAAAAATCATTGTTAATCACTTCTTGCACATAATTACACCACACTATGGTGCTAGAATGGGTTGTTGATTAGGAATGGGTAGCCTCCCATATGTAAAGATTGAACAATTCAAATTCTTGTTTTGGGGTCATGTTTAGACAAGTGTTGGTTTGGTATTCATGAAGTAAATGAAGGCCATTAACTTACAACATGTTAGCTTCATACCATGGTCATTTCATATGTTGACAAGTACATATTGGAGATATCAATCCAACATTGGTTCAAGCGCTTCACTAGGGTGGTTGATCGAGACAATTAGAGGTATCAACTCAAAATTCTTATTTATAAATATTTTTTAAATAAGTATAGTGAAATTTTTAATTTTCGTTTGGCAAAGTACCTAAATTCTCATACATTTTAAATTCTTTTTCATAGCCAAAAGTTTGTAAAGGGTCCAAACAAGCTCCCTCACCATACATAGATGATTAGCAATGATATATCCATGTGGAAGTGAAATGTAGACATACCGACAAGTCTTTTGGAAGTAGGACCTTATTTAGTTTCCTCCCTCAAAGTGTAAGTTAATCGAACTATGTTTGAAAAAATAATTTTAGGCTTGGCCTTTGAGGGGTTTTAGGATTTAGTTGACACGGAAATCTTTGTAATTGTAAATTCATTATGCTAGATTTTGGAGGTGTATGTTGTCCAATAGCCCGTATTGAACTCTACATTTGTCAATATATAAACCCCAAAGGTCCAATTCCCATGGTTGCAAAGTGGACCCTATCAACTTTCATATTTTTTTCAAATCCAAATGCTAGTCCAAATTTTTTATGGCCTTTGTTTTGAAAATTGATTAAACCCCAAGGATTTATTGGTTTACTTAAGTTACTTTTCAACTCCCTCAATTGAAATGACATAATAACCCATGGTTGCAAAAATATCTTTAATAATTCTCATTTTTTTTTTTAAATTCCAAAATTTTTTCACCTTTATTTCAGAAATCAATTGGACTTCAAAGCAAGTTTCCATTCATTTTCTCAAGAAACTTTCCTCAATTGAAAAGACATCAGATTCCTTGTGGGTTTTAATTTTAGCTATGTAATTTTAAAATTCCATTATTTTTGTCATAGCTTCATACCACCATTTTCTTAGTCATGAATTCAAATAGACTTCATGGTCACAAAGTCAACTTCTATGTTTGTCAATACAAAAAAAGTTCAACTCTCATATTATTTTTTTAATTCCAAACTTTTTAGGCATTTGTTTCACAAACCAATTGAACCCCAAAGGTTTTCATTGGTTCATTCAAAATCTTTTGAATTCCTTCAATTGAAAAGACACTATGGGCTTTAATTTTAATCTTGTGACTTTAAAATTTCATTATTATTGTCTTGGCTTCATTCTATTATTTCCATCATGACTCTATTCATTTTAGTAGTAGTCCCTCAAATCCCCCCATGGTTGTAAAGCAAACCTTATATACAAAAATAAAAAACGTCATTAATTAAAAAATACAAAAATGTCAATACAAAAATCCCAAACATCATTAATTAAAAAATTGGCTAAACCATTTCCAGCCTAAATGTTGTCATTAGAATTTGTACCTAATGGTAAGAATGTTTAATAAAAAAAATTCATGTCAAATGTTTTGTTTCTTTATGAAACATTTTTCACCTAATGAAATTGATGAAATATTTTGATTGTCTTAAACATTGGATTGATTTTACTTTGTCTTCAATATCATAACTTTCATCTTTTTGGATAGAAAAAAGATGGTGATGATGATGATGATAATAATAATAATAATAATGAATAAAATAGATTAAAAACATTAATATTTTTCCTCTCTTCAATTAGGATTTCTTTTAGGATTGGGGGTTTGATCATGGGTTTGATTCAAAGGTCTTAGAAGGATTTCATTGTCTCTTCTATTACAGTGGTTGTGTAGATTGTGTCATTGAGGTCATGAAAATAGATTGAGGTATCTTTGAATTTTGTACTAATGTCATTGTTTTGAATTCAATGTTTCAACCAAGTATCTAGTTCCCTAACATGTTCCAAGAACAATGAGGTTGTTTGGTGGGTTAAAGATTAAATTTTAGGTGGTAGTGATTCAAGGTTCAAGAAGATTGCCAAAACAAAACACTTTTTCTTTTTGTTTCAATATAGTACAACACTTTTGTTTTTCAATTGTGTAAAAGCATATAGATGTTAAATTACACCCAAAAACTTTATACACCAAATGTCAAGGCCCCTTGTACATATTGTATCCAATATAATTGTTTTCAAAGTATAAGAGACAATGAGGCCTTGCCTACCTCCACTATTATCCACAATTTTGACACTAGCTGTTTTGATTTGACTAGCACTAAAGAATTTATCATCGAACATTTTGGCCAAGTACTAACATACTACAAAATATGACATTTCAACATGTAACTTTTTCCCTTCTCCAAATTTTTTGTTTTAAGTAAGTTTGGAGGGAGAAGGTAAAATTACATGTTGAAATGTCATACCTTGAAAGGTAATGTCTTTGGTAATGTCCTACCAAGTCTCCTATGATATGCCCATTATATATGTGAGTCTACCAAACAGTTGCTTCTAAAAAGAATAACCACAGGTATCATAATTAACCCTGTAACATTGAACAAAGCTTGAAATGGCCTATGGTATATAATACAAAAAATCTACATACAATGTATTGTTGTGACTTGGAGATTTGTTGGATGACGTTTTTACTGAACGGAGGTATGAAAGACACAAACATTCTTTGGTGTAGGGTTTGTATCTTGGAATTCAACTTGTTTTGTCATGGTGTTTGAATTCTTTCATGGTAGTCCCATTGTCAAAAAACCTCAAAGTCCTCTTCAATATTTTGGAAGGGAGATACTATAGTTCAAATATTTTCAATGCCCAATAAACAACTAAGACCAAAACTTTCAAAACATCAAAAAAGTCACCTCAAGATATACTCAACATCAATGGTTTGTTTTTCTGGGTGAGATTCAATCAACCACATACCTAACTAACAACCTAAACTAAAATTAATCATCAACTTCAACTAAATTGGCAACAACTTCAATTCTTTTGGAGAAAAAAAGCTCAAGTTTTACATCTTAGAATGCTCCTTCCATCTTCCCCCAAGTTGCTTCTTTGAGCACTCTCCCTCCTTCCTCACAGACAATCGAGGCTAACTAACTTATACAAATGGAGCTTCCAACTAAATTACAAACGTGGCACTTAGCTTGACTCAAATCCAAAAATAGCAAAGTAGAAAAGAATCAATTCACTACTAGAAAATTTAGTTTTTTTGTTGTTTTAGTCACGTTGATCTAGTCAAAATCTGATAGAAATCTGTTGATTTTAACAAATTTTTGTTAGATTTTGACCGGATCAACATGACCAAAACAACAAAAAAAACTAAATTTTCTAGTAGTGATTGTATACTTGAGAGATAATTATGGACTAAAATATTTGCACAGAGTCAACCAAGAACTCAATCTTGACTCTCAAGTTATGGAGTTACACCAATTATTTGTATAGTCTTTCTTGTTTTTCTCTATAGCGGTGCTATGATGGCATATGCAAGAGCTAAATTAGCCCAAAAGAGGAGGAAGACAATGATGAAGAATGATTGAGTTTGTCACAATATGAACTTGGGCTTGTTTTGCGTTGCCAGTGTTAGGGAGGGGTCAAACTATTTGTCAATATTTTGTAAGCAATCTTATATTGTAAAGTACTTTGCTACCTTAGAACACAAGTGATTAGTGGCCAAAGACAATTGCTTGTTTGGGCCAAAAATTGTGGCACTTTCACCTTCTTGTCTCCATCTATCAAAACCCTCATCTAGCAAATCTCTAGGTCACAACAAATACTATATGGTATCCCAACCAAATGCCCAAGGATTGAGTTATAACATGTAGACCTCATCACAATAATCCTTGGTCTTGAAGGTGGTCAGAGATATATGCACTAGAGAGTCTCAATCCAAAAAATAATCTACTGTAGATTCATTCAAATAGTGAGATTATTTTGTCTTAGTATGCAACTAATATGTCATTTATGTTTCTATCAATTAACCTTTAAATGTTGAGGCGGACGTTTTGCATCTAATGGATGACAAGAGAGAATATAAGTGGTTGGAGGCCTTTCTGGTAGTATGTACTTTACTTGGTTCTATGACATCCTACACAAAGTTTCATAACACCATGTACTCAATTTTGTGATCCCATGTATTCCATTTCATGACACCATGTACTCGGTTTGGTGACATCATATACAATATTATAATTTAGATTTATGTTTGTATATTGTTTGCTTTATGAAATAATGTATGTTTGACATAGGAGCATTGTAAGAAATGTTTGTCCTATTTTCTATCCCTTTTTCCACATAATAATTATATACAAAGGTTTTTGCATTATAATTAATATGGAATATTTTCATAAACTTGAGATTCAAAACTAAGATATTGATACCATTACTTGGAGGTGACACTCTTAGTATGTTTTGTGCACCACGTGCAGCAAGGGGATAATTTAAGGGGGGCTATTTAACTCCTACAGACATTTAAAAGGGTCTCTATTATTACTTAATTTTGAAAAATGCCCTATATTATAACTCCCTATCATTACTTATAATTCCATGAGGGATGCAATTTTAGGTAGGCTATATTCATTATAAGGAAAAAAATGTAATAGAAAAGTAATTGGAAAGTAAAAGTCTTACCACAAAAGTCTAAAGAGATTTAAATAAAATTCAACCAATTCTCATGTGATTTCAATCATAAACTAAGCAAATAACTCAATCTGCACTCTAAACATTGAAACACCAAACACACAAACGCAATCTCAAGAACTAAATCTCCCCTCCAAACTATCAAATACAAAGCACACATAACTGCGCTTGAAAAGAACTGAATGTATTCTCCAATAGTCAAAATACTTAGCACACAAAACTAATCTCCAAAGGAACTGGAAACATTCAATTTCCAAAGGAACAAACATTCATGCACTATACAAACAACTCCACAAAACTAGAAACATTGAAGCAGAACAAACATTCATGCACTAAAGAAACAACTCTGGAAAACCATATAACATTCAAACACTAGAATTAAACATTCAAGCACACTAGACACAAAAACTGATCTTCAATTTCAATGGAAATTGTTTCAAAGGTCTCGGAAGTGTTCAGAAACACAAGATTCTGAAAAACCCTAAGCGAAGCGTAGGTTTCATCTTGAAGCAACTTGACTTTACTATAGAATTCCGGAATAGCAACCTCATCCTCCATTGTCCACATCTTGACTTGGATCGCCATTGTTGCGAACGCAACTCTCGGGCGGAACCGAGACCAGAATCGAGGGGATTCCTCGAACAGACCAAGAACAGGACTAGAATAGAAGGGATTCCTTCAACAAGAGTTGAAACTGGAGTCAAGAATTCTAGGAACAAACTTTAGATTACTTGAAACAAAAGTAGGTACAACTGGTGTTGACGAGAGTGAAGAGCAATGTCTCCCAACTCTCTATTTATACTAGTCTAGAAGTAGGCTAACTTGCTTCGCCTTCAAGAAGAAGTTACCTAGCTTGCTTGAGGCCTAAGGCGACTTGGAGTGTACCCCAAGTCAACTAAACTACCTTACTTCGCCTTCAAGGCGAATCTATTTGTCCCGTAGGGCATTGTAAACTTCCTAGAAACTTCTACTAAGGCGGTGGCTTGTCCCTAAAGGTATCGCCACCGCTATGTGTAGTTTCTCAAGAAGCTTCCTATGGTCTTGGTCTTCATTCGTTGGTTCTCGATCGTTGGCCGTCGATCTTTCGTCCTTGTATTGTATGTCACGTCCGTGACATCACCCCCCTTTCAAGGGGCGAGTTCCACAAGTCCCTCTGTTGTCCAATGACCTGGCAGTAACCCATATGGGAACCCACGTATATTCACGTGGGTCACACTAAAAATACAGAACTAATGGTTGTCAAAATTCTGTTAGCAGAGAATGTTTGGAAGGCGGCGGAAAAACAATCGAAGTACGGCGGAATCTGGTCGGGAACAGTATCGGCGACGGCGGCGGAAAATAGGACAGCGCATTGGCAGAAACAGTGGCGGAGGCGGGCAACTGTATAAAGGTAACATGGTCGCAAAACAAGGACATTGGCGAGGCAGCACAAGAGAAGAAATAACTTACAAGTGACGAGGGTTCGAGCCCGACCTCGGCCTGTAGGCGTATCCCTCAACTGAGCTATCTTGACTGTTGCCTCGTGGGTCACACCAACTTTTCGATGCTTTTGTTCAATGCTTCTGCATCTACACCCACGCCTATCTGAAGTCTTGATATGGTGCTGGTGTTGGTTCAGACGTCTTGGGCTCAAACATTTTTGGATTTCGATGGATACTCGCGATGGAATTCTGCGATCATCTCCGGGGTGTTTGCAAGGTTGGTAGCAGGTTCCCAAGTTCGTTCATGAATCTCGTAACCTTGCCAATGGACAAGATACTCCAATTTTCCTCGGTTGATGCGAGAATCAAGGATCTCTGAGACTTCAAATTCTTTTGCGCCATCAATTTCAATTGGAGGAGGAGGTGCTTGTAGCCGTCCAGGAATAGTAGAGTCTTTATACGGCTCAAGAAGAGAAACGTGAAATACTAGATGAATCTTCATTGAGGGCGGTAATTCTAATCGATAAGCCACATCATTGACTTGTTTGATGACTAAGAATGGTCCAAGACGTCGATAGTCCAATTTATCGCTTGGTCGATGAGTTCTGAGGTTTTGACGGAGTAGCGAGACTTTATCTCCAACATGAATAGGTGGATGTTGCTTGCGAGACTTATCTGCATTCTGCTTCTGGCGTTCTTGGGCTTCAATGAGCTTGACCTTTAATTCTTTTTGAATCTCCAATAGTCGAGTTGCAAGATCTTCAGCGGCAGGACTTTTTGAAGTAGAGAGCTGGAATTAATCAAACCTTGGATGGAAACCATAGTTGGCAAAGAAAGGCGTTTGTTTTGTTGAATCTTGGATGGTGTTGTTGTACGCAAACTCCGCAAGTGGTAAAAGGTCCGTCCAATTGTCTTGATAATAGTTGATGGAGCATCGGAGGTATTGCTCCAAAACTTGATTAACTCTTTCTGTTTGACCATCCGTTTGAGAATGATATGCCGAAAACAATTTGATCTCCACTTGTAAGATTTTGAACAATGATTGCCAAAACTTGGAGGTGAATTGCGTACCGCGGTCAGAGATGATGAAGTCCATGATACTTATACACGTTGTTAATAAACAATCGTGCAGTTTCTTCGCTAGTCACTATTTTGTTGCATGGCACAAAGTGTGTCATCTTGGTCAATCAATCAACCACCACAAAGATGAAATTAGAAGGCGGTAGTTCCACGATGAAGTCCATGGATATGGATGTCCATGGCTTTTCCGGAATCTCGAGCGGCCGTAATAGTCCATACGGTCAATGTCTTGGAATCTTGGAACGGGAACAGATGTCACATGTTGTGACAAACTCTTTGACGGATTTCCACATTTGTGGCCACCAAAAGTCTCTGGAAATAAGTTCCATGGTTTTGTTGAAACCAAAATGTCCCGCCGATGGAAAATCGTGTTGAGACTGAAGCACTCGAAGTCAACATGGGCCTTCCGGGACATAAAGTAGTCTCTCATAGTACAAAAGCCCATCACGAAATTGGAATCTTGGATCAATATCATCTCGTGGCATTTCACCTCCTCGTGATCTATGGATCCGTGGACTAGAAGTGGTTTCATTCGGGGATTCCGAATCTATTACCACTGAATTAGGGATTTGAGAGTCCAAAGTTTGGATCTCTCCAGAATTTAAAATATTATAATGGCTCTTGAATTTCAAAGCCAAAGGATCAGATTGAAGACTTACTCGAATATCTTGGAGAAAGGCTACATCCATTGAAGTTGTAATGTGCGTTGTTCTGAATTAGAGTTGTTCGGGTTTGAGTAGAGTAGATCGCTGTTGGTCGTAAGCTGTGTCTCCCTCCCTTGGTGCAAGATACACTCTTCTGGATAGAGCATCGGATCGAACTTGTTGGGTCCCAAGACGATACGTGATGACAAAGTTGAAACGCGACAGCGATATGCTCCACCGGGCTTGTCGTCGATTCAAAATCTTTGCAGACATGAAATACTCGAGGTTCTTATAGTCTGTATAGACCGTTACTGGGTGTTGAGCTCCTTCAAGGAAATGTCGCCACTCTTGGAATGAGTCGACAATGGCAAGTAGCTCCTTGTCGTGGATTTTGTAGTTGATCTCCGCGGCCGTGAATTTTCGCGAATGGAACGCGACAGGATGGAGACATCCATCTTCGCTGAATTGCGAAAGAACTGCTCCTAAGGCAAAGTCAGAAGCATCGCTTTCAAGGAAAAAAGGCTTTTGATAATCAGGATGAGTCAAGATTGGCGCTATAGTAAACGCCCTTTTCAGATTCTCGAACGCTTGCTCCGCCTCCGTACTCCACTCGAGTTTGTCCTTGCATGTGAGTCAGGTTAGCGGTGCAACAATTTTGGAGTAGATTTTGATGAAACTCCAATAGAAGTTGGCAAAATCAAGAAAACACTAAACGTCTCGAATGGTCAATGGTCTCTTCCAGCCAATAACCGCTTCGATCTTCTTGGGGTCCATCGATAGACCTTCTCCGGAAATAATGTAGCCAAGAAATTTGACTTCGGGTTGGTGAAATATGCACTTCTCTAACTTGGCATAAAGTCCAGCAGAGCGCAGTTTTTCTAATACCAACCGGACATGATTTTCGTGGTCCTTCTCATTTTTTGAAAAGACCAGAATATCGTCGAGATAGATGACCACAAAATGATCAAGGGATTTACAGAAAACATCGTTCATCAGATGTTGGAAAATAGCCGGTGCATTGGTAAGACCGAAAAGCATGACATTATACTCGAAGTGTCCATACCTTGTCCGGAATGCAGTCTTCCATTCATCACCCGCCTTAATACGGATCAGGTTGTAAGCTCCTCGAAGATCAATCTTGATGTAGATCTTCGCTTGACTGAGTTGATCAAAAAGTCCAGAAATGAGGGGTAGCGGATACCGATTCTTGATGGTGATCTTATTCAAACCACGATAATCCACGCACATCCTTAATGATCCGTTTTTCTTCTTCACGAATAGGATAGGAGCTCCTGCTGGGGACTTTGAGTGTTGAATGAAGTTCTTCGCAAGATTCTCGTCCAAATACTTCCGTAATGCAGTAAGCTCATTTTGCGAAAGACTATAGATTGGTCCAAATGGAGGCTGAGTACCTTCTTGGAGATCAATCCCACAGTCGTAAGGTCGATGTTGAGGTAGTATATCCGCATTCTTCTTCTCAAAGACGTCTCGATACTCCTTGTATTGCTCGGATAATACACCTGATTTCTCGGTTGATTCAGCAATCGGGGTTGCAAAAATCATATAGGTAAATCCTTTCTTGGCAGCTTTTACAAATGCTCTAGCTCCAACCATAAGGATGGATTTTCGCTAGGATGCTACAGATTGGTAGACTTTTGGTTTTCGAGGACTAAGGGGTTCGGACTTTTGACTATTCAAATTTTCTATTTTTTGAATTTTATTGGATTGAAATTCTAATTTTCGATTTTTCCAATCTATATTGGGGTTATATCTATCTAGCTAGGAAAGGCCTAAGATAATGGGATTTGACGGGGATTTGATAACATTGAAGACAACGATACTCTGATGTTTCTCTATACAAATAAGTAAAGGTTTGGTTTCTTGGGTTACATCTCCAGACAATAGGGGTCTACCATTGATGACTTCTACTGACACTGGACATTTTTTTGCGACTAGCGGGAATTTATGACGCTCCGCAAAGTCTTTGTCAATAAAACAAGCTGACGCTCCGGAATCTAATAAAGCGCTAGCTTTTATACTATGGCTATCAAATTTTAGTCTAAGCGGGATGATAAAATAAGAAGAGGGTTCAGAGGATAGAATAGGACCTGTAGACTGTCCACTATTGGCCAGCCGCACGATCCCTAATGTGGCTGGTCATCTTCGTTTTCCGAATCTGCAGTCTCGTGACGAGTCTCTCCGTTTGTTGAGGTATAACGAAATTTGTAAGGTTTTGCACTTACAACCTTCGCTGGGCAATTGTGAGCTCGATGTTCTTTTTCTCCACAATACATACAGAGATCTTCTCTTTGACGACGTTCTTTTTCTTCTTCAGTAAGCTTCTTCATTCTTGAAGCGTCAATTTGCATTGGTTCGGGCATGAATGACGTTGAGGATCTTGGTTTTGTTGATATTGCGGAGTCTGCTCGATATCGCCCGGAAGTCAATCGTCGTTCTTGTCGTCGTTCGAATAGTCGGTTGTCGCAACGAACAGCTTGAGTAATGGCCTTTGATAAGGACGTCGGGTCAGGTAGATTTAATAGTAAATCTTTCACATCGTCTCGTAAACCCCATCGAAATGCACTAATAAGTGCATTGTTGTCCCAATTCACGTCGTTGGCGAGAAGTCAAAATTCTGCAGCATATGTTGAAGCTGCCCGTGATCGTTGTTGGTGTGATCGCAATTTCGTTGTTGCAGTACGAACGCGATCTGTTTCACCAAAAGTATTGGTGAATTCTTCAAGAAATGCGTCAAGGTTCGTTAGTAGATGAGAATTTTTCTCTAACAACGGTGAGAACCAAGACAATGCTGTCCCAGTTAGTAAGGTGCCGATTAATCCAACTTGAGTTTCTGCAGTCGAATATCTCTAAGCTTGAAGCCGAAAAACGAGTCGAATCTGGTTCACGAAATCTCGGAACTTCGATCGAGTCCCATCAAATTTGTTTGGAAGACCGATTCGAGGCTCTTTTACTGATTGTTGGTTCGAGACCGCTGCAGCTGAAGGAACAGGGACAGGATTTGGAACGGTTTGCAATTGTTCAACTGCATTCCATAAGTTAGTATTCTCCAACTATAGTTGTTGAAGGACTCTGAGGACTTCTTCCATTGGAATAGAAGATATGTCACCCATTTTGAACAACAAGACTCACAAATAGATAAAGTAACAAATTCTTCCATTTTGAATTCTCGGAATGACTATAGGACGTGAAGATCTCAAAAAATTTAAATAAAACTCCTCTCCACGCTCGTTGACAATAAGATTTCGAAGCTCAGTCTTCAATTTGAACAAAAATTGAGTTTGTAAACTGATTGTTGTACTTGGAATCGAAAGTCGATTCAAGTCCATACGATAATTGAAGCTATCTCGAAAGACTTCTAAACGTAATCTGACGAGGACAAAAAAAGAAAAGGACTCTTGTCAAACTGTTGCGGACGCAATTCTCGAGCGGAACCGAGACCAGAATCGAGGGAATTCCTCAAACAGACCAAGAACAGGACTAGAATAGAAGGGATTCCTCCAACAAGAGTTGAAACTAGAGTCAAGAATACTAGGAACAAACTTTAGATTGCTTGAAACAAAAGTAGGTACAACTGGTGTTGACGAGAGTGAAGAGCAATGTTTCCCAACTCTCTATTTATACTAGTCTAGAAGTAGGCTAACCTGCTTCGCCTTCAAGAAGAAGTTACCTAGCTTGCTTGAGGCCTAAGGCTTTGGAGTGTACCCCAAGTCAACTAAACTACCTTACTTCGCCTTCAAGATGGCCTTATTCGTTAAAATGAGACAATCTGCACATTTTGAGACTACAACCCTAAAACAATTATAGTGATTTATCCTCGAGTCGAGGATAAGATGAGTTTGCAACCTTTGGAAAATCAAAGGTTTTTATATATATTAATACATTGAAATCTCAACTTACCAAATAGTCTTAAAATTGAATAGTTATTATGATTTATCTTCGAGTCGAGGATAAAAATGAGACTACCAAAAGTCTTAATATAACGAATATGGCCTTCAAGGCGAATCTATTTGTCCCGCAGGGCATTGTAAACTTCCTAGAAACTTCTACTAAGGCGGTGGCTTGTCCCTAAAGGTACCGCCATCGCTATGTGTAGTTTCTCAAGAAGCTTCCTATGGTCTTGGTCTTCATTCGTTGGTTCTCGATCGTTGGCCGTCGATCTTCCGTCCTTGTCTTGTATGTTACGTCCGTGACAGCCATGAGTTCCTACTGCTGAACCCTAAAGGCCCTCAACCCCCCCAAAAAAAGAATGAAGGTGCTTCATTACAGAGGATGCAACAACAATAAACCAGAAACTATAGACTCGGACAAAGTAACCGCTGTAAATGAAAAATTCAACAACAGCGCCAACAACCAAACAGAGTAACCGCAGTAGCTTACCGTAAATGCAGAATTCCACACAACGGGAAATAAGGGCAACAATACCGCCTCAAAGCAATTACCCACTTCTTCTTTGTTCTATGAATGGCGGTTTTAGGGTCTCTAATTAAACACGCAGCGAACCTTTCCAAATGAAGGCATTCAAGTTCTTGGAAGTGCTCTTGAACACAGAGATGTAGAACGTATAGAATCCTAAACTGATTTAGTAAAAAGCAAACTTGAAGTTTGAAATGGTTCTACAATCTGTAACGTAGATTGCAACAAAGGAGAGCGCAATGGCAACTTCAGGAAGAAGAACCCTAACTCCAAGAACGACTACTTCCAATATCCTCGATCTCAGTCCATCCATCAATGAAATTCTTAACCGATGCATTTTCATCCATTGTTTCTCGGTCACATTGTCAGATCCAATTGGAAAGACTGATTGTAATAAATAAAATACTTAGGATTCCAATTAGAAGTCACTTTATTACATGTACAAAAATCATAAAAGTCCAGATTTGTAGGTACACTATATTATTTATAATGGATTTGTGCCTTTAAATTTTTCCTCCATTACTTCTAAATCTTTTATAAGTTTTTATAAATTTTACCCAAAGTGAATAAAATCCACTCTATTTTATGCTGCACGTGGTTTCTAAAATGTGGGAAGTGTCATCCCCCGAGTACCATTATAGAACTATTTTGAGTCTTGTATTTTTTTATTTAAAATAAATTTCAAAATTAATTGAGATTTTTTTTTTGCAGTAAGGTAGTATGTTCTAAAAGAGACCATTTAAGGATTAGTTTGCCTTTTTCATAGGTTTCCATGGAAAAAAATATTTTTATATCATTTTTCAAAGAAAAAAATAGACACGGAACCTAACACAAGTGGTTTTGTATTTTTCCAATTTTTTTTGAATTACTTATAAATTTTAAAAGATTTGGAGCATAGACACCTATTTATGACCATAAGTCTCCCAAAATCCATCCACTTGCAAGTTGTAAAGAAATGTGCAGAAATCAAAAACTATAATTGGCTCTTGTAATTTTCTCTCGATGCATTCAATTGCTAAAGTCGATCTAAATGAAGGAGAAAGTTGGTTTTACAGCACACTACCTTATCATCCAAATAGCTATATAAGGTCTTTAGTGCTTTGTAATCAATTGCAAAATTTTCATTTTATTTTTCAATCCCTCGATTTTCTATTGGTTAGGACATTCATGCTATTTAAATTTATCTAAGTACTAGTTAACAATTTTCTTTATTCAATCATAAATGGATCACCAAAACTATAGCAAGATGTCCAAGACATAGTAAGGGAGGCAACCTAGTTCTGAGTACTGAGAGCATCACCACCAGTGCTACAAAATTGGACCACGGCACCAACAAGTGGCAAGGCACTTGCCGCCTTGTGAGATGTAGTATGGCCATCCAATGCTCCTCACCAACAACTCGCTAAAATTGGATTGACCATCATTATTCAAATGTCACGTCATGGGGAATGCCACCGTGATATTCCTATTATACTTGTTTTGAAGCAAAACTTTGAACTAACTTTTGTCCCACATGAACATAGTATTAAAGGGCTAAAAGTAGAAGTTCTATTTTCTAAATTGTAGATGTCTATTACATGAACATGATACTAAAAGATTAAAAATAGAAGCTTTATCTCTTACTTTGTAGACATCTATTACATACACACACTACTAAAGGATTCAAAGTAGAAGCTTTATCACTTACTTTGTAGATATCTATTACATGTACATGTACTTCTTAATATTTATAGATTCTTTAATTTTATTTAGATGTAAATTCTATAATCTTATATTTCTAAGTAGAAATTCTTTTATCATTTTTATTTGTGGATTTTGTCCATCCTTCAAATATGTGTGGAGTGTGCATTGTTGAAGAATTGTTTCCAAAGCGTCCCCACACTGCGAAATGTGTAAAAACAAAAATTCTCCTCGGCCTTACAAAAGTTATTCCCCTTCTTTGCATGTCCCCCACTACCCTCTATTACCTCCACATTAGCATCCACAAAGGTCATAGTCTACGTTGACCAAGTTAGCGTGACTATAAAATTGTCCTCTACAAAGACCCTCTATTACTGAGCAAATGTGAGAGGGACGAGAGGGACGGTAGAATTAGTAGTGTGACGGGATGTTGATGTCAAGCCGTTCTCTGCTAAAAATGCACGGCAAATAGAAAGTGTTGTTGCTAAAGCCGTTGGGAGCAGCTGGTGGCAATGCTCTGAAGCAGATATTATCTGCAGGGCGGGGTTCTTCAGTTGGAAAATGTGCAAAAATAGAAAAGCAGATATTATCTGCAGGGTGGGGTTCTTCAATTGGGAATTTTTTTGTATGCAGAAATAGAGTTCAGAAGGTTTTCTTAATTTTTGAGATTTTATTTCTCAAAACACTATTACTACTAATTTTTTAGCTTTAAGATCTGTTCAGACCAATCAAATAGACCTTCCTATTTTTTGACCAAGGACTAAAGTAGATACTTTGGAGAAGGTATTTATAAGCTCTCATATTTTTAAGAGATTGAATTGTTTGAGAGAAGTCAATATTGAGAGTCCTGTAGCCCATCACAATGCTACGCAATTGCGTCGGGAACTGTGCCATAATTTATGGCTGCTACATTGACAGAATGGGGGTTGCCTTCCATTCTGCTTGGTGTTCTCGCCCTAGCACGGAATGTGCAGCGGTGCCGAAGATGCGAGTTTTGCTGAAGCCCTAATTTCACGCCAGTGGAGCCAATTCCGGCAGGGGAGCGAAGAGGACTTTGTCGATGGACTCCGCCAAGAGCTCGGTGGCGACGCAGTATGCGTCGCTGTCTCGGTAGAACGTGTGGAACACCTTCGCCATGTGCAAGTGCAATCGCTTGCTCGATTGCGGCAACGCCGTGGTTCGCAGCACTTCCATCGTCAGTTGCTGCATTGTGCTGTCCTTGAGTTCTTGTAGATAGGCCACAGCTTCGCTCTCGGAAGCGCCCGGGTGGTCTAGCATGTACAGATGCACGCTCGATTTCTTCCCTTCGAGGGTTTCTCTCTGCACAGCCAGCCGGGACGTTGGGGTAAGCATATACAGTAGCTCAGACAATTTGGGCTATTTGCATGGTATGCAATAATAATCATAAAATAATTGGTTCATATTTGTAGAAAAATGATATCTCGAGCCATTGTTTTTAAAACTTTCCATTGCTAGCTCAGCATGGCGATATATTAGATATTAGTTTCACTTCGATTTTTTAAGCTTATAATGCACAGGGAGATTCTTCTTTTTCCCGAGATGATTTTGCTTGGGAATGGGGAGAAGCGGCATCGGGAAGTAGTTGGACAATTTATCACTGTTGGCACACTGTAGACAGGGAATGGCAATCCGGGAATTATAGATCATCTCCCTGCGTTACGGTACCCCTGCAGTGATAAGAATTGGAATCCCCTGGGTTGTCCAAACCCTAATTTGGGGTTGGACGCTGTAACGTTGTAACCCTCAATAGACTACGGATTCGTTTTTTTAGAATGATGGACCAATTCTATTGATCAAGTTGGGAAACACACGTTCCACTTTTATATCACCAAATTCAGCAAAAGATCATGTGATGTGATTATCAAAAAATAAATAGAAGTTGAACAAGAATTGAGAGCAATCCGATCCCTACATGACCCACCCATGGTGATTAAAAATTGAGGATTATTTAGTTAGTTACCTCGATTCCTGTGATATCGTTGAGGATACGGCTCACGCGGCAGAGGAGATGCAAGAGAGTGTGGTAGTCATCGCTGAGAAGCGCTTCCTCGTTGAGCTTCTCCCCCGCGAAGAAGAAGGCGCTGCAGACGATCGTCTCCAGGGAAATGGTCACCTCCGCGATGGCCATGTACTCGTCAAAGGAGGGGACATACCCAGACTTCGTCCACTGGGACTCTGTCAGGCACGCCGTGAGCCACCGGTCCCACTGCCATTCCAGTGAATTCATACATACATCAACCACTGCGTCTCTAGGTAGCAAACCCTAAACCATCTTCATTCGTTAAAATGGTATCACTTAAGCGCCAACATTGAAAGTGCACAGAGCTTTAAAAACTAGGCTAGGACAGGTATACTGTACATCTTGGGTTCCGAATGGTTGGCAAGAAAACTGCCAATTTCTGCATACGAAACTACAAAATTCTGTGCATAGTTTTGGGTTTCAGCATTGGGGTGGCTACTGTAGAGAACGTCAATTTCGTTAACCTGGAATTTCATTGAATTGGCGCGTTGGCACATTCCATTCAAATGTCTTAGCTAGGGAGCCGGGAGGGGGAATGGGGTGAAAATTCTAAGTTAGCACTGCACGAATGTTGCAATCCATTGAATCCATTTCAATGGAATGTTGCAATCCATTGAAATGTTGCAATCTGCACGATGAAATGCAATTGGCATACATCTGTCTGCATAACAAACTTATGTAAATGTCAAAATGACGCACGGAATACTGCCAATTTAACTAAATTGATGTTAGAGTTTACGTACGTATGATCTGAGATGGTATGAGACGTCTCGCCCTTGCGCAATGAAAGCTTCCGCAGCGATGGCGTTTACTGTTTCGTAAAGCCCGTTGAAGAGCACCCTCGCGCGCTTCGGAAGCCCCTGGACCAGAGCCGGATTCCACGCCTTCACCGCTTTCAAGAAGATCCGAAGCTCTTCCAACGGAGCGCAGTTGTCGAAGTAGTCATCGAGGATGGTGATCAGCACGTAGCACTGCGACCACACCAAGCGCGCTTGCGCCAGTTCGGGCTCAAACAGGGTGGCTGCTGCGGAGAAGTAGCACTCCAGCACCTTCTGTCTCGCGAACTCCAGTTCGGGGAATTGACAGGTCGCGTTCCAGTGCATCACCTGCGCTAGCTCCTGCCTGTGCATCTCCTGACACAAATGGAAGTCGGCGGCGGCTAGGGTCAAATACTCGGCATCATCCTTGTGGCAGGGATTCAAGGACGCTCGATGCTCCAGGCGGGGAAGGCTGGTGCACCAGGGGAACTTCAGAGCAAATTCCACCTGCGGGGAAGTGTCAATTCGTTATGATCAATCTTCAAGAACTACTGTCAGAACCAGAATCTCCACCTGTCGCAGATGATATTATGCAAATTTGGACAAAATCTTCATGGGAAGGAATGTATTCGGGATGAGGAGGACATCCAACACGTAACTAACTTACTTGAAGTTCCAAGCATGAGATCGACTCCAAGCTTACACAATCGAAAGATCCCAGAAAATTTCACGCAATAAGTGATGGCCAAAAATGCAATTTGTCTGTTGTTGTATGCGGTATGAGAAGAACACCCAAGCAGACTTAATTGAGCAGGTACTTACCTCGGCTGCGTGTTCGCCACACTCTTGGCTCTCGAGTTTGCGTTTCAAGTAATTGCGTGTGAACGCCATGGCATTTTTGAGGACACTCTCCCCAGGAAACAAGGTTTGCGAGGCGCGAAGCAGATTGAGCATAGCTGGGACGTTGGAGCCATGCTCATGAGTCTCTTTGAAAGCAACCAGGTCATCTTTGTTCAAGAAGCGTTTGAAGCAATCTTCTTCGACGTCGAATCCGTGGGTGCGGAGAAGCCGGAACGCGGTGGCTGTGGCGTTCAGGTCTTGTACCGTTTCCCGGTCGCCGCCGCTATTGTCCCAGCCTAGTCCGTAATCGTTGGACCAGAACCTGCATAAATATTGGAGATCACTCGAATCATTGTTAATGTCGTTTAAGCATAGCAATTCCATGAAAATGGCGCTGGAAACGCACAAGAAATTAAAGAATATGAACCGATTTAGAGAGCGGGGTGGGGGAGCAGTGTGGAAATTAATTCTAGCTTAGTTCTGCAAAATGTTGTGAATTAATGGGAAGCAATAATTTGCACATGTATGTATCGACTTAACAATTAAGTTGATCAACAAAATGGCACATGGAATACCGCCGTGTAAACGGATTGACGTTAATCGTCATAGTGCCATGTGAACAAGAGATGACAGTAGTATGGTATGAATGCTGATAGTGCACCAGTTTCTGTGGTGGTTTTGCAATGCCTGTCAGAAATCTACTAACAATTTTGTAATTTGTTTAGTATAACATTACCGTATGCAATGTAAACTATGTAATTGCAACTATTTAAAATTGCCATAGATTTTGCCACAGTTTAGGCAAAGTCTATGTGCAGGCATTGATTCTGTGGTCAATGCATTTACAACAAGTTTTGCAGCACTTTTTGTTGTGGAAGACTTTTATTAGCGAAGTATGTACGGAACCGCTACACAACTGAATGTTGCAAAATGATGTGTTGCAACTAGAGTAATTTGAAGATCAGTTCGTCGAATTGAGGCGTGCACATACAATATATACCTGTTTACATATTGAAGACAAATTACGGTTTCTTCTTTGAAGTAGCGTGAAATTCCCAATTGTTCGAGTCTGTTGACAATCCACAGCTTTCGATCCAGCGAGGTCCCGCCATTGACCACGTTTCGGAGGTGCCTTCTCACATTTTCGATGCACTCGTTCATCTGATCATTCTTTTTTGTGCCGTGAGTCGAGTATAATTCGTAAGTACGACGTACGTCCTATAATAATGGCAGCATTCCACAAACGTGGCACTTTTGAGGTTTAGAAATGTATCTCTCTCTTAGATTTCAGACCATCGGTCTGAATTCTATACTAGTCTTAGAAGTTGAATGGAAAAGATGGCATATGAATATCGCTATTTTAATGAAATATTTGTTTGTGTACAAAAAGAAATGAAATATTTTCTTATGGATGAGTACTTGTCAAGAATAGTTATTGTTACCATAACATTAAGGTAAACTTGCCTATGATAGGCAAACCACCCATGACATGCACTTAGGGAACTACCCATTAGAGTCTTATAGACAGACTTTTCCTAATAAGTGGGATTAAGTTGGTTTGTGGCCATAGTCAATGCCTTGGGAGATGGACATAGAGTTACTAGTGACTGTCATAGGACACTTACACAACTTGTTGACATAAAAAATTATTTTTTTATTCCTTCATGTCACAGCCATGTCAGGAAATCTTGAAGCCATATTAGAAAAGGTTGTGATTGCTTTAGGTGATAAGATAACTATTATGAAAAACACTTTTTGTTGATTTGGGGTAGTCTATAGACTCTTTGGACCAATTGGGCAACATACTTCAAAAATTTGTAACAAATTCATACTTTGTCCAAATAAATAAATTTTCAGTTGCTTCTTTCATTTCTCACATTTGTCTTTGTATGGAAAAAAATCTGAAGGTTTACCGTATTGGATGTTTAGTTCTGAGGTGGATGGTTTGTAAATTTAGTTTGCTGGTAATTAATGTATATATATACACTGGAGGCCTCACATGACAGTAGCTTGGATTACCTTTAGGAAGGGCGGAGGAATTCTCGGTAAGCCGGTGTCTCTGTTGCCGATCATTTGGTCCACTGTAAAGGGCTGACCATCAGTTACATTCACGGAGCATCTATCTTACAACCAAGCTCTCTTCACAGTAACGTAGAAGCATCAGTTGTCAACCATGCCCAGTATCCAACCTGTAGGGAGTGTTATTTCCAGCCTCAGGCCAGAACTCAAGCTTTGAATGGGTTTTTTTTGTCCTTTTCAAAGTCAGGACTAATAAAGTCATGACACATGTTGTGAAGTAGTAAGCAAGAAAGTAGTTCTTCAATGATCAGAATTAGAGTACTCTAAACATTGACTATGGGTCAACAATACTTTTTGGCTCCTAAAATTCATAGTAACTTCAATTTCAGGAACAAAATTCTGAAAATTTTGCTATCCCCATATTTCCTATCTTCCTACATGGTAAAAATTTCCACCATCCCATACTCCTCACCATTTGCTCCAAAATCACTTAAGTGATCCACTACTGCAGCTTCTACCTTACTGATTTAATTATTTCCGCAACAGGTGCATGCATCCAAGGTTCTAATTGCAAACAAAAACTTCAATAAAATAAAAACGTTTGGATCAAACTCAACAATTATAGGCAATTTTGTTAAAATGGCAAAATTCCTCTACTTTGGCAGTTTTTACAGTTCAAAGTGGGCGTTCTGAAGTGTACAAATGTCATAGATGTCTTAAATTTATATCATTCTTAGATGTTTAAAATCTATACCTAGGTTAGATGTCACTTTTACAATTTAGAGCGGGCGGTCTAAAAATGGCACATGGAATGCTACCATTTAAAAAAAATCCTCATACATGTATGTGATCCTTGGATTAAAACAGGATTGAATTTCTTTAAAATTGGCAATATTTGACAACTAAAGCCAAAAATTGTGACATATATCTTCGCAAACAGGGGCTAATCTCAAGCTACAAACTAGGAAGCAAAATTTCATTAAAATGGTGGTATTTCACAAACTCAGCATTTTTACGATCAGACTATGCAATGTGAAATTTATAATTTTATATCAATCCTAGACTTTAGAGCTGAAGAAGGAATAGAATGGAAAAATGGTGTATAGAATACGACCATTTAAACAAAATTTCCCACTACTATACGACTGGTACAAATTTTGGTTTCAAGTTACACAACCAAAGTTACACCAAAAGTAATGAGGTATTGAAATACAACCAAAATACAATGACTAGTTCAGGTGAACAAAATGAGCATAATGGATTCAGATTTTCTTGGTTCTAAGGTAGTCTTCAGACTCTTTTGGACCATGATGCATCGAACACTTCAAAAATTCACAGCAAATTCATACTTTGTCTAAAAACATAATTTCAATTGCTCTCTCTCTTTCTCACACTTATATTAGTGTGGGAAAAAAATTGAAAAATTTCAGCAACAAGATGATGTCAAACTCCTAATTTTGACCACAATGGGCCGTTTTACCTTATATAGTAAAATTTACATACCCACCAGTAATGCCTGCATGGAGGGTAAAGTGTGTAGAATCACAGTGCGTACCAGGACTTTGATTCAGACACCATGTGACTGCTTGCAATTTGCTGTCTGTACCATGCTCCTGTGATCCATGAGGTGGTAATGTAGGGAAAGAACTGTCACCTGTTGATCAAGAAGGCGAACAATCATGCAATTTTTTCAGTCCAGGGCCCAGAGATATATGTAAATGTTTGCTAGTACGTGAGTGAATTAGTAAATTAAACCGCATATTAAGAAAATCATGATCACGCAATGCAATCATCAACTTGACAATATATTTTGTTAGACTTAAGTGGTTGCTTCATCCACTGGTGGTAATCACAGGGAGAACGAGAGGCCGATAAGGGGGGTTGTTTTTTGGGGGTATGTAACTATACCCCCTCAAATTTTCTTATTAAAAAAATTGGGGGTATAGTTACATACCCCCCCCCGAAAAAAAACTCCCGGTCTCCCTGTGAATCATACTCAAGGTAGATTAACTTAATTTGCTATATCAAAGCATATGTACTTACCGTCTAGAGCAGAATTATTTCTTATCTTCAATCCTGCCGCCTTGATGCAAGTGCGCCTGTTCCGTTCCAATTTCTGGTGCCAATGGATTTCTCCAGCAGGGCGACAAGAGCTGCAGGAGATCGAAGCTGCAGGACATCGACCAAACTCCCCAATCGAAGTACACCCTACCAATGTCGTCGACATTCTCCCAGACCTGCTGCAGCCCTGCATTTCGAACCAAATCCAGAGCCCTAGTTTACTGTGTAAATATCGTTCCGGACTGACTGATCAATCGATTGAAGCCACCCCAGAAACCACACTCGCAGCACACAATCAAGCTCGATTGTTCCGGACTGACTGATCGATCGATTGAAGCCACCCCGGAAACCACACTCGCAGCACACAATCAAGCTCGATTGGTGCAAAGGCCGGTTCAATTCTAAAGCATGGGGAAGTAATGAAGAAATACATATATATCTAGCTCTCAGCTAGGACTACTAGCTAGTTAGTATTATAAGTAGGTTAGCATGTTGAATCAGTACCCCTGGGCCGGCCCTAGTCGATCATACTTATACATATGCAGCAGGCAACTCTAGCTAGATATCGATCGATCTCCTGTGCAACATCCAAATTTGGTGCATTGAATTGTACGTGAACCGAAATGGTGGTAGAAATGGAATTGTGCATGAACCGAAATGCCAGTCTGGTGCGTAGGAAGCTCCCCATTGCACATATCCAAGCTTGCTTTCGTTTGTCCCAATAGATTCCTAAGTGGACAAATCTAAGTACAAAGTGATTGCGTGTGCTTTTGATCATGCATACGCTTGCATGTTACGCTTGCATGCATGTTGTACATTTTCATGATTGTAGTGTGCGCAATTTTTTCACAAGCGTGCAATTTTCTATTATTATATTCAATCAACTGGCAGTTTAATTTGAATCGCACTAGGGTTGGCCTCGAACTGCTGACAATCTGACATAGCTAGGTTGGAAATGCATGAACCACAACAACTGAACAGGCTCATACTTCAATGGCACAGCTGATGAAGAGCATCAAAACTATTGAAACATGCAAGTGAATGCTCAAAGCTCTCAAAAGTAGGACGAGTATAGATTTGAGTATTAGGCTATCCACCTTAAAATAACGATAATTTTGTCCAATAACTTTGGCACCTTAGTTTCGGAATGTACATTTTAAAAAATAAATTGAAAAAATTGATATTTGTCCTAGACTTTAGAACTTTATGAACATATATTGCAATTTTTGAAACATGAATCATGCTAATTGAAGGAAATTGATTGTTAGTACAAGGAATTTTGTTAAAATGGTTTAGGAATACCATGTGCCATTTTGAAAGTGCCTGCTCTTAATCATAAAAATAAAAGCTAAGAACCATAGGGTTTAGACTATATTCATATCTTATTTTCACTTTGTTCAAATAATACATCTTTGATTATGTTGGAATCCCTTTTCATTTATCAATTTAACCTATTAGGAAAAAATCTTGCCATTTAATAGTAATTATACTTAGTTATAATTTGTGGCAATTAAAAGTGTGCATGTCATCATACAAATTCATCACATTGTTATTTTTGTTGAGTCTAATAGATGTTTTTAATACTTTTGAGTTACTTCTCCTTTTTGTTTTATTCACTTGCTCTCTTTAGTCTATTGTAATAGAGGTTTGTGTAGATTTGAGTGCATGAAAATAGAGGGATCTTTGCAACGTTTTTGTTTTGAATTTGTTTTAACTTCAAAATTATCTAACGTGTTCCAAGAATGGTGAGGTTGTTGAATGGTTATGCCATTAAATTTAAGATGGCTAATAGTGAATTGGGGTTGGAGAAGATTGCAAACAAACCACCTTTTCTTTTTGTCTGCAATATAGTGCACTCTTTATTTATTTTAAATCATATGAATTTTCAACACCAAATATCAGGGACACTTGTATTGTACCCAATAAGATGGGAGGCTCAAATTGCAAGCGGGCATTTAGAATTGCCATAAATAGTGCAATGAGTTTCAAAAATGAATCACAATTCGTTCAATGCGGTTTTTGCGTTTTAATTGTTTTCTTAAATCACTTTGAGTAAAATATATATTCATGTAAGGCTAAAATAAATGAAAGTATGATGTGGATCATTCTCAAAGAGCCAAAATTATAGAAACATCCGCTAAGTTTGAAGTGCTCCATTCAAAGGCTAATTTTGATTGAAGATTGGTTTAGTCTATGAACACCAATGGCTACCTTTTGCTTGAAAATTCATAGTTAATTCATTCTAAGTTAGAAAATTACGATTTAAATTGTTAACAAATCATTTCTCATTTCTCTTTCTACCAAAAATATGTGAAAAACGTTACACTCTACTGATTTTCCTACAGAGGCCCTTTATCCTTTAGATGGTAGGTTTATGAGCCTCCTACATTACAATTGTTTTCAGAGTGTACTGACGGGGAGATGACGAAGCCACCTGCCTGCCTCCAGTATTGTGCACGTTTTTGAAGGCTGCCTTGGTTTGATTGGCACTACAGACTTTATCGTTGGTCCAGGACATTTTCAGGTTTCCATCATGTATGGCCGAGTGCTCCAAGCAGTGCTTCCAAAATGTGTGAGCAGAGGCATCATACTGGTTAAATTATAACTAGTAAGGTAACAGACTCTGAAATCGCACAGGCTCTAAAACCGCCCACATCCTCAAAATGAACACTATGTGTACATGTTGTTTTTTCATGGTCTTCAACAATGTACAAAAAGTGTACATTTTAGGAGGTGGGCGATTTTAGAGCCCTATGCCATTTCAACTTCAAAATTTTATAACTAATTCCACAAAGCTTCAAAAAATATGAAACGATTTGGGTTAGATGCCAACTCCACTTGTCTTTCAAGGAAAATTTACTGAATATTATTTCTAGAAGATTCGCCTCCCCAAAATTCAGTTTCAGCTCTTAGGTGGGCAATTTTTGAACTTGTTACCTTAGACCTCATCAAAAATATTTCTCACTCTTGATGGTAGTCTAAGACATACACCTTCAATTTTGTACCAGAAAGTTTCACTCTTAACTTGAAATCTACACAAAATAGTGAAATTAGGTTGCATTTAATAATTAGTTGCCTTACTTAGGAAAGTTACCTCATGACTCACTACTTGTCCAGATGGAGGCACAAGCAATTCTCTATACCCGAGCCATGAATCAGTGCACCAATCCATGCAACACACATGGTTCCTACATTACTGCATTCTTTTACAGTAACTGTACATATTATATAGTGTGGAATGTCAAGAAATGAGTGAGGGGCAACCTAATTTCACTATTTTTTGTAGATTCATTCAAACCTTAAGTCAAAAGGAGTGGACACATTTTGTACCATCAACTCATTCTTATCACTTTCTAATTAGCTGTATTGTAGGTACCAGCTGATGTACAACATAGCTAACATGACCAATAGAAATCTCTATTTGGGAGGTGTTCATTGAAAGCATAAAATGATTATAACATGTACATTGAAAGTCACTATGATCAACTACATCAGTTTTGTAAGTAACCTATGGTTGGAAATTGGTTTGCTTACTGATTGAGAATGGGACAAACAAAATCTTCACAAAAAAAAATCATGATAATTCTGTTTTTGAAGGAAGAAATGTCTAAAATTATGAAATCCTTCTTTTATCTATTTCTCTATACACACAAAAAAGTTACTCAACCTTTCATAATTATACCATAGATGGGCTGAATTGTTCAAGATAAAAACATCCATTCTTGTCCATGTACCCAATTCCCTCATGATGTATCAAGGGTGCACATTTTCTTAATAAGAATGTACTATGTTGATACATCATGACAGAATTGGGTGCAGGGATAAAAATGGGTGTTTTCACCTTAAGTGGTTGGTTGGAAATAAGGTGGGTATACCTAAAACCGCCACTAATTGCTACTGAGCCTATTTACTAACATTGGATTGGTAAAAATATCATATGTTCTTGTTGGCAAGTGAAAGGAGGTTTCAACACACCAGAGAATGTGGCATTTGGATACTGTATGCAAAAGTTATTAAGGAACAAAGTTTGATTCTGAAAGCGTTTCTTCCACATAGGTACAGAACTGATTTTGGAGATGTATGTATGGTATAGATGGCAGTTTAAGGTCAGTGGCACATTTGGATGTACCTACCTTAGGTCATCATCTTGCTACTGAACTTTTTCTCAGTACGCAGCTAATATGTGATCTACGTTTCTATTAATTAATTAGTTAAGTAAGGTGGGTACACCTAAAACCGCCACTAATTGCTACTGAGCCTATTTCCTAGTATTGGATTGGTAAAAATTTCATATGTTCTTGTTGGCAAGTGAAAGGAGGTTCCAACGCACCAGAGAACGTGGCATTTGGATACGGTATGCAAAAGTTATTAAGGAACAAAGTTTGGTTCTGAAAGTGTTTCTTCCACATAGGTACAGAACTGATTTTGGAGATGTACGTATGGTATAGATGGCGGTTTAAGGTCAGTGGCACATTTGGGTGTACCTACCTTAGTAGAGGGTGCAAGGGAAGTGTGTGTGGTACGTGCAGAGCATTATTTTTTGAGAAAATAAAGTGGCTGGGGTCTTTGTGGCAGGATGTGCTTTACTAGTTGGTTCTGTGACACCCTGCACACGGAATCATGACACCATGTATTTGGTTTTGTGACATCATGTACTCAGTTTTGTGACATCACGTATGGTAGAATAATTCTTATTTCTGTAAGTTTCTATGCCTTCTGTTTTCTGAAATGACGTACATTTGACATATGGTCACTTAATCCTTCAACATCGAGGCAGACGTTATGTGTCCGATGGATGATAGAGAATCTCTCTATGTAGGACAGAAGTGTAACTATTCATCTTCGAAATTTTGTTTGGAAAGGGGAGATCTTCTACAATACTTTGACTTCCAATGAATGCTTTTGCAATTTTTTAAGCCAATGATTCACATGGTAATGAATACTCATGATTTTCAAGGTCACCCCATCATCCTTCAAGGGTTAAATGACGGACTGGTGAGTGTGAAAATCATCCATTTTGATACCATGGGAATCATTGATCAAAAAAATTCAAAATCATTTATTGGAAGTCAAAGTGTTGTAGAGGATCTCCCCTTTTCATACAAAATTCCAAAGATGAATAGTTACACTTTTGTCCTACACTAAAAGATTCTATGTCATCCATTGAACACCAAACGTCCGCCTTGAAGTTTAAGGGCTAAATGTCAACAAGGACATGTTGTGTCCAATGGATGATAGAGAATCCTTCTAGATAGTAAGACAAAAGTGCAACTATTCATCTTCAGAATTTTGTTGTGAAAAGGTAGAGTAGTTTGACTTTCAACGAGTGCTTTTATAATTTTTTAAGCTAACAATTCACATGATAACCAAAGGGATGATTTCCATGGTCATTGGTCCATCCTTCAAAGGTTAAAGAATACTTGTCCTATATTCTATTCTTTTAATTTTTCATATCTTAACAAGCATGAGTCCCTAGTATTAATGGTAGCATTAATTTGTGATATTACAAATGGAGTTATGATTTTAGTAGTATGATGATATAGGAAGTTTTTTCACCACGTTTTTTGAATTACAATCAATAGCATGGAATATTTCCAATGAACTTGGGATTCAAAACTAAGATATTGATACCATTGTAGGACTATTTTGTGTTTTGTATATTATTGGGAGGATGTTCTCCTACTAACCTTTAATTTTTCTTCAAAATTTTATTTAAAATTCACTAATTCTTTATGTTGTAAACATAAAAAAAAATACTTCTTCTTTTAAATGTGATTTTATACATGAAAAAAATATTATTGTTATTATTATTATTTTCCTCTTCTACATATACCCATTTCAATAATAAAATTTATAAACAATAACCAATTTCTGCATTGTTTCTTGAAGATCTACCTATTTTCCAAAAAACAAAGACAAGAAACATATTTTTTCTTGAAATTTTCCATTTACCTATCATTGGGCTCATGGTTTTTAAGTAATTTTTTTTAATAAAAAGCTAAAATATTTGAAATTTGTGAAAGTCTTGAAATTAATGTATTACCAAAAACTTTGGCCTGAAATTATTTTTTTCCAAGAGTTATGGACAAAGTAGATTAGTAGAAAGTTTCACAAAAAAAACAAATACTTTCAATTGATTAATGTGGAATTTTTTTGTCCTATTCCAAATATGAATGCATCAGTGACCAATTCAGATTCTTGTTTTTTGAATCATATATAGGCACCCCAATAGGTAGGTTGATCAAGATGGCCATAAGTATCAACTCAAATTTGTTGTTTGTAAATATTTTTAAAAATTATATACAATGAAGGTTTTTTGTTTTTTGTTTTGAAAGTCAAGTATGTCACACTTCCTACACTTGTGCATGAAATTCTCATCTTTTTCACATTATTTTTGGTAGCCAAAAATCCTTAAAGGGTTTGAGTAAGGTCCAGTACCTTAAATTTGCATATGAGGTAAAACAATCCATTGTGGTCAGAATAAGGAGTTTGACCTCATCTTGTTGCTCAATTTTTTCAATTTTTTTCCCACATTAATACAAGTAAGAGAAACAATGAGAGTAATTGAAATTATGTTTTTAAGATAAAGTATGAATTTGCTATGAATTTTTGAAGTGTTCAATGCAGCATGGCCCAAAAGAGTCTATAGACTACCTTAGAACCCACAAAAGCTGAATCCATCATGCTCATTTTGTTCACCTAAAGCAATCATTAGAAGTCACTAATCACTCCATTATTATCATGTAAGACATGCATTGTGGTCAAAATTTCACAAACTGAAAAAAACCATGATGGGATCATTCTCTATGTGTCTACTATGGGTCATTTGACCATTGGTTCATGAAAAGTGCACCTCAATTGTGATTTGTATGGAATTCCAAATATGAATGCATTGACCAAATCTCTCTCTATATTAAACAAGAGACTGGACAACGAAGAGATAAGAACAAAAGGAACTAGAAACAGGAAAGTAAGCAACCTCACCAAAAAGGCAAGAGAGAGGTCCCCTCTTGTTCCGAAAAATATTGTTGCCAACTCTCATATTCTTGTTTTTGGGTCATGTTTATTTGACAATTGTTGGTCTAATATGAAACAAAATGAAGGCCATTAGCTACTAGTCCAATGCTAGTTTATACACCTAACTAGGTTGCTTGATTGAAACAACTATAAATATTAGTTTAAGATTGTCATTTGTTTATATGTTTCCAATAAATAGAATGAAATTTATTTATTTTTATTTTTGTTTGGTGTAATATCTAAAATTCTTAGAATTTTTACATGCCTTTTTATAGCCAAATTTCCTTAATCCTTAAACATCAACAAGGACATTTGGTGTTGATGGATGATAGAAAATCCTTTTAGTAGGACAAAAGTACAACTATTCATCGTTGGAATTTTGCTTAGTGAAAAAGGGAAAGTCTTCTATAAGAGTTTGACTTCCAATTAACGTTTTTCAATTTTGTAAATGAATGATTCACATAATAACCAAAAGGATGATTTCCATAGTCATTAGTTTGTCCTTTAAAGGTTATAGGGTCTAAATAAGGTCCTTCACCATACATTTGTGTATAGATGATCTCTAGATAGGTTGTGAGATTGTGATATATCCATATGAATATGAAATATGGACACGTAGGCAACAATCAAGCACTATTTTTTCTGTTGTTTTGGTTGCGTTGATTCGGTCAAAATCTGACAGAAATATGTTAAAATCAACAAATTTCTGTCAGATTTTGACCAAATCCACGTGACCAAAACAATAGAAAAACTAAATTTTCTAGTAGTGAAGTGAGATGTATCTCATGTACAAGCAAGATCTTATTTTGTTTTTTGCCTCAAAGTATACTTCGACTATAAGTTTTGCTAATTCCAAATATGAATAATGCATTAACCAATTGAGATTCTTGATTTTGAGTCATGTTAATTTTGAATCATGTTGATATTAAATCATGTTTTTTTTTCCAACTAAGTTGGTTGATCAAGACGGCAAAAGTATGAACTCAAGTTTATTGTTTGTAAATATCTTTTAAATATATACGATAGAATTTTTTTGAAAGTCAAGCATGTCAAACTTTGTACATTAGTACCTAAAATTAATTCTCATATATTTTTTACATTACTTTTATAGCCAGAAGTCCTTAAAAGTTATGAATAAGGCCTTTTACCTTAAATTTTTGTATAGCAGATTTGTAAATACATCATGATATATCCAACATTGCAATAGAATTTATGTCACAAATAATCACAATATAAGAACTATGAAATCTATAGCTAGATTATTGTTTTTACTTAAGGTGTTTTAGTAATTGTCAATGTTGATGATGTTTCCAGTCCTTTGCTTCTAGAAATCTTCCAAAGTCAAGGACTCATGGACAAGTGCAAGGAAGTGGTGTCAGTTAATCACATCACATGCAAAAACCTATCAATAATGACTTCCATGATTCAGTGGGGAGGCAATCAACTTCAAAAATTAAGTAGGAACTTTCTAATAGATGATTATCTTCCATGTCTTCATCACTAGTCTCTACTAACAACAATTTCTTAATGCTTATTCAAAATTTGCAAAAAGCACTTTAGTTTGTAAATTTAGAAAATCATGTTCAATAGAATATTTTGAACCTCTAGATAATTCAATAACAACTTATTCTATGTTGAAATGTTTTTATTAGTTTGGCAATTTTAGGGGAGGAGATTGCTAATTAAGCCCATTTAATGAAATTACTAAATGATTTTTATTGACATCTTAAAATTCTTACGAAAAAACTTTGTCGATTATTACGATGATAGGGCTAACTATTGTCATCTTCATAATAGAGTATGTCAAATTAGTGCTATGAGAACACCAATGCATTCAAATGATATTATTATAGAGCAATTGTAGCATCGTGTCTTTAGAGGTGATGTGGAGGAAATATCAATCTATTTACTAATTTGAATAAATTAATTGGTGAAAAAGAGCATTGCAACTTGTTTCATATACATCTTAAGTGTACATACTTAGTTATGTGATACGTTTTTTGATCGTTTGTACCACAATAGTTTAGACCCTAAACTATAAGTATTGGAGGGTACAAAATGAATCTCACAAGCACATTGTGATTGCTAATTAATTACTTAGCAGATTGTAACAGTTTGGCACTATGTACTTTACTACGAGACACTAAAGTTATTAATAGTCATTAACTAAAAAGTAGTGTACATGTTTACTAAAAATGATATGAAACTATCTAAACATCTTCATTAGTATAATATAGAAGTATAATCATCAAAATTACACATTTTTATATAATTGTCAATCCAAAATAGTATACAATTCATCATGAGTATTGATTCAACCTCAAAATTTTCTACGTATTTTTAGTTGTTTTCAAGTCCTAAGCATCTTGTTGGGTCACAAGTATAGAACACACTTGAATAGCTTCCCCAACTGTCATAAATATCCATTCTAATCCCAACTTTGACAAAAATTCTGACTTGTCTAGCTTCTCAAGTACAATTGCCTTTGGATTTGCTAATGCCAACTGCATCAAAATTGTTTCATCACAACATTCTACAATAGTAAGAATAGAATACTAATTTTTATTTGTTCATCCTAAAATCAAAATCAAAAATCAAAGATCCATCTTGAAGAACTCTCAAATGTAAAGATATAGAATCAATAGTCTTGAAGGTTTATTGCATCTATGGAGGTTTTTAAACTCAAAATTAGAGGTATGATTCTAAATGATGAGTTTTTGTATGTTTCAAGTGAGATAAAGATTTAGTAAGGAATAGATAAGTAACCATTTTTCTACCTTATTTTACATTGCTAATTAAGCATGAAATCAAAACAATAGTAAAAGAAAAAAAAGAATAAGAGGAGAAGAGCTCTAAGTAATAAACCATAATAGTTTAGAGGAACAAATAGAGATTATTGAAATTGGTTCTTTAGGTTTATATATAAGTGGGAAGCTTTAAATCATTCCATTTTGATTAATGAGATAGAAGTTACGAGAAGTTTTAGTTTGCGGGTAGATATCGTTTTCCAAAGACTCCATACCTACCCGCAAATTAAAACTCCTCATAACTTCCATCTCATTAATCAAAATGGAATGATTCAAAGCTTCCTACTTATATATAAATCTAAAGAACCAATTTCAGTTTTTTTTATTTTTTTAAAGTGATTTTTAAAGAAGTCTTTGAGCTACCTAGGTTGCCCACTGAGCAATGAAAATGACATATCATGCAATAATTTTTTAACCATGTAGTCAAAAGTTATGAAAATTGTTGAGCCTTGAAGCTATTTTTTGGATACATGTGTGAAAATTTTAGCAAAAAATAGTAAAAATTCCATTTATAGTGAGCTACCCAAACTCGCTATGTTGCCAAAAAATGCGTTTTAATGCTTTAGGGTTAAAACAAGTATAGATGTTAGACCATATAGTCTAAACAATAAAAATGCCAAAATTTGTAAAATGACATCAATGTAATAAAATTTCCTATAATTCCATCTTTGAATGCATTAATTCAAGTAATAAGAGAGTGACAAAAGTGTTACCTGAATGTCTTGCTTCCTAACAACCTTCTCAATCTCCTCAAATGCAAGGACACCATTGGTGTCTATATTTGTGACAGCTGCAAAGCATTGACTATTGTATATAAAACCATTGACATTGTCATGAAATGTATTGACACATCATAATGCCTTAAAATTGTCCATTTCTTCGTTTTCTTTGTAATAAGTTTTCTTATGTACCATATTTAGAGTACACGTAAAAGAATTTGAATCAGGCTAATATATTCATATTGTGTAGGGTTAGGATTTAAGGCTGAATTAACCAAGCAGAAGTTCAGGAAGTGTGCAACTTACAAGTCAAATCCAGGATGAGGTAATGCACATTAGGCTCATTTGTTTTCTCCAACCTTCGCTTCTCCTCCTCGAGATAGTTGAGAACTTTGTCATGAATGTAGGCAGTGTTGGAGAAGTAAATGGCAGCGTCGATCCGGACAGCAAGGATTCCAGGCACACGCGTGCCGTCAAGGTAGTGTTTCACATCTTGGTACATTCTTGTGCCAGGGATGTTGCCCAAGATGGTTGTATAAGGTCTTGTCACATTGAACAGGATTTTGGCAAAGGAAAGGCAAACCTGCACAACACCCATTCAAAGACCACAACAGAATTGAAACATAGTGCCATAAATTAGCTAAAAGAAAAGAATGATTCCCCTGGTACTAGCCACCCCTATATACTGATAAAATCATGTCCTCTCGAGAGCTAGAAAAGTCTACCGAACTTGGTTGAATTTGGTATCTAGTACATACTCATTTCCGTTTTTAGTATAGCCCAGTACAATTATGTCCAAGCTAGAAGAATGTAAGGTGACATAGTAAAAAATGCAATAGAAAACTCGATTTGGTTAGACGAGCTTTGCAGCTTGAACCAAGACGAAGACTGCAACACTAAAAATTCGAGTTCTTGAGAAAAATACATGTGATAGTTGCCTCCTGTGTCGGTGCATTTAGTTTCTAGTACACTGAGCTAATCATAATATAATATCTCCCACGCCAATCATACCCAGGCAGTATAGATTTGTTATGACTAATTCAATCTCCTTCTGGTACTCACTTGGGTTTAGGGTTTAGGAAATTGCGGAGTGCTTACAGCGATGAGGAGACCAATCTCCACGGAGACAAATACTGTGCCAAAGAAGGCACCGAGACAAGTAAGAAAGTCGGGAGTGTCCACTTTCCAAATAACGTAGGCAGCTGGGAGGTCGATGATTGTTAAGACTGCGGTGATGACCACTGCAGATAAAATGCAAATGGGAGTGTAATGCATCAATGGAGTGAGCGCACTCAATGTGATTGCCACAAGGATGGCCATCACTATATTCGCCATTGGGGTCCGACCGCCGATTGCATAGCTCAACGCGGATCTTGAGAATAATCCTGCACATGTGAAAAATTCATATTCAGGCCGCATAGGATCATTCTGTGAAGTCCAAAGTGCAATTGAAGAATCATTATGTACAGAGAATTACCAGTGGTGACATAACACGAGAATAAAGAGCCGCATATGTTCATGAAGCCAAATGCCACCATTTCATTGTTGCCATCCAAGCGGTGCCCGCGCAACTTCGCAAAGGTCCGCCCAATGGCAAGGCCCTCTGTCATTGCGACGAGACCTGCAATAAGGCCAATCTTCACTGCTGGTCCTAAAAATGGACCGGAGAAGAAGACTTGGTCTGCTGAAGAAGGATTCAACCCTTTTTTGATGTAGCCTACCTGGAACGAAGATTCAACCCACAATGCAACCTTCGTTAGATTAAAATTAGAGAAGCTACAACGTAGACTTGTGGAGAAAAAAACATCTGGTGATATCCATTACTATAGGATGCATATTTCATTTTCCACAATTTGAGAATGGATGTACTTCATCGCATGAAGACATGACTGAGTTTATACAGATTTGGCACTCAGGATCACAATAGTCAGCACTCTGAAGCATGCCAAGGAAGTGAAAACGATGGCAGGTTCCACTGAATCCAATGACACCCAGTTGTGAATGTGTTTTCTCACGATTTGGACGCCTTGCTTGTCAATCCTTGTGGCATAAACCGATGCAGTTGCAATGACCATGGATAATATCGGGGCAACGGCAGCTACCCAGAAGAATTTCGGCTTCTTCTTTGCCTGTAACACCATCCATTTATCTCCAAATCATCACCTCTTGCATCCATAATTGTTGATCACATCAATTAAGCCTACGAAGTAGGAGAATGCTTACACACCAGAAGTTTTGTACTGGTCAAGAATGCAATAAAGGCAAGCGTCATGACAATTGTCCGCCAATTCCACTGCGCACAAGCCAGGGCCAGCACAAGCAAGTCAAAGTCCAGAAGCAGAGCAGATGATCAATCAACTACTTAATTCGGAAGTCATGCAGGTTTGATTAAATTACACACAATTAGTTCAAATTTGATAGAAAGTGTCACTTGTCATCACATGGTTGAATTGGTTGAATCTTGTGACTAAGAAGGTCTGGTGATATGGAAATGGATTTGGGTTTCAGATTGATTTGAAACCACACATTGATTTCTTTCAGGAATTGTGGAGCTGGTGCAAACAATTATCAAGAGGTTGAATGGGGAATTTCATTAAAATGGCGATGTTCCGCATGCCATTTATGCGAGTCAAGAGCATATACAACAACACTTTTTGGCATGTCAACTTCATAGATGTGTTAATTCTGTCCCCAACAAGTCCAAATTGCAACACAACTCTCATGTTTCTTCACCCCGTGCCATCCTTCTATGAATTTCTTCCATTTTGCAGTCCCCCTTTGTGCCATTTTCAAGGAAAAATCGCCATTTTAATGAAATTTCCCATTTGAGGATTACTTACCTCTTCAGTGTTATGGAACACCGATTTCAGGATTGCCACCAGATTGGTCTTCTTTGAAAATGATGCTGGCTTAATGTTGAAGAGACCCCGGAGCTGCTGCAGAGAAATGGTGATGGCGGCACCAGCCATGAATCCCACAATGGCCGCATGCGATAGATACTCAGTGATGAACCCCAATCTGTAGATGGCATGTTTCATGGCGCATCAGCTTCCGACCAATAATCATAGGACATGTTACATCTTCCCTGAATAAAATATTAACTCATTTTGTGTCCAAAACAGCCCAAGTAAGCTCAGTACCAACAGTTCATGTACCGATCAATCCGCGGCTTGTAATTAAGTCTCACCGGAGCCTTATCCACGTGAAGCGTACTAAACTGCGTTGCAGTTTTTAAAATTAACCTAAAGAACAAAACTTCAAATGAAGCTATCTAGTCAAAATATTCTTAAGCGAATTCCATCGAACTTTGAAAGGAAACCAGCTGGATTTCTGGGGTGTATGCACTCCCTTCACCGGAAATAAGTGTCCGCAGTTTTGTTGATAACATTTGATACCAATTTCATTGATCATGTTATGAAAAGCATAAATCCGAAAGGGTCCAAGTTTTAATATCACCAGAATCATCAAGTGTTCAATGCATCCTAAATAAAGTTGAACAGAAAGAAGCTGCCGAACATCCGATTTCAAACAACCTTAAAAGAACATGAGGTCCAAAGAGGACGCTAATTTCGGGACGGAGAGAGTATGAGGTGCTGATGGGAGTTAGAATAGGATCAGAATTGACTCAATTTCATTTCAAGGATTTTGAGTGTCAGATAGATTGTGAGAGATGCAGTATATATTACCGGAGAATGCCCAAGCTGGCTTGGATAATGCCTGCAAACAAGGTGGCAGTGAAGGCCAGGCTCAGATACTTGGCTGCATCTTTGGTGGGACTGAGTTCTTGCTTCATCAGTTCGCCCATGATAAGGGACACCACGGACACGGGCCCGATGGAAATGTTGCGTGATGTTCCAAACACTGCGTACACTAGAGGCGGGACAAAGCTCGAATCTGCAGTAAGTTTCCATTCAAATCAATCACCACGACCAATTTCAGATTGAAATCTGGATATATATATACAATGATGGTACTATTCTTTGAAATCAATCATGCAGTATCAATTCAATTCGATTAGTCCTGGCGTGTTTAAATATTAGCTTCTGCTCAATCAGAGCCTCAAGTTTGAAACTGCTGCAGCGTCTGTAGATTGATTCCAACAAATTGGTGCTACGGGTCATGATTGAGCAGTATGACTATAGGATGGACTTACACAACCCATAGATTGGTGGAATTCCCGCAAGCGGCGCATATCCCAGATCCTGCAATTTAATTTGAAGCAAATTAATCGTTGAAACAGTGAAGTTAGTCCTCACAGAAGCTGAAATGACAATAGATTGAGCTGTAAGAGTACGTAACAGAGCTTTAGTTCATTTCCCGAGACTTGCTGTAATCTTAACATAAAATTGCGTGATTTTCAAATACCTTGTCAGGACTGATTATCATGTGATTCTATGGTGAGACCAGCTACCAAGTCGTGTAAAGAGATGCGAATCAAGCACGACGAGAGCTAGTCCACAATGGGAAGCACACAAGGGAGTTTAGCATATCAGTTGTACCATTACCACGTCCTAAGTGGTAAACTACTAGACTCCATTTCATTACCATGATGCTAAACTCTTAAAGCTCCCCCCGAAACTCCCTTGTAGAAGAGAATCTCGCTGTTGAAGGCATGCACTCAGAAAGCTCGTATTATATATTACAGAATCAATTTTGTTAATATCGATCCTACCTGCGGAATGGCAAGACTAGCAGTGGTGAGACCAGCCATCGAGTCGTGCAGAAAGGTGCGAATCGAGTACGACGAGAGCCAGTCCAGAATGGGAAGCCCACATTTCAGAACCTCCAATGCCTGTCGCCATGCACTCACTCCAGCAGCCTGACGGAACCAGCCGCTGTCACCTCGACGAACATTGTGAAAGAAAGTCTCATGCAACACACCTCGAATCTCGGAGACCAAGCTGCGCTTGGGCGGAACCACAACTTTGTGCTTCACAAACACCTCAGGCTCTGCGACAGCGGGCTCAGTCATGCTGGCTCTTCACCTTCCACAAAACAAAGACGGAGCTTCAGGCGAGCTCACAAGTCTGGAGTAATAGATGCAATCTGGAAATTGGACACGCAAATTAAAACTAAGTTCTGTTGTGTCTGTGGAACTTCCAGGACTAATGTTCCTTGGCGCCTATGGAAATTGGATTTCAATGTGCCTTTGAGACTGGGGCAAAGTTCACAGGAGAAATCCAATATGTCCTTCTGTGCCTGTAGAAACTGGACAAATATAAAGCGGTTCTCGAATTTGTGTCCAACTTCGATTCCTGGTGTATCCCAGTGTATATATATTTATCCTATTCTATCATCACTAGACACTGACATTCGAATTGTTCAAAAATTCCACAGATGGATCCACAGTTTGGATTTTGAATTCCTGTTGCTGCCAGTTTGATCATCAAGCCTCCGTCATTTTGCTGCACTCAGTCTGCGCACAGCTGGTCAAGCTCCACAAGGAAGTTCTTCGCAGTGGAATTGAAGGCAATGATCCTCGTGAGATGCTAGCCTGTGGCTCATACACTGTTAGTCATACGTACCTTAGTTTCATTAATAAATGTTCCTTTGCTTGGTCGCTTGGTGTATAATTCACTATTGTTTTGTACGTTAGCCTTGGAGAATTTTGGTTGGCATGATGTCAATTGTTGTCTGTGACCAGAAATTCGTGGCCGGCACAAACTCTCAATCTTGACAGGTGCACGTCTTGGCTTTTTGAATTGACGCAGATCGAGATGGTGAACTGAGTGTTCAAATTCTTTGGAATTTAATAGAATTCAAGGACCCTGTTTGTATATGTTTCGTGAAATATGATGATGGTGAATTCCATGGAAACGATCTGAGTAAGTACCTTGTGATACAGAACACAACCTGTGTTCCTAGACTTTTCTGTCTACTTGTAACTCTGTAACTGTATGAACTATTGTACAGTACATTGTGTGATGGTTTTGCTAGGTAAGCATGCCTTCTTTGTACTTGTTCTACTTTTCATTGGCTGTCAAAATCTTCCAAACTTAATTTTTAGAATACTTCTCATGGATATTCTAAACTGCATCAAATGAATGTATTGTATTAGTTCTGAAGTGTTTACTTTTTGATTCACACTAAAAAAATCTACCAAGCAACTATCATTGTACCGAAAAGGCCTTGTCAACTGCATATCATGCAGGCATATCAGGGTGCACATGAGGTAACCTTAAAAAACCAACCGAAAATGGTGTTGAAATTAATGTCTAAGTTGCAAGGACTCATTGAATGGGACCTGTGAAGTGGCCTATGACAATTGCAGGATAGACCTTGCGAGTTGGGACCATCCACTCCTGTGTGCCAATTAGAAAACATTAGTACCCAAAAGCATGCAACTGGAGTAATAAGCACTCCTGACGCAGTACAGAGGCAAACCCATGGGCCACGTACCCTTCTGGTCTTTACTACTTTCTACGCATTCTAGAATGACCACCGTACTATAATTTCTGTCAGTGACGGAGGGATGGATACAATTGTCATAGTCAGTGGATTCAAGTCCAGCGAGGGACAAAAAAAACTCTTAAAGAAAAGTCCAAGAATGTGATCAAGAGCCACATTGGATAGCAGCAGAAGGTGTCACCCAGGTCCTTTGGAAAGTTGGGAGACACTGCAAGCAGCCAAAAGTCTTGGTTGGTGATGCTTGTTTGTCAATCTAATAATGCCATTTTCCAATCAAGGACAAGGTAGACAATGTTAACCTTAGAAGGACGTCGTGGACACTAAGTATCAGATGGATGATGTAGAATCTTTTTATATAACACAAAAGTGTAGATGTTCATTGTTGGAATTTTTGTAGAAAGGAAAAGGTCTTATATAGTGGTCTCGGGGGGGACACTTTATAAAAAAATTACATATAAAGTAGGGGACATGTAAAGTGACAAGTTCTTTATAAGAAATGTAGGTAGCCAAAAAATATGGTCCATTAATTTTTAGGTACATGTAATTTAGGGGCAAGAGAATTGGATCCAAGGAATTGTATTTAGTAGGGTCTGTTTGTACTACGTCAGAATTACAATATAGTACTACGCCAGAGCTACTGTACAATACTACGTCAGAGGAGACCTCGGTGGGACATTATAGGAGTATACTGTAGTCTCTCCAAATCAATGGATGAAGGTGCGATTTGATATCCAGTCTTAGGATTTTAGGGTATCAGCGGTTGAGTTCTGTTGCTCGAACGGAGGTCCAATTGTGCGTTTTGAATTTGTGGTGCCGGAGACGTGCTTGTGCATTTTAGGGTTGTGTTGCTCGTCAAATTGCTTGTGCCTATCTCCAATTCAGTAGATGAAGGTGCGATTTGAGATCTAGAGACTTAGGATTTTAGGGTAGCCGGTGAGTTCTGCTGCTTGAATAGAGGTCCAATTGTGTGTTTCAATTTCTTTTGTCGGAGGCGTACTTGTGCATTTTAGGGTTTAGCTGCTTATCGGAGGCATGTGTGTGACTGTGCGTGCAATGTGCGAGGTGGTTTTGGAGTAAAGCTGTCTCGATAATTCTTTGAACGGAGTTTGAAGACTTCGAGGTGCTTGGGGCTGGGGCAAATTCTGCAAGATTTTAGATAAGCTTCAAGTGTTCTGTTCTTTCCATTCTGCAGCTTTAGGCCTACCGATTTAGACGTTTTCAACTTTTCATGAAATTTTGTGATGGTTTAGGGTTTTAGAATCACTCCTTCTGCCAAGTTGCTCGTCATATCAAAGCACTGCTTACTTGCTTAGAGTTGGATTGGGATGGGGTTCAGGATTGGGAAATCAAGTCATGGCGACTACGGTGAAGATGTGGACAATGGAGGCTGATTTTGGTATTCCAGCAAGGTCAAAGTATTTGAGGACGAAACCTATGCATCACTCAGGCTGCGTTTGGAGGAGAAAGCAGCGTTAGAGTGGCCGTTTCAGTTCTGGAACAACGAGGAGCGGTGTAGATTACGACAGAAAATGGAATCATTGAATGACATTGTTGCAAACGTTTATATTATTCATTGCATTCCGAGGATGAAGAAACAACATGTAAACGTCGCCGACTATATGATGAAGCTATGCCACCAGCACATAGTCCACTAGTAGTTGAAGCAACTAAAGATGGAAATTTTGCGATCATAGACAAAGAAGGTGGAGTCATTTTGACATTGAGGCACATTTTCAGTACTTTGCACATTCCGTACTTTGATTCACTTCGGCTTTGTGTTTTTAAACACATTCTTCATATGGCCTCTAATTCAAAGTATGACTTTCAATTCTAATGTTATGTATTTGATTCATTCATGCTAATTGGTGTTGAAGTGTGCTTATTGTTTACATTCACATGTCAATGCATTTGAAAGTATATATGTTCAAAGTACTCTTTCAACCAAAACTGCATTTTTTTCACCTTGAATATAGCATTGTTTGAGATTGCATAAGATTTTGAGTTAGAAAATGAATCCTTTTTCTTATGAATTTTTTCTTTGTCATTTTTCTTTTTTCATTATTTTTTATTTAGTTTTTTTACTTACAAAAAATATAGACTAAAAAAAATTGCATTGATCCACATATTATAAGTAATGATATGGATGATTATATAGGAGATTTTTTGCATTAGGTAATGATAGGGGCCCTCTTAATGTTGCCTAGAAGGTAAATAGGCCCCCAAAAAATACCCCTCCACTGCACATAGGTCCCCCAAATGTAGTGAAAGTGACCCCCCAAAGATAGTGGTTTTGACCTCTACTAAGAGCTCTTGGGTCTTTTTTAAGCAAATGATTCATCAATACAGTCCACAAGGATGATTTTGTAATGAGTAGACTGGCATTCTAGGATTATCCTTGAAACAATGGATTGGTCACTATGAAAATTGTCTTTTTTGATATAGTATATTTCATCTATTTAAAAACAACCAAAAGCACTCATTGGAGGTCAAACTATTGTGGAAGACTTCCCTTTTCTGCTCAAAATTCCAAGGATGACCATGTACATTTATGTTTTAAGTAGAAGGACTATTTTAGTAACAATTACTTCACATAAGCTAACAAAAATTAAGTATGTAATAAAGTCTTTTAGTTTAATAATCTCTATTTGTCCTTTTGAACTATTGTGATTTGTTATTTGTGATCTTCTCTTGTAGTACTCTGCTTTTTCCTACAGAATAAATTGATTTCAATATATTGGTGCTAAGGGTTAATCATGAGCAGAATGGCTGTAGGATGGACTTACACAACCCATAGATTGATGGAATCCCTGAAAGCGACGTGTATCCATGCGGAATTTCATTAAAATGGCAATTATTCCGTGAAAATGGCACAAAGGGAGACTACAAAATGGAAGAAATTCATAAAAAGATGGCATAGGGTGAAAAAACATGGGAGTTATGTTGCAATTTGGACTTATGAGGGATAGAATTGACACATCTATGAAGTTGACATGTTGAGAAGCATTGTCATATGTTCTCTTGACTTGCGTATATGGCATGTAGAATGTCGCCATTTTAATGAAATTCCCCATAATCCTAAATCCTGCAATTTATTTTGGACCAAATTAATCCTTGAAACAGTAAAGTTATTCCTCGCAGAAGCTGAAATGACAATCGATTGAGTTGTAAGAGTACGTAACAGAGTTTTCTCGTTCACTTCCTGGCACTTGCTGTAACCTTGACATAAAATTGCATGATTTTCGTTCTGCAGTAACGTGCTAAAGCTAGAGTTCATTCCCAAATAAGACTTGAGTCTTTTACAATAATGGTCAGAGATAATTATATTTCTGTACGCGATGATTTGGCCACGATTGCAATTTCAAGTCTCAACTCTCAACTACTGGCTTAATATGTTTCTACTGTGCAGACAAGAATTTGGAGCTCCAAATCCCGCCAGTCTCACAATAGAAAGAAACAGTACAGTCTAGCTTTCAGTTGAAGTTAGTTCAGCACTCTGACATGAAGCTAGCTGGGACTTTCGAAGGGCTCAGAATCGAACAAAGTAGAGATTTTGAAGTTGAGGTCATGATCGGACACCAAACATACAGTCCCTGTAACAGTGGCCATGGAGACTTGGCCATTGTTATTAATTCTACCGGAATGCCAAGTCTAGCTATGGTGAGACCAGCTACCAAGTCGTGCAAAAAGATGCGAATCAAGCACGACGAGAGCCAGTCCGCAATGGGAAGAACACAAGGGATTTTTAAGACTGTACCATGGAGGAAATGAGAGGGAGTTAACCATCGCAGTGCACCATTACCACCACCTAAGTGGTTAACTCCATTACCATGATGCTAAACTCTTAAAAACTCCTTGAATCTCGCTGTTGAAGGCATGCACTCAGAAAGCTCGTATTACGTAGCCGTGGAGAATAAATAGGATCTGTTAATAGTAATGCTACCTGCAGAATGGCAAGACTAGCAATGGTGAGACCAGCCATCAAGTCGTGCAGAAAGGTGCGAATCGAGTACGACGAGAGCCAGTCCAGAATGGGAAGCCCACATTTCAGAACCTCCAATGCCTGTCGCCATGCACTCACTCCAGCAGCCTGACGGAACCAGCCGCTGTCACCTCGACGAACATTGTGAAAGAAAGTCTCATGCAACACACCTCGAATCTCGGAGACCAAGCTGCGCTTGGGCGGAACCACAACTTTGTGCTTCACAAACACCTCAGGCTCTGCGACAGCGGGCTCAGTCATGCTGGCTCTTCACCTTCCACAAAACAAAGACGGAGCTTCAGGCGAGCTCACAGGTCTGGAGTAATAGATGCAATCTGGAAATTGGACATGCAAATTAAAACTAAGTTCTGTTGTGTCTGTGGAACTTCCAGGACTAATGTTCCTTCAGTCGGCGTCTATGGAAATTGGATTTCAACGTGCCTTTGAGACTGGGGCAAAGTTCACAGGAGAAATCCAATATGTCCTTCTGTGCCTGTAGAAACTGGACAAATATAAAGCGGTTCTCGAATTTGTGTCCAACTTCGATTCCTGGTGTATCCCAGTGTATATATATATATCCTATTCTATCATCACTAGACACTGACGTTCGAATTGTTCAAAAATTCCACAGATGGATCGACAGTTTGGATTTTGAATTCCTGTTGCTGCCAGTTTGATCATCAAGCCTCCGTCATTTTGCTGCACTCAGTCTGCGCACAGCTGGTCAAGCTCCACAAGGAAGTTCTTCGCAGTGGAATTGAAGGCAATGATCCTCGTGAGATGCTAGCCTGTGGCTCATACACTGTTAGTCATACGTACCTTAGTTCCATTAATAAATGTTCCTTTGCTTGGTCGCTTGGTGTATAATTCACTATTGTTTTGTACGTTAGCCTTGGAGAATTTTGGTTGGCATGATGTCAATTGTTGTCTGTGACCAGAAATTCGTGGCCGGCACAAACTCTCAATCTTGACAGGTGCACGTCTTGGCTTTTTGAATTGACGTAGATCGAGATGGTCAACTGAGTGTTCAAATTCTTTGGAATTTAATAGAATTCAAGGACCCTGTTTGTATATGTTTCGTGAAATATGATGATGGTGAATTCCATGGAAACGATCTGAGTAAGTACCTTGTGATACAGAACTTCCCAGACTTTCAGATCCTGTCTACTTGTAAATCTGTAACTGAATGAACTATTGTACAGTACATTGTGTGATGGTTTTGCTAGGTATGCATGCCTTCTTTGTACTTGTGCTACTTTTCATTGGCTGTCAAAATCTTCCAAACTTATTTTTTAGAATACTTCTCATGGATACGATGAAACGGCATCAAATGAATGTGTTGTATTGTATAAGTTCTGAAGTGTTTACTTTTTGATTCACACTGAAATTAATCAATCAAGCAAACACCTAAAAGGCCTCATAAACTACATACAGGCATATCAGGATGCATAACCTTCAAAAAAACTGAAACTGATGTTGAAATTAATGTCTTGCAAGGACTCATTGGGACCTGTGAAGTCACCCATGACGATCAATCACGGGTTATACGTACCTTCCTACTTTCCTAGTTGGAACCACTCTTGTGTGCCAATCAGAAATCCATAGGTACCTAATAGTATGCAACTAAGTTAGAGTAATAAGCACTCAGTGTCTCGGACCCATGTGCCACATACCCTTTAATTTGGTCTTACTATGTTCCGAGTGTTGTAGACTGTCAAGTTCTGTACTATAACTTCTGTGGTGTGGTGATCTTAGCTCCTTGTGAGTTCACACATATCCATTGAGTTTGTTTTCATTTTTGGCAACTTGGTATCACAAGAAAGATGGAATCTTTTTGCAGAACATTTCCCATTCTTGAGCGGATAGCTAGAATCTCCAAAGAACCTGGAAATTTTCACAATGAAATAGTAATGGAGGTGGTTGAAATCGAAACATGGAATTCCAGTTCAAGTTGCCCGTCCTTGCCACTCATATGTGTATGGATACCATGGTCAATGGATGCAAGTCCACCGAGAAGTTAACATTCCCGAGGGATGGAAAACTCAATAGAAAACAAAAGTGCAAAGAATGTCATTGAGAGCCACATTTGATAGCAGAAGGTATCACCCAGGTCCTTTGAGACACTGCCTACGAGCAGCCAAAGTCTTGGTTGGTGATGCTTATGCAGTAGGAAAAATCCAAACCGTGGAAAATGGGCGTTTGACTTTCGGCCATGGTGCAAATATAGAGAAAATTAAAACATCCAAAAATCCAAAAAAAACTTAAAATTAATTTTTAAAAAAAATTATCAATCTGATGAGGCAGTGTCCCATCACATTTCTATTTTATTTATTTATTTATAAATATTTTTTTCCTGTAATTGCACTATTCTCATGTAGCAGCCTTCTACAAGGTTCAAATTTTTGCAATGCCATTTTCCAATCAATGACAAGGTAGACAATGTTAGGGTGGACATCACAGACATTAATTCACTACAACAATGGCAGTGTTTTATGACTGCAAAATTATGACTGAGGATGACTGGCGACTGCTTGCAGTCATATTCTTAAAGGCCAACACTTTGGGGAGAAATATGACTGCAAAATATGACTGCCAGTTATTTTTACGCCTTGTACTTCACAAGCGTATACTATACGGTCATTAGGAATACCAAAATATTTCATAGGGAACGTTGGGAACATGTTTGGGAACGTTGGGAACATGTTTGGGAACGTTGGGAACATGTTTGGGAACGTTGGGAACATGTTTGGGAACATGTTTGGGAACATTGGGAACATGTTTGGGAACATTGGGAACGTTGGGAACATGTTTGGGAACATGTTTGGGAACATTGGGAACATGTTTGGGAACGTTGGGAATATGTTTGGGAACATTGAGTCATATTATCACTAATATTTTCATATAATAGTGATTTTTTTTTGTTTTGGGCAATTCAAGAAAAATTTGGGCAATTCCAAAAAAATATAGAGAAGTCATTGTTTAAAATTTTGAAATCCTAGTCACCTACTTTTTTGGATTTTGAATCCTAGTCACTATTTTTTTAGGGTTTTGATACCCTAGCTGTCATTTTTTTAGGGTTTTGAAACCCTAGCTGCCACTTTTTAGGGTTTTGAAACCCTAGCCGTCACTTCTTGTGGCTCTTCTTCCTTACTTTTTATTGTCTCTTAGCTCTCACTTGTTGTTGCTTTTTGTTGCATCTTAACTCTTGTTTCTTGTTGCTCTCTAGTTCATGCTTCTTGTTTCTTATTGTTGCATCTAAATTCTTTCTTTCTCTTGCATTTGAACTCTTTCTTCTTCTTAGTTCTTGTTTTTTTATTTCCTCTTGTTTTGTAGTTCTTGCTTCTTATTTCTTCTTGTTGTATCTATACTCTCATTTCTTGTTGTTTCTTGTCATGTCTTAGTTGGTGCTTCTTGTTTCTTCTTGTATCTTAGTTGTTGCTTTTTATTTGTTATTATGTTTTAATTGTTGCCTCATATTGTGTCTTAGTTGTTGTTTCTTGTTTTGTGTTGCTTCTTATTTCTTATTGTGTCTTAGTTGTTGCTTCTTATTCCTTATTGCATTTTAACTTTTGATTCTTGTTATCTCTTAGTGCTTATATTTTTTTTTTTGTTTCCTCCATCATCAATCTTATTCTTCCTATCCTAAACTTGAGCTACATATTTTGTGTTGATTGTAAATCTTTGAAGGTTAGGCTTTGTTGTTCAATCACTAAAAACTAACCTCTCATTTCTTTGATTATATATGTAGGCATCAAAAGTTGAAACAAAGACATTGGAAGCTACTTGCAACTTCATGAAGCCAAAAATATGACTTACAGAAGTCATATTCCATAAAATATGACTGACGAGAGTCGTATTCTACATTACTGCAAAATATGACTCACCTCAGTCATATTCCATGCCATCAAAAAATATAACTCACTACAGTCATATTCCATGTCATTAAAAAATATGACTCACTGCAGTTATATTCCATGCCATCAAAAAATATGACTGACTGCAGTTATATTCTACATCATTCAAAAATATGACTAACTGCAGTCATATTCCATGTCATCCAAAAATATGACTAACTGCAGTCATATTCCATGTCATCAAAAAATATGACTAACTACATTCATATTCCACGTCATCCAAAAATATGACTAACCGCAGTCATATTCCACGTCATCCAAAAATATGACTGACCATAGTCATATTCCACGTAGGATTTTTTTGTTTGCCCGAGCAACTCAAGAAAAAGTCAAGACTCCCCTAAGAAAGTCAAAGTATACGCCATGTTGGCATACTATAGCTAAAAATGGGTATTTATACCCCTCAAAAAATATGACTGCCAATATGACTGACGTCTGAAGCGACTGCTTCTAAATGACTGGAGTCAGTCATATTCCGAGTCATCTATAGTGATTTCTGCGTGAGTCGTATTTTTTGATTTTACGACTCACTGCAATCATATTTTGCAGTCATAAAACATTGCTTTTGTTGTAGTGATTGTCCAATGGATGACAAAAAATCTTTCTATGTATGATAAAAATGCAAATATTAATCCTTGGAATTTTGTATGGAATTCAAAAGGGAAGGTCTTGCATAGTAGTTCGACTTCCGATGAGTGCTCTTGGTTTTTTTTAAAACAAATGATTCACAAAATAATCAAAAGGATGATTTCTACAGTGACGAGTTTGACATTTTAGGATTAATCCTGAAATGACAAACTAATTACTATGAAAATCATCCTTCTAGGTGCAATGTGAATCATCTATTTAGAAAACAATTAAAAGCACTAATTTCAAAGGTTGATTTCAAGCCTCACTATCCATCACTCTGTTTGCTAACATTTTGCAATTAGATATGAATGAAAAAATTTATATTAATTTTTAATAGATGAAATTATATGTCTACTAGAAGTCATAAAAATTTCAAATTTTTTTGGGAAAATTTGAAATTACAGTGAGTTTCTTAAAAGAACAAAGAAAATTCATATCAAATACAAAATAAATCTGAAAAATCTGAAAAATCTGAAATTTTTACCATAGATGTAGATTACAGTTTATAACATCATGGTATAAACCAAAGTTGCCACATCATTTTAAATTAGAAAATAAAAACCCATGGTTATAGGTCCAAAGTTCATATTGCTATAAAATATTGAAGTATCGGGATTTTTGAAATTTCTGATCAAAGTAGAATCTACACTTGATAAGCTTCATTTCAATAGTTGGGTTCAAATTCAAAAAATATTTTTTTTATGGCTAAAACTCACATCAAGAGAAAATAGTATGAAACGGTCAAAATACATTACAAAGAATGATATGTGATGTGTGGATTAAGCATCTTCTTCTTTAGAAAATTCAATAATACCATATTGAGGGAGTTTGAAATACCATTTATTGAATATATACTCAAGAAACTTTTAAAAAAGACAATTGATGAAAAATTGCTTTTTTTCCATCCTTCGATCTCAAGTGAAGTCATCCATTAGACACTTAGTGTCCGCAATGCCCTTCTAGGGTTAAGGAGATGAAATGTCTAGAGAAAATAAATTGAAACTAAAAAACAAACCCTTGACAAGTTTTCTTCTCAACAAAACCTTACCTATCCATACAGTCAAAACCCTACAAAATAATAGGGACACACACATTGGAAAAAGCTACACTTATTTGTCAATGCACTACTAATATGATAAATTAAACCTACAACATCACTGCGGACACTAAATGTCCAATAGATGACAAAGAATCTTTTTATGTAGGATAGAAGTGCCTATGTTCATCCTTAGAATCTTGTGTAAAAAGGGAAGGTCTTGTACAATAGTTTGACCCTCAATGAGTGCCCTTGGCTGCTTTTGTAAGCAAAAAAAAGGATTTGCACAGTACCAAAAAAAAGGATGATTTCCATGGTGACCACCCCATCCTTCTAGGAGTAACTGACCATCAACTTTAAAGTTTTCCATCTCCCTCAAGGACCTTGTGTTACTATTATCTGCAACCAATACCACGCCAGATATCATATTATTCTACGTCAATTTATCTGTTTCATTGCACGACTAAAACAGGCCAGATTCATGAGGTACTGGAAACACTGTTAAATTACCAAAAAAATTAAGGTTCCCAAGTGGTGAAATTAGGTTAAACAAACACTTGGAATAGGCAACCTTGCAGCATTGAGAAATTCATCCGGATTGGATTCAACTAACCATAATATGATGATCGTCACCACACTGCACCACATTCATCTTCACGGTGTACAAAAAAGCCCATCAGCAGAGCAAGAAATATGCAATAGCAGCAGCAGCAGCAAACACTCGTCAGTTCCTGAATACTCTCTAATGACAGACACAATTGTAAACATGTCCAGAACGACAGCAAAACTAAATCAACCTTCTCGAATTGGTACAGTAGCCTCCAATTTCCTCCAATTTCCATTGAACAGAATAACACAGCAAGTACCATCTAGAAGTTTCCCCCTCTTTCCCACTCTGCCCCAGTTCTGGTTTTCAATGGGGAGAACTCTTTCTAAGTTAGTCGTGATCCAGCACCCGAGAATTGAAATTAAGTTAGACTGAGAAATTCTTGTCATTTGGTCCATTGATAGAGCTTTTAGTTGGCCGTCACTTGTGGAAAATCAGCCAATGTCCCGTTCCACCAAGTGAGTTGCGGGGTGAGTTGCTCCAAGCAACTTGCAAGAGGAATTGCCGTTGTCACTTCCGTTGTTCCGCCCCAGTTGAACATTTCCACCCAAGACGCACAGCACAATGGAACATTTAATTCACTGCTCGTGACAAGTTAAATTCAATTAGTGCGAGGTGCACTATTGGTTATATTGTCTTCTATTTTGCTAGAACCGAATTTATTTCCAAAATTATAATGATCTGTGGGCAAAGAAGATTTTCCATTTTTCCCCACGCCAATTTGTAGCCACTAAACTCATAAAAATGAAAAATGTTTTCTAGTGGGTATCCAAATCGGTCGCATTCTTAGGTGCCTTGGAACCTCAATAGCAAAATACCACTTGCCAACACTTGCCCCACTTGCCAACAAGGAAATACGTGGAAATTATGCCAGTCTTGGCGATAATCGTGACTTGGCCCAATAGCAAAAAGTGGCGGTTTTAGGGGTACCCACCTTACACGACCCAAAAAGCACCCTTGCTTACTCGTCATAAGTTTCCACACTGGTCAACTATTTGGAAACTGAAGGGAACTCCACAACTCAACTGCCAAACTTCTTCTACCGGTAATACCTGCTCGTGTCAGTTTTCAGTTTCAAGGACTTGAGCAAATTAACAAGTTCTGAGTGTGAGTCATTTCAAAAAAAGCTCGCATAAAAATTAAATTTGTGGATTAATTGTATGCTCATGGCACTGGAATAATGACAATACAGCAGAATTGAACCGGATTTAGCAGGTGGTCCCCTGTCTTTGGAAGCCTGTTGCTAAGGAAATATGGACCTCACATTGCAGAGAAATCACATCTGTTTCTATCACTTTGCAATGAAACTGGTCCACTTTCGTTCTTTTGCCACCAAGCCCGGAGCAATTCCATTCAACCCAGTGCAAAATGACAATCCTTGTGTGAAGTCCTCTAATTAAGTTCATTGAATAATTGATGCAACACATCTCACCATTCTCAACTGATTCAACTAAAAAAATTGGAGGTATAGAGTAAGACATACAACGGTTTGAAGTTGATCACGAGTTCATCCAACTTTGAAAAATGCATGAGAAACAAATGGGAAGTACAACCCATTAAACTTGTATTAAATTTTTGTATATAGCACACACGCTGGTTACTCCCCATCACCCGATAACACTCACTTTGAGCAACTATTGTTGAATGAATCGAGTCAGCAGGAATGACACAACTTGCACAAAACAATTGTTGGTGGGTCAGGTCTCCCAAAGCACGCATCTCATTGTCATTTAACATCAACTCCGATGAGTACGTTTGCACTAGCTAGTATGATTAGGGGTAGTCACACCTTCTTCACACCGGAGTTGAAGAATGGAGAACACGGACGTGGCGCATTGGAATTCAATTGATGTTGTCCTTTCATAGTAGAATATACTTAAGTACATATATCTTCCGCACTCCCACTCTTCACCTCCGGAGGTGAAGATTGGGAGTGCAAAAGATATATGTACTTAAGTTTATTCTTTTATGCTCTCTTTTTTCCTTTTTTAAGTGGCACTTTCCCCATTTATTCATTCTCCACCCTAAACACATCTTTTAGGGGTGTCACACCTTCTTCACCTTCCACGGCTTCCCATTGGCTCCTCCAAACCCTCACCAACTTCTCATTCTCCATTCTTCAAGTGCCAAGTGAAGAAGGTGACTACCCCTATTGAATCAAACCTCCGTGTGAAGAAAACCCCATTGAGACACTACACAAAATTACGTCTCAGGATTAATTCACAAGAGTTCACACAAGCCTAGGCACATCATGGAACATACAAGCCTTGAAGACTTCAATTACTTTTGAAGAGCGACTTAGAAGTTGACAATAACTGCAAGCTATCTTCTTAAGAAAATCGCTGACGTCTCTATTTGCCCCGCAGGACTGATTAGTTACATAGCACTGGAGATGAAACCTTTCCTCATGTAACCAAAACTAAATAAATAAATCGTATAGCTATAGATTGAGAAAACAATGTACAGAAAGATATGATACCGATGTTCAAGGGAAATGAACCTGTCGAAATGCAAACGCCCACGGCTCCACATCTCCCCTTTGAGAAGACAGGCAATTGTGTTGCTAATCTCGGCAAATGGTTTGGATGCTAAATCAGGGTGGTAAACTTTCCTTGGGAGCCATCCAAAATTAAAGTCACTGACCAACCGGCCTGGCACTGACGACATTCTAATTCATATCCTCTCCTGAACATGAAAGTCTTGCGGATCAACTAGTTTCTGATTTGATTGCTGTAAGGTGACCTAAATTACACATAGCCTGCCATGCCATCTACAAGGGCTTGTTTGAGATGCCCATTTGATGCTCCTATGCGATGCGACATCATATCAAATTCACCTCCAGACCTGCATTAATCCATAATGCAGCAGATTCAGAAACACAGAAACTTCAAAGTTCACTGATAAGCAGCTTGGCACAGTAAAATATGCTAAATTGTCAATACTTGATCTGTGAAATGCTGAAGTTAGACCAGAATTTTGTTTTTTCTTGTCACCCAATTCCACTCCATTCAATTCAATTTGGAGAAGACATCCATTTAATGACTTCTTGCCTAGTTTTAGTGAACAATGGTATGAGTAGTTGCCACTCCAGCTGCACTCCAAAAATGAATTGAAAAGCACCCATCTATTGAGGTAAGATCATGAAATTGCGAGGTACTCACGGATCAAAAACGAGTCCACCAGCTTCTCGCAGTATCAAAGTCCCGGCAGCGACATCCCTGGTTCGCATCCAATGAAGTCAACCAAAGTTAAACTCTTGATCCATGAAAAGCCACAGAATGATAGGTTAAGTTTCATCTAGGTTGAAAGATGGCAGCTCACCAGGGACCTCCGAAACCGATTTCGTAGAACAAGTCAAGCCTCCCACAAGCAAGGCCACACAAGTTCATAGCACAAGAGCCACTGAGACGGAGGGACCGCACCTGCAACAAGGAAAGTCATTTGCGATTTAGATACTTTAGCTGAGTATTGGTTTGATTGTGTTGGTGCTTGAGATCACAAGGACAGTTCCGAGCCAAAATTAGTTCTTCCTTTATTTTCTTTTTATTTTCTTTTCATCATCATTATTCATTCCTCTTTTAACCCCAAAGATCTCTAAAATTCATACTCTGGATGATGTATAATGTGCACAAGGGTAACATTTTGTCCAAATAACTACTTGTTCATTCAATGTTAGCTTCAATCTTTGAAGAACAACCTTCCGCTATGACGGATTTGATGAGATTGAGGCAAATAACAACATTGTACAACGATATGAGGAGAAATGTGCGATATTTCAAAAAAGGATTTGGGAATTGAAGGATTAATCACTCCTGTGCATGATATGCTCTTTCAAATAACACCAGGCCCGTGTCCACCAAGGTTCAAGCAAGCTATCAAAACACTAGTACGAATGATGTTTCAGGTAAGATGGACACCATTTGTTCATACCTTGTATAGGAGCTGGTTTATCATGTTGGTGGTAAGGTCCACAGTTTGCTTGTCTCGTTTTACTCCAACCTCGGTGCCCAGAAGTGCATTTCCTATGTGCTCCTGACTTGAAGCTACACCATCAAATAAAGGAATTTAAGACCATTGGACGGGAGAGCACTAAGTATGCCGCGTGCTGGTAACGAAATGGAAATCAAGAAAAGCTCAGAAAACGTACCAAATATGCGCTCCCCATTCAAGAAAGCTCCCTTCCCTTGTATACCCGTGAAGAGCTCGTTAAGAATAGGGTTGAAGACGACTCCCAACACCTGCACTTTGTTGATGACGAGTCCAATAGAAACACACACAAAGGGAAACCTGTGGACGAAGTTGGTTGTGCCGTCCAGAGGGTCTACCAGCCAAGTGGGTGCATCTGTCAACAGTGGGACTCCATTCGCTGAAGAGGTCTCTTCTCCTATCAACTGCATTTACGGAAACGTGTCAACGATTCTGGTATTCCCGGCCCAAACTATGCAGGATCTTCGGTTAAGTTATTCAAACTTCAAACTTCGAAAACATAAACAGCAGGGGATGTAAGAGTCCAAGATATGATTTATGAGACTGGGACTGTTTAGGGCAACGCGATTTGGAAACTCTATGAGAATACAAGTATCTTGAGAAGAGATTCTAGGAGTCACGATCACAGTCACAAATGACAGAAGCACGCAACTGAAATTGCGAACTCTGAAAACCCTAATCACTCAAAACCCTATTTGACACCCTGTTGCATCAGCTATATTAATTTTGGAATTCCTACAGCCTTGTGGTGAAAAGGGCACCACACTCGCAGACTCTCTCAATGGTTCTCAATGTCCAGCCCCAAGACGAGGATATTGGCAATCTCTGGGATTGTGACGTGTCCCTGTTGTCTTAAATTCAGGAACAGGATGGGAAACCTGATAATTCTATCTACAATGCGACATTCTCATTCTGACAGCCACAACTTTATCATGCAAATGCGTGGGGTATATTCTAGCCTACTCACAAATGAATTTTCTTCCCCCGCCCCTCGGGGAATGGCAACATGACCATTCGCTGCAGGGTGAGCATCGTACCACCTGGAATTACAGTCACTTCATTTTTTCTACAAGGATTCTGAAAAAAATTCAAAATGTGTGGGTCGTCTCAGTACCTGGTGAGACGGGAAGGATGACTTGAGCTGCGTGAAAATGAACTCTTCGCACGCTTTGTCTGTCTCGGTGACCAAGTCCACCTGCGAAACCTCTGAATTAGGTAGTGCGCTTCATTGGAAGAGGACTGTAAAACTGGAGCACCAGAGCTGGGATAACTTGCTTTAACACAAAAACAAACTGCTTACCAAGCCCTTGTGCTCGACGTCCTTGGCATTGTGAAAACTGTTCAAAATCACCTGCAGGACATTTGTGCCAGAAAAAATCAAACACATAGTCTGGAATAGCATAACATTCTTTAGCATTTGTGAGGACTAATCCTTCGTCCTTGTACAAAGAAACCCCAAAATGTAGCGCTTGTCTTCTTTTTACAGCTTGTGGTACCTCCCAAGATTGTGCACAATACAAATCCGGATTCCATTTCCATGGGGATTGAGGCAGCTTCTCAAGAATGTTAAGAATGAAATTCACACACAACAAAGTCAACAAACACAAATACAAATAATACCTCGCCCGCTTTCTTGGCAGCGTCAACTGCAACAGTTAAGCAGTACTCCAAATCCTCTGCATTCGAAAGAAATTTAAATCAGTAACCAATGAAAATCCAGCTTTCAAGTACTAGTAGCTCAAAAAACCCAAATTTATAGAAGGGTTCACAAAGCATATCTCTCTCTCAAAATCAATTCCTCACTAATAATGTGTTGCGGGGTAAGAGAGGATTCACAGTCATCTGTGGCCACGCACCATACTGCTGAAGGCCCATACCGGCGAAGCCCTGCTTCTCCCACAAAGATCCAGCCTTGAGATTCAGATTTGCGGAAGGTGCTCTTTCCCTAACGAAGAAGAACAAAGCAAAAAATAATAACATGGAGCATAAAGCTCGTCAGGCTAAGCTCATTTCCAAAAATCAACACCTAATTCACTCATCTCTTGCATGAAAACTCTTTCTTTCAGATGGTCAAGCGTTCATCCAAATCCAATTTCTACAGTTGTCCACTCCGCATTGTGAGGAATTGTGCACAAAACAATCTGCAACAATATTCTTCAAAGAAATCTTTAATTCTAGCACGCTATTCCACAATGACAAACCTATGCAAAAAAAGTAAAAATTCCCACACTCTCTCAAGCTTGAGTAGTCTACTGTCCACCCCAGAGGAATCTTTTCAGCACACAACGATACCCTTTCACATACAAAGATAATTTTTCGACTTAGACAAGTTGTCCCCCATTCTCTCCACACCATTGTATGCCCAACCATGTCACTGTTCCACCATCCTCATCACTATTCTCTCCATCATTACAACCGCCCCAGATAAGCGTATACATATTTTTTTCCAACATAGATGCTGTTCCAACAGATTGGAGAATGTTATGAAGTGTAAATACTTGAATACAGGGATCCTAGCACACGTTCAAATCAGGATCACCTTTTGAGAACCAAAACCACCATTACGAATAAGAGAAGGCCTTATGCGTGCTTATGCGTGCTACAAAAAGAGAAGCACCAACTACCAGAGAACCTCGAAAAACACAAGAGCTCACTCACCTAGAGCGCTTCCTTTCCTTTCCTTTCCTTGATTCTCACTTTGAAACGAACTTCAATTGCACTTCACCCTGTTGCTACAAACATTCACCAACCTCCCTCCACAAACGACCAGCATCTCTTGCATTGCCCCAACGAAGCAAAACAACCCAAACAGAGCACAAATGGATGTGTGTGAGCTCTACTGGTCCCGGAATCCCGATTTAAAAGCCCAGAAGATCCAGACGAAGACAATCCTGGCGGCGCCTCTAACTAACAATCTTTGAAGCGGACTCCACAGCAAGCGCGATCTGACCAAGAGATCAACACATGAGCAGCGCCAGAAGTAACAGCAGCACACAACAAAAGGCCAAGTGTGTGGGGGCGAAGCAGATGGCGCCCCCACCATTCATCCCCTGGTTCTCATCCGATTCCGTCGAATCTCGTCAGAGGAGGGATCTGTCAGGGATTGATTCTGTTAAATCAGGATGAATTCTGTTGGTTCTGGATGAAAGACTGCGGTCGGTGGCCGGTAGAAGTGGTAGATTTTTGTCTGGATTGGTGTTAGTTGCGACTGGAAAGTTCGAGTTACGTAGATTGTGGGGTTGCCGTATCAGTTGTTCATCTATAACAGCTGCTTGTCACCAAACAGACACCGCCACCACCTCCCCCCCTCCCTCAAACAGTTGTTTTTTTCAAATTTTTATTTTTTTTTAAAGCTCGGTCAATTGGGTATCCATTGATACGGCTAATTCACTGTAGCAAAGGGTACAGCCAGGTGGGTAAAGATTCTCGAGAAGATAGGTACCTTGGCTTTATTTGGCAGGTTTACTAGGTCATCAACAGGGTATCTACTTCTTTCGTACTCAAGAGGGTATTAAGAGGGTATCACCACTCAGCGGAGAACATGCTTCTTGTTGCTCGACTCCCAATTGTCGACGTCTTCTAGCAACATCACAATCATGGCGAGCATTGTTTGGAATCGAGGGTTATTTTCTTACGCAATTTCAGTTTGAAATTAGGGTTTCGATTCTCGGGCGCCAGTATTGGTTCCCGAAAGAGTCGTCGCCATCATGGATTCAGCGGGCGATGAAGCCGCGCTGGAAGGGGAGCTGGAAGCGCACTTGGAGGAGAATCAGGCGTCTCTGCAGGCCGTGGAAGAAGCTCTGGCAGCCGACGTCGAGAATTCTGAACTCATCATGGTGGGTTTTTTCCTCCTTTTAATTCCCTTTGTGAAAGAAATCTTCACCAAAAAGCGGTGTCTCGAGTTTCAATGAGGGGTAGTGATCAATGAGGAGAAAAGGTTTTCAGGTTATGATGGATATTTGTGGACTAAAGGGAATCTGGTGATTCATTCATGGGGAAGATTTTAGTTTCCGACAATCAGCTTCTTTGAAACTTAATGATCTCGATGTAGTGCATCGGAATTTGTTGAGAGAAACTGAAACCCTAATTTTCGGGCATCTTGATTTGAGGAGTATGACGGATGGAGAGGGATGTACTTGCATAAACTTGAGAACCTGTCGTGAAATTTCGACAGTCGGACTTGAAATTGTGGTTCTAACGATCTGCTGCAATTTATATCTCATGAAAGGAAGTTTATAACAACAGCACGTTTTTGTTTTTTGCACTCTTTGGGGGGGAGTGTCTAAAGCCCTGGGTTGCTCTCAATTTATGTGGTTCAAAAACACACGATTACGTTTTAATAGCAATATCTAGTGTGTTTATTGGTGCGATACAGCCTAGTGGAGGACCAATACACAGGAAATGAGTGGTCCTCATAGGTGTATCACTCATAAAGAACCTGCCAGTACCTTTATGTGAACCTAAATTACGTAGTTTTTTTATTTTATAAAATTTAGACACTTCAACATTGCTTGCAAATCCTTTTTTTGGTAAAGATCACTTGATGAAAGTGCTCTAAAAAAGGTCAAACTAAAATATCTTGTTTCTCATTCCAAGAATGATTCTAAATTATCTACTTGTGATTATTTATTCCTCTCTGGCAAGCACTTTAAGTTGTTTTCAATTGTCTTGTAAATGACCGTTATGCTATATTCGTTTATACCGATGTGCAGATTCGGGAAGAGTTACATCAAGTCGTGAAGGGAGCAGAAGAAAGTCTTTTACACCTCAAACGTGCTCGACTATTTCGGGAGGTCGATGCCATGGCTCAGCACCAGGAACCACATTCTGAAGCTGTTTCTGGGTCAGATTTGGTAGAGGCTGTCTCTGCACAGCCGTTCTCAGTGAACTCTAAATGTCGATTTCGTCACAGCAACGGAAGGTGGTATAATGGTTGCATTCTCGGCATGGAGAATGATTCCGTGGCTCGTGTGGCGTTTCTTCATCCAACGTCGGACGAAATGCAGGTATGAATTTTTGGCAACAAAATATGCCGTCTATGTCGTCTATGTTTTCATCCTTGACTTTTACATCGAAGAGATAATAAACGGTTTTTTTGTTTATACCAGGATCTCTCGTTCACGGATTTGCTGCTATCCTATATGACAAGCCGCTTGTTCATAAGGAAACGTTTCTAAAGCGGTGCGACTGAAATGTAGATGTGCAGATTCTTCTTGCTGCAACAATGTCGATTCGGTGCTAAGTGCCGTCTATCTCATGGTATGCAGTCCGTTTCTTCGATGTAAGTTTTAGTTTTCCTTGCTCGTTGGCAAGGTGATAGAACTTAGTCCTGTTAAATTGTATGTGAAATGCTGTATTTATCTGAGGATATTCTGCTTCTTTTCTTTTATCTTCCATGTATAGTAGATTTTGCACCTCAGTTGATATGATTCATTTGCATTGAAGAGTTCACGCATCTTTTGCTGCCGAGTTTTTCGTAATTTCCTTGAATAGCCAAGGTATTCTCCTAATTAGAAGCTTAGGATTGCCATTTTTCAGGTGTTCATGATCATTGAAATGTAGTTCTTTTTTGTTTGCAGGGTTAGAAATTCACTTGAATGCCCTGCGCAATTTTGAACCTCCAGAGTGGAAGCAAACAGTATTGGGATCTCTACTGCTGGCGAAGGCTGGGAATGGGTTGTGGAGAGCTGCGGAGCTTGAGTCATGGGATGAAGGACAGCAGTTTGCTTCGATTGTATTCAGTGCAGATGGAAAGCGAGTGGACGTTTCTAAGGATGACCTTGCCGTATCAGAGTATGCCTTAGTGAGTGACGCATCAGAAAATGAGGACGAAGAAGAAGCAGACGACGATGACGATGATGATGACGACGATGACGACGATGACGATGATGTGGATGAATCTTTTGTTGGAGCTGCCTCTGGGGTCCAAACAGAGACCATTACTTTTGCAAATTGGGAAAGGCATACGCGTGGAGTGGCCTCCAAGATGATGGCTAACATGGGATTTCGTGAGGGCATGGGGTTAGGTAAATCTGGTCAAGGGATCACCCAACCCGTCAGAGTTCAGATGCGACCGTCAAAGCACTCTTTGGGATATGGCGAAGAGGACCAAAATGGAGCGCAAGGGGACTCAGAAAATTCTCGGAAGAAAAAGAAGTCCAGGGGTGGTAAGAGGAAGCGAGACCAAAAATGGGCAGCAGCACAAAGGGCAGCCAAGTCTAAAATGGAAGTCATGGAAGAAACACGCAACGTTTTTGATTTCATTAATCATCAACTTTCTGCTCAACAAAGTCCACATACAAAATCCACCAGGCATGGGCGTGGTACTCATGGTAGTGAAACTGTAAGTGAAAAGCAGTCATTAGAGAAGACCAATCGGCATACGATAGTGGCTCATGAAGATGAAATCAAGATTCTTCGGAGTAAAGTTAGCAAGTTGCAGGAGATGGCCACTCGGAACCGGAAGGAGAAATCTGTGTATGAGGCTGTTGACCGCAAATTAGTAGAAGTTCGCAAAGCTTTAGCATCTGCCGAAGCAGCACATGCCACAACGACGCATGCCGTTCATAGCAAGGAAAAAGAGCGCAAATGGTTGAGATTTTGATCTTTTCTGCTACTTTTAGGTTTCGTTGGAAACATGCATTGCTCATGACCCTTTAAACATTCTTTATTCGAGCCAACATATTATTGGCATGAGAGACAAAGCAAGGTGGCTTCTGAGCAAGTAAGCATTCGAGCTTGTCTCCTTGTAATTATTCCCATCTCAAAATTGCCAACCAACTGATTATTGCATGATTCCGTATTGAATCATCAAGCATTCAATTACAATGATATACTGTAAATCATTGCCGAACCCAAACTCGGTCTTTCTGATAGCGTGTTCCAAATGATTTTCACTTCGGTTCTTCGTGGTGATTCTGGTATTACTTAATGTCATCAAGATCCTCAGTTCTCTTTGATGATTCATTAGTTACAGTCAACTTGCATGCAATTAAGTTAGCAAGCTCTATTTCGGTTATTGTCCAGATACCTGCACAAAAACAATCATAAATTGGTGACATTGCAACGGCATTCAGGATGTAGCTTAGATAATTTGGAATCATTAGATTTGTCTCAGTAATTCTATCTTTACTGGTGATCCTGTGTGGCTGCATTAAAATTAGGCTCAATGGTTGAGGATTTGAATTTTCAAACATTGAAATTGCCCATGACGCCTGAATCTCCGGAGGATGTTGCTTTTCTCTCATTGATTGAGTGGGTCACTTTTGTTACCATTCTTTTCAGGTATGTCTCTGATACAGTACAGTGACACTGCTGTGACCTTACAATTTATTATTTTACAATTTTTTGGTCTCTGTTGATTTGGGGATTTTTTTTAGCATTGCTTGGCAGTCTGCGAAGTTAGTACCAGAACCCCGTAAATTCGTGCTGCCTGCATTGATTGGGATTCTGAAGCAAGTCCACCAGTGATGCCTTTGTATTGTTTATACAGATGGAGCAACATTGACCCGGGAAATTGGATATTATCAAGAAAGAATCCTGTTCATTAAAGTTATTTCTAATCGTAAAGTTCTCCTGAGTTTCTAGCAAGAGGGTCAGAACTAAGAATAGTACAGTCAGGTCCAATAATCTTACTAACCGCCTATTGTGCCATTCAAAATTTTTGCATAATAGAGTTAATCGTAAAGTGACTCCAGTTCGTACGAGGGGTGTCAAAAGAAGGCTTAACTAAGAACAGTACCAAAAAAAAAAAAAAATACCAACCTCCATCATCCCCCAGTTTGGGTGCTTCAAGGATTTTTATGATGTATTTTCTCAAACTCTAGCTCGTGGTCCCTCATCGCACACACTTTACAATTAACTTGGTAATAGAATATAATTGGCATTTTTCATCTTGCACAATTAGCATTCACAATCCTAATCAAGCATGCCAAATTTCAATTTCAAAAAAGCAAGACTCCATTTTTGGTGAATTATTTCATTTCATATTCATAGTTTTACATGAGAATTGATTGAAAAACATTGGTGACAAATTATTTCAATTCGATTGCATAGATATGTAGGAAACATCCATAAGCATATCTTTCCTTCAACAAGCATCTCCAAATAAAAGTTTCAAAATTACCTCTATAGAGATTTTAATGTTGAGTTAACAATATTCAAAAATTATAAAATAGATACCTCTGTATTTTAACTAGATTTTGGCAAAGTAATTGTGTCATCATGTACAAAATTAATTACAATGTAAGGGTCAAATAGCATAATCTAACTACAATAAAGAGATCTCTATTTTCCAAAATTTGGGTATTGTCATCCCAACACTGAAATCTCTACAGAGGGAATTCTAAAATGTTTATGGAGATGCTTGTTGACTATGTTTTCACCAAAAACATTCTCAAACTACCATTTCTAGTATAAGTACCAAAGTTAAGGGGAAAGAAAACATTTTTGAATACATGTGATTATAGAATCTTGTAATACTTTGGTTTGAGAAGATGTAGAAAAATTTCAGAAATTTACGCCATATAGATTGCAAGACATTAGTGTTTGAATTGACAAAAATCCTTTTTTAGGCCGTGCAAAAATTCAAGCAATTGCACTTCACAAAGTCACATTTGTATGAAAAGTCTATGTTAATGGTGCTTCTTTGGATTCATTCTTCAAGGCAAGTTAGCTAAATGTTTGAAAATTTTCAAATGACTTGGAATTGTACAACATGTAGGGAAAAATTAGTAAGTAGAAAGAGATAGAGAATGATTCAAAATACCAAATTGTTAACAATTTATTTATGGAATTGAAAAATTCCAATCCAATGGTTGTAATGTCATAATAAACAATCTACATTCTATGATTTTATTTTTTTTCAAAAATATTGAAAATTGAGTCAAATAAAAGGACTTCAAAGTTTGTCTTAAAATAAAGATTCCATAACTACCCGCAAACTTAAACTCCTCATAATTTTCATCTCATTAATCAAAATAGAACAATTTAAAGTTTTCCATGTATATATAAATTTAGAGAATCAATTAAAAAAAATATTTTAAAAAAAATTGATTTAAAAAAAAAAAAAATTGAATTGCCTAGGCTACTTGCCCAACAATGAAAATTACATATCATGCAATAACTTTTTCACTATGTAGTCAAAAGTTACGAAGATTGTTGGTCTTTAAAGCTACTCCTTGGGCACATGTTTTGTAAAAATTCCATTTGTAGTGAGCTACCCAAAATTGCTATGTTGCCAAAAAAACTCAATTTGATTTTGATGAAACATGCAAATGTAGATGAAACTAATATTTTCATCCAAATGCACATACATTCATCAAAAATGAAGTAATATTCTTTGAAGATTTTTTTAGTAATTGAGCAATTTCATCCATTGCAAAAGGGGTCAAATATGTCAAAATGGCACACCTACCTTACTTATGAATGGTGAAAATCCTCATTTTTGTGTAGAGCAAAAATTCAACTCCTAAAGGACTCGAAGTTTATTGACCCTATTTTATAGGAATGAATTTTTTTCTCACTTCAAATGTTATAATCATTTAATCCACCTAGTCAAATGATTTTTTCCACACATTGCCTTGTTTAATACACCTTTGTACAACTAAAGTAAAAAAAATAGTTTTTGATTTTAAACAATGCATCAAAAATTGGCAGTTTTGAAGTCTTTCCTCTTCCAAAATGCTCTCTATCATTTAGAAATTTAAAAAATGCAAGAAAAAATGGCATCCATCCTAGAATTCTTTGGCAATATTGGAGAGAGACTACATACAATATAAAATATTTTAATTCCTTTTATATGCTATTTTTTAAAGAATCATTATGAAGACTACCAGTAATGCAATTGATTCATGATTTACAATTTGCATTTTGAGTGAAGCAGGATAATTTGAACCCTTATCTTTGAAACCATAAATGTTTGCTAAAAGGTAGGGTATTCCACAAACTAGCTAGTCATGAATGTGTTTGTGAACACAACTTCCATTTTAAATTTTTTGTACTTCATTTTTTTGTGTTTCTTTTCAGTCTTGTATTTTGGACTTCATGAATGTGTAGGAATCCATTTCACAACTGATTGTGTGTGCTACAACTTATATTCCTCATTATGTTATTTCTTTGTTTGCGAGCTTTGTCTTTTAGCTTCCACATTTTGTGTAGGTCTATACTTATTGTTTTTGCTTTCATTGGTATCCATCTTGCTATTGGTTGTGGTATTTTCATTAGCTCTTTGAATAGTAAGCAATTGCTTCTTGTACCCAATGGTAGTTTGAATGGTATGCAATACTTGTCGCTCATATAATTGGTTTGAAATGCCACATTATTCTCTTCAATATTATGTAGTTCTACAATGTATAAAAAAATAGGGTGCCAAAAATTAGTTTCTCTAAGCAATTATAAAAAAATAGGGCACCAAAAAATACATGCCAATAGGGAGGGGAAAAATACTTGAAAGTACATAAATATCTTCAAATTAATCCCCTATTATTGCATGTGATATCTAAACATATGAAGGTGTGAATCCACCCTGAGGGAAGAAATAACTAAAGGTGAAAACACCCATTTCCGCCCTTGTAACTAGTGCTTCTTTTCTGGCGAAAAAAAATAGATAGCGAAAAAAATGGCTTGGTGAAACAGCTATGGAACTTAACTACGACTGAAGCTTGTTTTTTTGCCACATTGGCAGCTGAGTGGGCCTCTTGTGGCCAAGATGGCGTTAGTCTTGTCTAGCTAGAAGGGTCATTTCACCCAAGCTTCCTCCTCATGGCATCCCCCCATATGCACTTATCGCCTAAACTAAGACATTAAGCCTACTTCCTGCACTCACTAATCTTCACTTCTTGCCATTGTTTCTACAATTAGGTATTGTTGATCTCGTGCAATTCGCTAGCGTAGTGGGGTTGTAGTGGAATAATTTTGTCAAGACGTTCTTCATAGTTGTGTAGGTTTCGCTAGGGTTTGCGTGAATAGAGGCACACATTTTGCTAGGGAGTAATGCGGCATAGGGTTGTACGCTTTGAGCTTGGTTGTAATTCCACCTCATATTGATCGTTAATTCATCATGTAATTGCTTTGAGTTTGTGGACATGGCGGTATTGAGGAATGCATTCTAGGAAAGTTTAATTGCGTGCTTTTCCTACATGGGTTCTTCACACAATCTTGTATTTTGTGATCATTGTTTGTGTTGGTGAGGGTTTTGGATTTTTATAATTAGCAATGGAATTTGTGCATGATGTGGAGAAAGATGTCCGCGCTGCTGACCTTGCATGCACTACGAAGAAAGCTGCGGACAAGGCCACAAAGGAGGCGTTGGAAGTCACCTACCGAGAATTGAAGCGTAAAGGCAAATTCATTGATTTGCGAAGGAGCGAAGTGCAGAAGAAAATGATGAAGTTCTACTTTCACTTGACGCGAGGTATAGGCACGGGACAACCACTTTCTTTGGTATTCGACAAGGTGATACTTGAGGTGCTTGGGGCGGAACTAATTTTGGAGGACGAGTATCCGAGCGAGAACGAAGGAGCCGATTTGCTTGCTCGAAGAACCAACATCTCATTGTCTCAGAATACAAGACAAACTCCCGACTCATTGTCCGGATCTAGGGAAATGGTTGTTCTTAGTATGAAGAATTGCCAATGATCACTCTTTTTACATCTTCCGATGAGCTTGACAATTTGAAATGCATAGAGGTCCCCAACAATTATGAGGGTTCCAATTCTCATGACTCTAATTTTGAGTCTCTCCCTTAAAAAAAGAGTGGCAATAATTGCAGCAAGAGTACAAATTGTCAATTGAAGGCTCAAACTCGTTATGATTGTCACTGAAAATTTCAGAGCATTTGGGCTACAAAGCTTCCATGGGTGGAAGGGATCATTGCAATAGATGGGATTTTACAAACCCTAAAATGTAAAGTTTGTAGCGTGATTGAACGAAAATCTCAGGGGGTGCACTTAGTTCTACTACAACAAACCACGTGCAAACAAGTGGTTTCTAATAAACTATAATTTTAACTTCAAATTTTGAGCATTGTTTACTAATGACTATAGGATTCTACTCTCAAAATTTCAAACTCAAATAAAATATGGAATGATTTCTAGAAGAGGTTAAAAATGCATTGAAATGACATGTTTTTTAACTCAAATATTTTTAGAGAACACATTTAGATGATCGTTTCATTAATATTCAACTCAAAATGAGCTTTAAATAGAAAGTTATTTTCAAAAAAAAATTGTTCATTTTTTAGACAATTTTTTTTATATAATATAGGGATGTGAAAGTTATTTTTTAGTTCTATAATGTATCTTTTTACTTCAAAAATTTGTAACTAATTATTATTAATAAATAAAAATATCAATAATACAAAACATAAACCTTCAAAGTAAGAAAATCTATTCATATGTTTTTCATTTAATTTTATTTAAAATTCAAAAAGTATATAGGAGGTCTAAAGTTTTGTTTACACGTGGTTTTTGATGGATACTCTAAATGACCCCCACGAGACAAAAACCTTGCATCATGGTACTGAAATGGAATACACTTTTCAAGCATGACGGGAAGTGCACAACTGAAAAAGACTTGTCTTAGTATAGAGTGAAGTCCAGTGAGTAGTATGTGGCTACGCAATGTAAGCATCAGAGAAATCTACAATTGTATACTACCAAGCCTCTAGCTTCTGTCCTAGAACAGGTTAATCACTACACTAGTTTGGAGGCTAGGAAGAAGAGGGTGCAGTTTGCCACTTTATTTTAGTTGCTCTCTGATGGTCGTCCCATGCTGGAGTTCGAATCATATCAAGCTCTCTATAAACTACTCAATGTTCATGATTTACCTACTACACATTGGTGCAATAGTTTTGGGTGGTTGATGGCCAGGTATATGTACAAGCAGATAATTGAAGAAACAAAAAGGCTGATCAGCATTGCAAAGTTTGTGCCTGTGACTATAGATGTAATAATAGCAGTTAACAACACTAGTTTTTTAGTCTATGCTTACATTATACAAGACTGGATCCGCATTCCGCTTTTGATTTTATTGCAGTGTGTGGAATACAAATCAAATGCTAACAACCTTATTAGTTTGATTATGGATGCCATTTGCTCTGGTGGGGCCTTGGATGGGGAGAGTGTACTTAAAAAGTTGCTCAGCTTTGGCATAGATGGAGCCTCTACACTCCAAGGTACTCGGTCTGGTGTAACTCTTCAATGAAGAAAGATTTGTTCTACCTTCTACAACCCCATTTGTATAAAGAGTATGTCTTCTCTCTTCCTCTATCACAAAAGTCACCTCTCCTCTATCACTAATCTCCAAGTTTCAAGAAAATAATATTTTTTCTTCTAAATAGATTATAAAATTAATTTTTTTATTAAATTATAAAGTCTAATTTATAGTCCCATCTATGTGTGTTTTTTTTTAACTTATGTGGCAATTTTTATTGTATTGGTTTTTGTCTTGCTAGGTAGTAGCCATTCATTGAGCAAATTTATAAATGAATTAAAATTTATTTTTTTGACTTGACCACCATAACAAAATGGACAATAGTTTTTTGTTAGGTACTATCCAAGACAATATGACCGAGGATACAAACAACATCAATACTTTTTTGTTAATTTTTTGTTATGGTGGTCATTATTTTTCTACTAGTGTTGAAGGTCCATGGAGGATGAAGGCCTCTTCTCTACCGTTGGTTCCCTCAAATCAAAGTTGCGCAATAATTTAGAAGAGTACATCCAGATCATAGTGGAAATGTATTCCCAGAAAATATTTACTCTGGAAAGCTTCCCTTATTAGAAGGTCTTCAATGAATGGTTCATTTCTAGGGGTCATGGGAGGTATTTGGATTCTGTTTAGTAATAGCATTGTTGCTCTTGTTATTGTACGACTTGTGTGTGTAGGAGTTTAGTGTCATAGCTACAGTGCAGTATTTGGCACCACATAACATGCACTTGGCAAGTAGTTGTATGGGAAGTACAAGTTGGTGCAATGCTTCGCTTTGCATCGTTTCTTTGTTTGTGCTTTGGGACTTATGTTCACAACGGAGTTGAAATTTTTTTTTTCATCTTGTGTAAGAGAATTACTGAGAAGTGTATCCCACTATGCAAAGATATACAATATGTGTGAGCTAGCTTTGTCATGTATCTCTCAATGTTTGTTTCATTGCCTTGTTTTTTATCATTGCATGTTCTAGTATAAAGGTATCATCTCACTCTTCTGTGATGTATTGTTCAACCCAATGTCAATGTTTTGTATGACTCGTTTATCATTGTGAAAAATGTTTCTCAACCATGCATCAGAGGGGGCTCGGGGGTGCCTTTTTCTTGGCAATGTATACATTGCATATTGTGTTTTTTTGTCTACTTAAGTATGGTTCTCATTTAGACATCAGAGGCTTTTTGGGGGGGGGGAGGTGCAGGTAAATGTCCAAGATATTTCAGTAGTTTCAGCTCATGTTCTTGGCAATGTCAATACTTTATAGTGTTCCGTTTATTCTATTAAGCATGCTTCTAACTTAGGCATCGAAGGGGATTTGGGGTGGACATAGGTGTAGTTCTTTTAGGGGGACCTAGGAGCTTAGACTTCTATAGTCAAGAAAATGAGTTCACCCAAAAAACTACAACCCTGACCACATTGTTGCCAATTTTCTTGCCGGGAAAATCAAACATTTTGTCAAAACAACATTAAATAAAAAAATCCATTTACCTAAAAGAACCCCAAGGAAATTCTAAAATCACCTATTCGAACTTTAAGAAGAAAAAAAAAAAAAGAATCGCCACACTGAAATTGCCCAACATCAATGCAAGTCACTAGTTCACCTTCTACCACAAGAATTTTTATTGCCTTTCTGTTGAATATTCACCCCCCAAAAAAGAAGCATTGCTTGTAACCATTCATAAACCCTAATTTTCCATTAAGCTGTCCCAAGATTTCTATGAAAGTGTCATTGAAAAGCGTCATTAAACCATCCCCGTGCTTAATTGTGATTGGTTGACTCTAAATTTTTTGAAATTTCAATTTTACATCCACCTATATGACGATTTTAGTGGTTTAGGGAGCTTCCACTTTAAAAACTCATGGAAATTACATGCCATATCTAAAAAATCTATATATAAACTTTTTCAAATTCATGATTTTCAATTGCTAATACTACAACAGAATATCATTTTTATAGAAAGGGTACCTCCAACTACGTTCAATTGCTTATTTTGACGTTTTCGGGCCCAACATCATCCCTTGTGAATCATTGGCTTAAAAAATAGCAAAAGCACTCATTGGAAGTCAAACTACTACTACAAAAAAAGCCCTCTCCTTTTTCACAATAAAATTCTGAGGATGAACAGTCGCACTCGTATCCAACTAGAAGGATTCCTTGTACTCCATCAACACCAAACATCCGTGTTGACGTTGAAGGGTTAAGGCACTGAATTCGGTCAAAATCCCAAGTCCAACTGAAATGACTCTTTGTGGATATTGTAACTCAAAGTAAGAGTTAACTTGAGCGTGGCTTGAGTGCTGCACAACCAACATTCAATACTTACGGTGGAACTTGCCACTGGGCAACACAGGAAGCTCGCCAATGGAAAGCCCCAAAATAAGTAAAAAATATATTTAAAAATACTACCCCCACGGCCAGTGTAGTAGTGGCTTGCTTATCAGTGGCACAGTAGAAAAGGGAGTCTCCGTCCCACTGAAACCAAACCAATAGTTTTTCATCCAGTTCCTTGGGAGCAACCAGTGTTGGCTCTTGACGACATTGAAGGCTTTTGCATTGACTGGGGGCTTGGTTACCGTGTCGGAGTTTGAGTAGCTACCTTTCTCAAAAAGCAAACCATACCAACGCTACAAGGATAGGAATCTCGTGCAGCGCAAGTGCTGGTTTGAGAACGTTGGGTCAGTTGGGCACCATGGAAATCATCATCCATCCTTTGGGGTGTTGTGTGAAATCAATCATTTTGCTTGAAAGTAAATAATAAATCGGAGAACACTCCGTGGAGGGGAAAACTACTGTGAAAGAGCTTCCCTTTTCGCTCAAAATTCCAAGGATGAACATCTTGCACTTCTATTTTCTACAATTCTATATATAAAAGAGTCTTTTTGAATAAATGAAGGAGACGCTACCGATTTTCTTTTTTGACTATATGCTCAAATTTTCCTACAGTATAATGCTAAGACCATACCAATGCTACAGGGATAAAATCTCATGCAATGCAAGTGCTTGTTAACCCTAGTGAGAACGCTGGGTTGGGTACCATGGAAATCATCATCCATCTTTTGGGGTGTTGTGTGAAATCAATCATTTTGCTTGAAAGTAAATAATAAATCTGAGAACACTCCGTGGAGGGGAAAACTATTGTGAAAGGGCTTTCTTTTTCACTCAAAATTTCAAAGATGAACATCTTGCACTTCTATCTTCTACAATTCTGTATATAAAAGAGTCTTTTTGTATAAATAAAGAGGACGCTACCAATTTTCTTTTTTGACTATATGCTCAAATTTTCCTATAGTATAAATAATGCTAAGACCATACCAGTGCTACAGGGATAAAATCTCATGCAGTGCAAGTGCTTGTTAACCTTAATGAGAACGTTGGGTTGGGTACCGTGGAAATCTTCATCCTTTGGGGAATTGTGTGAAATCAATCATTTGCTTGAAAGTAAATAATAAATCTGAGAACATTCATTAGAGGAAAATCTACGGTGAAAGACTTTTCCTTTTCACTCAAAATTCCTAGGTTGAACATCTTGCACTTCTATCTTCTACATTTCTATATATAAAAGAGTCTTTTTGAATAAATTAAGAGGATGCTACCAATATTTTTTACTATATGATCAAATTTTCCTACAATATAATGCTAAGACCATACCAATACTACAGGGATAAAATCTCATGTAGTGTAAGTGCTTGTTAACCTTAGTGAGAACATTGGGTTGGGTACCGTGGAAATCTTCATCCTTTGGGGAATTGTGTGAAATCAATCATTTGCTTAAAAATAAATATGAAATCTAATAACACTTGTTGGAATGCAAACTACTATGAAAGGACTTCCCTTTTCACTCAAAATTCCAAGGTTGAACATCTTGCACTTCTATTTTCTACAATTATGTATATAAAAGAGTCTTTTTGAATAAATGAAGAAGACGCTACCAATTTTTTTTTACTATATGTTCAAATTTTCCTACAATATAATGCTAAGACTATACCAATGCTACAAGGATAAAATTTCATATAGTGCAAGTGCTTCTTAACCCTAGAATGTTGGGTTGGGCATCATGGAAATCATCCTTTTGGTTACTATGTGAAATCAATGATTTGCTTAAAAGTAAATATTAAATCCAAGAACATTCATTAGAGGGAAAACTACAGTGAAGGACTTTTCCTTTTCACTCAAAATTCCTAGGTTGAACATCTTTCACTTCTATCTTCTACAATTCTCTATATATAAGAGTCTTTTTGAATAAATTAAGAAAATGCTACCAATTTCTTTTTTTACTATATGTTCAAATTTTCCTACAATATAATGAATACCTATTGTGATTTTTTTTAGTTTTTAAAGAGCGTTTTTCTAATGTGATCTTTCTTCCCTTATTTTTTACTCCAAATTCATAGGAGGTTCAAATCCTACACCAAAAGATTGCTATTTCTATGACTAAGAAAATATCTTAGAGGAATAGAAGGTATATTTGTTCTAAAAGGTATGTATTAATTTGTTAGATCATTTCATCCATTCAATTTTATGAGGCAATGTAAGAGAAAAATTTGCTAATAAACGATATGGACCCAAAAGTTTTGAGAGAAAATTTGGTAATATATTTTTCTCTTTTCAATGCATAATGCTGCTAACTACTGCAAACTTTTGGAATGGAATGGCTCTTTTTAGATGCTCAATATTTCACATTTCATACATGCCCATTTTAGATGTAAATAACTTCATTAGTGCAATAGGGACCACTTACTTCCTAAAGCCACAAGGGGTTTTTTCAAGAGAATTTCTCAAAAACTACCATTTTTTGGTGCATTGATTGGGATTGAAAATAAAAACAATTTTCTAAAAATTCTACCATATAGATGTGTAGCAAACCACTATTGCAAAGTGTGAAAAAAAATTCAGCCCATTTGACTACGAAAATTGAAAGATTAAAACATTTGAAGTAGGAAAAGAAAACTTCTTTGTATTCAAGCTGGACAAAGGCAACATGCTTTGAACCCTCTTGGAATAATTTTTTTATTCAACACAAACATAAGCCTTTACACCATTGAGTACTAAATCTCTTTAGGTACATGCATGCAAATTTTTAGAAGTAAATATTAAGAGGTCTATCTTACTCTAAATCACCATGCATACAATGAAGCCATGTGAATTTGCAATACACTAGTCATTTTTTGATGATTTTTTGTGCATAGAGAATTTTTTTAACTTAGAATTCTAAGCAATGAGAACCTGAATACAAACATTTGGAATACATGGAAAAAAAATCAAGAACTTTGAGAGTATAAATTTGAAGATAATAGTATTTGTAGTCAATTCTTTTCTTCAAACTTATCCAATAGGATTAGTAGAGTTACTTTTGACCCTAGTTGGAATGAGATTTTACACTAAAGGTAGTTCTCTTTTGAAAATTGCATACCATATTATGTTAATTACATACATGCCAAATTTATGAAATAAATGAAGAAATTAGCAAAAAGATGTCAAAATTGCTTGAATTGCCCAAGGTTTTTTTAGGAGCAAGACTTTCAATCTAGACATCTCATTGGATTTTACACTCATAGGAAGGAGGTGAATGTTTCTTTATGGTGTAAAATTTTTAGCAACATCCATCAAAAATTGACTTTGTCTTGAACCTACTTGAGATTTCATATCTATATTGAATGACCACTTGGTCCTTGAGGGATTAATGCACTACCTATAATAAATGAAATAAAATTCTTATCATCATGAGCAAAGCTCAAAGCAATATTCATTGGACTAATGAAGTTTTTTACATCTATGGATATAAATGAAGTATGAAGATATGGATGAAGACTAATCTATTCATTCAAAGTATGTGAATACTTCCAGAAAAAGAAATACCATCCCAAAAATATTGTACAAAAAAAGAACCTACAAAACAATATTTGTGTAAAATAATTTCCTTAATCACAAATTTTCACTAAGCAAAACTACCTACAACAAGTCACAAGCCACAACACTTCATACATAACATTGTTAACATTTTAAGAATATTTTCATTCTTTGGGGGGTAGTCCAAAGAATCTGCCACAGTGATTTCAAATGGTGTCCATGACCAGTTTGCTCTCCACTGAAAGGTCTTCACTTGTGCACCCACAACAAACAACCACCCCAACCGACGATCAAGAACTCTATCCCTTTGGCAATAACTTCTTGAAAGGAAAACTGAATTCGATGCCTATAGGGAGGAGGAGAAAAACGCAACAATTTTTTGAAAAGAGACATTCACAACAGTTCCTACTATTCCCATTATTCTATAGGTAGAAGATCCAAGGGGCGCAAAATATCCTTCACGGGTTAACCAGCCTAAATTCCCCCTAACCTTGGAGATTGAGATAATCGCTTCCTGGATGCCTTAGAATGAATTTAGTTTAATGTGCAGAGTGCCATAGGTTGGCTGGGAAGTTGTAACACTGATGTCATTGACTGATTGGGAAGTTGGCATGCTAGGGCTCCCGCTTTCTTGGGGAGCTCCCAAAATGACACCCCCCCCGCAACGTGGGTTTGTAATGTTATGCAGTCATAGTAAAAAGCCATACTTCAATTTAGGTAGAGAATCTGCGTCATACAAAACAGGTCAGACCAGACCCCCCGTTCTAGAACGTACTCCAGTGGCAAAAAGAGACGACACCTGCTCTAAAGCCACAAAAAGATAAGTACGAGTAGTAAACTACCGTATCCACAAAAATATCTGAAAACTAAAATTTAAAAACAAACCAACTTCCTCATGGTTGGAACGGTAGTCACTCCGTAGTATTAAAAAAACCCAATACATTTGTACAGCATACATGTACAGTATATTTGCATAGTATATTTGTACAGTGCACGTCTGCAACCTACGACATATAGTACAGGACAGAGACTCGCTCTTAAATGTACCCCATGGGCCCAAAGCGACAAGCGCGAGTCCTGTATAAAAGCCAAGGACGGTAGAAAAAGCTAAGTCCTCCCGTCGTAGACCTCCTGAACCGTATAATTCATGATAGATCCCCGGCCCCTCGCGCTTTGGCATGCAGCGTTTGACTTGGCTGGCGTCCCCAACTGCGAAGCGGCATGGTAGCCCGCCCACACTCGCAACAGTAGCAACCGATGACCAAATGGCTTTGTCTGCAGGTGCAAGTAGCTAGCCCACGACTAATATTAGAATTGTCCACAGAAAGTAAAGAAAATTAACTCGGAGTGGTGACGAACAATCCACACAAGCAATCATCAAGATGATGGAGAAAAACCATGCCCGCCAGTTCGGTTGAAGCTTCCAACGCTAGCTAGCCACGGCAGGCGAAACGATACCTGGGACGACGATGGTGCCGAGGGACAAACGGCTTCGAAGTTCTAGTGGGGTTGACGACGGAGCTGTCAGTACGTTTGTGTACCCAATTTTCAAGGACGGAGATCTATGGTGTGTGCGACGAATTCTCAATCCGTTTGGGTGACAAATCTGGAAGGCAGGAAATTGATGGCGTGTGTGAGTTTGGGTAACAAAGCCTCGAAGGAAGGAGATGTTGTTGGTGTGATGTATGAGAAGGAATCATGGGTCGATGCCTGAGTGGTGTTGATGGCTGGCTTCGTGGTTTGCAAGCATCTATCAATCAATCCTGGAATAGCGCGTGGGACCGAAGGGCGACTTTCCTGCAGTGAACCTTTGAAGATGGTGATGAATGGTTGGCCCTGTTGCAGTGTTGCCGCACTCATCAGTTGCTCGTTTTAGTTCGTTTTTGCAACCGTGTTGTTTGCTCTTTCCGGGATTAGCCAAAATTAGTAGTAGATCTATTGGACCCGGGACCGAGAAAATCGGACCCGGGGCCGAGAGAATCGCACCCGGGACTTGCGTAGCGCTTTCAACGTCCTCTCTGGCTCCCTGCCTCTCTTCCTGCTGTCCCTTCCGTCGCGTCCATTAGGTTCCATTTTTCGCAGTCTTGTTCTTTTTTCTGCTTTTGTTTGCTGTGAGGTGAGTGTTGTGAGGACTCAAGAGCTATGAGGATTCGCAAGCGGAGTGCGTCGGTGGTGACCACGGCGCCGCAGCAGCCGCTGCCCATTTCCTACAAGTACCAGACGACGACGGTCTCCGCGTCCTCGCAGGAGGGGAGTAAGCTTTTGCTTGCGGCTGAATGCAGCAACATGCAGGAGACTCGGCGCTTGGACGGCGTCGAAGATCATGAAGCGCAGGTGTCGCGCTCCGATTTGAACGAGGAGATACCAGGGGTGAGAGAAATTATCTGATTCACCTGCTCTGGGAACTGGGAGTGGGAGTGAGGGTTACGTACAGTGACGCTCTCGTGGTCTGCAATTGAATCGCGTTTGCAATTAGATCTTGGGTGGCGTGCGTGCTACCGAAGTATGATGTTTTGGGTTTGGGTTCGTCGTCTTCGCCTACCTGCAGTGGATTCGTAGATCTCCTGCACGCGTGTGGAGTTCTCCTTTGCTGTATGTGGATTTGGTCCTTGTCGCTCTCAGTCCGTTCTGGGAGGATGTTAGTATAACTTTTGCGTATCCTGCTCGCGGCTTGTTTGCATTGTATTCAATTCCAATCTCAATTGAATTCCCCCGTGTCTCCAGTTGAGTCGGTACCATGAGGTTTCCAGGAGAACATTCAAGTACCGGTCACCGGCAATGGTCGCTTGGAATTGCCGACGCTCGAATCTGAATCGAATGAAAGCCTTTCTGGGTCGTTCAAAGCATGACTGCGGCTCCCGAAGTTTCTGTTGCTGTAGCTATAGAGTTTGAACGATTGATTCGTAGCTGGGCCTGGGGTTTGGAGCAACAGTCTAATACATTGTGGGGTACATTTTCGGCTTCCGCTTATTTGTATTCACAGGATGTATCAACTCACGCTGTATGTGTGGTCACTTGTGCAGGTCGTGGAGAATCCTCGTCGCCTCTCCGATGCGCAAGTCAAGGACGAGTCGCCATCTCCCCTAGCGGACGCCGCAATCTCCGATAAAGGTCGTCGAAAGCAATCTTCACCGACGAAGAGACGGAAGATCGAGCACGACTCCAACATGAATGTCTTTGAGGTGTGGTCGCCGAACTAGCGGCTGGGTTGCATTTCAAAGTCTGGACACCCACAATTAAAATTGGATTTATAGAATTTTTCGTTTCGAAGACCCGTTCTCGTGCAATCTCGAGCCTTAGATAATGGCATTCGGAAGAGGAAAGGAATGAATTCGTGGGACACAGCTTCTTCCATATGTGTGTGTGTGTGTGGTGCGGGTGGTGGGTGGGGCAGCTACCGATTTTTTCGTGTGACGTTTTTTGCATGGCTAAGAGTCTGGGGCAGTGTGAATAGAATTAGCGTGGAGTCGCCAGGCTTTTCGATTCTCGCTAGTTTTCTTTCGCAAGTGGCAGGAAACCAGGATTTGAACGTCCGCCATCTTTAGGGCAACAATTGATCGAAGTTGGCCGGGTTTCGAAGGTTGTGAAAACTAGGGTTTCCCGTACAGAAACGTGCAAACACGTTGAACGTCAGGTAGAACCGGAGCTTTAGTGGGGTATGGTGTCAGCCTCCACCAGCTATGAGGCAGTCTCATCAGCTGCCTGTTGACTCGCTATGTGGCCACCATGGATCATGGATCCAGAGTTTCACCAAATATTAAAACTGCAATTTGGTGACTTCTTGAAAATGTCGGCTCGGCGGCCAAGTCTTTGACTGTAGTTCGCTACAGTGACTGGCCACGATGTGCAGTTCATAAGTGAATTTAACCATTTCAAATGGTTTGATTCATGTTCACTACTGAGTGGTTTCGAGGATGAAAACCTGAGTGTGATCTAAATCCTACGATAAACCCTGAGATTAAATTGCAATTAGGCGAATTATGGGTTTTGTACCTTCTTTGTGTATGAGGGTTTCAGGCTGACTTGAATTGTGGTGTTTGGCAGGGGCCTTCTTCTATGACAGCAGCGGAGCTGCTAGCTGTGACCGAGTTGGCCAATGGGGTGCGTCAAAGGTATGAAATTGCAAGCCTCGCCTCCATCAATAAAGGAATTGCGTTACATGATTTATCAATCTTGGAAACATTACTTCAATGGAGCCTGTTTTCATAGAGTTGGCAACCAAAATTGAATATGAAGAGCCTGCTCTACGTCCACCATGCTCTTCACTCCGTACGGAGAGCATGCTCTACGTGCACCATGGCTCTAGAGGTCGCAACCAAAATTGGATATGAAGAGCATCTTGTAATCTTCTCCTTTTTTCATGGTAATGGGATTGCTGAATAAGATCTAATCGTTAACCCTTGATGTGACTTTGTGAAGGCAACCTATTTATGGTTGCTTGCACCTTAAAGGGTTAAAGTAATGTGGTATTGTGGAACTAGAGCCTCATTATAGAAGTGACAAGGCTCAGGCACTCTTGTAGCTCAGCATGTCATTTCTTATAACAGCAATGCTCTACTTCCGTAGTCCCTACTTCTTTCATGGACGCAATGTATTCATCACATGGGTGGATGGTCATGTTCATTAAAAATGGCGTGGTTCATACTGTCAAACTGGTGACGTTCAAGTGCCCAAATTCGTACTTTCAAGTGATCAAATTGGTATTGACTTGAGGTTCCAGTTGGGTGACTGATCCTGCGTCAATATCACTGTAATGAGCCCTTTTAACGATCTGAGGCTGTGTGCGTATTACTTCTACTTTCTTGAAATAGGAATCATCAGTTTTTATTATTTCAGCCACTCGATTAATTCTTTTGTTTGTTTTCAAATCCACCCCTTGCGATTCCTTCAGGAGCCCGAGAATCACTAGCCCGTAGGTAATAGAGATTTCATACAGCCTTGCACAATTCTTGCCGGTGCTCAAGTATACGTCTTGAACTCTGACACCCAGGCCTAATAATGTTGAACTCGGGAACACATTAGTTTGTAATGCCAATTTCGTTAAAGTGGCGCGGTTCTGGCACCCAAAATTGTGATAATATTTTTACATAAAGGTCTTATGTCTTGGACGGGTATGGATTTATGTTTCAGAATGCGCGTTCCGAAAGGTGCGAAAGTCTTGGAATACTGCCAATTTAACGAAATTGACGTTTTTTCCGCTTCCCTTGGCATTGAATTTCTATGCAGGCTGCAGGCGTCTGAGCTCTCTAACTCGGAGCAAGGCGAGAAGGCGGCACCACCTGAGAATGCATCATCGAAGGCAACAGCTGCCGCCGCCGCCGCCGCTTCGGAGACTAATCATTTCAATTCCAAAGACGCCCTCATCAGCTCCATCTTCTACGTGTTCGACACGCACGGCGACCACGGCTTGTCCGCCAGCGAGGTCGTCAAGCACATGATCGACCAGCACCTCCCGGGCCTCAAAGAAGGCGGAGCCCGTCACACCGTGCAAGTGGCCAACGTGCTGCGATCGTCCTCCTCCTTCTTCTCTTTGGGCGACAAGAAGTACCTTCTCTGTGCCAATGTCGACAACAACTGGAACACCAGCACTACAGAAACAGCCAAGTCGTCGAAACCAAGTGGACACACACGCAACGCCAACACCAACAAGAGCAAGAGCAAGGTCGCCGCAGACGACTCATCCGAGAATGAATTGGCGAAAGCTGTTAATCCGAAACGTAGATTAGCAAGCAGTCAATCCACGACACGAACTGGCAAGAAGGTGCAAGCTGAGAAACCCAAGGAAGTGTCGAACGGGGAAGAAATAGTCGCTGGAATGGCAATGGCGAGCAGTTCTGAGCCTGCGGCGGTGGTTGTGAGAGTGGCCAGGCGGCGAGGGCCTTCGTCCTCGCAGAAAGGAAAAGGACCCACGCAGTGCAAGCGCTACGACGGGCGCGGATGGCAATGCGCACGGCTCACGGAGCCCGGCTACTCGTTGTGCGTGCATCACCAGGATCTGATTAACAAGCGCGCCGCCAAGCTCAAGGAACAGCAGACGCTCAGTCGGTTGATGGAGTCCGTGCAGCGGAAAGCCAAGAGCCAAAGCTCCACGCTTGTTGCGTCGCCCACTGATCACAGTCTTCAAGGACCACAGCCGACTGATCCTTCTGCAGCACCCGTGCAGAAACGGAAAATGCTGTCGTTGTTAGCGATTAACAAGTAGTGTTGCCGTGCCGGCTAGCTAGTTAGTTCCCCATTCTTTCTTTCTTTCTTTTTTTTCGCGGAAGACTTGAAAATGAAGGCTCAGTCTCTTGGCTCGGGAGCCAAGGGAGGACAGAGTGTTGGCACTGAGAAAAGGTGAATTCGCATTGTAAGGGAGGAAATACAAGCATGGACGCTAGACGAGGCTCTGTCAAATGGTACTCCAAATAGAAGCCCATGGTACAATCCGCTAAACATTACGAGGCTCTTGTAAAGAAGGTGTTCGTTTTCATTGCAAAATTGAAACTTTCTTGGCTGAGTCAGGCTGGAGATCCCTGGAGAAGGGAATTTAGTGATAGGGCAGCTTGGACAGGCCTTTACAATTTGGTTTGGCAGGGACAGAGCCTCTTGTAGCGTCTCTTGTTTGGGTTGCAAAATCGAAACCTTCTTTTGAACTGGGCCCTGCAGAAGGCAATTTAGTGATAGGGCTGCTTGGACCTTTACAATTTAAGATTTGGTTTTGCAGCCAGGGACAGAGGCTCTCGTAGTTTAGTTGCTTGTTTTCGTTGCAAAGTGGAAACCATTTGGGCTGAGCCCTGGAGACTTCAGCTAGGGAACTTAGGTACAAGTCTGCCGGATCATACAATTTGAGATTTGCTTTGTAGAATCCATGACAATTTCAACACCATTTATTTGGTTGGCTGAAGTCACTAAACGAGTGAGTGCATGCGTGTTCCTGTAAAGGCCGGGTTCTGTAAAATTCCCAGGGACCGAATTCGGCAAGGGCTTAATTACCTTCTTCAAAGTTGCGCAAATTTCATCTCTGGTGTGATCGACAGTGGGTTACGCTTCATGAACAGCACTGTAGGCCAATTTTGGGGGGAAGTTTTCTCAAATTCTTTTCATAGGATAAGCCTGAAACCAGGACTGACAAACACCCACAATTCGGGTTACCACCACCCTGCGTGCAGGGCCTTAGCTAAAGTCCCATGAAGCACATTTCTCTGTAGGTCCTCTTGAAGTCAACCTATTCATAATTATTAACTCAGTGTTGCAGGGTCCCTGTTGCATGCATGGTAACCACGATTATGATATAGTTTTAGTTTTGTGACTAACTTAAATGGATGATTCCTTAGTAATGCTTGACATTCGTCTGGTGTCGGACAGTGTGTATGTCGGGACGCTGCGCGTGTGGTGAGAATATCTGGGAGACTGACTGGATGTGCAGGAATTCGTTGGAATCAATACGGTTTCCACGATACGTCTGTCCGTTGTGAAATATTCTTGCGGCGAATATGCTCTCCAGGGGGCTAGATTCCGGCGTTTCTTGCAGAGCGTGCCGTGCCGCTAAGATGAAGATCAGTTCTCTTCGTGTGAAACTCGGTGAGTTTCTTGCATTTCAGGCTCCAAAAAAACCTGAAATGTGTTGTAGTACAGAGCATATGGAAGCAGCTACAGAACATTTTCACTGAACAGTTGGAGAGGCTCCCTGTTAACCTTGATGAAAGATGTGCAGGACAAAAATTGTACAATGAATGCCAATGACTTTCATGATTACTTTTGCATTGAAGAATGCACCTATTCATTCAAAAATTTGATAAGTTTGGGTTGACTACATCTGAGATAGACCTTGTCCTTCAAGTATTAACTTTTAACTTTGCAAGGATGGAATGGTCACTTTGGAAATCATCCTTTTGGGTACAATGTGAATCATTTACTTAAAAAAGTCGAAAAGCACTCATTGGAGGTCAAACTACTATAAAAGACCTCCCCTTTTTGCACAAATTTCCAAGGATGAGCACATGCACTTCTATCTTACATAATAGAATTCTTTGTCATCCATTGAACCACTCTAGTCTACAATGTCTATACAATGACAAAGTGGAAAGACTATTCTTTAACCAAAAAACATTCAAAACTATCATTTTCAATGCAAAGAGAAAAAGTTCAAACATTTGATATTTTTGCATATCCAACAATACGGGCTTGCACTAAACTAGTATGAGAATGTATACGAGAAATTTCAAATTTTTTGACTATGTAGATTGCAAGATATAAGCCTTTTAATTGAGGAAAAGGAATTTTATTGCACTTTGCAATAATAGATTTTTGGGATATGAATCCTCTTAACTCCTAACTACCTAAGCTACTATGTATGGTTGCTCGAAAATTTCGATTCATTTGTGTGTGGGCAATTAAATTCTTTCTATCATTCTAAAAACTTTAAAGGGTAGTATGGAAGGTTAGCTATTGGAAGCTTTTATTTTTCATTGAAAAAAACAAATATTTGATTTTTGAGAGATCCTCAAAGGTATAGGTATATGTACCATTATTGGAAGAGTAAAACTTGCCAATTTCATTTGATTTCATACCTAAAAAATTATTTTTATCCATTTGCTTTGAAAATGGACACAATGGAAAGATTAAAGTGTTTTCATGATTTTCACCACTGAAAATTTAAACATGTAAGTGTTGATTTGGATTACTTTGTGATTTCTACTTATCAAAGAAATTTGCATTTTAACAATTGCATTGTGGATTGTGTAATGAGTTTGCTAGCTCTTCATTTGAACTTAAGGTTTTTGGAAGTACATTTTAGTGCACTAACACAATTTTTGGTTGTTCATCCAATCACCAAAAACTCTTATATGCAAAGTTTCTTAAACATTCTAGATAGAGAAGCTAACTAAAAATAGGATATGTACATTTTTCTTGTTATAATCTCACAAGACCTATGCAATTTCACACTCAAAAGAGATATGCACACTAGAAGCAAGCTCTTTGAACATCTATACAAGTTAAAATTTGAAAAAAAGACAATTTGCTTCATTAGAGATAACTATAAGCCAATGCTCTTTTTTCATATGAAAAACACACTTGGAAAGGCTTAGGCACTTAGGAATTAAGGGTGATTGCAAGAAATACTTGTATAGTTTGTTTCATTTTGAATTTTGTATTAGAGAAAAACACTTTTGGGAAAAAAAATTCTAAAAATCAAGAATAATATGGAAAATTAGTTTAACCCCTAAAGGACCAAACGGCATTTTTTGGCAATATAGCAATTTGGGGCAGCTCGCTACAAATGAGCTTTTTATTTTTTTTATTTCAAATTTTCACACAACATGTGCCCAAGGAGTAGCTTTAAGGCCCAACAATTTTCATAACTTTTGACTACATGGTCTAAAAGTTATTGTATGATATGTCATTTTCTATGTTTAGTAGGCAACCCGGGCATCAAAAAAAACTTCTTTAAAAATTACTTTTTGTAGAAAAAAATTTTGAAATTGGTTCTCTAGATTTATATGTACTTGGAAAGCTTTAAATTATTCCATTACAATTAATGAGATGAAAGTTATGAGGAGTTTTAGTTTGGGGTAGTTTGCAGGCAGTTATAGATTTTTTACTCTCAAATGAACTTTGAAGTCCTTTGTCTTACTCAATTTCAAATATTTTTGAAAAAAAAACAAAAAAACATTAGGTGTAGATTGTTTATTGCAACATTACAACCATTGGGATTGGCATTTTTCAATTCCATAAATTAATTGTTAACAATTTAGGGTATTTAATCATTCTCTACTTCTTTCTATTTACTATTTTTTTCCTATATGTTGTACAACTCCAAATAATCTGAAAATTTTCAATCATGTAGCCCACTTGCCTTGAAAAATGAATCCAAAGAATAACCACCATTTTGGACATTTTTTTCATAAAAATGTGACCTTGTGAAGTGCAGCTACCCAATTTTTTGCAAGGACAAAAGAAAGTTTTTTGTCACTTCAAACATTAATATCTTGCAATCTACATGGCAAAAATTTCTGAAATTTTTACCACTTCTTCACAAACCACTGTACCACAAGATCCTACGGTTATATGTGTCCAGAAATAAAAAATTTCTAAAAATTGGTACTTGTACTAGAAATGATAGTTTTAGAGCATTTTTGGTGAAAACATAGTAAAAAACCTTTAGGGGTTAACCCCTCATCGCCAGAGGTCCAACCAAGCTTAAAAGCTACCTACCTTTTCAAGTCTAAAAAGTCAAAATTAGAGTAAGGTATGAAGATCTCAACCATACAATATTGTAGTGTGCATGTTGTAGATGGTGTGGAACAAATTTGGGGTCATTTGACCGTATAGATTGAAAGATTATAATGTTTTAGTGTTGAAAAAAGGTGCTGAAATTTTCTTAAAAACACATTTGAAGGTGAAATTCGATTTCTAAACCTACTCAAATGAAAAAACTTTAAGCTACAAAGTGATTCAAAACCAGAATATATACACTTTGGTGAAAAAAATGTCATTGAAATGAATCATTGTGTCCGTAAAATGGATTTGAAATGTCAAAAAACAGTGAAAAAAGTAACAAAAAATCACATCTATGACAGAACCTCCTACTAAAATGCTTCTCAGTCACTCATAACTTCTTGGATTGCTATGAAATTTTAACCACACAAACTAGATTAGTATGCACAACTTTAACAACAAGTATTATTGGATTTGGACAATGTATGAAGAAGTTATACGCCACCAAAGTTCACTACAATCCACCAATGTCTGGATTTTGAACTTTGAATTGCTCCCAATCATTCGAAACAACTTGGATTGACATGAAAACTTTACCACAACAATTAGACTTCAGTGGAAACAAAATCCAACAAATTTTATTGAAAACAAACATTAAATTACAAAAATACAAGCCCCCAAAGTTGCAGTCATCAAATGCAGTTTGGTGAGCTCAAATTGAACCTGTGAACTTCGATTGGCTCCCAAAACTAGTATATATCTTGTATTAATCTAAAAAATTTAGCACACAAACTAGACTAGTATGCGCAACTTTTTCAACAACTTTTTATTGAATTTGAACATTGGATGCAAAAGTTACGGCCCTTCAAATTTGACTTTTAGGTTGTGAGGACATTTTTCGTCCCCTGCGACGTTCAAGGGTTAACCCCAAAGCCCTAAACTGTGTTTTTTGACAATATTGCAATTTTCAGCAATTCACTACAAATGGAGTTTTGATTTATTTTTCTTTGAAATTTTCACAAGACATGTGCCCAAGGAGTATCTTTGAGGTCCAAAATTTTTAATAAATTTTGATTTCATGGCTCAAAAGTTATTGTATGATATATAGTTTTCATTACTTAATAGGCAACCTAGGTAGAAAAAAAACTTCTTTAAAAACCACTTTTTAAAAAAAATAAAAATTTGAAATTGATTCTCTTGATCTATGTGTATGGGGAAAGCTTTGAATCATTCCATTTGGATTAATGAGATGTAAGTTACGAGGAATTTTAGTTTGTGAGCAGTTTGCAAACAATTATGGATTTTCTACTTTAAATGAACTTTGAAGTCCTTTTTTTTACTCAATTTTGAATATTTTTGAAAAAAATTATAATAGGTGTAGATTGTTTATTAAAACATTAAAACCATTGGAATTGGAATTTTTTAATTCTATCAATAAGTTGTTAACAATTTAGTATTTTAAATCATTCTCTACTTCTTTCTACTTGCTATTTTTTTCTTATACGCTGTACAATTTCAAATGATCTAAATTTTTTCAAGAATTTAGCCAACTTTCTTGAAAAAATGAATCCAAAGAATAATGAACATTTTTTCATAGAAATGTGACCTTATGAAGTGTAGTTGCCTAGTTTTTTGTAAGGCCAAAAAAATGATTTTTGCCACTTCAAACAGTAATATCTTGCAATCTACATAGTGAGAATTTCTGAAACTTTTTCCACATCTTTTCAAACCAGTATACTATAAGATCCTACAATTTTATGTGTCTAAAAATATTTTTTTAATCTAAAATTTGGGACCTATTCTAGAAATGGTAGTTTTGGAGTGTTTTGGTGAAAACATAGCCTAAAATGTTAGGAATTAACACTAAAAACTATTATATATTCCCAACAAATTCAAGTTCAAAAAAATATTCTCTAGAAGTTATGAATAAAATAGAGAACTAATCATTTCAGTATAATAAATAAATAAATAATTTATAAATTTAAAAAAAATTCAAAAATTCAAAATAAAAAATATCCATATTTTTGAACTTGAAGTTAGGGACTTCTAATCAACTAGTTACATCTTGATGAAAAAGAATTCTACAATTGAAACGTCAATACAAAGGTAGCACATTTTGAACACATGTGCAAGATGTAAATAATATTTTCAGAAAAAATGATTATGTCAATTTATGCTATCCTGACATGTGATCTTATATTCCAATTTTTAGCTTCAAATTTGTTTTTTTGGGTACAAAATGGTACTAAAATCTTCTATAATTAAGGTGGCATCCAATTGAAGTTACTTTAAACAATCTAAATTGTTTTTGATAATTAAAATTCTCCAATGTGCATAATAGCTTTATTTACCTTATTTATGAATTAGAGGTCCTTTGGTAGTATAAAGTAGAAGTTATGGCCAAAAAACCATATTGCCTTGCAACAAATGACAAAAATTAGTACAAGTATTGCTTGCAACTGCTCTTAACTTAAAATTTTGAAGTTTTTGATGCAAGAGATAGATTAGTCTTGAATTTGGAAGACAATTTGGATAATAATGAAACTTACTAATACTACTAAAAAGTATTTAAGTTCTACTTTTAGATTTAATTAAAATACTAAAGATAAGCTTCTATATATAAATATCAATCAAAGCTTGCAAAGAAAAAAAAAATTGGAAATTCTATATGGAAGTGTACAATATTTGCAAGAAGTGACTTAGAATTGTTGGTTGGCAAATTTTTAGGCAAAGATTCATAAAAAGTGAAGAAAGCAAGTTTTTGATTTCCAAAAAACTATTTTTAATAATGGAATTGATTTTTTGGTTGGGTTTAGTTTGACAACAAGGTAGAGCTAGTCTTTAACCCCTAGTTTTTTTGTGTTTACATTAGAGAAAATATAGATTTTGTAGAGAGTTGTTTCTCTATTGCCTAGATATGTAAATACAACAAAAAGTGAAAATAAAAAATATTCTTTTGAAAAAAATATTAAAAATCATGTACCATATGATTGCTTTAGATACCAAGACAAATTGTGATTTTTAAAAATCAGTTCTTTTTCCAAATTAAAAAAATATATTTCATATATTTGCACAAGTAAATGACATGTCTTAGCTTTCTAGAGAGTCTAGATGGTGTCCAAAATTGCTTTGAAATACTCATCCTTAAAGCAAGGTAAAATGTTCATATATATATAATCAACCATAAGATCCTTTATTTAGCCTATTCAAACAAATCTTTCCAAAATTTAAAGTGAATATCCTCGATGAATTCAAGTTCAATGTGCCCATACTTTTAACCCCTAAAGGACCATTGTCCCTTCGGGGGACAAATTGGATTTCGGGCAGGTACCTACGGGCTGAAATTTTGTCATGATCTTTTGAAAAAAAATTTGAAGATAGAAAAACTGATGAGCTTTGTGGTAATATAATTTTTTTTGCATTCGGTGCCTGGAAACAAAAGTTATGACCAAATAAGCTCAAAACAGGGGACGGGGGGCAGTCCGGGCAGCCAAAAAAAAATTGCAAAATTTTGAATTTTTTTTTTTGAATTTTTTCTCTTGTAGATTATATTTTTGTCTACATGGGAAGCTTTGATTCATTCCATTTGGACTTATTATGAGAAGTTATGGACAATCTTGTTTTTCGGATAGTTAGAGCATCTTCCTGAAAAAATAACTTATAGAATTCATTTCTGAATGCAATTTTTACAATTTTTCTGAAGAAAAAATTTTCCATGATTTTGTTTACTTGCTAGAACAATCTCACCATTGGGATTAATGCATTTTAATTTCATATTAAAGATATTAATAATTTAGATTTCCTTCTTTCTCATACCTACTTCTACTTAACAATTTTTTTAAGCATGAAAATTAAGTTTTTTTTATAAAAAAATTTTCCCCCTAAACTCTCAACTCAATTTCACACAATAAGGATTTAAAGCTCAAAACTCTGTAGTGCAAAAAATTTAAGTTAAAAAATTTCAAAGTAAAATAATCCAATCCCGCAAGGTGCTGAAAAAATTGTTTTTTTCACTTTAAATGCAAATATCTTTTAATCTATGTGGTCAAAATTTTTGAAATTTTTTCCACACATTTCCATACTAGTAAGGTATAAGATCCTACAGTTGGATGTGCAAAAAAAATAATTTTCAAGTTTTTTACTCTATGCTACAGAAATGGCAGTTTTGAGTGTTTTTTGGCAGAAACAAGGCCTTGGTCCTTTAGGGGTTAAAAATGGAATGTGTTATTGAAAAAACTAAACCACAAATAACTTTTATAAGAATTTGAGAGTTGTTAATCCCAATGGTAAGAATGTTGTAGTAAACAAAATCTATTCCTTCTTTCTATGTTTATTTGAATTTTTGAAATTAAATTCAAAAAGCAACTTTACATGTTTTTTCTACTTGGATGGCCTACAAAATTAAACTCCTCATAACTTTCACTTCATTATTTAGAATTGATTGGTTCAAATGTTTTTGAGTAGATATCAATCTACAAATTCAATAAAAATCAATTAATATTTTTTTGGAATATATTTTAAGCTGCCCAATTTGACATTGAAATTGAAAAAACTTCTAATTTTAATTTCTTTATTAGAATGACACAAAACAAAGCTTCACACATAGATTATAATGATTAGCATCCATCCTAAAAGTTTCATGTAGAAATTACAAATCACAAAGTCAAAAAAGCTTACCTAGGTTCTCTAAAAGCCTAAACTAGGCTCCTCAATCCTTTTGGGATTAAGTGTAGTTTAATGTAAAAGTGAAAGTATGACAAAAATAACATGAAACTTGACAAAGACAATTTCAATTCTGAAAACTCAATATAGTAAGCTTGCTAATCATTGCACGGACAAAATTCAAATCCTTCTCCACATAAATAGAGAGACTTGCATGTTTTGAAATTTGGCGTGATTATTAAATGTCATATTAAGATTCACCTTAAAAAATATGCCAAAATATTTCTTCTTACAAATTTATTGCAATTTAAAGGTAATGCACTTGAAATCTAGTAAAAAATTCCTTGCTCCCCTTCATTAAACAATGCAAAATTTTGTTTTCATTACAATTGAATTGATAGTAGATCGAATTGTGTGGTTATTGTGAGTTAATTAGCAATGATTGTTGTGTGGTTCTTAGATGTGTGTAGTGAATGGTCGGTTTACTCAAATCAATTTCTGACATTGACAATGCAAGGAAGTTTGCTCTAATCCACGGGTAAAAAAATCCATCTATCATTTGGAGAAAAAAGTAAGATAAAAAGGAAGGAAAAAAAGGTAAAAGAAAGGAAGGAAAAAGAAAAGAAAAAGGTCCAACCCTTCCAAGTGTTCGGAGCCGAGCCTCCGCATCTCGTGACACTCTCATTTGCGAGAGTTCGTTACCTCTCTGCCATCGCCGTGAAAGGAAGATCACATTCTTCGCTTCGGCTGGAAATCCAAGTCAAGCCAAGCCAAGTTCTCGTCCTCGCGTTCTTTCAAGAGTATGATTCTGCTTTCGTTCTTGTTGCCATTGCTGCGTCGCTAAGTGAGCATTTCACAATCTCTTGGAGGTGAGAACAATACAAACAAGGCGACCTAAGTTCTCCTCCAGGGCTTGCATGCCGTTTTTGTCTTTCACGAGCGTTTCTTCTTGCTTGCGAGTAACTTATCCTCGTGTAGTGAACCGATTTTGAGCCCTTTCAAGGTATTGGAGTGCGAATTTCGGTCTTTCTTGAGTCTCACTCACTCTAGGAAGACTCACTTGAGTTATAGAGTGAGTGCGTGAGTCTTGTTTTTTGAAGTTTGTAGTAGGCGAATTTAATGCTTGCGGTGGAGGTTTCTGTGGTATGGAACGAGAATATTAGAGATGGTGTTGCTTGAGATTGACTGCATTTCCGAAGTGCGTTGATAAGGTTTGCTGGTGCACATACATTTCAGGGCACCATGAATTTAGCTAGGCCTTCATGTCGCCTTGGTGAGGGAGTGATTCTTTGCAGGCCTCACATCGACGCAACTCAAGTTCAAGGACGTTCCTGCAGAGGTGTGTGTCTTCGAATGCCCACTACATTGCCGTACCGTTTATTTCAGACTTAGAAAAAGGCTTAAATCTATTTCAGCTTTTTGTCATTTTTAGGTTAAGCAATGTTACTTTAAGTGGATTTGATACTATATTAAGAAATTTTATGCGGTTATAAACGTTTCCATTTGATTTAAAATGGCCAATTCGATTGATGATGTTGTGAAAAATATAATGTAGATGGGACCAAATTTATATCGCCAGAATCAGTGAAGAACATGGCATGTGTAAGTCAAAAAAATAAACAGAATTGGACTAAAGAAAGTCCCCTTATGATTCTCTCAATCAGCAAAAACAAAAGAAGCCTCAATTTGGGCTTCTTGGTCTTTCAAGGGTTAATGATCATCTTGCAGGTGCTTTTAGGGTTTCATCTTGCATTGAGAAGAGATGGTCAAATGTTGGAAAAATCAGTGGCCCTTGTCCTTTACCCGTTTCTTTGAAGGTCCGGGGAGATAGAGACATTTGGACAGAAGTATCCGGACATCAGAATCTGTAGACCTTCATATGCATCACATTCTAACAAGGACACGCCCTGCAGGTCGGCAAGGGACATGGACTCCGAAAACGTTCTCTTCGTCAGCAGGAGTGTTTTTTCATAGCTCGATATGCACCTCGCCTGCAACTCCAATCTTCTCCCATCAACTGCGTTCGGGATGCATGAAACAACATTTACTTGCTTCTTCTAGCACGTCTTTGTCTAGTGGATTGTACTTGAAGCCAGAACGACGGAAGCTCGCTTTTCTGCGTGCATCAATATCAAATGTTTCACCAGAGAGTAGGTACCTAGATTCTGACGACGAGGACGATCGATCTGTTCAAGATTCTTCAAGCTCGACCGTAGAAGACTCACTCAGCGTTTCAGGCGAGGCCCCTGTTACCCAATATGATGGCAAGCCCGGGTTTGTTTCATTCTATAGTGCAGGATCAGGAAAGGAGCAACCAGAGAGCACAGAGTACCAGGAGCTCAAGCCTGCTCATACTGGCAGAGGTCCGATATTGTGGCTGCTTGGGCCGTTGGCGTTGGTCGTTTCTGTCGTTGGTCCTCCTTTGTATCTTCGAAGGTTTTTTGAGGGCTTTTTGGAAGACTCTCTTCTTACAGGTATGCGTTTACTACCAGTGCCCTATCATTTCCTTATGCCTGGAACAATTGAGACATGTGGTTATTGGAATAGTGGCATTCTACGATTGTCAAGCATGATTTTTCAAACTTTCAATCAGTGAGGATTATATTGAGGATTGTGCTGCGGATTATATAAAAGACACTATATGAAAATTAGACATTTCTATTTAGGGTAGAAACATTGCGATTAGCAGCTTGTTTTAAGATCTGATGCTTACAATCTTGTTTTTACCTGCAGATTTTGTGATCCTATTCTGTACAGAGACACTGTTCTACGCGGGTGTGTCTCTTTTCCTGTATATCTCTCACCTGCAGCTCCTCTTGCAAGCACCCTCTTCTTCGGCTCGATCATACGGAGGTAGTCTCTTGACACCCAGCAGACCTCCTGTGGGCTACCGAGTATCAATGATAATTTCAGTAGCACTGGGAGTGGTGTTACCAGCAATCAGTTTTGGAGTGGTGTGGCCATGGACGGGACCAGCAGCAGCTGCAGCCTTGCTGCCGTATCTTGTAGGTCTGGCTGTTCAATTGGGTTTCGAGAAGTTTGTCATTGCGAAGAAGTCTCCTGTGTGGACAATGGTCCCAATCACGTTTCAGGTATGATTGAACATTGTTAAATCACCAATGTTCAAATTTTTAAATTAGAAGCATTTGTTGTCTATTTTTAAAATCTTTCTCCATCGATTTTCAATCGTAACATTGTTTATCAGTTGTGAGAACTCACGCTTCTCCATTATAAATGAGAACCAAAAAAGGACTTGAAAGCTTAGCATTTGCTAGGGTTATCTTTTCAGTGGACAATTAGGGGTTGTTGACTTGTGTTGGAGAGAAGGGAGAGAATTTTTTGGGGTTCATTCTACTATGAATCGAAGGATAACTCTGTCGGGGGCATGCATGGTGCTCAGTGCGGCCAGTGTCTGTCCTGTAGCTTTTGATACCGGTAGACCTCACCTGACATGAGCTCAACGTTGTGAACAAGAAAGAAAATGAATTTCTTTACCGAAAGTAAGTCTCGCTGCTCATGGAAAAACAATAATCCACCATCATAACATTCTTGGGGAGCTGCATCAAGACCTCTGACATGGATTTGGTATTCAAAACATTTCTTAATAGCTTCGCTCTCTTTGATCCAATTCTATCCTGTATTTTGCTGGCAGGTATATAGGCTACACCAACTTAACCGTGCAGCACAGCTCGTGGCAGGGTTGCTTTTCTCATTGAAGGCAGTGGAGGCAACCCCAGAGACTCTGGCTATAAATGGCTCGTTGCAGAGCATCCTATCTGTAGTCCAAGTGTTAGGTATTTTGTGTCTTTGGTCTCTGGGATCATTTTTGATGCACCATTTTCCTGCCAGACCTCCTCAAGGGGACGAAGACATATCTGTACCATAAGTGTAATACCACAATTTTTGTACCCGAGTTCGTTTTTGAGGCGAGTTTGTGAGCATCTTTTGCAGATGGAGATTATCTCTTGCTTTTAATTTCCTCTCGGTCAATGTTCTAACTGGTTCAGAAGTTTGTTGTGAGTTTGTTGGTCTGTCTTGCATGTCACGTCCTGACTCCTGAAATCCAATTTTTGTTAACACCGAACGCACGAGCAAGCATTTTTCTGGCTCGTTGCTTCCTGGTCAATTTTGGCATGCAAGTGCAAATGAGCTGAACAGAATGAACCTTATAAAGTCTAGTTTCCTCTCCACCGTGTGAATCTGATTACTCCAAAAATTGAATTTGTATGTGCAAAAGTCAGAACTAAACAGTTTTGGAGATTTTCTATCAAATATTCTAATAACTCTTGGAATTGCCTATTCTTGGGTTTGCCTATTTTAACGATTAGCAAAATTACCAAAGATGACGAAGTATACAATTACAGTCACACTTTGATGGAAGCAGCGGGAACTTCAATATTTTAGATATCGTCATTTCTATGCGGTGATTTTGCAGGGAAATTCTATTGCCCTATTACACATTGGCTGCAACACAAGCCCTCTGCATACGTTCAAATCAAGGGTCAAGCGTTCACACCTCGGGTGAAATGAAGGAGTACGAAAATTAAAATCGTGCGTTCACAAGATTTTAAAACACGACCTGTAAATGCTCTGGTAACAAGATCACTGCTTACTAGAAATAATCGTAAGCATTGCAATCACTAGTTCTCTTCTAGTTCAGAAGAAAACATTACAGTATTGAAAACTGTAGAAAACCATGTAAAACTACATTTTCAATAACCCTAACGCAAGCATCAAATTCCAGGTCAACAAACTGCTACAGCTCTAAACCATGGAATGCATACAGCAGATTGTGGTAATCCTTTACAGCGCAAGGCTCACCAGAATCATGCTAAAAATATGGCCATCAGCAATTGCCCGAGAGCTCAAACTCCATAAAACCTTGGGAAATCGAATACCCAGAACAAGGGGTTTCTACAATGCCTCAACTAGCGCTTACTGGTACTAACAAAGTTTGTCAAGTCATCAAATCTATGCAGAACTCTCCACTACTACAATACAAGCCCTTTTGGAATGAGAGGGCGCCGAGAAATTATGAAGATTTGTATTCACCCAGAGTGAAAATGAGTCTAGTCTCTAGAGCCTTCCCCCGTTGCAATGAGCAGCTTGGGTGCACTTCCGTTGCCAGAAGGTAGCATCCTGAGCTCATAATCTTCATGTAGTGCGTCCCGCTTCTTCATATTTCGCTTGATATGAGGATCCACTGCACCACTTTCATCAATGGCACCTATCTTTCGGAACTTCTGATATCTGTCTTCCAACAGTGTCTCCGGATCCTGCTTTAATAGATCCTGTTTGATGTACACAAAAAATGACGATAAAAGAGATCAGAAGAGTTTCAATAAACTCCAGCGTCCGCCTTCACATGAAATTTACATAAAGCGCATAAAACTCTATATACGATTTCACGTATACGACTCTAAAGGCTAGAGGCATGCACTTCACCTGTACGACTCTATAATAGAAACACGTAGAAATACATGTAGAAGAAATTCTTGAATCAAAGAAACATCATTAGCGAGAAAAGACGGAAACTTTTGGGCTTTCATGAGCCAGAAGAAATTGAAACATTTACTCACTTTCATGTGCTTCATTATCGTTGCCTTGATGTTTAGGGACGTCTGCACAGGATCAGAGTGTGCACCACCTACGGGTTCCTGGAGCATCAAAAGAAGAAATGCATATCAGAGGAGCACAAATCAGTTTCGTTTTTGTAAACTTTCAAATGAAATAGTACAAACTGCAATTCTGCAACATAGAAGATGCAGAAAACGCAATCATGTATAGCACGAAATTCAATCATAAGCAGCAGTTGCCTTCCAAGATTTAATGAACTTCGACAAATAACAGCACGCTGCAAAATGAAAACCACATTTAAGGGATAAAAAAAAGTCAGCTAACCATACCGGAATAATATCATCCACAACATCCAGTTTCTGTAACTCATGCGCAGTTATACGCAGAGCCTCTGCTGCCTGAATACAACAATAATCAGGTCAAACTCTGCGAGAAGTAAATCTCTCATCCTCCCTGAGAAATGAGGCACAAGAAGTCTTCGTTGGCAAGACAATACAAGAGAGAACATTACCTTGGGAGCTGCATCAGAAGTCTTCCAGAGAATAGCAGCACATGCTTCCGGGCTGCACCAAACAGCAAAAGCCTTTCAGAAAGAAGAAAGGAAATGGTTCCTTTCATTAGGCATAACCTGAGAGTCATAACTACTGAATTTCAACTCAAGGCAGTTTATATACTCACATAGGCAAGAAAAATCACCTTGCTACATAGTAGACTGCATTCTCGAGCATTATCATCTTGTTCCCACATCCAATGGCAAGTGCACCTCCAGAACCACCCTCTCCAATTACAGTTGCGATTATTGGCACTCGAATGCCGAACATTTCTCTCAAATTCACAGCGATGGCTTCCCCCTGCTCACGTCCAAATCAGTGAAACTTCTCATACGGAATAACTTGCAATCCTTAAGAAACGGTCTACAGAAGTTTTTGGTCATTCTTCAACAATTTAAACCCAACTATTGTGTAAGAATTACCAGTTGGAAGTAATTATACACACTAAATAAGATAGAACATCAATAAACTGTGCACGAGTCTGAACTCTGTTCAGAATATAGCATACCTGACCAAGTTCTTCAGCTTTGACGCCAGCATACGCTCCGGGGGTATCAATGAATGTGAGGATAGGAAAACCGAATTTCTCTGCATGTCGCATAAAACGCAAAGCTTTCCTATACCTGCAAGCGTAAACAGGAATACAAAGGATTCAATTAAGGTCATCGACAATAGGAGTAGTCACGACTGTGCGCTCCCACATTTTCGATGAATGAGGGACGTGGCTCCTCAGAGCCGTCCAGTTAGCACTTTCAACAGACTGATTGAAACCCACTTCATCAAGCAATAAGAATGAAGAATGGGAGACACAGAAAATTGCATGGAGAATGCACTAAACCTTCCCAACTAACCCTCCAATTCCTGTGCCAAGACAACAGGGAGAATAGGGAGAATAGGGAATACTACTCTTAGATATTTCAGTTGTTTACGACCTTAGAAGTTTGCAAACAATGATGCTCTCCAAATAATCTCTTCTGAAAAATCAGGTTGTCAGCTGTCTGTTCTAGAACTTGACTGACAGTTAATACCGAAAGTAAACACGTACCCGTTTGGCATTGGCATAGCAAAATTCCGGTGGATGTTCTCTTTTGTATTTCGGCCCTTCTGATGACCAATGAACATAAAGCTCATTCCATCCATGGACCCAATCCCACAGACCAAAGCAGGGTCGTCGAAGCCACCTCGGTCGCCATGAAGTTCAATCCACTGCAATGAAAAAATCCCAACTCTTAGGAGAGATCACTCACATTAATCAAATGTTGCATTCTCACATCGATTGAAATGCTCGACACACGTGAAAACTAGAAAGAAAACTCTGCATGCACTGCTCACAATAAGCTTAATTCCGGTTAGCTGAATTACCGAGTCAGTCATGTTCATAACGTGGTCTAAGAAAGTTGGCCGACTCGGATGCCGAGCCACACTCAGGCGCTGCATTGGTGTCAGAGCTCCATACAATTCCCGACGTACCTGTTGAGCATGACAAGAAAAGTTCAATACCACATCGAATCCTCACTTAAGCCTCTCGAAAACTCAAAACCTCGGATAAGGAATTCAAGAGGGCTTCCACACAACACGCTTCGACCAAAATTCTCTCCGTTGCAATACATCATTAATACAAAACCAAGCATTCTGTGTACCCAGGGCTTGTACTTTGACAACCGTTTCTGGAACGTGCGATCAACAAACCTCCAGAACAGGTAAAATAAATATCCAGTCAATCTTAGGATTACATTCCGATAGCTGCTTCACTTCGAAGCACACATTTGGAAAATTCCAATGTTATCGTAGCATCATTGATGCCAGTTAAAAGACCCTTCTAGAAGAACCCAAGTGTAGGCTAATGTGGCACCAAACAAATGATGGAGAGAATGATGGAAAGAACAAATGGCAAAGGCAAAAAGGATGGAACTTGAAGGAGACAAAAATAAGTATCTTCGTAAGCAAAAAATCTATCTTAATGAGCAGAATAAGCAATTTTGCGCGCAAAAAGGATTCCTCTCGAGGATGGTTCAAGAATGTTATGATGTGCATACACACAGTAAGAAAGAGCACCCTAAACCTCTACAGCAGAGAGCCATGTATCCACACAAAATTATCAATTTGAAATTCAGGATGAAACGTGCATACACAACCATTCGCGACCATTTGGCACCGATAAAAAGTCCTACCACTTCACGCATTTAGCTTTACAGGCAATTCATACGAAAGGTGAGATAGCCAACCTGATCGTATCTTTCTTCGAGCTCAGCAATTTGATCTGTAAAATCCAGGCCTGTCTCATTGGCAAGCTCCCGAACCTGAAGTAGAATTGGCCGAGAGGACATTAGCTCAAGACAAATCGATTGGAATGTAGAATCGGGAATTGCCCCTGCAGTATACTCAGTCACCTCTAGATGTCTCCTATTCAAGGTGTTTCTATGAGAAACATCTTGCAGCGGAGGTTCCCGACCCACATCTATCCCGAAAATTCGACACCTGAAACAGAAATTAGGGTTCAAGGAACAAAGGCTTACTTCATCGATCTTGTGCTCGAGGTCAGCAATGGGACGCTCGAAAGGGAGCGTCAAGGGCTTCTGCGGATTAGGCAAGGGCTTGAATCGATTCAGGTACTTGAGAGCGCCGGCGGTGATTTCGCCTGGCGGGAATTTCTCCGGCCAGGGGTAATCCTCCTCGGGTCCCATCTTTCCCTTCTTGATTTTCGCAGAGACTGCCACCAATGATGCCCTGCGCGGAGCTCGTGATCTGGAGGCCTTGAAACTGCTGCTACTCGCCATCGCTTGACCTGCGCAAAGCCCAATGCCATTGCTGGCGCTTCGGAGGATTGCTGTGCCGCCTGGGAACTCCATCATACGGTAATGGAAAGTAAACTAAATTCGCACTTCGCAGGCAGAGAGGAAAATTCAGGGCAATGGGATGGCAATGAGATGAGATGGAGTCGCTGCTTCCATCCTGCAAAATCGTGCAACCTCGAAAGTATCGTGCGCTCTTAAAAGCGGAGGCGATGCACACGAGGTGGCACTGGAATCCTTCGAAGCGCGACTAACGAACAGACGGAACAGATATGGACGGACGAGAAGGACATCACGAAAATGGCACCCACTTTTTCAGTATTTTCGCAGTACTGCATCAATAGAAATACCGTATACTTAATAGTATAGTATCTATTTTATACGTATATTTAACAGTATAATACCTATTTTATACTATTGCAATACTGTGTTTGCACAATATTATACTTATACTCATGTTGTACTGCATTAAAAAGTAAAACAAAGTATATTAACAGTATAACATTTATCATAATATAGTACACTAGTATTGCAATTGATATATAATTAGATAAAAATAACTATAAAATCATACTACTAAAATCATAACTACCTCTGTAATATCACAAATGCTACCATTAATACTAGGGGCTCGTGCTTGTTATGCTACGCATTCATTGTATCACATATTAATAAAATTTTGATATATTTGAATAGAATGCATGATAATGATTTAAATAAGTCTTTAAAATAATTATTTTAAATATTTTATAAAAATATTTTCAATCATGCATACATAGAAATCGTATTTTTACACAACGTGATATTACAGAAATAGAGTAGCAATTTGCAATCACTTGTGTAGTATCACTTTTTACAAAGGGTGATATTATAGAAATAATATAGTGGTTGCAATGAAGGTGATATTAAAGAGGATTAATGTGGTGATATTATAAAGGTAGCAATTCCATTGCTTTTCTTTTGCATTTCTATGATTTTGTGCTTTTGTGAGCTTTGAGCTTCTGATTTCAATTTTCTATTACTACTATCAAATGATTTGAGAAATTTATTAGATTGAACCGATTTTGGATTTCACAACAATTAAATTATTCACGAAGCTTTTGAGATTTACAAGGTTTTCCTTTAAATTCTTCAATTTGGGTTGCCATTGTTTATAACAATTGAGTCAAATTTCTAATGCATTCTAATGTATATGTATCTTTTACCATATTTCATTCATCATTCATTAAATTTCTATTGTTTATTTCAATATATACTTATTTATAAAAAAAATTATACAAAGATTTTAGTAATTTTTATTTGAAGATTTATTGAAATTCTTGCTTTGTATTCTATCTAATACATAAAAATTCTAATGAAATACTAATGGTGAATGCGTAGCATAACAAGCGCCAACTGCTAGTATAATAATAAAATATTAATAAAATACAAATACAGTATTAGATTTTTTTTTCTTTAAAATAACAATTGTCTTTGTATTACTACAATACTCTTTGCAGCATTGCAAAAATATTATACTGTACAACTCTTGTTCCAATACTGCATCAATATAAATGAAGTGGGGGGCACTTTTCTGATGGACAGATGGAAGGAGCGAGCAAATGGATGGACGATAACGAAGGAGTGAAAATTCCATACCGTTGCCATAGAGTAAAAAGTAATTTTTCTAATTTTTAGTTCATAAAACTTCAAAATTCAATAACTTTCTTACCGTAGGTTCAAACACCACAAAACAAAGCTCGTGCACCCCTCCTTGTCAAGAGTTTTTTGATGGTACCAAAAATGCAATCAAGGGACGCATGATCCGAGAGATCTCAACGTAACAAGCAAAACAAAACGACCAACTTTAAATTTGGTTGTTTTGTTTTGTTTTGTTTTGTTTTTTATGTTGAGATCTCCGAGATTGTAGGTCCTCCACTCATGTTCTTGGTACCATCGGAAAGCTCTTGGCAAGGAGGGGTGCATGGGCTTTGTTTCGTGGTGTTTGAACCTACAGTGAGAAAGTTATTGAATTTTGAAGCTTTTATGAACCCCAAAAAATCACTTTTACTTTTGTTTTGATTGTAGCAATGACACAAGGCATACTAGGTATAGAAATTTGGTTTTTTGTTTTGTTTTGTTTGTTATATTGAGATCTCCCAGCCCGTGTATCCCCTAGTCACGTGTTTTATACTGTGAGAAAGTCCTCAGCAAGGAGGGGTGCACTAGCTTTGTTTTGTGGCGTTTAGATGTATGGTGTAAAGGTTTTGAATTTTGAAGTATTTTTTGGATCTAAAAATTAGAAAATTAGAAAAAATAGAAGCAAAATTGCGTTCTTAGTATGGTTGGAAAGTCCTTGAAGAGGAGGGGTGCATGGATTAGGTTTGGTGGCATTTGGACCTATGGTGTGAAAGTTATTTAATTTTGAAGTACTTTTTGGATCTAAAAATTAGAAAATTAGAAAAAAAAAAACTATGTTCTTAGTATGGTTGGAAAGCCCTTGAAGAGGAGGAGTGCATGGGTTAGGTGTGGTGACATTTGGATGCCAAAGGTACCAATTAATTTATGGCTTCTCAAAATCTAATCTACAATTTTTTTAAATGAATTTTTCAAAATGAGATTTTTGATGCTAAATCTAAACTTCAAAAAGAATTTTTTCAAAAATATAAACTAATGGAAATAGTAATTTGGTAAGGTTTTATTTTCAACTTCAAAGTATTGACAACACCAAAAATTTGGTACCTTTGGCATTTAGGGGTTAACGTAAGAGGTTTAGAAAGTGTGCCTTTAAAAGCTAATCACATTTTAAAGAAGTTGAATTTCTTAAATTATTTTTCAATAAATTTTCATTAAAAAAAATGGTGACCAAATTTTTAGATTTTATCCAACTCATTTCTCATTTTTTTAATCTATTTTATTCCAATAGGCATCTAATCCAATTCATTTCTTCTTTGAGAAATTAATCACAAGTTTTTGAAAATGAAATACAATTGTTATTAAAAGCATTCATCCTCTAAAATGTATAGAATTGGTACATTGGTGGTGCATTGATGAAAGAAAATGTACCTCTACATTACAAGATGCTTATAAGACCCTTTTAGAGCTTGTTTAATTTTAGAACCTTCTATCTTTAAATTAGGGAGGCCACCCATTCCAAAGAAGATTCCTTCAACTTGGTGACAAATCCACATGGAATGCTTTGATCAATTTGCTATGAACATTGAATGAACTTGTTGAAAATTCCTTAACTCCCAAAGGACTAAGGCCTTCTTGTGTCAAAAAATACTCAAAACTACTATTTCTATTTGTAAAGTGCAAAACTTTTCAAAATTTTGTTTTTTTGCATATCTACACTAATTTATATGGTAAAATTGTTCTAACAAGAAAACTATACCAAGACTCTCCAAAATTTTCTCATCATTAGTTCAAATAAAATGAATAAAAGCTTTCCATATACTAGTCAAAAATATTTTTTGACAAACAAAATCTTAAAATTTTTATTTTAAAATTCTACAAAAAAAAATTGGTTTTACCTAGCAACTTGCATTTTGAGCTTTGGATGGCATACCTTTTGCTCCCAAGCATCAATTGAAATAAAAATTATATTCCTCCAAAGCTAATGAGTTGTTCTATATTCAAAAAAATCATGTCAAAATTTGAGATCATATAAATTAACTTGGCGTTAAGTGGCCCAAAGTGGCCCGAGACAAGTAATGTATCCTCCAATTTTATGAATCAATTACTGAAATACAATGGCTCTCCCTAATGATTCTATATTTTATGTCAAATTGTCTAAACTTTAGCCTACCCCAAGTACTCTTATGGAAAAAAATTGCTTCTTTAAGAAATAAAAATTCGAATTTAAAAAAATAAATTTATTGTATACATGGAAAGTTTTGAATCATTCCATTTTAACTAATAAGATGAAAGTTAGGAGGTGTTTTAGTTTGCGGGTAGTTATGGAATCTCTACTTTATTTAACTCAATTTTCAATATTTTTGAATTTTTTTTAATAAGGTATAGATTGTTTATACAACATTACAACCATTGGAATTGGCATTTTTTTTAATTCCATAACTAAATTCTTGACAATTTAGTATTTTGAATCATTCTTTATTTCTTTTTACTTACTATTTTTCTCATGTATGTTGTACAATTCCAAATGATCTGAAATTTTTCTAGCATGTAGCCAACTTGCCTTGAAGAATGAATCCAAAGAGGTTGTCCGATTTTTTGAAGGGCCCCAAAAAGGATCTTTGTCACTTCAAACACTAATATCTTGCAATTCAAATGGTGGAAATTTCTAAAAAAAATTCCACATATTCTTAAACTAACACACTACAAGATCCCATAGTTGCATGTGTCCAAAAATGTTCTTTTTTCTAAAATTTGTTACTTGTACTAGAAAATGCAAGTTTTGGAGCGATTTTGGTGAAAACATTGTCAAAAACCTTTAGGAGTTAATCATGCAGTCAAAAATTATGAAAATTGTTGCATCTTTAAGCTACTTCTTGACCACATGTTGTATGAAAATTTCAAAGAAATAAAATAAAAATTCCATTCATAGTGAATTGTCAAAAATTGTCATGCTGTCAAGAAAATGTTGTTAGGTCCTTTGGGGGTAAATACCTTCTAAATTATTTAAAAAAAACAAATGGTACTTATAAAACTATGTTTCAATAATGACAAATGTTGAATAGCAATAATAGCGTCAAGCAGTTCTCCATCAAACCTCTCAAAACAGTGAAAACTATTGCAAACACTCACGTAAAAAAAATCCTAAAATTGGCCCAAACCACAAGTTGCTTTATCATTCAGAAACAAAGTGTAAAGTTTTTTATCAATGGGAACTGTCCATATGTTTCAAAAAAAAAAGACAAGTTGAATAGAAGACAACAAACTTTTAATAATTTCCAGTTGCAAATCAGGAGTGAGCCATAAATTTAATTTAGTGTGACTAGTACATTAAGAGCATTGAGAGCTTCAAAATGTGAGTCGTTAGGATGATTTCCACCACTCTAGAAATCATACACTTGCAAAATAAAACTATCTACCTACCAATAATCTTTTTTTTATTAATTTAGAATTTCAATCTTATAATTAATTTGAGTTTTCAATCCATATTTAGACTATGTAAAAGATCGAACTACTTTATTCAATACAAAGATGCAATTGTCTTCTATTCTAAGATTGATAAAAGAAGACATTTGTATTGTCTATGCTTTTTCTTGGTTGTGGTCTTCAATTGTTTGAGAGCATTCAATTACCACACTAGTATTGGTTGAGTATGTGTATTCGTCACTACAATGCCATGTGTAAAACCAACAATTTAACCCCCAATGGACCAAACAACATTTTTTTGGCAACATAGTGATTTTGGATAGCTTGCTATAAACAAAAAAAATTATTATATTTTTTGAATTTTTGTGGATGTGGGAATAAGGAGTTCCTTTTTGCTCCACTAATTTTTTTTTTCAATTGCATGTGTCCATGAGGAGTTATGGGAGAAAGTGACATTTTTCAAGAATGAGGGGCAACATAGGCAGGGTAATTTACACTACGACACAAATTGCATTGGAATGCCCAAAAGAGCTTGGGCAGGGTGTCATGTAGCCTCTCACCCCAAATTCAAAATGAGTACTTCTCTAACATTTTTCTATACTAATAAATTTGACACAATGAATAAGGAGGTGGGGGCCTAACCAAGAGATTTCTTCTAATTGCCAAATTATTTTTGAAAAAAAACAAAAACAAAAACACCTAAAGAATTCGTTGAATTGATTACCAATTTGTCATTTGATAAAATACCATCCAAACCACATTTGATGGTAAAATAAAGCAAATGCTTCTTTGACATTTGTAGGGCCCAGTTTTATTATCAAATCCATTGTCTGTCATGAATCCTTGAAGGATATGGGATAATCTGAAGATGATAGCTTGATTGCTCATTGTCCAAATGTAAGAATTATGTTCAAATTAGAATTTCAAACCTAATTTTGGTATAGGAGAATAATTTATTCCAAAAAACTTTGAATTAAACAATGTTGGAAAATCAAATTAGCTTTCATTTCTAAAAATCTGTTTGTGATTTTGAACCTCCCCCCAAAAGTTATAGACAAATTCAAAGAAGATGTTGAAAATGTCAATGAAAATGACTTTCCAACCCCTTTGTCTAAAATTGGTCCATAACTTTTGATTTGAGACTTGAAATCTCAAACAAGTTTTTGGATATGAATTGTCTTTTTATTTCCTAAATTTTATTAGATCAAAATGTTTTGAAAAAATTATTCTACCATGCCAAAATGAGGCATGATATTCTAGTTTGAACACAATTTTTACTTTTCACTTAATTATGAGCGGTTGAGCTCCTAGTAATTCTAATTTACATATTCCACATGGATTGTTTTACCTCTTACCATTCCACTTGTGTAAAGTTCTTTTGTTCTTAGCTTAGGGTATACAATGAATGTGGCTTTACAAGCTTTCAGAGATCATTGCTTTATGTATTGATATCTTTGAAATTTAATGTTGAATATTTTAAAATAATAATTTATTGAGGAGCATGCAGCATCTTCAAAATTGAAGGGAAAATAAACAATTTCAAAATCCAGGAGAACATGATCTAGTGGTACTGATTTGTAAGCAGTTGGGCTTTGTTTATCCTAACTTGGCCTCCTTTTGTGCTAGGTCTAAAATGCCCAATTGCCCTTTACTTTAGTTTGAATACATATTGTTCAAGCTTGCCAAAGTTTGATATTTGGGGCAATTTTTATTCTTATTTTTTTTCTATTCTAGGTCTAGTTGAAACCTACAACTTTACTATTCACATTTTGAAAAAAAATTTACATGTGCAAGCTATAAATTGTTGAAAACAATGCTTTGTATGAGACCTTTTTTGTGGTACATGTTCCCTAATTTGAGAGGTTATAAATTTTTTTGAACATGTACTAAACTTTATTACAAAAAGCATGCAAAAATTTCAAGCAAAAAAGTGAAACTAACTTGTACAAAGGCCTCCCCAAATCAAAGCTGCTTAGAATTTGGATGCCCCCCTAAAACATTTTTTTCAACTTCAAACAATATACTCTTACAATCTAAGCAATTGAAACCTCTTATTGTTTCACTACAACATAATGAAGTAGTCTACCACTAGATCTCATGGTTACATGCAACAAGATTTCATTTGTCATGTTTAAGGAGCCTTTGCCATCAAAACAACCCATTTTGAGTGTTTTTTATACAAGAAATTTTAAGGATTAATCCCTAAAAAACCATTGTCTTTTTGAAGGACAATTTGATTTTTGGGCAAGTACCTATGGTCTCAATTTTTGTCATGATTTTTTGAAACTTTAAAAAAAAAATTGGTTATCTTTGTGAAAATATAATTCTTTTTCAATTGGTGCCCATGAACAAAAGTGATGCATAGACAAGCTCAAAATAGGGGAGATTGGACAAAAATAAAAAGTCTAAAATTTTAATTTCTTAATTTTTTCTCTCATAGATTATATTTTTTTCTGCATTGAAAGCTTTGATTCATTTCATTTTGGATAAGAGATGCAAAAGTTATGGACAATCTTGTTTTTCAAAAAAATAATTGTAGGATTCATTTTATTAATTCAATTTTACAATTTAGAAAAGAAAATTTCCATATGTTTTAGTTTTCTTGTTAGAAAAATCTCACCATTGGGATTAGTACATTCCCCACCATGAGGATTTAGACCTCAAAACTCTACAATGCAAAAATTTAAGTGAAGAAGGTTCAAAGTTGAATAATCTCGTCATGCAATGTGCAAAAAAAGTTTGTTTTCTTCACTTTAAATGCATGTATCTTGCATTTTGTGCAATCAAAATTTTTGAAATTTATTTCACACAATTTCATACTAATTAGGTATAAGATCCTATGGTTAGATGTGCAAAAAAACCAATTTTCAATTTTTATTACTTTTTGCAATAGAAATGGCAATATTGAGGGGGTTTTGGCAAGAAAAAGGCCTTGAACTTTTAGGGGTTAAGGATCTTGAATGTTTGAATGTTTAATACAAAACATTTGTTTAAAGTTCACTACTGATTTGGGGGGTGTCTTGTTTGTGACCAACCCATCCTTACATTGTGTTTGTATGCAATATTATTGATCTATTTTATTTTATTTGGTTGATGATTTACTTTTGTATACACAATGCGCGTTGCTCATCTTTGAAGATAGCAATTCTATGTGTGTACTTCCTACATGTGCATAGTTTCCATAATATAAACCTACGCCCTAATCTATGTCCTCTACTCCCTACAACAAAGCCGTTGACACAAATTTATGTAGAAAGTATATATGCAAGAAAGTTCATCTCTTATGAATATTATTCTAGAAAGATTTTGTAGACTAGAATTAGTAGGCTTGAGAAAATATCATTGGACATATTATCAAGTGGTTTCATAGAATCCTGAACAATCAAATCTATACTTATTGATTGATCAAAGAACTCATCAATGACCGAAGAGAACCAATGGTTGATGTATCATAAACATTAAAAAATAAAGAAGAAAAAAATGATTGAATTTTGAAAGTAAAAGATGCAAAATTGGTAGAAATTTTAATGCACCCAAAATCAATTGGTGAAAAAATAAAATTAGAAGATGAATTCAAATTGAGGATGGAAATAAATAAATTCATGCTCCAAGAATAGGATCAATTTTGAAGTATTATAGGCTAGGATTGGTGGGTTATAACCAACATGACATTATGGGAGTATTGATGGGTGTGAAAATATGAAGAGGGCATGTGTGAGAAATGCAACAAAATTTGGATATTGTAGAAGAATCTTACAAACTTTAAGTGTTTATCCACAAATTCATAGAAGTTCATCAACTTTCATCTAAATCCATCCAAATTTCATCTTCAAGTCATCCAAAATCTATTAGGCCACATTTATTCAAATTAATGTGAGTGTATCTTATACTATTTAAAATGTAGTACTAATTGAATTAAAGTGTACATATATAGTGGATAATAATAGAGTGGATAATATTAACTTTGTAATTATTCAAAATTAAAACATCTAATTGAATCATATAAATGAAGGAACAAAACATCCGTTTGCAACTTTAAGAACCATAATATTGTATACAAGATGGCATAAATTCCAACAACAATGTTGAACCAAGAATATGTAATTTGCCTTGAGAAGATGTTGAGACCAAAAATTGAACAACAAATGATTTTTAAGATTACCATACAAATGAAGAATACACTATTGGTTCAAAAATTGAATCATTTTTGGTAAAATACCTTGGTGATAGGTATTGTCTTTTCATAATTAAAGCAAAGGATCTAATGGGAAATAAAATTTTATGTGCTTCAAAAGTCACAATTTTGTTTGATTGAAGTCCAAGACTTGGCATTGGAAATTAGTATTTTAAAATAATTTCCATAAATATATTAATATTGTATTTTATAATTAAAAAATTTACACACTAAGCAATAATTCATTCCATTTGCATTAGTGATTTGAAAGATATGAAGATTTTTGGTTTGCATGCAACTATGTTATTTTTTGCAAAGAGATTTAACTCAATTTGTCTCACTTCAAAGAAAATTTTGAATTTGTCACTCTCATACATTATTTTATATTGAAAGTCAAAGTCTAAAAATGTAGTAAAAAACACCATAGAAACTTTGATTTCCATTTAACCCCACAACTTTAATGGCACAATTTGTAGATCATTGTAGTGTGGTAATCCTATTGTGGTATCAACACTCACCATTTGTCATGCTATAGCCACTTTGGAGCTATGAGAAGATGAAGCAAAGTACCAGATATAGTAGAATTCACCCATAGTTGACCACTTAAGCAATTCTACACATGTTCTTGAGCAATAAAAGGCAATGTAAATTTACTGCAGTGCAGAGTCAGTATATAAAGAAACGCCTTGTAGAAAGATAGAAATGATGGGCATCACCAATTTTTTGTGATTTTTCTTTGAATTCAAATTACTATGAATTTTGGAAGCCAAAAATTGGCCTCAACCTATACTCAATATGTAGACTCTTCCAATTCCAATCAATCTAGAACTACTTTCTTACTCACTACATTGAGACATGTATGGTGACCTTATTAGTCCCAACCTTGAAAAGGAGAAAAAATCACATTTCAAGCTTTGGTTGGATATTGTTTCTGATCCTTCAACGACAAGCTGGTTAGTCACTGTGGAAATCATTTGTTGGGTATTGTGTGAATTGTTGGCTTAAAAAAAATTGCAAAAGCATTCATTGGAAGACAGTCTATTGTAGAAGACCTCCCCTTTTCATGCAAAATTTCAAGGATGGATAGTTGTATTTCTGTCCTGCACTCAAAGATTCTGTGTCATACATCGACCAAAAAATAGCCACAACGTCGTTTATGGGCTAATCATCGTGTGTGGGAACACAACAACAAATTCTGATGTAAAGTGGGTACACCTAAAACCGCCACTAATTGCTACTAAGCCTATTTCCTAATATTGAATTGGTAAAAATTTCATATGTTCTTGTTGGCAAGTGAAAGAAGGTTCCAATGCACCAGAGAACGTGGCATTTGGATACTATATGCAAAAGTTATTAAGGAACAAAGTTTGGTTCTGAAAGCGTTTCTTCCACATAGGTACAGAACTGATTTTGGAGATGTACGTATGGTATAGATGGCGGTTTAAGGTCAGTGGCACATTTGGGTGTACCTACCTTAAGCAACAAATTCTGATGCAAGCAACAATGTGCCGTGGTGGACTGCAGAAATGACAATGTCAAGACTGGAATGCTTTTTTCAAGAATTTCTCGGTATGTGGGAGAGCAGTTTTTGGCAAGATTTCAAGGCTTTTAAATCATTGGCAACTTGCATCAGGTGTTCAGTCAGGGCAAGCTGAAGCCCAATAACTTAATAGATAATCTTCCGTTAAGTCTGTATTGTTTGACCTGAGAGAATTGAGAGTTGTTCAATGGTAGCCAGAGCGGAGAAATTGTCTAAACTTAACTTAAAAACATTGATAAAAAAAAGTCGGGAAAAATATGGGAGTCTGCTCTCGTGGCAGTTCAGGACACAAGGGGAGAGGAAATGAGTTGCAATAAGCTAAGCTAACAAGCGCCTCAAAATGGACTTGGAATGCCAAGTATGGAGTAATAAGGTACACTAGCCTATTACCACACATATTTACTATCTAGGTACTTTGGAGAAGTTATTTGTTCAACTCATATATTTTCTAAAGATTGAAAAGTTTGAGATAAGCCATTTGTAAGAGAATCAAGACATTTATGTAAGGAATGAATTTTTTTGTGATTTTCCAAAGTTTTGTTGTCAAGATGAAATTGATAAAGCATGAATAGATCCATACTAACCCAAGACACTAAGTAGATATGTCCCCTCCCCCAAGTGCATTGTCATGATGCTAAAGGATTGTTGAGATTGTGGTAATGGGTGGTTGTTTGACTAACATAAATGGAGGGGTTTAGTAGATGTTGGAATTGGGTGATTGATGGATGGCATTGGATTGTTCTACCTTACTTGATTGAGACAAAATAAACATCAAAGTGTTCAATGAGATTGAACTCAAGATTTTTACTAAACACACGCATTTTTATTATTATTTGGTTCTTGAACATTGCTATATACATTGTCAACTTGACAATATAAAAACTTCTTAACTCCTGAAGGAATGGAGGTATTTTTTAAGAGAAATTGTCAAAAACTGCCATTCTTTTGGGTGCTTTAACCAAAATTGTAAATGAAAACCTTTTTCAAACTCCAACCATACAAAAGTTTTGTAGACTACTATGAAAGTGTATTGGAAAATTTTTCTACCTATTTGCCCACATGGATTAAAAGATTATAACATTTGAAGTGAGAAATTTATTTATACTCATACTTGTGAAATGGGGTCAACCAACTACTTTGGGTCCTTGTAGAGTAAAATTTTTGCTCTTAATGAATTTAGGTCTCTCCTCCATTGAGTCCTAAAACTTGTTAGATATACCCATGAAAAATTTGAGAAGCAAATATGGAGTCTAGTGTATTCTAAACCTCCCTACAATGCAAAGAGGTTAACTACAATATATTAATCATTTTTTTAATGCTTTCTTGTACACCAAGGAAATTTTTTTAATTGTGATCCAAATGGTGAAAAGTTAGAGACAAATATTTGGAATATGATTGTGGGAAAACTTTCAAGAACTTTGCCTTTATGAATTGGAAGATAATAGGGCTTGAAGTTAGAAGAAAATATTTTTTTTGAAAATTGCTTCAACATAGCTAACAAAGTTTGATTCCTCTTAGAAAACTTTATTTATTTATTTATTAAAAATTTATACCATATTTTATTAGTTGCATACATGCCAAATTTCAAAAGTCGATGAGGGGTTTAGCAAAAAATGCCCAAATTGCCCAAAATTTTCTAAACAACATAACTTTTGATCTTGGCATTTGATTGGATTTTTTTTGTAATCCTTATAAAGGAGGTGAATGTTCCTAGCTTGTGTCAAAATTTCATGTACATCTAACCAAAATGGATTTAGTAAGAACCTATCTGAGAATTCTTGTGTATATTAAATAGAAACTTGTCTTTTATGGGTTTAATGCAATTGAAATGCAATTGTGATCATAGCACTACTATAGCTTCCTAGAAACTTAGTTTAAAATAATTAATTAAAAGGATGCTTGAATTTTTGGAAAGTTAGTAACCTAGTTTGTTAAAAAAAAAAGAATATATATATATATATATATATATATATATATTTTATATATATATATAAAGATTGCTTAATTTATAGAAATTGAACTTGCATGTGCTACAATCTATTAAACTAGCATTTGACTTAAATTTTGCATTACCATTTTAATTGTTTTTAAGTACAATCTCTCACAGACAAAACATCTCTCTCACATACAACAACAACGGTGCTAGTATGTGAGCCTAAGAATGCAAGCTTGTGAGCATTGAGCCTACAATATAGGTACCTATAATATAGATACCACACACTATAGAAGGTGTATGTAACATATATACCTTATAATCATAGATGGTTTCTATAGTATATACACCTATAACATAGGTGTATAGTATTCTAGGCTCATGGGCTCACACTCCTACACTCACATAATAGCAACCCTCCATGCAACAAACCTTGACACTTAATATAACCCTCACACAAGGTAGAGAGTTTGGGATTTGGAGGTCAAAACAAGGGTTTACTAGGTGAATTTGACTGCCATAAATGAAAGAATGAACAACCATAGAAATATTGTAAAAACAACTTAGATGAATGCCTAATTTACTTTAATTATATTTTTAACTATACAATTTTAACCCTTAAAATTTTCATGAACTATAATATGGTCGATTTGTTTTTAGAGTGGACATTTTTGGTCTTAAGTATGTGAAAAGTCATTTGTTCTTGGGCTCATTCTCAAGAAAACACTAGAAGAAGCCCATGTTTTTCTGGACACATTTTTGTGGTGTCTACTTATTTTTATGTTATATTTGATGTTTCAACTAATGTTTTGATGTTATATTTGATGTCATTATTGACATAAAAATAGGTGGACGTTACAAAAAATATGTCATGATAAACATGAGTTCTTCAAGTAAAATAATGTTAGCTGTGAAGTAATTTATTTAAATTTAGAAGAAGATTCACTATTGAATTTATAAAAGTTTCCAAAGCGTGTGGGGCCGGGGTAAAGAGTTAAGGATTCATCGGATAGGGAACTTTAGCCAATGAGGTGGAGGCATGTGTTTTTACGTGTTTTTGGTATGTGGCTAGCAACAACTACTAGAATACACATCTTCTGCTCAGTTTTCAATCATTTTTTCAATTTTTTTTCTTCTTATTGTATTTTTTTCCTTGTATTCTTTCACTCTACTATATTCAGTCTTGAATAGTGTCTAGTTCTAGATTTGTGACAAATCTTTCATTTATATCATAGTTTTGGAAATTCAACGATTATGTGGTCTTTACAACAAGACCATTTTTCACTCATTTTTGGTTTTAAAGATACAAGACTTGTTTCCATGCTTGAGGAGTTTAGTTACCTTGAGAATGAGCATAGGGATGCCAACTTTCTAAAATGTTATGTGACTTTTAAAGTCAATCAAAGCACAATTTTAGTTGCACCAAAACATTGATTTTCATGAAGTATCCTTCACTTATATGTTATAATCTTCCAATTTATGACTTGGATAGCAACCAAACTTTGTAGAGATGATAAGGGCTTGGCTTTCTACAAGACCCTAGTATGGTTGATTTTGCCTAAAAACATCTCTTTGTACTTTGAGCTTCAACTCTTTGTAACTTACAAAATCATGATTCAAAATACCTTGAAAATGGCTTAAAATTTTAAGGATTAATTAATACATTATTTTTTGGACTATCTAACTATTATTTTCACTTTCATTAACCCCTAAATGTCCGAGGCACCAAAATATGGTGTTTGCAAAACTTTGAAGTTAAATAAAACCTAACCAATTTGTTATTTTTAGTAATTTATATTTTTAGAAAACTTTTACTAAGTCTAGTTTTAGCACCAAAAGTCTGATCTTGAAAATAAATGACAGTGATTTTTCTATAAGAGATCTTGTGCAAGGGTACCCTGTGCAATCTTGACTCTCCGTAGTGTTAAAAGCTCTTGGAAATGAGCCTCAAATACACTAGATCTTGGAGAAAAAATCACATTCTAAATTCATTTAAAAAAGTTGTAGAGTGAATTTTGAGAAGCTGTAAATTGATTGGGGTTATACAAGTTAGGCTTGTTAACCTCATATTTTTTGGTCACCATAGTTTTAGATTTGATTTGCAAAAAAGACTTCAATTCTTTTTTGCAATTTTAACACCCTCATAGTCAAACATTATAATCTTTCACTCCATAAGTGATATTGTTGTGCTTTCTTTTCCTATGCAATCTCTAACATGTCTAGTTTGAATTTGTACGGTTACAATTTAAAAAAAATTTATACATCTTGTTAAATTGTTGGCATTTTGTTCAATTTGGAGCAAATTTCAAGAAGTTGGAAATAGGCCTTGGGCATTTAGGGGTTAAGTAGCGGTTGGCGCTTGCTATGCTACACATTCATCATTAGAATTTTATAAGAATTTTTATGTATTAGATAGAATGTAGAACAAAAATTTCAATAAATCTTCAAATAAAAATGACTAAAATCTTTGTATAATTTTTTTATAAGTAAACATATATTGAAATGTATAATAGAAATTTATTGAATGATGAATGAAACATATGCAATGGTAAATACTATAAAAGATACACATACATTAGAATGCATTACAAATTTGATTCCATTGTTACAAAAAATGGCAACCCAAATTGAAGAACTAAAAAGAAAAACTTATAAATCTCAAAAACTTTGTGAACAACTTAATTGTTGTGGAATCCAAAATTGCTTCAATTGAATAAATTTCTCAAAATCATTTGGTAGTAGCAATAGAAAATTGAAATCATGAAAGCTCAAAGCTCGCAAAAGCACAAAATCATAGAAGTGTAAAGAAGTGTAAAGCCAAGAGAAGCAATGGATTTGCTACCTCTATAATATCATCCTATGGATCCTCTTTAATATCACCTCAATTGTAACAACTATATTATTTTTATAATATCACCCTTTGTAACAAGTGATATTACAGAAGTGATTGCAAATTGCTACTCCATTTCTCTAATATCACATTGTGTGAAAAATATGATTTCTCTATATGCATGATTGGAAATATTTTTATAAAATATTTGAAATAATTATTTTAAAGACTTATTGAAATCATTATCATGCATTCTATTCAAATATATCAAATTTTACTAATATGTGATACAATGAATGCGTAGCATAGTAAGCACGAGCCCCTAGTATTAATTGGTAGCATTCGTGATATTACGGTTGAAGTTATGATTTTAGTAGTATGATTATTATACAAAAACCTGTGCTTGGAAGCTGCTTCCAAGGATATGGAAAAGTAATGTGCGTCAGTGGAAGTGTAGAACAGAGAATTATACTGTATATGGAAAAGCAATGTGCATATGCAGTATACTTCTCATAAAGTCATAATATGACAAAAGCAACCGACAAACCATCTCCACACAGACAGACCCTGAAACTCAAAATCAATGCCTACCCTCTGACTGACTGATTTTCATCAGCTATCACATAAAAAAATTCTGGAAGTTTCAAACTGATGAGTTCAATTTCAACCTCCTTAAAAAAATAAAATTTAAGTTAGCGGTGCCTGAACTGTTGTCCAAGCCAGCGACACCATAAAAGAGGAAAATGAGGGTCAAATTCTTTGACTAGGAGTGTACTGTACAGTACAGTAGGGGGACAAAAAGTTTGGCGTTTTTGCCTTCCACCACAAGGAAAAATCAAGTCTGCAATCTTTAAAAAGGCACAAAAGGCACAAAAATTGTCCCCTACCTACCAAATTTGGAAGTTAGGTTCTTTTATAAGCTGATTACATGTTTGCAAAGTTTCATGGCCTAATCATTTACCAAAATGATTTTATAGCTAATTTACCAACTAGTATCCTTTTTAGTACCTTATTTAGGAGGTACATTCTAAATGTTGAAGAGAATTAGACACCTCATGCTTCTAAAATTAAAATTTGTCATGGATGCTTTGTTTAGCATAGATATTACATAAAAACATCATCCACTTGTCAATTTGAAGGTTTCCACTTGTCCTAAAAACATTTGATGTGTAAGTTTGAAAATAACAATAATTTGGTTATATAAGCAACATTAACTTTGTAGTTTAGACCACACAACTTATTATTGTTGACATGAATTGAGTTGCAAATGTGAGATAAGAGAGTAGTAGAGAGTTGGTGAAGATATTGAGGATTTGCAAGATCAAAATTAGTGGGTGAGGAAGGTTTGTTTGGCTTCTGTAACTGAGTGACTGGTGATTTTGAGCATTGTCTCTGTGTTGATCTGACTCTGTTGACGTGACTCTGTATTGATCTGATATTGTCTCTGTGTTGATACACTCTCTCTGTAACTAGCACTCTGTCTCTGTGTAGAATCAACATTGTATCTCTGTGCTGATACACTCTCTCTGTCTCTAGCACTATCTCTGTGTTGAATCAACACTGTATCTCTGTGTTGACTTGAATACTTTCTCTCTATTAGCGCTGTCTTTGAGTACTCTCTCTCTTAGCACTCTGATTTCTTTTTTGAGGATTAATTTGGAGCTCAATTTGAAGACAATCATGACAATTTCATATGAAATTTGTGCCCGCATAGTGGGAATGAGTGAGGGGGGAATGAGTGGTGCTAGTATTGCAAGAATTGTAGGAGAGTCAAGTAGGACAGTGCAAAGAATCATCAAGCAATTTAGAGAGCATGAAACTTACCAGGCAAATTCAAACACCAAAAGACCCAAGAAACTTAACGAGAGGGATGTTTGTCAAATTTTATTATTCTCCAAAACTCATCATTGATCATCACTTCAAGATATCACCAATGCTTGTCCTGTGGATGTGAGTACTAGGACTGTGCGCCGTGTTTTGCATGACCACAACATTTTTAGTAGAATTGCGGTCAAGAAGCCTTTCTTGACACCTCTTCATATGTCATGGCGGCTACATTTTGCGAGAAAATATTGTGGATGGAGTGCCAAAGAATGGGAGCGTGTTTGTTGGACAAATGAATCTACTTTTGAAATTGGCAAAGATTCAAGGCAAATTCATGTTTGGCGAACGGCATATGAGCGATATTCATCAAATTGTGTAGTTCCCACTTTCAAGAGTGGGAGGACATCTCTCATGATTTGGGGAGGGTTTGGAGGAGACAAAAAATCAGAGCTTGTGTTTACGCCTAAAGATCGTCGCAAAGCTATTGATTTTGTAGAATTGGTCTATGATGGCCATTTGCTTCAATTTATGGGCCAAGTCTCATGTGCTATACTTATGGAAGATGGAGCTCCAGTGCATCGAAGTAAAGCCCCTGAAGAATGGAGAAAATTACGCCTTATAGAGAAGCTCGAATGGCCAGCAAATAGTCTTGATCTCAATCCAATAGAGCATGTCTGGAAGATTTTTAAAAATGCAGTCCAACATGGTCAGTCAAGCTCCAAGTCCTTAGATGAGTTGAAGGCAACTTTACAAAGAGAGTGGACATTAGTTAGTAGTAGTCAACTTCTTACTTTATGTCATTCAATGCCAGCTAGATTACAATCTGTAATTGAGGCTCGAGGAGGGCATACACGTTGGTAAATTTGCAATAAATCCAATTTAACCTATTTTATGCTTACATAATTATCTTATAGATGAACATGTACTCCTATTTATAGGATTAGAAACCAATTTATGTGTCTTTGAAAGACTTTTAAATGTCAAGCATTATTTTTGCAATTGACAACATTTTCAGTGTTTTCTAAATTGTCATTCAAGCAATCATTGATGCTTCACGATGTCAACCAAGTCAAAGGTAGTATTATTATGTAAATGAAGTTTACTAATTGGTGTTTAACTTCTTTTTTCTCCTCATTGTATGGAATACACGCTAATAGTAGTGACTAAAGGTACTAAAAAGGGTACTAGTTGGTAAATTAGCTATAAAATCATTTTGGTAAATGATTAGGCCATGAAACTTTGCAAACATGTAATCAGCTTATAAAAGAACCTAACTTCCAAATTTGGTAGGTAGAGGACAATTTTTGTGCCTTTTGTGCATTTTTAAAGATTGCAGACTTGATTTTTCCTTGTGTTGGAAGGCAAAAACGCCAAACTTTTTGTCCCCCTACTGTACATGAATGTGTACTTTCGAAAGGAGGCACCAAAGATTTCACCCACTTCCTAAGCCTACATGGCCTAGATAGCATAACTATCCCCAACAGACTCTTTTATTCACATTGTTCATATAACTAGAGCTATCCTTTTTCTATGCATGAACATAATGTAAATTACTTAGTGACTCTTGAGTGCTTTTGCACTCAATTTACTTCCTTGAATTTGTTCATCAGGACCAAGGGTCAAATAGCAAAAACTAGTTAAAATACAATATCTCTATTTTATAAAATTTGGGCATTGAAATTTTTATAGAGTTCTGAAAGATGCTTTCAATGAAAGGAAAAATGTGCATGTGGATGTTTCCTACATATCCCTACAGTTGAATTGAAAAAAAAATCATCTCTGATGTTTTTCAATCAATTCTCATGTAAAATCACAAAAATTATATGAAACAATTCACCAAAAACGGAGTTTTTCTTTTTCAAAATAGAAAGTTGGTATGCTTGATTGGGATTGCGTAAGAATTGAATGTTAATTGTGGAAGACAGATATTGTGACGTGGATTCTCTATTATGCAAAGAAAATTGAATGCCACATACAGGCACCCCATATCTTTTTGAACCTCCCATTGTATAGTGGGGAGTACTTAGTGTTTCATTTGCTGGCAAAATTTAGCCAGCTCAAAAAACAAAAGAAAGCTAATTACTGAATGACATTATGAGTGGTTGATTCTCTATTAGGCAAAGAAAATTGAATGGCATTACTGAATGAGATTACAAGTGGTGCCTATATGTGCCATTCAATTTTCTATGGCACATATAGGCACCACTCGTAAGAAAATTCTATGGCATGTGTAGGCACCATAATTCAATGACATTCCTAAATGACATTACGAGTGGTTTACTATTCTTCAGAAAAATAGTGTCTGGAGGACAGAGAGCATGAATCCAGTTCAGGAAACAGTGTCATTAACTAGATAAATACTATTGACAACTCTACGTACGCGTGAGCTCGCCCCCCTCCCCCTTCTCACGTCTCTACGTATGTCTCACCTCTCTACGTACGTCTCACGTCTCTCTCTCTCTCTCTCTCACGTACTATACTGATACGAACTCGACACTACACAGATATAAACTCGACTCTCATACTAAGCCAGTCACTAGCTTGTGCATACTCGCTCCGATTCATGGTACTTCTGTTGTTGCTGCGCTTCTAGCTTTCGTTCTGTGAGTCCTCTTCACTCCTCCCGTTACTCACTCGCTCGATTGAAATGCCTTCAAGTTGTACATCCTCAGCTCTGTAGTATAGGAGCATTCTAGCATGACGACTGCGTGCATTCCCAAACTAAACTCTTTGAAATGCTTAGGATTTAGCTTAGGTTCGGATCGGCCGGCAGGGTGTTTATCCGGGGTGTGATCGCGAGCTGCTCTAGCGTATCGATGATCGATAGGTGTTTGGGTGTTGGATAGGTAGCATCGATGTTTGATGTTTGCGCGCTGGACACTGAGTTGCAAGAGTATTGACAAAGTGCTTTTCAGATGAAGTGTTAATTTCCCCTCCCCACGTACTTGTGGAGTTAATTTCTGAAAAGATTTACTGAAATAGTTGACCGACTCATAGACCCTCAGTGTCTCCCAATTACGTTCTTGAATTGTGCAGCGGGCGATTTCTGATTTAGGCATGCATGTTTCGTGATGGTTTTTTGTTTTCTATCACATCAATTCGGGCATGACCTGGTATTTGAGTTGCTTTAGCTAGCTAGCTTCTGCATTTGATATTTGTTGGACACCGAGCGCTGCAAGAGTGTTGGCAAAGTGGAATTCCAGTATGTGAAAGATTTGTTGACATAGCTGGCACCCTCTTAATTAGTGCGTGGCCCCCAATTCGTTGTGAGTGTGTCAAAATGTGGATTCAAGCATAATATGATTGGTGACGTAATTTTTGTTCAGATAACACGAGGCGAACAGGTTTCATCACATGGCGCAAGCAAATGCAAGGGGAGAAGGCCAAGGAGTTGCCCAGCAGCCCGACCACTTTGTCCCGAATGCGCCACCGGCAGCAGCGCCTGTTGCGCCAGCCCGGCAGAATGCTCACGGGGCAGTCGCCGGGGCAGGTCCAGTCATCGCCAATCAGGCGGGAGCACCACCACCTCCGCCCCCGCGTTTTGATATTGGAGCTGCTCTGCTGGGTGGCCTGCCGACAAAACGCGACGTTGGCTGCTACATCCACCCCAAGATCAATTAAGTATTAGATAACGAAGAGGTTTATTGTACGTAACCGGTTTTACATTTTCCAATCACACCCTGTGATCTTCATGACCCAAGGGTGTAGGGAGCAAGTTGGAAGGAAAGAAGGATATGAGTTGCAACTTGTAGTGGCAATGGTGGTGGGTGTGCCAATGGGACGGTGCCATGTTAGCATTGAAAAGTCAACAACCAGTTATGTGATGAAAACATACCATTGGCTGAAAATAATTTGTTAGCAACAGAGTCAAGGATGTTGATCATCATGTTAGAAGAGGATGAAAAGAAGGAGAGCAAAGAGTTTAGTTTCGTAAGGTGATGTGTACGGCCTACATACCAAGTAGTGTCCTTTCAAGAAGAATATGTGATTCCAAAGAAGTACTAGGATTGATAGGTAGAAGTTAGTAAGCAATAGTTTTATCAATCTCTTGTTGACATTATGTTTGAAAGTGAGGGTTGATAAATTCTCATGTGTTTATGTAATAAGGATTTGTGTTCCCATGTCTTTGTTGGGAGTACTTTGTTTAGTTGGGCCAAAATTCCAATAAAAGCATTGTGGTATATTCCTCCCATGAGTTTGTATAGATATTACTCGCAATGACCAAAGTTTGAATCCTTTGTAACTTACATGTTATTTGCAGATTTGGCAATATAATCTCATTACTATCTTGATCTTTATTCCTAGATTTAATATAGATTTCAAACCAGTCGGTTGAAAAAATCTACATATTTCCTAGATTTCAGATATCTAATAATGGTATAGATTTCAAAAATCTAGGACACTAGTAGAGTTTAGACCGCCCGGTCTGAACTGTGAGAATGCCAAAGTCACAGAATAATCGCCATTTTAATGAGATTCCCCATAGAATTATGTGAGATTTGTAAGAATTTGGTTGTTATTGTTATTTCAAGTGCACAAAGTGGTGAACATTCATATTGAAATGCAATTGTTAGATTTACAATATCACATAAATAGATAGACGTGGGTAAGTAGACATGATTGTCTTTATAGTAGGATATCAAGTTTGATGCTCCACAATATACAAAAAGATGTGTGAAAACTTGTAGAATATTTGTGCTACATCAAATATTTTTCTTACCTCATTACAAGTTTAGTAGTGCACAGAGACTATTATAGCCACTATGGATGAAAATGTCCCATGTAGCAATAGTAATGGTACTAAAGTTGAAGGAAGAAGAAAATGAAAAATCAAAGTGAACTTGCATTGTATGAACGATGGCAATGATTGTATAATAGTAAATATGATACACAAGATCGAGGTGTTGTGTTTAAGATTTCCCTTTAGTTAGTGGATGTAGAGTTTTGAACTACAACACATTGTTGTTTGATGGGATAGTGAGACATCTCATAAAAAAAAAGATTCCAATTATGGTCAATTCATTACAATTTTATTATATAAGGCTTTTATTTTTAGACTAACATGGTTGTAAATCTCTAAAATTTTGAATAACAATAAAAATATTTGTATGTAGTATTTATTTAATATAAATATTTTTTGTTTTGATTCATATTCTCCCACATATTCTTTGAATACATAAAACACTTGAAATTTTGGAATTTATTTGAATGTCACAATTGCTCCATAAATATGCCATGTTTGATTAGAAATGTCTCTCAATCAGTCACTCAATTGATTGATTTAGCTCTTCACACTTAATTATGTAGATTTACAAATTCTCTCTAGATTTCTATAGTAAGTTGAAGTTTCATATTACACATTCAAGTTTTTTTAGTTTGGGGGCAAAAAAGATATATTCCACAAAACAACTTGAAAATCCTTACATAGGTTGTGGAACATAAAGGATTAATGGTCTATGTAGATTTGCATTTGATTTCTTGAATGAGAGTTATATACCCAAAAGTGGCAATATATACATTGGTGGATTAAATTTAAAAATTAACATATTTCATTGAAATGTCATTTTAAAATTTTGTAGCTTTTGAGCTAAGTAGGAAAATCAATACCACTCCAGGTTAGAAATAGCATATGTCTTTGATTTGTCTCAACATTAATACAACTTTTTATTATTAATGTATACCTCAATTCATACACCCTTCACATTAAATATACTAATAAACACCATGTTGGGTCCATAATTGGGATTCCATAATCTTTAAGAATTAAGTTATAAATCAAAAGAGACTTTTTATTTTGGATGTTTTGAATTGTTTTGGATTGGATTAGCTAGTTATTACTTTATTTTTTTTATCTCATTTTTATCAATGGTTATATGCATGAGACATTAAATTACATCTAAAAAAATTGCCTAAAAGGGTTCTGATTATTATAGGATTGAAGCTTAATTAGATTTTGATTGATACGACTGATTATAGTCCCAAGGGTCCATATAAAGACTTAGGAAATGATAAATACTTATGAAGTTTAAGATTGTTATTTTCTAAGTATAAAAACTATTACCTTCACAAACCATAAGATCTTTTGAACATGTTCACAAAATCAAAGTTTCGTAGATGAATTTCTTGTGGCTTTGGATGATTGAATTGGAAGATTATAATTATTGTCAAAAATGAAAATGAAAATAAATAAATAAATGAAGATCAAATTTTTATTTATTTATATGATTTTATAAATCATAAACATTAGATTTTTTAATTTGTAGTAGAGGGCCAATTTAGGCTAATTCTCTATACTGGGAACCAACCATTGCTAGCTATAATTTAAAATTAATTTTTAAAATTTAAAAATTTAAAATTTAAAATTTAAAAATTTAAAATTTAAAAATTTAAAATTTAAAAATTTAAAATTTAAAAATTTAAAATTTAAAAATTTAAAATTTAAAAATTTAAAATTTAAATTTAAAAATTTAAAATTTAAAATTTAAAATTTAAAAATTTAAATTTAAAATTTAAAATTTAAAAATTTAAAATTTAAAATTTAAAATTTAAAATTTAAATTTAAAAATTTAAATTTAAAATTTAAAATTTAAAAATTTAAATTTAAAAATTTAAAATTTAAAAATTTAAATTTAAAAATTTAAATTTAAAATTTAAAATTTAAAAATACTATTTTTACTATTATCTAATGTGGCAATCACTTGGCCACATCAGACTGCTACTACAATAAAGCTCCCATAGTCTAGAAACTTGTAGGAGCTCACAGTCAACCCTCTAGACATCTGAAATTTTATCTAATGTCTTGTGCTAAATCCATCTTGCAATGATATAATGTATTGAAAATGTATGTGCAAAAGCTAAGGTTGTGAGTTATAGCACATCAATGGATTGCAATACATTGATACAAATCAATAAATGCAAGTGCATTGTTTCATCTACATTATTTTTTCTATTCAAATGATTTTTAGTTATGTACAAGGTCAAGCATGCAAAGTGTTCTATAGAATGATTTTACATCAACAAATTAGGATTGGATTAAGAACTCTTTTACTTAACAAGTAAGTTTTTGGGATGAACATTTGTAGTTCAAAAATTGTACACTGACTCTTTAAAGTACACTCATACTAATGTGGAAAACTTAAAGACTTAGAAAGTTATGATTTCAAATTTAAATGAAGTATTTGCACGAAAGTGGTAAAAATTCATCCAAATTCAATGTGGTACATGATAGATGGGTTATATCTTAAGTACATAGTTTGTATTGGTTGGATTATAATCTTCAAAATAATGAGATATTAGAAGGGAATAGTGACAATATGGAAAGCCTATGGAGAAGGTGAGATCTTTTGTTTCTTGCTCATTCTTAAAATGAACTTTCAACTATAGGGGGAATAGTCGTAGCAAGATGGATTATATTTTAACCTCTTCTTATATCTACAAGATTGTTATATATACTTTATGTTTCCATTACCATGAATGCCCCTCCTAAGGTTTTGTGTTTTTGTGTTGTACATGAGTGGTTCTTATTTCAAATGTGTTTTAAAATAATATTTTAAATTTATTTAAATGATTTTGAAGAAAGAAGCATATTCTAATTTTTAATTTTTAAATGGTAATAAAGAAGCTTGTTTATGTCATCAAGTGATTTATCTAATTTCAAATTATTTCAAATAAGCTAGAATCCAATTGAAACTTTCCAAATAGAATTCAACATTGTATATTCCTTGATATCTTTTATTTTACGAGGTATTTTTTTCTATTTTCTATAATTTAAAATACAATTATTTTTCATTTTTGTAGTAGAAATTCATGTTTTCTATGATTCTTCAAATTTTAGATTTTTGGAAAATAATTTAAATATTTATATTTAATTTTGAAGAAAATTGAAGAAAATTTATATCAATTAAATCATGAAGCATGTAATGAATTCCAAAAGCTTGTATTCATATTTATAGATGTATATTATATTGAAGATTATTAGTGGTTGAGAAAATATTTTTGTGTCATTTAATGCTTAATATCAGTTAAATGGTTGAAGTTAGAGTTCTTAAGCTTTAAATTATAACAAAATGTTTCATTTCAAGAAATTTTTAAAGATTCAAATTAGAATAGGAATTAGACATAGTAAGGTTTATATCATTAATTGATCTCAAATTGAAAAAAAAATCATTTATTTTCTAACATTTAGATCAACAAAAAAAAGGTTGGAGTTTTCTTTAACCCCTAAAGGACCAAGAGTACCCTCGAGAGACTCTAAGGAATTCAAGTAGGTTCCTATGACCTCAATTTTTGATGAAATTTTTCTAATTTTTTTGATAAGATAGAGAAACTTATTAACTTCATGGGAAAATAATGTTTTAAAATTTTCAATTGGTGCCTAGGAGCAAAAGTTTTGCCATCCTAAAAATAATTTTTATATTGCCGAACCAAAAACAAAATCAATTTTTTTTTTAAATAATTTAAAACAAAATCTTATAGATTTTATTTTTGTCTACAAATGAAGCTTTGATTCATTCCATTTGGATTAGTAATGTGAAAGTTATGAACAATCTTGTTTTGGGGCAATCTAAGCATCTTCTTGGAAAAATAACTCATAGGATTCATTTTTTAATGTAATATTCACAATTTTTCAAAAAAAATTGTTTGACAAAGTTAAGTTTGTTTCCTAAAACAACCTCACCAATGGGTTTATTATATTTCAATCCCATCTTAGAGCTATTAACAATTTAAATTTTTTTTCAATCTTGAACCTATTTCAACTTGATAAATTTTATAAGAATGAAAATCAGCATTTAAAAAAAAAATTCCAAGACTTTTAATTTGATTCTTCAACACAAATTTTCTTAAATTCAAAGTCCATAGTGCAAATCTTTTTACAAATGGCGGTCAAAGTTATTTGATATTACAAGCTAGTGTTCCAAAAAAATTTATTTTCCAACTTTGAATGCTAATATCTTCCAATTTGTATGGTCAAACTTTATGAAATTTTTACCACATGATCTCAGACAAGTAAAGTAGAAGATCCTATGGTTAGATTCAACAAATATATATTTTTTGCTTTCATGAGTGAATGTAGCAAAAATGACAGTTTTAAGTGGTTTTTGGCAGAAAAATGGCCTTGGTCCTTTAGGGGGTGATATTGGATCAACTTAATCCTATCAAAATTCTCTAAACCACCATGATTATGATTCAATAGAGTTTGATTTTAAAGTCACATATTGAATTTTTTTGCTAAACTTAGATGAAGTCAAATTTCATTTGAACATTTAATACAAAAGTTATTAAAATTCAAAGTTCAATTGATGGAATTTTTTTATATCCATGATCTAATTTCACAATGTCCTTGAGTTGAATATTGTGCATGAAAATCTATTTATTATCTAAATATTTAGGGAATGCTTTTAAAAACATAATTGGTTTTGAATGATCCTACTTTAGAAGGTAGTTAGAACATCATTATATTTTATTTGAAAAATCAATATTACATTCATTTGGTCAAGGTAGAATTTTTAACATCTTTTATTATAGATACATTCAAAAAATTCCCTAAAAAGTTGATTAAAAAAACCCAGATTTTGTACGTGTCAAATCTCAAATCAATGTACTAAGTTTGCTCTTGGTTCTAGCAATCTGGCATGTACAAGGTAGAGTTATATATTTTGGGTTTGGGAACATTGTTAAATAGAGTATCTAGTCTCTAAACTATATATGATGAAACTCAAGAATATTAACTTGAAAAAAATAGAATCATTCCTAGTGTAAGCCATTGAGTATTAATCCCCTTATGATATCCTTCTAGCTACCTCTCTTCTTCAAGTTAAAGGAAGTAAAACTTACTAATGAACAATGTTACATCATGAAAAAATTATAGAAATGTATAATGGCCTAAAGCATGAATGTTTAAATTTTGGACTTTTAGAAAGACCTTAAAGAATATAATATATTGGTTTGAATGGATTCAAGTTTTTCTACAAATATTGGAATATAGATAGAATGATGGTCAATAAATCTCCATCAGTGATTTCTATGTTATTTTGAAAAAAATATTATATTTTTATATGATTTGGCATTTTGTTTTTCTACCAACATTTGCATTCTCATAAAAGCATTTATATTTAGTGAAAGATTCAATTTATAAAATATTTGTATTACAAAAAATTGAAAACTACCTTTGCACATGCTACAACAATGGTGGTAAACATGAATTTGGAAAACAATTCAATATATTACCAACTAAAGTAATTCCAAAATTTTCAAACCTTTCTAGTTTATGGGATATTATAGTCTCTACTTGATTTCGGGGCATTTTTTTAATCTAGAAAAACATCAAAATTTTGATTTTGATTTGTAATTGAGATTGGATATTTTCTACTTTTCTTTCTAAGTTATTGGATGGTGAAATTTTTGTATGGAACAAGGTGCTACTATTTGCCTAGGGTTAAAAAATTTACTATTAAAAAAATGTTTCTATTTTCATCATTACATTGCAATGTTTAGTGCCTAACCAACTCTTGAAGTCATCAAGTCTTGCCATTAATTTTGTAGATGTCACACAAAATTAATTGTTGATTTTGTAATCTCCATCTAGCTTATTTTGAAGATTTAAAACCTATAATGGCTAGTTATCAAAACTTGAAATTACATTTTTTGAAATTTTAGCAAGTCATAGAGGCTAAATATTCTTTGAACCTCAATCTTTTGATTCTTGAATAAAATCAACCTATGCCAGAAAACACTCAAATCTTCCATTTCCAAGTATAGAGCATTAATATGAATTAAATTTTTTTTTTTGAATATACAACCTTAGAATCTTGCACTAGCTAGACTAGTATAAAAATGTGGTGAAGAAATTTAAGAAATGTTGATTTTATATATTGCAGGATATAGGTGTTTAAAGAGAAGAATCTAAGTTTTTTTGTACCTTGCAAATTAGATTCTAAGACTTTGAATATGATTGGCTTAAATTTTTTGGAGTATAGCTTTTGAATTAAAAATGATGTAAAAGAATTGATTGCAAGTTCATAAAAATGAATTCAAAACATACACATTTGATTTTCATTCTTCAAAAAATTATTAGGTCATGTAGGCACTAGATAGGAGGAAAATCTAATTTGTTAACAGTGTCAAGATGGAATTGAAACACACTAATACCAATAGAAAAATTGTTCTAAAAAAACAAACCAAACTTGTGGAATTTATTTTTCTTCAAAGTTGTGAAAATTGAGTTAATAAATGGATTGAGTACACTACTTTCTCAAGAAGATGCTAAGCTTGCCTACCAAACAAGACACTCCATAATTTTCACATCACTAATTCCAATAGAATTAGGTGTTGTGACCTTACTAGCTAAGTTTAATAGTGTCAATTATCCAATATTGACATCAATTGAACCCTTCCATTTGCACAACAAAGGTCACCCATTTCCGCAAACTATGAAATTTATTTTCTTTGGACAAGCAATTGTATGCTATTGTTAATTAATGATATTAGGTTCATATCTATTTATAGACAATAGTAGGTTGATAAAGATGTTTATTAAATGTTGGTACATGTGGGCTAGTTGTGAATAAATGTTTGTTTGAACAAGTTGCAATTTTATACAATAATAGAGGTGTTTTTAGAATGTTAAACTTGTGGTTTAATAACAATTAGCAGGCGAGATTAACTCCCCTAAAGGTTTTTGGTGTTTTTAGGCCCAAAACAGCTTTAAAGTATTCAAATCCAAAAAAAGGCAAAAATCTTTATCTTTATTTATTCATTGACAAACCCAATCATAGGGTCCTTAGTTAAATTTTTAGAGTACATCCTCCTAAAATTTTAGGATAAGAAACCTTACCAATTGCTAGATCTTGTTGCTTGAATTTCAAAAAGAAATATTTTCAATTCTTCTCAAATGTTTAGATTTCATCTTTCAAAATTTTTATAGAAAAATGTGTGGATCTTGTAATTTGAAACTCTCCATAATGTGTTAAAGACTTAAATTGGAAAGAGTATGATCCAAAATAATAAATTATCAAGAATCTATTTATAAAATTGAAAAATAACAATTCCAATGGTTGTAATGTTGTAGTAAACAATCTATATTTAATGTTTTTATTTTTTCTCAAAAATATTGAAAATTGAGTTAAATAAAAGACTTCAAAGTTTATTTCGAAGTAGAGATTCCATAAGTACTTGCAAACTAAAACTCCTCATAGCTTTCATCTTGATAATCAAAATAGAATGATTCAAAGCTTTTCACACATGCATAAATATAGGAAACCAAATTCAAATTTATATTTCTTATAAAAGTATTTTTTTAGCTCCCCAAACTACCTGTTGAACATTAAAAAATATGTATAATGCAATAATTTTTTAACCATGTAGTCAAAAGTTATGAAAATTGTTGTATCTAAAAGCTACTCCTTAGGTGCATGTTATATGAAAATTTAAAAAATCCATCCGTAGTGAGCTTTCCAAAATTACTATGCTACCAAAAAATGCAATTTCATTGGTCTTTCAAGGGTTACTAATCTTGAACCTTTTATATATGGTCATCATCCTATATATATTGATAGTTTTATATTTTTGCACCAAAGGTGTATTGATTTCAATTCTTATCGGCTTAAATAAATATGATTCTACTTGAATTTGAGTCTACTCAACTAATTCATTTTTTGAAAAATACATGAAATTACTACGTGGACACCTCCAAATGTGCCATTGCCCCTAATCCATCAGTGTACATCTGCAAAATCAATAATGTACTTATGTGGAAGAAACTATTTTAAGGTAGCAACACCCATAACCATCATTGTATCCATAACCATCACCTCTAAAATCTTGAAAAATCTTGGGAAGTGAATAGATGTGATTACAAAGATGTACTACATTTGAACATTAGACCTTGATTTTGGTATGAGGTGCATGTATAGTTGGCTCTTTAAAAATTCACAACTTATTGTCACATTGTCCAAATAATATATTTGAAAGTGCACAAGAATTCTTTTTTTTGCTAGTAGGGTTTAATAATTTGTTTGATGTTTATTAATAAACATCATGTTTGAAACCCTTAAATTGACGGTTATGGGTGTTCCTACCTTAAAACCAAACTTTGTTCCTTCATAACTTTTGCATATGGTATCCAAATGTCATCTTCTTTGGTACGTTGGAATCTCTTTTCGAATGCCAACAAGAAAATATGAAAATTTGAATAATATAAATATATTAAATAGGCACAAAAGCAAAAAATAGCGGTTTGGGGTCCCACCTTAAGCACATTACACAGGCTACCTTCCGGCAGAGGTCCACGGGTGGAGGAAGGCCGGGTGTGAGCGAACCAATACCCGGCCCGTGATTCACTGCCATCACCGTCTCTCTCCTCGACCCTCTAAAGGTTTTTGCTTGCCGAAGCAATCCGCACACCTGACTCGGCAGATTGGCGCTGCTGGATCCCCGATCGTTGCAATTCTCCTTTCATCGACCCAGCAGTCTTCGTGTCAGCCACAATTTGGACATCTTTTGAAGCGTGTTTTCTATCGAATTTCTTTTTTCCAGGGTTGCAATTGGAGCACTATGTACACAGGGGGTCACCTGCCGCGCAGGGTCAGCAAGCAGGACGAAGAGGAAGAGCACGTTGTGGAAAAGCAGGAGGAGGCGGCACCTGGGAGCACCGTCGAGGTTCCAGCCAATGCCTTGCCAAATGTGCTCATCACGAATGACGACGGGATCAATGCCCCCGGATTGCGCGCTTTGGTGGCCGCCTTGATCGAGGACGGGAGCTGCAATGTATTCGTCTGCGCCCCGGATTCGTAAGCTCTAAACCGTTTCGTAATTCGAGAGGAATGCGGGAATATTTTTTCGCTTGAGAGCATGGTAGAGGTCCAAACAGGGGTTTAGTCCCTTCGCAATTTAGCGTTTTCCCTTTTCTTCTTTTTTTCTTTTTTTTCTTTTTTTTTGCGTTGATTTTTCTTTATCAAGTCCTTTCTCCTCCCTCTTCTGATTCGATTCTTCCATACATGAACGTCTTCTTTCAGAGAAAAGTCGGCCGTGTCTCACAGCATTACTTCGAGGGCCTTGTTAGAGGTATCGGCAGTGAATATTGCAGGCGCCACCGCGTTTGAAACCTCTGGTAAGTTCGTGATGGCCAGTTCTAGAATTATGCAGCATATGCTATGAATTGATGGTGATGAATTTAGTCAATTACACGTCCCTTACAGGTCTTTGTTGTCCTTGTGCAGGAACTCCAGCTGATTGCGTCGCGTTAGCGTTCACGACATCCCTATTTCCATGGTCAAAACCTACCATGGTGATGATGTTAACCTGTCTTCCAGTTTGACTAAGTAATGGGATTTCTATTGTATCTTTTTGACGTAGACCTACACATCTGGGCAGGAGTCCCTGACGATCGTTCTCATGTCTGAAGTTGTTTTGATTAGAATTATGTTCAAGCTAACATGCCAGACGCGTTTGGTCATGCAGGTACTCAGTGGTATCAACAAAGGCTCCAACTGTGGTTATCACATGTATGTTGTCTGGCTCAGGCTGTGCTTTCAACTTTGCACACTGAAACTGGCTACTGAGTTTCATCTATTTCTGGAATTTTTGTAAATTGCATGATTATGTTTATTCGCGTGATTAATACAGAACTGAAAGATCACGTGAAGTTGTGTATCCTTTTGGAGTCTGACAATACAATGCTGTGTATAGAATCTACTCAGGAACAGTGGCTGGAGCACGGGAAGCATTTATCGCTGGCGTTCCTGCAATATCTCTTTCTTTAGAGTGGTATTCTAGATTCTTTTGTTCAAATTTTATTACGTTTCTGTTAATTCTTTGTGCAGGAATTGCATGCGTTAGTTCCTCAGATCCTTTCGGAAGCTTATCTGATCAATTTAATTAGATTTTTTGGAGGTATTTATTACAACCTGCTTAGCTGTGATACTAATACCCTCGAAACCTCCAGGAAGAGAGGCCAAAGTACCGACAAAGACTACAAATCAGCAGCAGCTGTGAGCCTTCCACTTATAAAAGCTTCACTGCGAGATATTCAGGAAGGAGTATATCCCAATGGCTTCTTTTTGAACGTTGATATTCCTTCAAGTCCATCAGAACACAAGGTAATATGATACAATGCTGTTGATCTCCTTTTCTGAATTGTTGTGTCTTGTGGTAGCTTAATTAGAGTGTTATAACTATTTTTCGCAGAATTACTGAAACATTGAATCCATCAAGCTGCATTTTGTGTGTAATCAAGGCTCAGTTTTTGTTGTAGTCTCTTCCTTTGGGGTGTATATGACTTTGGTATTAGGTCTTCACCGCTCATTTAGATGAGAAAGGCAGAAGGATCCCATTTCTACGATGAGGTCGATCTTGGTTTTTTTATATGTAGAAGCTTTTAAACTGGAATCTTGAATCTGACAGGGCTACAAGATTACAAGACAAGGCACCTCCCGTCTACCTTTGAAATGGAGGAAAGTGACAGAAGAGAAACGCATGCAAAGGTTGAAAGACACTGGTATTGGGTTACAGATGGCACAACTTGGACTTGCTGCTTCTGCTGCGGTATATCCACACATACTTTCTTCGTTATGATAGGCGCAACTGTAATTCCTGCTGTCGTAGTCATGGTTTCTCGCGGTTTGGCTTTGACTGCTCTCAAGAATCTTTGGCTCCAATGTCTGGAAGTCAGTAGGAAGATCCTGTCATTAACTTGGGTACTCTCTTGCTCCAGTTCCATTTCCAAGTAGTAAATTGCACGAGTACTGGCCACTGTGCGTCATGCATGAGCACACCCAATGAATGAGCGTAGTCTTACTGATAGAATCTGAAATTTGTGTGCGTTTTCTGTAGGGAGCAGCAAGGCGTGCTAATTTCAAGAAGCAGAATCCTGATGTTGAATCAGTAGGCGTTGGCGAAGAACATGACAAGGGAGGTTCCCAGAAGATGCATTTTCGACTTGAGGTATGCAATGTGACAATCTCAATTGAAGCAAAGCGTGGCATAGAAGTATTGCAGGAAAGCACAATGCTCCTAATCGTTGTTTCTAAATTAAATATTAAAACTTCTCTATTCCAGCTGCTTTCCATTCAAGCATGGATTTCAATGTTTGGGATTTGATCTTGAAGTTCAGATTTCATTACATGGGAACCTGTGTGCAGGGCTCGGAGTATGAAGTTGGAGAGACAGCACCAGATCATGATCTTGGCGCGTTGGAACAAGGCTTTGTACGTTATGTCCAATTCTTTCTTTGAGTATTAGCACCATGTTGCTCATTGGTCTATGGCTTCTCTATTGCTCACTTTTAATCTCTGAGTAAACACTATGCTCTCTTTGGTGGCAATGTCTACATGTTTCAGAGATGCTTCATTTTGCCAACATGTTTCATATTTTGGTCTCCGGTTGAGTGCAGGTTACAATAACAGCTGTGGGTCTGGATACGAATGTGGAGGTTGACTCACGTGCACAGCTTGAGGATTGGGTAGCTAGTGTTGTTGCCGCCGCTCCACCCTCTGCTTTATAGCGCCGACGCAAATAAGGAAACCATGAACTGTTGGGAGGCTGTGCATTTAAAGTAGGAAGGGATACACGGTATTTGAGTCCATTTATTGGCAGACAACCTTACACCTGCCTAGGAATTTGTGTTTTGGGCGTGCAGTTGAGGCTGGCCTTGTCCCTTGATTTCATGTAAACCATTGTAAAGGTTATTGATGGTCGTGAGAGTAAAGTAGACGAATTTTGGAGCTTGGCAGAAGCTCATCATTTGTATACAATGTCGGGAGGTCAACTTATGAATGTCATTACAGCTGGTTTGAGCTGTTTGTATCATGTGCTTCTATCACTTCTTGAGCTCCAGTTATATTGTAAAACCAAGTCTCCCGAGACTAATGTAAGAACTCAAAAGAGTATTTGACAGCTTTTGATTTGTGACATTGAGAAATTGCGGATTGTGCTGTTAAAGGGAAGTGGTAGATTTCTCAACATGATCAACTCTGCTTTTTCTGTTTGTGGAGAGGAGGCAGCAAAATGGGATTGACGTGTTAAATCCTGAAACAGCTGTAAGGTCTCAGGAGCCAAAATGTGGCTAATGAATGTTCGAACAGCTCTTTTTCATACTGAAAACGAATCATTTTCAGTTCATCGTCTCTACCCTCCAATTTTCTCAGACATAGTAATGGAGACTGTTTTCCAATTTTCTCATCCATAGGCTTTCATTCATTGATCAATGATGTATTCATGTATGAGTCATTTGTCATCCCCTGTAATCATGCAAGGATAATATCCCACAAGAAAGCCCCTTGATCTCTTTGATGGTAGGAAATGGAACTAAGATGGTTTTGCAGCTAGGATATTCATAGTTTAATCTTACAACATCAAAAAATGTACTAAGAGAATCTAGAATCTTCTTTTGTAATCAGATTTTTTTACAATTTAATAATAGGAAGCATGTTCATTTTATATGGATATTGTTTCAGATTATTGAAATATACAATTATAATTTAGTTCCCTTTTTAAAACAACAAGAGCTTCTTAACCCTTTAATTATTGAGAAGACCTCATTGGGCCTCATGTTTTTTTAAGCAATTTTAAAGAGTTTACTTGAGATTTTCTATTTGTTCAAATAATTATTTTTTGGGACCAATACATGCAATGTTGACTTTTGTACTCAAGATAATGATACAAAAAAAATCCTCCATTTAGATTATACTTTCCACAATGTGATATATCAAAGTAGTCGATTTAAAATCATAAATTCTTAGTACTTAAAGGGGTAACTCATTTTTTCACAGATTCTTAACTCAATTTTCTAATAGATGAAAAATATATATATATGGACTTGTTCAAGTTGTAGGATGCTTTCATAAGAAATATTGAATGATAGAATTGAGCCTCTAGAAAACTTTTTTAAAACTTATTTTTTGAAGTTTAATTAATACAATCTTGTAATTGATCTAATTACGTTTAAGATCTTGAGAACTTCATTTTAAAAAAGAATAGAGAATATACTTCAACAATGTTTTGAGATTGAAAATAATTCAAATCTATAGAAGAATTTAGCATGATATTTGATTGCAAATTTTATATTCATTGTCATGTTAATTACTAAATCAATTATTTTCACATTCATCTAAATTATCACTTCATATTCACATTACTCCACTTCATATTCCTATGAATTGTTTTAGGTTAAATTATTCTACTACAAAAATGAGAGGCAATATCCCTCATGAGGAACTTTCCCAACAGAAAAGTATTCCCAAGGCAATGCCCCTCATACTTTCACAAATTTATAATTCTTGTGTTGGATTGAGTAAGCAATGGCCATATTGAATGCGAAATTGAATGACCTTGTAGGAATAAGTGACAAGCAAGCAAGGAGCATTCCTCTCTTAGCAAGCTTGGCCTTGTCCATATGAGGCACTTTGTACTTGTTGCTTCCTCAAATAATTGTGTTGATGGTGGATTCAGTGACCACTTGAGCACTATGCAAAGTTGTTCATGAAGGGGGCCACATTTTCTTGTTGCGGTATTAAGGTTGGAAGCATATATTTTTACAATACCTTTGTTACCACAAACCTGTAAATCATCAAGAATGACAAGTTGGCATCATTCACAAACAATGTTCAAATATGATACTTTCTACATAGTTTTTGGATGCTTGAACAATTGTGCCTAAGTTGGAGATTTTATATAGAGCTAGGGGGATGGTTACTAGTTCTTAAATGTATATATCATTGGCACAAAGACTAAAAATATAGTTAATCCCTCGTGGAGAAAGTTTTTGGAGGTATCTAGTGGGACATAAGGAATATTCATCAGTAACATGATTCACAATTAGTTTGTAGTTTCCCAACTCTACCACGACCTCACATGACCTTTCCATACTTGTAGATATCAAGGAAAGTAGCTTTCAATGATTGAGTAGGCTTCGAAGAAATTAACATTTGCAAAAAAACCTAAATCAATGTTTGTGAACTTTGACACCACTTTCTTATTTGAAGAATGTTGTGCTTAAGGTACTAGAAGAGCCCATCTCGGACACCGTATTGGATGAATCTACTCCCAACAAATTAAGATCTTGTTGTAATGCCCATTTCTGATTGTATATGAATTTCAGAAGTAGAGTTTGGATTGTGTAGTGGGCTCTAGACAATGATTGGGTGTTGTTAAAGTGTTGTTTATAAGGTAATAATCCATTCTTTTGTTGTTTTGTATGTCTTTTCTTTGGTCATGCTTTTGCATCCTCGAGTCATTTCAATGATCATTCGTCATTGCAAGACTCACTTCTTGTAAGGAAGTTTAGGGTTCATGTATCTTTTTTTATTTATGGTGGGAGAATTGTGCAAACTTGCAAGTAAACAAATTGAAGGATAATGAATGATTCCCAATGAATTCTGATGAGTAGGTGCTTGAATTGGCATCTCAAGGCAATCGTCCATGTGTCCTATATTCTCAACTATCTCAATCCATAGTGATTTAAGCTATTGTGAAATTCTATTATGTATTGAATCTTTATTTCATATCTATAGTAGCCTCAAAGGAATTATTTAGGTTTGGAGTCAAAGGCACTTTGTGATTTAGAAATGTAAGTAGTGGTTTGTTAAAAGACCTGGAGTATTTCCAAAAATGTGAAGATATATTATAAAGTGTAATTAAGAAAATAATTTAATTGGGACTTCCCTCTAAGATGTTGTAAATTGAGACTTGTAGTATACATCCAAGATCTATCATTGTACTAATCAATATTTATCAATAATATTTGAAATAAATAATTAAAAATTTGATAATAGTTGATAATGGATTGAATATGATAGAGTGATCTTTGCACAAATTATGTTGAAGAAATCCAAAATCCAAAATTCCAATTATGGTGGTTTCCAGGTATTGTTATCTTGACTTTTTAGAGTCATTTTTATAGGGCCATTCATTGAATTGCAAAAAGTAGCATTCAAGGTGAAATATACTCGATCTCTTTGAGTTATTGACTTATTTAAAGAGAAGAGTTTTCAAATTAAATGTTAGTCTGACCCATTCATAACCTATCTCCTAAGTGCATAGTCACTTAGAAGACTCACTCATGTGGTTACTTATTGATTTTGATTAATATTCATTTTGATTTAATTGCCCCCCTGGATTTGTATACAAGTCATCTCTCTCTCTATATAATTTCACCCATCACCCTTGGGGTTTCACCCTTGGGGTTTGATTAATTTTCCCACCTCACTCCTCTTTCAGAATGAATCTCGTCAGCAACCAATATGGGTTAATGGTTTTCGTATGTATTTATGTATTCAGTATGTATATTACTATATCCATATTGGTCTTTCTGTATCCAAATCAACGGCTAGATTGACGATCAGATCCAACAGCCCTCCTTCAAGAGCATCAGATTTCACAAAAAATAGACGACATCGGGGTACTTTAATTTGTTTTTTTAGGGCAGGTACGTGCGTCACATCTTTTCAGGAGATAGTGGTGCATGACATATTCATTGTACAATTTGTTGGTCCCAGTACAAGATACAAGTAGTAGTTGGAGGCCTACATGTGGGGGTGATTCCATGTTAGGCTGTTCAAACTAATGCATGGAAGCTGGTATTGACAAAGTGATTTAAACTCAACTTTTTCATCAATCAATTGATGCTTCATTGTTGGCTACTTTGAATTTCTGTCACCCAACTAGTCCAATTAGCATGCAGCTGTAAGTTGAATCTTACATTCCACCACTAATAATGCATAAATTGATTTGCATGGAGGGAAATGCATAACTTTAATTCAATGGAATCCAGTCTATCACATTAACTTACTTGCCTTTTGTGAAAATTTGCACATGAAGAAGGGTTCTGCAACTGACCAGATTGTTTGAAGATACAAGAGAAGTCAATTGTACCAATTGATACTTGAAATCTGCTGTGAATTCATTGAGCAGGGCACCATGAATCAACAATGTACTTCACAAATTAATTGGGCTTATCTTATTTCAGAGCAGGAAGATTTATATGATCAAGCTACTAAAGATTTATATGTGCACACAAGCATGCTTTGCAGTGATGGTACATGATTTTTTTGTCAGACTGTCAGACCATCATCGTTCCTTTGTAACTGCCAAACCTACATGGCTGCAGAGCTGTCAAGGGGTTATGGGCAGTGTTTAACAAACATAAGTCAAAGGCTATTCATATCTCTCTGACATTGCACGCTGTTGTTATATAAGGGAGAACCACCCATAGTCGACCAGTTAAGGTATTGCAGACATGATCTGGAGTGCTGTGAGGCAAGAAGAAAATTTTCATAATTGCAGGCATAGAAATGAGGAAGATAGCCAAAATTTTGGTAATTTTTCACTTTGATATGAAATTACTAGGAATTATAGAAGGTGCCAGAGGGTCTGGATCCATGTCCAAACTATAGAGTCACACAAAATCACTCAATCAGAGAGACTTTTTCATGTTAAGTTAGGCATAAAAACAAGACACATGCGTCATACAATTTGCTAATGAGAATGCCATGTGTCATGTCATCCAACTCAGAAGCTTTATTAAAACATTCTCCCCCCCCCCAATCTGAAATGAGTGTCAACCTCTGCCACATTTCTCCCACTCTACTGGTTAGTAATGGGTGGTTCTACCTTAAGTTCAAATCCCTCCAATTTTTAGATTTAAGAATAGGAACAATGGAGGGATGTTAAACCCTGCCCACAAAATGGGCCCAATAAGTTGGATTTATCTTGGGGAAAAACACAAGAATTTTTTGTTTTTTACATAATTTTTTATTTGCAAATTTTGAATTCATATTTGCAATCACAAAACCCAAATTATCTAGGAGAGGTTTAAAACATATCCTAGACACAACTCAAAATAGGAGGGATGTTTTATTTTTATCTCCAGAGAACTCTAAATTACCTTGTTGGATACACTTCATGGGTGGGGTTTAATATCCTACGGAATGCATTAGAAAAAAAATGAGGCCATGAGAAGGCTGCTAACTTTGGGGGGTGGAATGATTTACAGTACCAACCTGTTGATTGCCCGTACATGTCCAAGTTGGCACTACTTGTGCCAGCAAAACTTTAGAAAGTTCAAAAACCTATGGTTCTTTAATTCCCCATGTGTCAAGACTGTCAGTGACAGTAGATATATGGTTTACATTTATTTCCCTTCTAAATCTCAGACTAACCAACCAAATATTCAAAGAAACATTAAAATGATATGCCAAATACCATGAGAATCCTTTGAATCAAAATTCCAATGTCATTTAACCCATCCAAAAAATAATTTTGGTAGACCTATGAAGGAATTGAGTAGGAAACATTTGAGGGAGTGAAGGTTGAGGATGTCATTTTTATATTGAAATTGAGTTTTCACCATGAATCCTGAAAGGATATGGGATAATTTGAAAATGAGTGCTAGATTGCTTATTGTCAAAATGTCAAAATGATGTTTATGTAGAATTTCAAACCTCATTTAGTCATAATAGATGAACTTTTTTCAAAAAAATTTGGAAAATCTATTTAAATTTCATCTCCAAAAATCCGTTTCATAATTCAAACCTTCAATCAAAAGTTATGGACAAAATTTAAAGAGGATATTTCAAGATGTAAAATGTTCCTTCCAACCCCTCTTTGAAATGTCCATAACTTTTGGTTGGAGTCTTAAAATATGAAACGTATTTTTGAAGATGAAATTTAAATATATTTTCCAACTTTTTTTAGTTCAAAGTTTTTTGAAATTTTCTATTTTACTATGACTAAATGAGCCTGAAATTTTACTTTCATTAGAATTCTTGTTTTAATTTGACTTTCCTATGAGCAGTTGAGCTCCTACTAACTTTAATTTATTTATCCCACATTGTTTACTTTGCCTCCTACCACCCAAAATGCATATAAAGATTTGTCTTCTCATTCTTGATTCACAAATCATGAAAGTTGTTCAAATCTCAATGAGGAATCTAAAGCATTAGTTTCAATGAGTGTAGAATATTCCACATCATATCATCTTGGGATGCATTGGTGTGAAATATTTTGCATCATTTTGTGTAAGGGAAGGTAGTTTTTTAGTAGGGAAGGTGGTAAGAGGTAATATAAACCATGTGGGATATATAAATTAGAATTAGTAAGAGCACTCATAGTTAAGTCAAAAGTAGGAATTGTATTCAAAGTAAAATTTCAAGCCTCATTTCAACATAGTAGAATAATTTTTTTCAAAATAATTATATATAAAAAAAATTGTGAAATCAAGTTAAAATTCATCTCCAAAAATTATTTTAATTTTTAATGCCTCCAATGAAAAGTTATGAACAAATTTTAGAAAGGGGCTGGAAGGGACATTTTCTTTGATATTTTCAAACATCCTCTTTGAAATTTTGTCCATAACTTTTGATTAGAAGATCAAATTTATAAAAGATGAAATTTATATGTGCTTAACAACTTTTTTTAGTTCAAAGTTTTTTGAAAAAGTCTATTCTACTATGCCTAAATGAGGTCTAAAATTCTAATTCATATATAAATCTTATGTTTTGACAATTAGTGGTCAAACTTTCATCTTCACAATATCCCATATCATTTGAGGATTCATAATGGAAAATTAATCTCATTATAAAAATGATGTCAAATTTTCTTCATTTTGTCCTTTGATTTTTTTTTCATTGATAGATGTTCAAATGACATTGGTATTAATGCTTATTTAACTCTCCATGATGTATGGATGAATTTTGTGAATGAGGACTTTGGGGAGGAAAAGGTAGCTTCTATGAAAGCAATTAAATGTTATGCTCCATGTGTGAATGACTGATAACTTAGGATGAACATGGTCTTGACAAACCAATATCAAACCAACTCAAAATTAATATTTCCATGAAACGTGCTTCTTTCTACCTATGTTAAAGGTATTACGATTTTAGAACCATTGTTACCAAATGCTAAGTATGCACATACCTTAAGATAAGATTCATGACCTTAATATTAAAAAATCTTAGAAAGTCAAAAACCTAGAATACTCCAAAGTAAACACAAATGATCATTTAGAATAAGCCTTACAATTTAAGTTCCTATTCTCGTAACTATTAGATAGTTGTCCAATGAATGACACAAAATCCTTCTATATAAGACAAAAGTGTAGATGTTCATCCTTGAAGAGGTCTTGCAAAGTAGTTTGACCTCTAATGAATGCTTGTGGGTTTTTTAAGCCAATGATTCATATGGTACCAAAAGAGATAATTTCCACATTCATTAGCCCATTTTTTTTAAGAGCTAAGCAATATTAGGGTCCTTTTTGTGCGCACACACATACATCTATGGAGGTCCTCTTGGCATTTAGACAATGGAACATTTCCTTGTTTTTCAAATTGGTCAACCAATGGAAGATGTGCTCTTAACCCTTAAAGGATGGAGTGGTGACCATTGAAATTATCCATCTTGGTCCTATGTGAAATATTGGTTTAAAAAAATTCCAAGGTAGTCATTGGAACTCAATCTACTATGAATGACCTCTCCTTTTGACACAAAATTTGGAGAATGAATAGTTACACTTATGTCCCTTATAGAAGGATTCATTGTCATTCATTAGCTAAAAATAGCCACAATGTTGTTTATGGATTAAACTTCCCCTATAACGTATATTGGAAAGAGATATTTCAATGACCATAGGACTTGGTGAAGAGGGGTTGTTAACAATATTACAAGCCCTTCTCCGTTAAGTGTCACTGCAATTTGATGTGGGATCAATGATGAGCTCATTTAGATGCAAGTGATATGATTTGTCCTCTTTAATTGTGCATGTTATTAAATAAGTTTATATATAACTATAATTTATAGATGTGGAATATATTCCTCATTTGTAAGAAGTTATAACTATATATATGTCTTTGAAAAGGGGTATGTTGAGTTCTTAATTTGTAATGAATCAACCATGATAAAATAAAAAACTAAAAATTGGACATTTGTGAAGACATAATGGTGATGAGATTTCACTAGAAGAATGAAGTCAAACTATCTCTAATATTCATAAGTGTATTTGCAAAAGAGCCCTATTTGCATGAATGTGGAGGACATAAAACAACATATCTTTAGATGCCCTTTGGTAGGAACATGTCTGGATACCATGAAAATATATCTCAAAATTTTAGCTCTAAATCATTAATTTAAAGTATTCAATAGTACTCAAATTTCTAAACCCAAAAGTATGATAAATTAATAAAATTGGATTTTTAATTTTTTAGAAATTCTAAAATATAAAAAACATTATTATAATCAAGACACTCACAAGCAAAAGAAAATTCAAATTCATTGAGATAATGCTTCAAAAATTATAGTGGAAGACAAAATCCGATTTGGAAAAACACTATTCAAACCACATTGTGCAATTCTTGCAACAACCCATCAATCAATTCAGAAGGATTAATTTAGATTCTAAATATAATTGTCATCCATTGCATGCAAGTAGCAAAATGTTGAAATGTTCAAAACTATTTCTACAACATTCAAAATACTTAATCCCTAAATGTTCAAGGCCTATTTTTAGCTTCTTCACCATCTTGGAATTTGTTCTAAATTGAACAAAAAGTCAACATTTTGATAAATTGTATCAAAATGGAAAAAAAAATATTACTCATAGATTGAAAGATTATAATGTTTGATCATAAGGATGTTAAAACTATGAAAGTGATTTTAAGTCTTTCAATCCTCTTTTCACAAGTCAAATCTAAAAATTTGGTCACCAAAAAAATATGAGGTTGAAGGGCTTAACATGCGTAACTCCAGTCAATTTTTGGCTTTTCAAAATCTACTCTATAATTTTTTTAAATGAATATTTAATGTGATTTTTTTTCCAAGATCTAGTGTATTTGAAGCTCACTTCCAAGAGCCTTGAATACTATGGAAAGTCAAGATTACAATGGACACTTTTGCACAAAATTTTGAATAGAAAAATTACAATCATTCATTTGCAAAATCAGATTTTTGATACTAAAACTAGACTTCCAAAAGAATTTATCAAAAGTATAAACTACTAAAAATATCAATTTAATTTGATATTATTTAACTTCAAAGTATTGTCAATACTAAAATTTGGTGCCTTGGGCATTTAGGGGTTAATGTTCTTAAAAATTTCTATATGCAACGTACTAATTATACTTGACTTGTTTAAACTACTTTCTTGCATTAATTCTCTAATTGTTAGTCCTATACAACCACAAGGGACTAAAGCCAAGGGAATTATTCTTAGTACAATTGAAAAAGGTATTGCAGAAAAATTGTGTACTTTAAAAATTTATGTAAATTCAAACTAATAGACTATCAAAGAAATTTCATTTGACAATCCAAAAAACTTCTTCATTAGATAGAACCTTTTGCAACTATATTTAAGCTAATTTTTTGTATTGCACTATAGATCACTTTGGAGAACTAAGGTAAACCACCTCATATAAAAAAGGAAAATTTAATAAATTTTGGAATTTTCAGATTCTATAAATATGAATTTTAGAATTTAGGGTTTAGGTGGTTATCAATTTTCGTTGGTCACTACTAACCAACTATAGCATAACTGTTTTGCAAATATATATTTTTCTACCCTGTATACTACATAATAGTACTTGTATGTTAGCTACCCACCAATACTTCTGTTGATGTCTTCAGGTTTCAATCAAAGCTTCTGGCAATGTCTTCAAAATGTTTTTTTGGTCTATAAGTTCTGAATAACTCTATAATTTGTTAAATCGCTGATAAAAGATCCATTCCATTATTTCCATATACATATGAAACAACCCATTAAAGCCTCACATCAATCCATGACAAGCTACATTACTTTGAGTCAGTGTTCAATGTCTTGAGTAACGATTAGGTCTTTTTTCATTTTTTATAAAATGCCAAAGTGGCGATATAAAATGTTATAGTGGTGGCTACTCTAAATTTCAACATTCATTCATGTGCATATTGAATAGAAAATAGCACATTAGTACATATCACATATCCATAATTCTATTTTCATCCACAATATAGCAAAATTTCATCCAAAACTCCACACATTTTCAAGTGCAACTAATGAAAGATTCATGAAGAGAATTTCAGGCACTAAATATCACATTCACCTGCAGAAACAGGGCTTCCCAGGCTCAAATTACCAATCAACAGGACGAACTGATCGAGTACTAAAGCTCAACCCTCCTTTCAGCTCAGAACATATTGTGCACCACTTCATGTACGTTTGCAGGAGATTTCTTCATCTCACCATTGTCAAGAAGCATCATTCGCTGGCGTTGAAACATAATTGAACGCAATGACTTGAGAAAACGTCCGATGTTTCATATATGTTGTGTGCTTGAATTGGCAATTGAGACAGGACAGAATTGGAATTGGCAATTGAAGAACATATATACAGGGCATGGTCAGTTACAAAGAGAGAAACATACGATAGAATATGTTGATTTGTATCGATCACTCGATCAACACATGAAGACAGTATACAACTATAGCTAGATCCTTCCAAATCTGATTCCATTGCCTTTCAATCACCAGAAGTACGCAGGTCCGAAATCCAACCCTTGAATTGGAACCAAGATCCGGACATACCCCAATAATCCCTGCCAGCTAGCTCACATGCACTCCAAATTACAGATACAGTAGGTGAGCTCATCACTGATCCAACCACAAACTATGGATGTAATTCGATGCAAGTAAGCGAGCTGATAGCATTAATTGAATCAAGCGTAGGGCTCGAGGTTGGCCGCGGCGGCCGCGGCCAACGTCTTCCACATGCTCATCACCACGTCGCGGACGTGCTCCGGAGAACCCATGTCGCCGTCCGGCACGTACGTGGCCACCCACACGGCTCTGGTGTTGCAGGCGCTGGGGCCGGCGCTGAAATGCATGGTGGCGGCGAAGTACTTGTAGCGCGGGTCGCCCTTCAGCACCGTGCACCCCATCCGCTTCTCCTCCGGGTCGATGAAGTTCGTGCGCTCCGTCACGGTCTCCGCGAACTGGACAGCTGCAAACCAGGCACACGACACATCGATGCAAATGCAATGAGAACCCAAGCAAGGTAATTACAGCAACTAACAGTGGGAATTTATGTTAAGGCATGTGAGATTGAAGTCATGAGAATCAAGCAAGCGCCATGTGAAACTGAAATATTTCAAGCAATCGCAATGTGAAAAGCTAGCCATGAACGTGAAGTCGAGCACAAGAAATGCGAAATGCCAGACCAAAAGCTTCGATGCAAACCGCTGCAAACCATGCACACGAGAATCCAAGCATATTACGACAGCAGTGAGCAATTGAGCTAAATAAAACCATGTGAGAAGTCATAAGAAATCAAGCAAGAGCAATGTGAGAAATCACGACAAATTAAATCAAACAAAAGCCCTGTAATGCTAGCTAGCCTTGTGAAACACATCAAGCGAAAGCAATGTGCAAAAAGCAATGTAATTAATATATAAGCCAGCTATGTGAAGCTAGCTAGTCCAGCATAAGCAATGTGAAATGCCATGCGAAAAGCTTGCTGGATTTCTGAGTTACCAGGTTCGAATTAACCGTGTACACGACACATCGATACCAAACATAATGAGAAACCAACCAAATTACAACAGCACTGAGAAATCGAGCAAAAGCATGTACCGTACAGTAGCTGGGTGACGGAGAGTATCCACGATTTATTATGCATTTTTAGATTTGATCACACTGCTTTGGTGTCATCTCAGGGTCACCTGTACTACCGTCATCACCCGACTGGGGTTCATCTGGCAATCTGCTTGTGGATTTCTACTTGGGTATGTATCATTTATGCCGTACTTTGATCTGTCACTTCTTCCCACGATTTGAGTACGTTTTTTGTTTTGCAGCTCAGTGACTAATCTGGCTTCTGATGACAGGGAATGGAGTTGTACCCAAGGATAGGGCCCAACTTTGACATCAAGGTCTTCACCAACTGTCGATTAGGCATGATGAGTTGGGCGGTCTTGATTGTCAGCTACGCTGTGAAGCAGGTATTTCTTTGTCTCATGCCGCATATTGAGCTATACACCTGTAACTGACCTCTCGAACTGAATGGACAGTCATGCGCAGAATAAGATTAAGCTTGCTCAATATATTTGATAATATTATTCTCCCGATTGAGAGTCCTGTAATTTGATAGTAGCTTGGGTCTTTTTCAGAAGAAACTGCTTCATCATACAGACGGGTTGGCTGCTAACATGAGTACAATATCTTTGGTTTAATTGGCAGATTGAGTTATACGGAAAGCTTTCAGTTTCAATGGCTGTCAGTGTATTGCTGATGCTGGAATATATTACAAAGTTCTTCTGGTGGGAAGCAAGGTATTAGAACTCCATGGATAATACACATGATCAAGGTTGGTTGCGATTTTTATCTCCAACTAGGGAGAATGAAAACGCTGATTGTGGCTTTGAAATCTTCAAACGATGTTTCTTTATGTCAACAGCACTTCGACAGTGTTGTTTTGAAATGAAGGTTTTCACCTCTTCTTTGTTTGGCGCACTTGCAGCTGGGTTCTACATCGTGTGGGGTTGTTTGGTGTGGGTGCCGTCCATGTACACGTCACCAGCCTTGTATCTCGTGAATCACCCTGTCGAGCTTGGCACGCCTGTATGTATTCTGACGCTGTTCGACCTATAATTATCATTGATGAGTACGTGCTTAGCAGCTTAGGTCTTCAATGACGTTTATAGGTAACTATGTCGGAATTTCGACCAGTTCCAGTTTCCATCAGTCCCATGATTTGAATCAAATTGACTGCTAGTGCTCTGTATATGAAATTCTTTACAGCTGGCAGCAGCAGTTATGGCATCAGGCTTATTATGTATCTGGGTAAACTACGACGCTGACGGCTGACCTCCAGCGACAGCAGTTCCGTAAAACTAATGGAAAGGAGGAAGTACGGGGAAAAGTTCCCAACAAGGCATACTAGTTTGCTTTTCATACTGGTATGACAACATGACAACAAGAATTAAAATTGAACTCGTAGACGAATTATAGGACTCGTAGACTTCTTGACAGCTAGTGTCACATTGATGTGAATCTCGTGGAATGTAGAGCAGAGGTCTTGGGTAGGGTATTAGTGTCTTTGCAAATTAGCTTCACTATAAAAGTATATTTTTGCTTAAAAATTTGTACTTGTAATTCAGTAATTATGTTTTCTCGAAGTATTCGTGATCAGTGTCACACACTCTAAAAGCATAAATCGTAGTAAGGCCACTGAGTAATTGTGGTAACGGAAGGTAAATGTGCACTTGTAAGTTTGTACATGTCACTCCTTTTTCCTGACATTACGACAGCATGGTAGCGGTAAAACCGTGACGGAGGCTCCCGGCCACTACAGTACCACTACGAGGTAGTAGGCTCCATCTTCTTCTAAGTTAGTGTGAACGGGATTCGTCCCAAAACTGAAATCGTCGGGTACTTAATCTCTGCCACTGAGTTAAGTTAGAGGGCCAATAAACTGGGGAGCTGAGAACCCGGAAGTGCCTGCCTCCAGCCGGAATACGTATTTGCGTGTGCGCATCTTCGTTGAAATCTGTGGCATGTATTTCAAAAATAAGAATAAAAGTCTACGGCAAGTAGTCGCGTACTGATTGTTCCAGACCAGGAAAACAGGTGGTATTCTGTTGGAGATTGGATACGATGTCAGCAGATTCGTGGTCAAGCGGGGTACATGTACAAGGTAGGAGTATCAAAAAGCGCCCAATTGGCCCAAAAGCTCCAAACTTTTTACCATAGCAAATGACTGTATAGTTCTGCCCCTATTGTTGAGTGGTTAATTTTGAAATGCATGACATCCTCAGCTAAACACGAAGGGACCCAAGTTTTTCTCCGGGGAAAACGGAGCTGATTCCACCAGGTTCTTTTACTGTGTCGGTTTCAACATTAAAGAAATGGAGAATCCCCATTATTAGATTCGAAACATTGTACTAATGTCTGTGCTCCATGATTGCCAGCCCACTTGATGAGTAGACTACGCGTTTTCAGACTTTCGAGGAAGTCTGTAGTCCTTCAACCGCGTCCTTCTTGCCAGCCCTTCACCATTACTTTGCTCGTGGAATGTTTCGCTCGGGGCTGTCGCTCTTTGACGTTGGGACGACCTGGTGTTTGCGAAAATTAGTCTCAGTCCTGTTGTGGTGCCCAGTCGAGTTTGATTGAGTGGAAGTTGGCATACTGTTCCGAAGGAGGTGGTTTGTTTCTAAGTCCTATCGCTGTACTTATGTTTCTGCGACATCGGTTGGGTGAAGTCGTTTATATCCTACGGGTGGACGAGCTGAGGAGCTAAGTGAGGGTGCAAGTGTTGGTATGCGGCATCTGCAGCCGCTCGGAGGTGGTGGAGTCTTTGCTTAATTGGATTCGCTATGGAGTGAAACACTTCTCTCTGCTCAAGAACACGGGTTCTGATTGTCGGTGTGTTGAAGAAATCAGCTTCGAGCGGGTCTGCTGACATTGGCTGCAGCGAAGTGTTCCTTTTCTCACGCAAAGAACGCAACGCACCGATTTGTTGGTACGTATTCGTTCATTCTTTCTTTCTCATCTAGTAGTAGATTTAAGGACATAGAGTAACATGCTTATCTGGGACATGTCTTTTTTGATTGAAGAGATTACAACATGAGATATAAATTGTGTTGTAAGCTTACACAAATGAGTAGGTTCTCTACATTGGAGAAAATTGGGCTCTTGAGGAGGGTCGGTTGACTTTCTGGTTTTTTTCTTTCTTTTTTATTATTAAAAAATTAATTAAAATTTTAATTAACTAATTAACTAATTTTTAATAATTTTTAAAAATAATAATTTTTATTTTTTAAAATTAATGAATTAATTTTAAAAATAATGATTAATTAAATTTTCTTAAAGTTTTAAAAATAAATAAATTTAAAATCATTTTTTTAAAGTATGTTTTTTATTTTTATTTTTTATTTTTTTTGGTGGAAACAATACATTTAAGGTATAGATTTCCACATTTGTATATTATGTTTTTTATATCTTTCAAAATAGGGGACAGAGGCATTCAGCATGAATTTATAATTGGCATTTTGAAGATCATAGTATTGGTACTTCTATACTTTTTCAACTCATTAGCATTTTGTATGCAGTGATTGTATTCATCTTATAGAAAATAGTCTCTTACACATTTGTAGAAAAAACTTGGATCTTGTTTGTTCAAATATGCATTATCAACTTGAATTTTTGGATTTTTGTAGTACAACAGGTACCTACAAGCTAAATTTTTGTCATGATTTTTTAAAACTTTTTTTGAATATAGAAAAATTTATTAGATTCATGGGAATATAATCCTTTTTTCAATCAATGCCTAGAAACAAAAGTTATCTCCAAATAAGCTCAAAATAGGGGGGAAGGATCAACAAAAAAAGTTTCAAAATTCAAATATTTTCTTTTTGATTTTTTTTCTTTTGATTATATTTTCTTACATAAAAAGCTTTAATTCATTCCATTTGGATTTGTTATGAGAAAGTTATGGACAATCTGTTTTTTGGGCAATAAGAGAATCTTCTTGAAAAAATAACTTATAGGATTTGTATCTAAATGCAATTTTTACAATTTTTCAAAAAAAAAAGTTCTACATGGTTTAGTTTGTTTCCTAGAACAATATCACCATTGGAATTTGTGTGTTTTAATTTCATTTTAGAGATACTAATAATTTAGATTTTCCTTCTATCTCATACCTACTTCTACTTAATAAATTTTTTTAAAATGAAATTAAGTTAAATTTTTTTTCTTTTTTCCTAGACTCTCATCTCAATTCCCCACCATAAAGATTTAAACCTTAGATCTTTATAGAGCAAAAACTTTAAATTAAATAGATTTAAAGTCAAAAAATCTAGTTTTACAATGTACTGAAAAACTTGTTTTATTCACTTTAAACACATATATCTTGCAATCTCTATGGTCAAAATTTATGAAATTTTTTCCACACATTATCATACTAGTACTAGTTGTATGATCTTATGGTTAGATGTGCAAAAAAAAAAACAATTTTCAAATTTTTTTATTCTTTGCTATAGCAATGGCAGTTTTGAGTGTTTTTTGGTAGAAAAAAGGCCTTGGTCCATTAGGGGTTAACTAATGTCATCATGAATCGAATGAATATGCTTTTCTAATGGGTTCAAAAGAGCATTATTAACCTATATGAGAAAAGGGCTTATTTACATGAAGACTAAGACATTAATTGAAATCTTGAATTTATTTATTTTTATGTTATAAAATTGAGTTGAGAATCCATTAAAAAAAACAAAAAAACTTTATGGTCATGCATTCAACCAAAGACCATCAACCTTGAATAATGAAATTTATATCCAATTAAGGTAACTTTAGTAGGGCGAAATTAAAGTTTTCTCAGTGAGTAATAGATTGGTTAAGTACCACAAGTGGAATTTCTATATTTTGAGAAACAAAACCATCAAAGAAAGTGATGATTCTAGGGCCTTCATGTTGAGGGTACATATGTTGGATGCCCATTATGTCAAAGATTCTCTTAGTCAACTCAATGACTCTTTGGTTTGAAGATGACCTAGTAATTTTCTTGGTCTATTTCTAAGCTCTTAATAGATTCATACACCATAAGAATATATGAATTTTTACAATATCTCTAGCTCATACAATCAACTATTTGTGGAGAAAAAATTAGAAGATTTATCCATCCTATTAATATAAAGCAACCACTATGTTCATTAATACATGTTTATTAATAAATTTTGCAATTTGCATGCAAGATTCATTCCGAATTACTTTTGTTTTGCTTGCAATTGATATCAATTTTATCAATGAATATGGAACTTGATAAACTTATGTATGGTTCATTGTGGTGGAATTTTGTAAAATGATTGCTTTTATTAAATGGATAATATAATATTTTGATAGCAATTAGGAATTTTCTTGATAAAGGATCTGATAATTATGTGTCTATGATTCTCTATAAAGTTTGTGTAAAACTTGCATGCCAATTTCAATGATCTCATTTTATATAGAATTTTATTAAAAGTTGTTTACAATAATATTCTTGTATATGTTTATTTTTGAATTTTTGATACATGTGCAATGTTTGTATTCTACTTCTAAGATGTTATTGAAGTCTAAGATGTTTCTCTTGACAAATGTACAGGTTGCCATGGGTGATCCACTTTTTACTCCAGCATTGATAGGAGCAACTGTAAGTTTGTTGCTTACAGAAGTAATTGATGCTGCCAAAGGAGCAATAAAGATCAAAGAGAGTTGCAAAGTTCTCAAGATGAAGGTTGATAAAATTCTACCTCTATTAAAGATTGTTGAGGAAAATTCAACCAATTGGAACCAAGTTCATTTAGACTGGTTGTCAGAATTCAAGACAATATTAATCACTGCTAAAAGTGTTTTAGAAGAATGTCTCAAGGAGTCAAGAGGTGGCAAGTGGGTGAGATTGATGAAAGTGTGGCAATGGAAAAAATTACCATCTCGCTTAAAAGACATTACTTATCAAATTGATGAGGCAAGGTTGAATGCAATTCTAACCACACTTGGTGTAAATAACCAATCTTCAAACTCAACTTACAAGCAATCAGAATCAAAAGTTGATTTTGTAACACAACCAACTCCTCCCTTGATTGTGGGGGTGGGAAAACCATTCAACAATCTCAAGACATCTATACTAGCAAGCTACACTAAAGCCAAGCCCACTTTCCTTGGTTTGCAAGGAAGAGGTGGAGTTGGGAAAACTTTAATTGCTAGACAACTAAACAATGATAAAGACATCATAGCTATGTATGGGTCAAGAGGGATTTTGTGGATTACAGTTGGCCATGATGCAAGAATATTGGACTTGTATAAAACCATGGGGAAGTTCTTGAATGATGGTGTATTTGAGGAGGAGTATGCTCATCGCAACCAAGAAGACCAACGTACATATTTATGGAATGCATTTGCCAAAAAGAAGATGTTCTTGATTTTAGATGATGTATGGGGAAATCAATGTGATCATCGAGAAATGATGTATTGGTTGAATATTGCCTCAGCTCCCGGGTCTGCAACTCTCATAACAACCCGAAACGCAACAGTCCTCTCCAAAGTTCATGCTGAAGTGGAAGTAGTATTAATGCTCTCAGGTGAAGATAGTTGGACATTGTTTTGTGCTCATGCATTTTATAGTGGCATTCCTCCATCAAGTGTATTAGAAGACTTGGCAAGAGATGTTTGCAAGGAATGCAAGGGTCTTCCACTAGCATTGAAAGTTATTGGAAGTACAATGTTAGACAAGAATGACATGGCCGAATGGCGTTCAGCCCTATCTGCATTGAAGCAATCTAAGCCAATATTGGATTCCAATGTGGATGATGAGTTATATCACCATTTACAATTGAGTTACAATGACTTGAAGTATGATGTGACAAAGACATGTTTTTTATATTGTGCTGCATTCTCAGAAGACTACAAGATTCCAATAAAAGATTTATGTAAGATCTGGATTGCAGAAGGGTTATTTGGTACACTTGATGGAAAAAAAGCTGAAGATGTAGCCAGAGTACATCTTGAAATTCTTGTGAAGCGGTCCATGGTTGATTGGAATCGTGAGAATGGATACATTGTGGTACATGACATTCTACGGGATCTTGCAATATACATCATTGACAAATCAAAACCGAGTGATTGTGCATATAAATGTTGGTTTCAATCAGGAAAAGTGATTACATCACTTTCTACAAACAAGTCACTCAATAAGATACAAAGGTTGTCATTTATGCAAAGCAACGTTTTGAAATGGTCAAACCAACTTGATGCTCCTAACCTTCGAGTATGTTTGTTATCTCAAATGTCTACTCGCAAAAGAAGATTGTATATTCCTGAGGCATTTTTTTCCAAGTGTCAAGCCTTACAATATCTAAACCTTTCAAAAAATTACTTTGATGAGAAGCTTCCAAAGATGTGTGGATTGCGGTCTCTTTTGATTTTGAATCTAGATGGGTGTGTATCCTTGAGTGAGCTTCCGGAGAGCATCGGCGAATTGAACACTCTTAAAGAGTTATATCTTCGAGGATGTAAATTCTTGAAAGTACTTCCACAAAGCCTTGGAGGCTTAAAATGTCTTATAAAGATGGATCTATATGGCTGTGGATCCTTGACTGAGCTTCCAGAAAGCATTGGTGAATTGAATACTCTTCAAGAGTTATATCTTCAAGGATGTGCATCTTTGAAACTACTTCCTCAAAGCATTGGAGGCTTACAATGTCTTCCAAAGTTAGATCTTCAAGGGTGTGAATCCTTGAGTGAGCTTCCAAAGAGCATTGGCAAGTTGAACACTCTTAAAGAGTTATATCTTCCAAGATGTAAATCCTTGAAAGTACTTCCTCAAAGCATTGGAGGCTTAAAATGTCTTACAAAATTGAATCTTCAAGGGTGTGGATTGTTGAGTGAGCTTCCGGAAAGCATCAAAGAGTTGGATACTTTTAAAGAATTATGTCTTCGAGGATGTGCATCTTTGAAAGTTCTTCCTCAAAGCATAGGAGGCTTTAAATGCCTTACAAAGTTGGATCTATATGGATGTAGATCCTTGAGTGAACTTCCAGAGAGCATCGGCGAGTTGGACACTCTTAATAAATTGTATATTGGAGGGTGTGCATCCTTTAAAGTACTTCCCCAAAGCATTGGAGGCTTGAAATGTCTTACAGAGTTGATTCTTCAGGGGTGTGGATCTTTGAGTGAGCTTCCGGAGAGCATCAATGAATTGGACACTCTTCAAGAATTATATCTTCGAGGATGTAAATTCTTGAAAGTACTTCCTCAAAGCATTAGAGGCTTGAAGTGTCTTAAAAAATTGGATCTTCGAGGGTGTAGATCCTTGAGTGAGCTTCCGGAAAGCATTGGTGAGTTGGACAATCTTAAAGAGTTATATCTTCGAGGATGTGTATCCTTGAAAGTGCTTCCGCAAGGCATTGGAGGTTTGAAATGTCTTACTAAGTTGGATTTATACAAGTGTGAATCCTTGAGTGAGCTTCCAGAGAACATTGGCGAGTTAAAGACTCTTAAAGAGTTATATCTTCGAGGATGTACATCTTTGAAAGTTCTTCCTCAAAGTATAAGAGGCTTGAAATGTCTTACAAAATTGGATCTCTATAGGTGTGAATCCTTAAGTGAACTTCCGGAGAGTATTAGTGAATTGAACACTCTTAAAGAATTATATCTTCGAGGATGTGCATCCTTGAAAGTACTTCCACAAAGCATTGGAGGCTTGAAATGTCTAACAAAATTGGATTTATATGGATGCGGATCCTTGAGTGAGCTTCCAAAGAGCATTAGCAAGTTGAACACTCTTAATAAGTTATATTTTGGGGGTTGTCAATCCTTTAAAGTACTTCCTTAAGGCATGGAGGCTTGAAATATCTTATAGAGTTGTATCTTTTAAAGTACTTCCTTAAGGCATGGAGGCTTGAAATATCTTATAGAGTTGTATCTTCAAGCATGTGGATCTTTGAGTGAGCTTCTATATAGCTTCAATGAATTAGTTCTTTCAATAAATTGAATTTTTATGATGTAAATTATTGAAAGTCCTACCAAAGAGCATTGGTGGATTGCAATCACCTATAATCGTAAAGCTTTTGATGTGAGCATATTAGGATATACAAGGTTTTTTTGTCATAATGCATAGAAAAGCAATGATTTGAGAAACTTAAAACATATCCATCTTCAATGCACATTGAGTTTGAGTTTGAGGATAATTTTTGGAGAAGAAAGGCCACTTAGGCTACTTAATTATCTTTCAAAAGATATTTAAAAATATCTTGAATTGCTTTGAAAGTTGAAAATTTATGTCAAATAAGTGCTTTGTTACAGACCCATAGTGTATTGTATACATTAAATTTAGAGATTTCATTAAAGTTTATTGTGAATATTTCTAATATTTCTAATATAGTTTTTACAATTGAAATAATTGTTTTTTTTCAAATTCATGTTATTTTAGAAATTTCTAAATTTCTATATTTAACTTTAAAGGTCAAAATGTTAGATTCAAATTTGAGACTTTAAAACTAATATTTTAACTTTTTTTAATTTATACAAATTGTGAATAAAATTTGATCTTGAATTTTTTTATTGAAGATCATGAATTATCTATAGAATAATAGGGTAAATATGATAGTGCAAATTTTGGTGCAAATAGCTTAATTTCAATGAAAACTAGTGCAAATCAAGTATGCTATGTATCTCATGTGCATGATGAGACTTTTGTGTGTTGTATTATGAAATTACTTGTGAGTCTTTGAATGAACTTTTGATTTCTCTTTTTTTGAATGAGCTTTTGATTTCTATTTTTTGAATGAGCTTTTGAAGAAGATTGAAAACTTAAACTCTCTCATATAGTTTGATCTAAAAAATTATTAAGTATCCTTGAAAGTGATTCCAAAGTGCATTGAGGCATTGAAATTTTTTGTACCCATCATACTACTAAAATCATAAGTCCCTCTGTAATATCACAAATGCTACTATTAATACTAGGGGCTTGGGCTTGCTATGCTACACATTCATTGTATTACATATTAGTGAAAATTTGATATATTTGAATAGAATGCATGATAATGATTTTTGTAAGTCTTTAAAATAATTATTTTAAATACTTTATAAAAATATTTCCAATCATGCATACATAGAAATCATATTTTCATACAATGTGATATTATTGAAGTAGAGTAGAGTTCACAATCACCTTTGTAATATCACTTTTTACAAAGGGTGATATTATAAAAATAATATAGTTGTTGCAATTGAGGTGATATTAAATAGGATCAATATGATGATATTATAAAGGTACTAGCAATTCTATTGCTTTTCTTGACTTTATACTTCTTTTGCATTTCTATGATTTTGTGCTTTTGTGAGTTTTTGAGCTTCTAATTTCCATTTTCTATTGCTACTACCAAATCATCATACTACTAAAATCACAAGGCCTTTTGTAATATCACATTTTTATATTGTGTGATATCACAAAGGTCCGATCCCTCTGTAATATCATATTTATACACAATGTGGTATTATAGAATTTCAATGGCCATTTCACCTCTATAATATCACACAGTGTTAAAATGTGATATTATAGAGGTATAGTGAAATTATGGAGGTTTCATATTTCTTGACTTCACACTTCATTTTACTTCCACAATTCTATGATTTTCTAAGCTATGAATGTTTTCAATTCTAATGTTCTTTTCTTATTACCAAATGATTTGAAGCTTTATTTAGATTGAAGCAATTTTGGATTCTACAACAAAGTATTTACAAAGTCTTTGCAATTTGACAAGTTTGCATTTCAATTCTTCAAATTTGGTCACCATTGTTTGTAAGTGAAGAAATTTATCAAGTGGTGGTGTCCTTGCAATGTTTTTATGTTTGCAAAGATTTTTTTTGCGAAAATAATGATATAAAGATTTTCTTTAATTACTTTCTATTGCACAATATATGTATTTCTAAAGAATATTGTATGAAGATGTTAATATTTTCATTTAAAGATTGTACACACTTTATTAATCTACATTCTATCACATGAAAAATTGATAAAAATAATATAGTTAATGCGTAGCAAAGCAAGCGCCAACCGCTAGTCATACTACTAAAATCACAACTCCCTCTGTAATATCACAAATGCTACCATTAATACTAGGGGCTCATGCTTCCTATGCTACGCATTCATTGTATCACATATTAGTAAAAATTTGATATATTTGAATAGAATGCATGATAATGATTTCCATAAGTCTTTAAAATAATTATTTTAATTATTTTATAAAAACATTTTCAATCATGCATACATAAAAATCGTATTTTCACACAATGTGATATTACAAAAATAGAGTAGGAGTTTTCAATCACTTTTGTAATATCACTTTTTACAAAGGATGCTATTATAGAAATAATATAATTGTTGCAATTAAGGTGATATTAAAGAGAATCTATAGGATGATATTATAGAGGTAGCAAATCCATTGCTTCTCTTGGCTTTATACTTCTTTGCACTTCTATGATTTTGTGCTTTTGTGAGTTTTGAATTAAATTGTTCACGAAGCTTTTGAGATTTACAAGTTTTTTCTTTAAATTCTTCTATTTGGGTTGCCATTGTTTGTAACAATTGAGTTAAATTTCTAATGCATTCTAATGTATGTATATCTTTTATCGTATTCATCATTGCATGTATTTCATTCATCATTCATTAAATTTTTATTGTTTATTTCAGTATATGCTTATTTATTAAAAAAATTATATGAAAATTTTAGTAATTTCTATTTGAAGATTTTTTGAAATTCTTGCTCTACATTCTATCTAATACATAAAAGTTTTTATGAAATTCTAATGGTAAATACGTAGCATAGCAAGCACCAACCACTAGTAGATATAAGAAAATTTTAATCCTTGAATGATCACCGAAAAATGTATTCATTGGTTGAACAATTCTCAAAGACATTCCTAACATTTTAACCCCTAAAGTCCCATTGTCCCCTCAGGGGACAATTTGGAGTTAGGATAGGTTCCTCTAAGCTCAATTTATACTAGGATTTTTTGCAACTTTTTTAGGACATGTAGTTTTCCAAGAGGTTTGAGGATATATAATTTTTATTTGAATCCAATGTTAGATGAAGAAGTTATAGTTTTTTTTTGGTGAAACCAAACTCGAAGGGCAAGCTGGTCATACACTTTTTCTTTGACTTTGGAAGAGGGTAGGGTTTCTAGAGCAAACCCAACTATGGAAGTGGATAGTAGGTATAATTGGGCAACCCCCGGTCCCCACATGCATAATATTATGAAATTTATGGTCAAATATCACAGGTGCTAGTTGAATCACATAAATGAAGGACCTTTGTGAAGGTGGAGAACTCCAGTGTTTCCAATGCCAAGAACTCCATTGGAAGCACAGATGGGAACATGATGGGTTTTACAGGGAATAAAACGGATCCATTTTTTGAATTGCCCAATGGCATTTTCCATTTAGCTAGTACCATAGACCTTTGAAATTGCATAAACTTTAGGGAATGTTGTTTTTTCCAATTTTTTTTCCATCTTTTGAATCATGATTTCATGTTTTTATCTATTGTTGGAATTTATGAGATTTCAAAAAATGGAGTAGAAAATCTCATAGCAAAAACAAGGTTTGTATTGCCATTTTTCACAATATAGTTGCATTGCAAGATTTTTTGGGGAGTGTTGTAAGTCTCCAAATTATTTGAAAATTGGTGGATGTGTTCCTAGTATGATGTAGAATATGATAGATTTTTAAATTCAAAGTCCATAGTGCCAAAAAATTCAACCAATGGCAGTTAAAGTCATTTGAAATTTTAGGGTAGCACCAAAAAAAACTTTTCTCCAAACTTTGAATGCAAGTATCTTCCAATACATACAGTCAAACTTGATGAAATTTTTACCACGTGATCTTTGTTAAGTTAAGTACAACATCTTATGGTTAGATTTTTGAAAAAAAATATTTTTTTTGGGTTTTTGGATGAACACAGCAGAAATGGCAGTTTTCAGTGGTTTTGGGCCAAAAAATGGCCTTGGGACTTTAGGGGTTAACTTAGAATCCACTAGATAAATGATAGGGTAGTTGAATATGTGTCACTCTTAGAAGAATCAAATTTCCAATGATTAAAATAAGACTTTTGTTTCTATATGGCAGAAATGGCAATTTTACTAAGGTCTACATAATTTTTGGTACTTTTCAATTTTTGATGATATTGACAATGATAATTTTTTTTTTTGAATAAATTAAGTGCATCATGAACAACAAAATGCTATATATAATTTTTTTGACAAAATATTAAATTATTTTGAATGAATATTTAATGATATTTGCAATAGATGAAATCACTCATTTGCTACAAAACCTAGGGACGATTTTGCTCTATTACAGATGAATTTATACACTGTAGAATAAATATGTGTGACTATATTTCGTATGTTTCATCCATGCCGATGGATGTAAATAACTTCACCACTCCAGTGCAGATCGAGATGCCCCAAAATAATGAAAAACATTACCTGCGGTGAGGGTGTTGATGTCGGTGTAGCTCTGCGGCGCAAGCGAAGCGGTGGGTGCACGCGCGCCAATGGAAGTTAGCTGGTCTACTTTGAATGTGTGTCGCTTGTGTGTTCTAGTAAGCTTGCGGAACTACTGATGAATCCGTCAGACAAGCTCGTCTTCGTCTCATCACATTCTCAATTGTAATCCCTAAACCCTAAACCCTGACGACGCCATTGTCCTGTACCTTCTCAGCTTGCCGCATTGCAATCCCGGCCTCCTCTCCCCTCCTCTCCTGGTGGCCAGATGAAGCTCTTGTGGGTGAGTGAGTGAGTATGTGATAAGCTCTTGTGAGTAACTCTTGTGAGTCCCCTGAATTCCCTCTCGAAGTACTAGAGTGAATTGAAGCTTATGCAGTGCAAGCTCATCCCGTGAAGGCCCGAGCTCCCATGGCCTTCTTCCGTGCTCTCCGGCTGCGCCACTGCCTGCTCCGTTGCCTGCGAGCTTCTGCCCCCGCTCTCCCCGGCCCCTGTCCACGCCGATCCCTCTCCACGCAAGCTCACCCTTCTTCTTCTGTCCCGCACCCCGATGCTTCCTCCTCCCGTGGTCCTCGGGCTGCGCATTTTCTCCCTGGGGCCACGCTCGCCACCTTACTCATGCTCGCCACTCTCCACGCCCGCCGACTGTACGACGACTCCAAGCTCCAGCAGCAGCGCGCGCACGGGGCAGAGATTCAATTTTCAGGGGACTGGAAAGCCACATTCTTGCAGGTGAGGGATTCGGTACTCCCTGACTGATTATACCGAAACCTGATTTTTTTAGGGGTTCAGGTGGCGAATTTGTTCTGAATTTGTATTATTTGATTCGTGGCGACACTCCTGCGAACGACATAGTTTCTATCAAAATTTCAATGTTGAGAGTTTTGTGCGGTGGGGCAATGAAGGTATTCGGTATTCTCTGCGTGCATTTGGTAATTGTACTGGGACCTGTTTTTTGAGGGTTTAGGGTGGTGAGTTTTGGATCTTCATTTATCAGTGATTATTTGATTTGTGGTGAGGCTCCTGCGAGCGATATGATTTCTATCTGAATTTCAATGGTGAGAGTTTGTGCGGTGCAGGTGTTGCCACTCCGTTTCATTTCAAGGAGATGGGGAGAGATAACATCAGTTGAGTTGCCACTCTGGTTACGATCGTATGTGTACTCGGGGTGGGCTAGAGCATTTCACTCGAACCTGGATGAAGCATCGAGGCCAATAGAGGAGTACCCGTCCCTGCGTGCATTTTTCACGCGGAAGCTGAAAGACGGTGCACGACCGCTTGAAGTTGGCCCTTCCAATCTGATAAGTCCTGTGGATGGAGTTGTCATTGGCTGTGGACAAGTGAAGAGTCCTGGCACTATGATTGAGCAGGTCGTTATCTTGACTTTAGGATTTAGTGTGATGTTTGGTTTGCTTCACTTGCACTCATTTTTCGCTAGCAGAGTTTGTAGAATCTTGTTTCCAGACAGTTTCTAATATCCACCAGACCTAGGTCCTCGAATGTTTTCCAGCGGTTTTGCCTTCAGTGTGGGACCTCGGATCTGCTTGTGCTCACACATATCAACTTTTGAAACAGGTGAAGGGGTTCTCATATTCCTTGGCAGCTCTACTAGGTGCCCCTCCCCAGCTTTCAGGTATCTACACCTCGCAGCATTGTGTTCAGTTTTAAGCACCTTGCTATTTAGAATTCAATGAGACATTGCAAAAGTGTCACTCATGAGACGTTTCTGTAAATTTTGTTCTATACCAAATCCTAAATGATAGGTGGCGTTTTTAACAGGTGCAAAGGTAACGAACTTGGGTGAAGGCAGTCAGACACTGACGACGACAGCCCCACCAACGGATCCACTCGTCTTGAAGGGGCCAAGAAGTATGTCAAGTCCGTTGGATAGGTCCCTGAAGGGTCTGTTCTATTGTGTGCTCTATCTTGGACCAGGTGACTATCATCGCATCCACTCCCCTAGTGATTGGAAGATCCGCTTGCGTCGTCATTTTGCGGGGAAATTGTTCCCAGTCAATGATCGAGCAGTTCGGACTGTAAAAAACCTTTACGTGGTGAATGAAAGGGTTGTGCTGGAAGGGGAGTGGTCGCAAGGGCTAATGGCTATGGCTGCCGTTGGTGCGACAAATGTAGGATCTATAGAACTTGCGCTCGAGCCGGAGCTCAAAACGAACTTACCCTTGTTAGGTCAGAAGGCACCTTTCATTGTCACTACACAGAAATACGGGGTCGGTGGAGAAGGGGTTGGTCTGAAGGCTGGCGATGAGGTCGCAGTGTTCAACTTGGGTTCCACTGTAGTGCTCGTTTTTGAGGCCCCAGTAGCTGATGTTGATTCTTCCAACTATAGTTTGCAGAAAGAACATTTTAGATTTTTGCTACGAAAAGGACAACGTGTGAAAATGGGGGAGGCGATAGGGAAGTGGTAACCCTTTCCTGAGGAACTCAATCTTATTGTGATGAGTTGGAGGTATTGTCAATGATGAATGTTGAATTGAAAGGACGTTGGTGAAAATCATCAGGATCATGTGCTGTCGCGTGGGCTTCGTCTACTCTTCAGAGGTCCAAGATTTTCAGAATTAGGATGCGAGACCCCAAATTTAGGGGTGGGGTGGGTGGGGGTGCGTTTGGAATTGAGGTTGGCGATGTGTTTGAGGTTGCTTCCTGTAGGAGATGACGCTCACAAGGTTTAGAACTGTGCATAATGAAGCAGAAGAGTGGAGGTTGTAATTGCCACTTCTAGGACCGGGCCTGCTCCGGTTTAGAGATCTCGCTCAGCTACTTCGTCGTCCAATGTTTCCAGATACAACACCACTACCATTGGCAGTGACAGCAACAACAGCGCCAGCATCAACATCAAGTACCTCTCTCCCATTTTGTTTTGTGTGTTTGGTTTAAGGTTACAGCTGACACGAGTGCATTGATGTGTGTTCCCGGCTGAGGTTTCTTATATTCTTCATGGAGATATTCTGTTTTGTAGGTTTGGTTCTTTGTTCGTTAGGTCAACAGTCAAGATGAGTTTTCATCATTTTGTATGCGTGCATGAATGTTTTCTGCCAGGGGTGGAGACAACCAATGAAGTCACTGGTTGTCTCCACCCCTAGTGTGCAGAGTCGGTGTTAAAGTAGTATTTCAGTTTGGCACAAAATTTTCTTGTTTTCTGACTGCTGTCAATGTACGTCTGATTAGCAATCAAATCTTGGAAGTAGCTCAAGGAACAAGGAGCGTCAAACATCACCTTTTTTTAGGTCTGAGAATCTTTGTATTTTCTGGTAGATCCTCTTTAGGTGCAGCCAAAGATGTATTTCAATATGTGACATCCTCTAAAATGCAGTGGGTGCACGTAAATTGATTTTTCTGGGAATCAACATCAATATGTTACACTGCAGTGAATTCTATTGAAGGTTTGTTGTGATTGATTTGTACTCAGTTTTCTCTCTGTCGTGGTAATGCCATTGATGAATTGAGGATAAGGCCATTCTTCTTCGGTGGTGTATTTGGTGATAGAATTAGACGGGTAAGCTCACCTGTTTTCATTGTTAGAAGCTGACTGCTTGATGTCATGAACATGTTAATTTGAGGTTATGTATTGAATCTTGTGTATCTGTTTCCAATCTCTAATCTTGTGTGCTACAAAGATGATTTGTGGATGGATGGCTTTGCACTGTAGCGGAGATTTGTTTGACTCAGTTCTTGTTCATGACCTTGGTAGCTGCTCACCTGTTTTCGTTTTTACTCCCAACTTGAGATATTCTACAGAGGCATTGCCATTAATGCTTTTGGTGAACGCTTGTTATGATCTATGCTTTCTGATTTGGTTGCCTGGATTTATGTGGTTTAGTCCGGAGTTATTGACGAAAGTATTAATTTTCGATCTGGAACAGTTATGGGATTCTAACCAACGAACTCTTTGTCATGTCTTGCAGCTGCAAATTAACCCCGAGAGTTTCGATTACAAATGATTTCAAGAGCTACATACATGGAACGGATGAAGTACATTCAAGTATGTTGTGAAGCAAATAATGTGACTAGCATGTTGGTGCTACATGGATTTTGTGCAGTTCATGTAGGTGAAGAAGGTAAACTTGCAAAAGTGATGATCATATGCATGGATTCTTCATAGATTTGCTGGAAAAAACTCCTCTCTACCAGAGGTTAACCAATTATCATCTTTTGGCCTTCCTTGCACAAACAAATTAGTAACAAAATTTAGTTGAGTTTTTAAAAATTCAACTTGTGCAGGAGGCATATATAAGTTGAGTTTTCTTGGGGGGGCATATAAGTTGAGTTTTCTATAAACCATGGTTGAGTTGGAAAATTGAACTACTAAGGTAGAACTACCCATTACCACACAGATTTGCTATCTAGGTACGACCTCTAATTGATGCACGAGTCTTGTATAAAACTCAACTCAACAAAATTAGGCTATGGTTGAATTTAGTTATGCAAGGTTTTGGTTTGAATTTTCAACATAGACATGGAACTCTTTCACAAATCACATATTAAATCACATATTGGTATAGAGAGTGCCAAAGATCGAAACAATTTTTTTCCCTAATTGTGGCAAATTCAAATATGAAACTAGACATTGTAAATTTTTCAATGACATAATATAAGTATGCATATAATTTTTTCTTTATTTTATCAAATTTCAAATTTAAGATGCCCAATCCATATTTATTACAACATGCAAGCTTGTACACATCTAATATTGACACACATACTTAAGGTGGGTACATCTAAAACCGCCACTAATTGTTACTGAGCCTATTTCCTAATATTGGATTGGTAAAAATTTCATATGTTCTTGTTGGCAAGTGAAAGGAGGTTCCAACGCACCAGAGAACGTGGCATTTGGATATTATATGCAAAAGTTATTAAGGAACAAAGTTTGGTTTTGAAAGCGTTTCTTCCACATAGGTACAGGCATTTGGATATTGTATGCAAAAGTTATTAAGGAACAAAGTTTGGTTTTGAAAGCATTTCTTCCACATAGGTACAGAAATGGTTTTGGAGATGTACGTATGGTATAGATGGCGGTTTAAGGTCAGTGGCACATTTGGATGTACCTGCCTTATTTCAAGATTAGAAAAACAAATTCATAACATCAAATCATCAAATTTAGTGCTATCCCAAAACAAAACCTACAAATTCCATTGAATATATTACAATTTAATTCACAATAGTATATTATTATCCATTACTATACATTGTGGTACATTATTATTATTAGGATAATTATTTTATATTATTAAATATATATATTGTGATATTTAGAGACCCCTAGTAGTTTAGAATGCAACTACTTTTATCCATCCAATAATATACATGGATTTTGACATTTGTTGAATCTGTACAAAGTTCTAAATCTAAACCAATTACACATTATTCAAAATTCAACTATACAAATTTGTTTAAGACCACTATGGGAATGTGTGGATAAAATTTTAGAACCTTTGTTTGTACAAATTGAAAGATTATAACTAGTTTGAAGTTAGAAGATTTTTTTTCAAAAATCTTGTCCAATAGGGCTAACAAACTTTAACTCCCTCTAAAATGAGATTTTACACTATACAGAGGTTTTGTTTTTTTAATTTTTACATTTTCATCTTGTATAATGTAAATTACATACCTACCAAATTTCAAAACTATAGGAGTTTTGCACATGGTGCTTGAAGCTACTTGGACTACTTCAAAAGTTTAAAGCAATGTAACTTTTGATTTGGGTACCCAATCAAAAATAAAATTATATTCCCACTAAGGGAATATATTTTACTCATTGTGTCAAACTTTGAAGAATATCTTTTAAAAAATGACTTCATAAGCACCTACCCAAAATCACCTATATACGTTTAAGGGGTTAAAAAGCACACAATATTTCTTTGAAATACAAGAATAACCTTGTTTTAGCTAATTAAAATCCAAAAAAATGAGTAGTTGAAAATCTACAATTATGTTTCTAAACATAGAATGGTATAGAAATTTGGTTTTCATTGTATTACACACTCATGGTGAAAATTCTCAGCTTTTTAAATCACATTTTATATTTGACATGAATTTTCTTTGCATTTCCTTCAATTATTTGCAAGAATTTTAATTCTTAAAAAATGATTTGATAAATTTCTTGACGTATAAAAGTCATGTGATTTCTAAATGAATGAATGACTAAATTTCAATCATATACTATGGCAAAGAGTGCATAATTTCCAAAGTTTATGTCTTGTAGTAGCTAATATTTATGGTAGTGCAACAAGTTTTTCCTAATCCATTTCATTGGACAAATTTTAAACATTCAAACATTAACCTTAAAAGGATGTTGAGGCCAAAAAGTGGCCAATGAATGACAATCATTCAAGATTACCTTAGAAATGAAGAATATATGTTTAGATCCAAAAATCAAATCATTTTTGAGTGAGTACCTCGGTCATAGGCTGACATCTTTCTAGAGTTAATCCCACAAGGACATCGAGGCTAAAAAATGGCCAATACATGACTTTCTAGATCACTATAAAAATGAAGAATACACTTATTGGTTCAAAACTAGATCATTTTTGAGTGACTACTTTGGTTATAGGCAAGTCTCTCTCTAGGGTTAATCCTAGAAGGACGTTACAAATATGATCATAGAGGGATGCATCCTTTTAGTTTTAAGTTCAATCATGTAAGAATGCTGGAGATTAGAGTCTTTTGAATGATGACAAATAATCCTTCTACACAAAACAAAGGTGCATATGTTCATTCTTGGAATTTTGCAAGAAAAGGGAAGGTCTTGCATACTAGTTTGACCTCCAATGAATTTTTATTTTTACTTTTAAGTAGACAATTTATAGTGTACCGAAAAGGATGATTTCCTTGGTCACCAGTCCATCCTTACACCAGCTTCATAATAATATATTATATTGGACAACTGATTGGGTACGGATACCTTATCGGGAGTCCCTATTTATTGTTAAGACGACGTTTCACGCGCAATTTCTCCTGAACCACGCGCCAGACGAAGAGAGCTCGTCACTCAACTCCATTGCGAGGCCTGCAATTCCACTGCGACTTTTTCACTCGCTTTCGCGACTAGAAGAGGACGAGGAGGAGGACGACGACGACGCCCGCATTGCCTGCCTTGCCACACTCTTTTTGCTTCCGATCGCCATGGCGGGCTCCGTCAAGCACATTCTCTTGGCCAAGTTCAAGGACTCCGTCACCCCCGACCAGCAAGCCACGCTCATTCACAAGTATGCGGCGCTTCCCAACTCCGTCTCCGCCATGAAGGGATTCGAATGGTCGGTTGGCACCCTCCCTCACCCGTCCTCCCTGCATCTCACATTGTCCCTATTCGCTTCGGTTTGAACTCACTCTCTTCGTTCTGTCGGTCGTACATTTCGTCAGAGGGTTTCGCTGTGGGACGGAGAATATCTCAATTAGCTGTGTGGTGGACGTGTAGTTTTTCGTAGCGATTTGGCCGTAGTTTGTTTGGAAAGCGGATCTGAAGTTGACACGGAAGAGATTTTCTTATAAGAAAGGTAGGGATACCGAAAATGACCTCTGAGCGTGATCTCTGGTATCAGTTTGATCAAATTTTTATATGTTCTTGGTGACAAAATGACAAAATGAAAGAGGATTCTAACACACTGAAGAATGCATCATTTGAATACTGTATGCAATAGTTATGAAATGTTTAAGTTTTGTTCTAGAAATGAGACTTGATTAGACATTGATGTGGTATACTTCCTTGTAATCAATTTGATCTATTTTGATTTAAGGTGGCAATTTAGGTGTCCCTATGGTAGATTGGATTGTTCAAGGTGAGGGTGATTGAGATTTATGTGAAAACAGAAGGATTCCTTTGACGTGGTTCTGTATGTCCTTGTTTAGGTTTCTTTAATGTGGCAATCTGATGTCACATAAGGCTTGTTGTGAATAATTTGTCACTTTCATGTTGATGTCTAGGTTAGAGTTCTATGCTAGAACGTGTGATGACAAGTGTTGCTTTCTTATTTTCATTTTGATCACTATCAAATTAGTTGTGGTAAGGAATGCCATGTTTTATATGTGTGCAACAAATCTCTAATCGTGTCTTTCCAGCATTAATACTCACTAGCTTAGTACACTACATTTGCTTCTAAACATAGCATTGCCTTTTGCAGGGGCACGGATATGAGTGTAGAGAATATGCATCAAGGCTTTACTCACGTTTTTATTTCAACATTTGACTCTTCAGAAGGACGTGATGAGTACCTTGTTCATCCTGATCACGTTGCATTTGGGAAGGAGTTCCTTGCAACCTTGGATAATGCTCTGGTTGTAGACTTCAATCCCACAATCACCTTGAAGGCTTCCTAGAGAAAGTCCTTTTGAATAGGGTTTCCATTGTGATCCTCTAGAAGATATACCATGGAAATAATGTTGCTTTATTGTTGTTTTGAAATTCTTGACACTTGTAACCATGGTTAGTCATTTGACAAAGGGATTTCATTGATTTGTGGAGTTGTGTTATTGTAGGAAAAAATCTAGTTGGTTTCTTTTTGCATCCATTGTCTCAAATAAATAATAGGTTCTGGTTTTTTGAATCCATTGATTTAGGCCTTTCTCTTTAAGACTTAGGTTGGTCTATAGATTGATAATAATAATAGAAGCTTTTTGTTTGCATACATGCACCTTTAAGTCCTAGCATCAAGTTGATAAGATTTCTCATGGATTGTCTTCTTTATAATGAACAATCTTCATACTAATTTTGAGGTGCTATGCCTTCTTGAGAAGATGTGTAATAGCTCATCTTCAAAATGTTGGCCATAGCCATTATTGGAACAAGACAAGGGATCTTTGAAGAGCTTTGGATTCTATTTGTTATTGCTACTTGTTTTATCGTACCTTATGCAGATTTGGCGAATAATAAATTAAAAGCATTTGCCTAGTTTTTTTTTATAGTTATTGACTATAGTTGTTTAGAAAATAGAATATTTTTTAAAGTTAAAATCTTAGATTTTTGAAACATGGGCATAAAGTAGCTTTTTCATACAACTAATAAAAGTCGTAGAGGGAGATTTGGTTTGATAGATATTCTTTTGATTGTGTTTTTATTTGACCAACAATAGTTATTTTTTTGGTTGTATTTTTATTTGATTGACTATAGATATACTTTTGGCTTATAGTTATTCTTAATGAAGCAAATTGTGATTTTTTTTCAAAATTTAACTATATAGATGTTTAAAGAGCTTGTTTAATACTACATATTTATTACTACATATATTAGTTTTGAATGTGAAACTGTTTAGGAGTTGTGAGATTATAACAAGAAAAATGTATTTATCCTATTTTTAGTATGTTGTCCCTCCCAACAATGTTCGAGAAATTTGCATGTAAGAATTTTTAGGATTGGAGGTATAAACAACTACAAATTGTGTTAGCACACTAAAATGCACTTTCAACAACCTTAAGTTCAAATGAAGAGTTATCAAATTCATTACACAATCCACTTTGCAATTGTTGAAATACAATTTCTTTAAGTAGAAATCACAACTCCAAATCAACACTTGCATATTTAGATTTCCAATGGTAAAAATCATAAAAACACTTTACTCTTTCTATTGAAACCATTTTCAAAGCAAATGGATAAGTAAAATTTTTTAAATCTCAAATGAAGTGAAATTGGCAAATTTTTCTCAAAGGTGGAAAATGAAGTAAAATTGGCAAGTTTTACTCTTCACTTATGATACATATATGCATTTGAGGACCTCTCAAAAATCAAATATTTACCTTTTTCAATGAAAAATAAAAGCTTTCAGTAGTTAACTTTAAAAAATTGTTTCTAAAATTTTTTAAAACAATCAAAGGAATTTAATTGCCTACACTAAAATGAGCTTGAAATTTCAAATCAACCATATATAGCTAGTTGGATATTTAGGGATTAAATTGATCTCTAGTCATTGAATGGATCGAGGAAAAAAATATTATTTATTGCAAGAGACTATCATTCTCTTTGCTTTCCCTATGTTTCTTTAAAAATTATAAGTGAATGGATTATCAAAGACCTAGGGTCATAAATAGGTGCCTATAACACAACTTGTTTGAAATTTTGTAAGTAATTCAATAATGCTTTGAAAATATATGAAACCACTTGTGTTACATTTGAGAGGTGCTATGATGTAAGCTTAAGATTATGAGTATGTAAGCCTAGAAAACTATACATCTATATTATAAAAACCTTTCACTATTATAGGATACCTATGCTATATATAACTATATTTTAGTTTGTAGCCCTAGGTGGCATACTAAGTGATCACATGGGCCAAAAATTATTATTAATTTTTTTTTTAAATTGGATATTTTTTTCCTCTAATTACACATTTTCATGCAGTTATACAACCTTGCGCAAGGTTTAGACTTACTATAATGTTATATATATGCTTGCATTTCTATGCTCATTTGCTAGCATCATTGCTTTAAGGTCGATGATAGTGTGTAGAGATGAGGAATAGTGACTGCAGATCCTAGCAATTACATATATATTTCAATAGGTATTGTTTATTTCAACATTACCTTTTGTCCAAGCCAACAAGATAGGGGAATAAGGTGGGGTCTTCTATTATTCTACAACCAAGTATGGCTTCAATGTTGAAGAGGCACACTCTATGTTAAAGTCCATTGGGACAAGAAGATGGTTGTTGTCCATTGGATAGAATGTAAAGGTATCTACATGTCTATATTTTGTGGCCATATGGAATGGAACTTGATTGTGCCAAAGAACATTGACCATGCACTTATATTTACAATTTATGTAGTCTAAAAGCTATAGATTACACTTGAATTTGGAGGCTTTAATAAATTCCTACATTATTTATTTGGTCAAGGCTAGTAAGATTCCCTAGAGTCATAAATGAGTTTAGTGAGCCATTAGATACTATCTCACTAGAAGAAGTTATAGTTCAAGGGCAATCCAAAATAGGAGCTTCATTTGTTGTGGCATCTATGTGAGGCAATTAAAACAACTAGGAAATGTACCACAACTCCATATTAAATATGTTTCTATCCAATGAGTTTATATTGATCCCTAGCCTTTAAATGCATGAGTCAAAACTTTATGCTAAGTTGAATTTGTAGCTTGTATATAGTTTTGAGTTTTATAAATGTTTGTTTAAAGGTTTGGGGGCTTGTGATGTTTGCTTAAATTGAATGTGTTTGCAAATATTAATATTGTCACTCTAAGTAGATGATTCTTTAAACATCTATACAATTAAATTTCAAAAAAATAATAATTTGATTTGTTGAGAATATCTATGAGCCCATGTTCTTTTTTCATAGTAAAAACATACAAAAGGGACAGAGCTAATTATAAGGGCAGTTCCTAGTGCCCGAGCAGTTTTTGAGCCTCCTACCTTAACAATCAAACGAATCAAATGGACAATTGGAGTGAATTTTGGACTAGAGGGTCCGTGATAATAACAAAATGAAGTGAGCTTCGAATAGGTACATGAGTTTCCAAGGGTTACGTGACAATACAGAGGGAGTGTGACTACAGAGCATGACTGTAAAGAGTTCTGAGTGTACCTGCATTCCCATTTAATGATACACATTAAAATGATGTAGCTCTTCCACATACAGAATCGAAAGAGTAGCATCTTGGATGCAATACTGTGACTAACCATGATACACCAAGCTCGTTTTCTTTAGTGAGGCCCCAATGTTCTTCAGATTAGGAGGCAAAGGTGATAACTTAGGCCTCTGTCATAGCTAAGGAAGGAATTCGTATCTACGTACCAGACACATCCAAATTTTCCATTAAAGGAAAAGGAAGCATGTTGATAATGAGCTCATCTACCATTCTGTTGAGCGAAGAGTCCTACAACACGAATACACTCACACCTGGCACGCCCAGTCCGCGAAACCAGTGGAAAGAATTCAGTTCCTGCTGCGTTGAGAACCTCGCAAAGGAGGACCAGCCTTGTGTAGCAGACAGATCCGATTGAAATACCTCTTCCGTTTACGCTTACACATTTCAAGGAAGAGAAGAAGCGCCTTCTTATTCAGCAAAATGCTTTGCAGTCTTCCAGTCAAATATGTAGGACCATCCATCTTCAGAAGAGTGCTGCTCAGATATGTATTATTGTAATCGTTTCCCTCAGTCCCATGGACTGCAGAAACAAGAAGCAGCACTAGTATTACAAACGTCGGTTGGACTCTTTGAAAAAGGGGTGCTTCAGTGCCTCCTTTGCTGTAAGCCTTTCTGATGGTTCGAATTTCAGCAAGCCTTGTAGCAGATCAATAAGGAGACCCCCAGAGTGGTCCACATGGTGCATGATCAAATTCTGCAACAAAACCAAGCCACACAACTTCGTCACAGAACACCAATATATGACCTTGGTATTCAAAAATGAGAATACGATAGAACGGAGTGAATAAAGGCTGGGTAATGGGAAAATGAACTAACCCGTAGCCGAGGTAATCTTCGCACAGCTCGAATGCTCTCCCTTGACAATGCCCCTTCGGGCCAGTTCAACTCCCTTCCATGTCTGAAATACTTCTCTAGGTGTCGACTGAATATTCAAGTTCAGCACCGTGTTAACCAAAAGCACAGTTTGGTTTTATACAAAACATAAACAAGAACGTATAAGCACAGAATAAGGTCAACAAATACAACTCACAAAACAATATTACAGAACAAGAAATTTAGTACGCACTCTGCCCTCTTAATCATGTGCACGGGAATAGGACCCAGGACGCGCTCCATCATAGCCAAATGCTCTAGGTTCTCATGAGTCTGAAACAACGCATCACCCTGCCACAGCAAATATACAAAATCACTAAAAGCGGTCCTGAACTTGAGTATTCCCTGTGAGACAACATACAGAAATGACGAAAAACTCCAAGAGACATCTTTTAGGCAAAAAGAGTAAACGTACAGGAAATATTGAAACCTAAAAATCAAGTCACAGAAAAAGAAACCGCTGCACCATAGAGCAAGAGGGTAGGCAAAGCAGGTGAAATAAATTGCTGAAAACTCCACTTGTGGTACACACGTCACATACCGAACACAGTTCTACGAGTATGCAGCCCACACTCCATATATCGCAAGGATATGTCCAACCAAGACCTGGGATAAGAGCACTTTCTTATAAGAATTCTCACTTGCTGCATTTCCTGAATTCCTCCTCATTCCAGAGATGTCCGAGAGCATCCCTCCGGAACGATTGACAAAACCTAAACACCCTCATGGACCCTGAAATTAGCTCTTCAAAGCAAGAAAGATGCTATGAATCTCACCTAAAATTACTTCTGGTGCTCGATAGTGGCGAGTCGAAACAACGGAACAGTGGTAGTGATTGTCAAATGTTGCACTACCAAAGTCGATCAACTTTATCTCACTTGTATTTGGCACCCGCTTGAAATGCTTTCCAGTATTTGAAGCCTGCCAAGGTCACCGATTGCACAAGGTGCACCAACATCAAGCAACCACAGAAACCAGAATCAGTCGAAACTTCATAGACTTTTCAGGAATAAAAATTAGATTCATGAAAAGAGAATATATCTTGAGAAAGGGACTCAAAAAGACTCGAGTGACATCACGCTCGCATAAAAAATAAGGGCAACTCTAGTCCTGAACATTTTCAACGAAGGACAGGCTTCAGAGTCTAACTATAGTCAGACATTGCAGATGACAACAAGAATACGCAATCCAGCAGAATAATGCACTCATTATTTGCTGTGCACGAGATTGCAAAATTGTTACATCAAGAAGGCAGATATGAAAACCAGTGCAGATTGATTGACAATCTCCCGTGCTCTCAGTAGATTCACAAACCTTGTAATCTGGCACTTTCACGTACTCAGAAGAGACCAACAGGATATTTTCAGGCTTAAGATCCGTGTGAATGAGGGTCAGCTCATGCATATCTGCAACCAATAACACAACTCATTGATGAGACAAGCATAATTCACCAGCTAATAATCTCACCTCAGAAGATATTGTAGGAAGTTCAAAGCTCTAGGAAGCCTTGGTAACCAGGCACGACTATTGCATTGTAGAATCCTATTCAAACACTAACAACCAATCCATAAAATGAGTGGACACCAAAATCTAGGATAAATTATTGTTTTAACCCCATATGAATCCATCCACAAGCGGATTCATGTGATAGAGCATCAAATATGACATTGTGGATCAGTCTTGATCCCTTACGAACAAAGATGATCTCTCGCCCATCATCTAGTTATGGTTCATATAGGGTGAAAAAAAACATTGACGCGAAGTTATCTGAAAGAGGAAGATGTCTTGAACTCGGGAATATTATACCATCAGCAAAACAGAAAACGTGACTCACAGGCTACAGACTCCAGAAGTTGGCGCCCAAAGTCACGGACAAGATCAGCAGCAAATGGTCTATAATTGTTCTTTCGTAGGAAATCGTACAAACTTGGCCCCAACCTTTCGCACACCTGCAAAGTTACCCAGTATAGACAAGAGCAAAAGAATTATTTCAGATACTTAACAAGAAAATCAGGGAATAAGCCATCGAAACTTACGATAACATTGAACACTGACGATTACACTAAGACGACCAAAATCGGTGATTACAATATAATGTACAGTATCAACAAGAAAAGAAAGTCATATCACATCCGCCCTTAGTATTAACAAAACACTTTCCCTCAAAAAAGTTACATGGTCTTTGAAGTAAATACGATCCTACATGAGCCTCATGGTGACACCTGCACTTAACGTCTGGTTAAGTTCAAGGTAGAATAAGAACACAACTGAATTCACACGATATACATCAGTCAGAGGAAGTAACTCGAACTGTCCCCCAAAACCCTCATGAACTAAAACCCACTATATAATTCTCAGCCAAGGTGTCATCTCCAACGTGTTCAAAACAAAGAAGTGACTCTTACAATGCAGACATGATTTCGATAATCAAACCAAGACTTGAGCTGCACACATCGCCTGTTCACAAACAACGCTTTGTTGAAGTTATAAACATCTCAAGAGACAAAACATCTCAAGAGACACAACCAGATAGAATGGCCCAAATAAAAGTAGAAACTATGATAATCGAGAGCAACAAATTTTTAAGATCACACGACTAAAAACTTCTCAGATTTAACTCTACAGAGCAAGTAAGAGGTTTCGAGCAAGCAGACCGTAAGCCCATCTTGTCATTCTTGGCAAGTGTGCGCAGCACATCGATTTCAATCATCGCCGCATCCCGATACTTCTGAACATTGCGAATGACTTTGATAGCCACATACTCCTGATTCTCCCTATCCCAGCACTCCAAAACCCTTCCAAAGGTTCCTGCACAAACCCGCTAATACCGTTACAGACCAACCTCCACAACCCTCAAAAAACATCTGTAAGTTCAGCTGTGCTTCAACACATGTGAGTTGTTATTAATTCAAGATCAAATGAAACACCAGTCCCTGATACCAAACCAAAAAAGCCCACGTCATCATCTACACTTTCCCTTGCAATTACTTTGGGGGCTAATATACTGTGTCCAATGGTGTCCAATTATACTGTGGGCTGAAATATCTTCAAAGAATGAAAATCTTTCTCAGTATGATGATCATGAACTCATGTAGACCATAATCTTTAGAGTTATCGAGGTCCACAGTAATTACAAGGATATGAGTACTCATTAAGTATTCACTAAATGACGCTATCAAATGAAACATGGGTATTTAAGGCACAAACCTTCACCCATCTTGCTGATGATTTTGTCTGCGGTATCACAAACCCAACCAAAACAGGCACCACGACACCACGTGATCAGGTATTAAACCTCTGAAGCCAGCCTTCCTGGCAAACGTCTCTCAAGAATCTGCGCCTCCAATAGCAACATAAGGCAGGAGCAAGCAGAGAGATACGAAGGCTAAACCGTGCGAACGGACACTACGACCAGGGTTAAAGGTGTGATTACAGCGTGACGTTATATTCTCCCCCAGCTCAAACATGTAGTGCCCATCTTTATCATCGTCCCGCCACGCTGGGGAAGCTACCCTGGCATATCCATTGTAGAATTCTGGACTGTTCCCTATGGCGACTGGTGGCACTCCCCTTCCTAGTCCCAGCTGCTCGTACTGCCCACTATTAACCGCTACCTGGTGCCCCTGCACACAATCCAAACGATTCTCAGCAATAACGACACTTGGAAAGTCAGACTCAGTACTCTACTTCAGATAACAATCGAAACGTAGCCTCCTGATTCCGTTCCACATCAGTCACAACCAGTTTTGCTGGATTCTTTTGTTACACCAGCATCACAATGGCCAAATGATGCTACATTGTCCTTCAGTATCATTGCTAAATACACTTCCAAGTGTAATCTGAAATATGTACAACGAGGAGAAGGGATGAGATTCACCCCATCATAGACGTCAACCCGCGGACCATTGTCATCAAAAATCGTTAAACGAGCGCGCTTCTCAGGTCGCTCATACGCTGCACGGTCCATTCTCAGGAGTGAATTGCACCCTTCCCCGTCCTGCTACACCACCACTTCTTGTTCTTCCGGAAGCTCAAAACTCGAACCAGCACCGGACTCTACAAATACCCGGCGGATACAGCTGCAAGCACAGAGCCCCACAGCACGGAGCTTCAAGCATCACCCTCTGTTCACCCAACAGACACTGATTGACATTCGATTCTCAAAACCAAACCCTAGACTTCAATGCCAACTCCAGCCACAAAATCGCCCCGATGCTGCTTGATAAGCTAGACTGGGAACAATTAAGACAGTTAACAGGACTGCAGCACACAAACGATTCCATGCTCGGGGACCTCGTTTTGAGGGTTTCGAAACAAGGGAACAATTATTGACGCTAAGCTACAAAAAGAAGAGCTTAGGACTCTGAAACCTTGCTTCTAACATACTGCAGCTACAAAAAACGGCTCCGTGAAAAATCTCCTCATCCTAAACCAGCATAGACTAGGGTATAGCAACTACTCCAAACGCGCTGTGACATAGCTTCAAAACCCTTAACCTATCACGCACCAAAATTTGGAGGCACAATGCCAAAGACATATATTCACCTGCATGCTTCAGTAACGAGAACCGCGATCAACATCCTTTGAACGACCTGGTTTGAGTCTTTTTCGAGTTTTCCGACTCCAAGAGCCAAAATTCTCGTCCCATTTCACAAGAGAGTGAAAACTCCAGGGACGACCCCTCCCTCTTCTTCTTCCTCGATGCTCCAACGCATTCAAAACCAGCCCTGAGATGCTCCAAAAGAGACACCAGTGCGCATACCGCCCGTGAAAGAATCTACCCTCTCCTCCAACTTAGGGTTTCAAGCAAGACGATCCCATTTAAAAGTCGTCCACGTCGAGCTCCGTAGTCCCACTCATTAGCACTGAAGCTCCAAAAGTCTGAAACCTTCAACACGCTAAAGCCTTCCAAAAGCACGGTTAAAGAAGCAGCAACAGTTGCAACACGCACTCGGTCCTCGTACACGAGCACCACGCTTGTGCGTCCCGTGGTTTCCCGGCTAACAGAGACGGCAGGGCACCAAAAAGGCCAAATGGACTACCGGCGGGATCCTGGCGACGTAACGAGTAGTGTCACGAGGTCGGATTTGGGGGCAGAGATCGGATAGTTGCGAGAAATGGATGCAACGGCGACGGGGTCGCGGATGGGCGAGACGAGAAGGCGCGGACTGTGTGAAGAAGGGAAGTGACTCCCGCGACAGCGAAGAACAGGAAAAAGGCGACTGAAGAGATGAATGAATGTCGTCACTGGGATGAACAGTGATGAATGTGGTTTCAGCGGTGAGTCGTCATTCCCTGGGGATGAATGTCTGGGAGACTTCCGTCGCATTTGAATGGTGCGTCGGAGCATCTGCAGGGATTCTCCCAACACCTCTTTACTACCTCCCAATCCCACTTTCTCTAATGTCACATCCTTTGTTCTCTCACCAAGTCTTTGAAAATAGATGTAAGGTAAGTTAACCCTTTACGTATTAAGAATTTATGATTTTAAGTTGCATACTTTGATTGTTTATATTGTAGAACGTATAATGTAAATGGAAAATTTATATTATATCATTAGCTTGAGTGAAGAACATTGCATTGGTTTAAGTAAATATTTATTAAAATTTAAATTTAAAAATCTATATAAACTCTTCAAAATTGTTTTCAAAATGTGAGGCCCAATTTGGGCTTCTTAGTCATTAAAGGGTTAAGTGGCACCTTGAACCATTAGTATAAGTGTTCCATATTTTAAAAGCCTTTTAGGTGGCTACATCATGAAAATTTTGTTCAATTAGATTTGTAAATTGCAGTGAAAGGTGTTGTAAGTAGAATCTAAATTATGTGCTACTCTAAAAATATTTTATAAAATTTCAAAAAGAATACATTTTGGGCTTTTAAAATGAGTCGTAGATTCAATAGGAAACAACATATTTGAAACCATTTCACAACATTGAGTTATGAATAAATAACAACATTGTTGAATAGCCACTTTGATTATATGTTCTCAAGTTTTGCATTGAAGACCAATAGTTATATGTGAAATTTGGTTTGTTGTTTGATCAAAAATAATATTTTATTTTAGATAATTAGCATTTTACAGTGTCACTCATTTAGAGTGAGTTATTTATAGAGCATACTTTTAATTCTCTAAATCCTATAATAGATTGTGTTTTTAAAACAACGAAGTTTTCGGTGTCTATTTCCAAAACAATTTTCTTTGTTGAAACCTAAAAGTATAAGTATAAATATTGGTAATGTTACATCAAAAATGTAAACATCAAATGACACATTAAATGACACATTCATTAAATATACACCATAAAATGTTTTGTACGTCCAATGGTGTATTTTGCAATAGATCTTGTATATTGTGAAGCATAGGATTAGAATGTTTGTGCATTACAAAATGACCTCTTTATATTTGTAGACATACATAGATTAAAGAATTATGAATGTAAAGCAAATTTGGACATAAAACTAGACAATCTATCCTTTTCAACAATACATTGCAAGCACATACACAAAATTTTCTTAAATCTATGTTGAATTTCAAATTCAATAATGCAATCTATAAATAGTTCATGGGGTAGGTCAACATTGGTTTGTAGCATCAATTCATGTTCTAATTATAAGATCATATTAAGGTAAATCCTAACAATATATCATCGATTTAATTGTCTTTAAAAACAAAAAATACAAATTATCTTTGCATATGTTTTTAGTATATGACTAGCATTTGGCACTTGCTATGGTACACATTCATTATTAGAATTTTATAAAAAAATTTATGTATTAGATAGAATGCAGAACAAAAATTTCAATAAACCCTCAAATAAAAATGACTAAAATCTTTGTATAATTTTTTTATATGTAAGTATATATTGAAATGTACAATAGAAATTTATTGAATGATGAATGAAACATATGCAATGGTAAATACTATAAAAGATATACATACATTAGAATGCATTAGCAATTATTACAAACAATGGCAATCCAAATAGAAGAATTCAAAGGAAAAACTTATAAATCTCAAAAGCTTTGTGAAAAATTTAATTGTTGCGAAATCCAAAATCGGTTCAATCTAATAAATTTCTCAAATCATTGGTAGTAGCAATAGAAAATTGAAATTAGAAGCTCAAAGCTCATAAAAGTACAAAATCATAGAAATGCAAAAGAAGTATAAAACCAAGAAAAGCAATGGAATTGCTACCTTTATAATATCACCATATTGATTCTCTTTAAGATCACCTCAATTGCAACGACTATATTATTTCTATAATATCACCCTTTGTAAAAAGTGATATTACAAAGGTGATTGTGAATTGCTACTCTATTCAGTAATATCATATTGTGTGAAAATATGATTTTTGTGTATGCATGATTGGAAATATTTTTATAAAATAATTAAAATAATTATTTTAAAGACTTATTGAAATCATTATCATGCATTCTATTCAAATATATCAAATTTTTACTAATATGTGATATAATGAATGCATAGCATAGCAAGCACGAGCCCCTAGTATTAATGGTAGCATTTGTGATATTACAGAGGGACTTATGATTTTAGTAGTATGATTATGTATTAGCAAACATTGCAATATATTAGTATATTATTGGCATATTACTAACTCATTTAGTAGTATTTAGAGATCCCTAATTGCTTAGATGGCAACAATTCTATACCATTTGATTCAATGTAAGATTTCCATAATTTGTCTAATTTGTACAAAGTTCTAAATTTTGATTCATTTCAAGTTATTCTAAATTTTATGTTTAAAGTAACTATTTTTATCTTTGTTGGGATATGAAGGATGAAAATTGATCAAGATTTTAGATGGATTTTACATCACAAAAAAATTGAAGTCAATTTATTTTATTACTAATAAGAAATTACATCTAAGCCATTTCTATTTGTATTTTTTGGAAACCTATCAAATTGGTTATAAATTTTTTTAAAGTTGAAAGTGGAAGTTGTTCTAAAATTGTCAGACCCTTGAAATGTTCATGGTAAGTAAATTAAAAAGCCCAATGCATATCCATGCATCATAAGCTACTTTCAAATCAAAGTCATGTCTATTAGACTTTAATTTATTCAATTTCAAACCTTACTTTCTATTTTCACTATAACATTTTATGTCGTCATATGAAGTTGTATACAAATTTGATGACTTGAATTTTGATACAAGTAAAAAAATATTTTAAACTATTTTGCAACCTAGATTATTTTCTTATGTCCTCGCTTATGTCACTTTTATGGGCAATACTATTTAGCATATGGCTACAATGATCAATAATAGTTCCATTACTTATATATTAACACATGAGTTTTAGATATAGGTCATGACATTAATGATATTTGGGTATACAATCACATTAAATGAACTAAAATAAAGTAGAAAAGAAAATCCAAATTCTTAGCATTATTAGATGCTTAAAATAAATTTTATAAATTTTTATTTCCAAGATTGTTTTTTATATAATCTAATAATTGTATACCAATTCCCTCAAATGCAAGAAATTCAAAAGAAAGTAGAGCTAAACAAAACAAGACACATATATAAAGAGTGTAAACATTAAAGAAAATTTGGCTATTTGACTTTCAACCCATGTGTATTCAATTAAAAGTTATATATATAATACTTTATATTTATAAATTTTTTGTAAGATAGCTATAAAGATATGGATTCTATGAATAGAATCAATTTGTAGGACTATTGACTTGCTTGGTTGGATGAAAATTCATATAATGATCCGATGAAATGGATATTTTTTGTTCATGTATGACTTTACAATCTAATCTTCTCCTCTATACTATTATAGGCACTTTGGATGCTTTGAATGTTGTTTCCCACTTCACTTTGAACGCCTCACTTGCATACTTTGAATCTCATTTTCCACAACAACACCAACTTTACTTTGTGCTTTATAAAAAAAGGTTTGAATGTGGTGTTTCATCACAAAGTTTAAACCTTATGGTTTGTCAATAGTTATCACGTGGTTATCATTGTTTCATAAGTTCGCACGTTAATTACAATTTATCGCATTATTATCGCATTGTTACAATGCATTACTTTGCATCATTATGATGTAGTTGCAAGTAATGCATTGTAACAATGCGATAAATTGTAATTAATGTACAAACCCATGAAACAATGATAACCACATGATAATTGTTGACAAACCGTAGGGTCTAAACTTTGTGATGTTGTGTATTTTGTTACTTTGAATGTTTAGGTTTTTCAATGAGTTTCTTTTGTTGAATTTGTGTGTTTTGATTTAGAGGGTACTGCTATTGTTCATGGCCAATGTCTCATATATAGGATTTGTAGTGTGAAGTATGTTGAGAAGAATTCACTTTGTAGGAATTTATGTTGTATGGTGTATCACCATGTTGATGGAGTTATGGTGCCTCTTTTTGTTGTTCACATTCTCTTAGATGTAAATGCTGTCAATTTCTAGTCTTTAGTTCATATGTATTGTTTTCATCTTTGTTATATTTTATGGACCTTTTTTATTTATTTATTTTGGTTTACAATTTGAGGATTCTTATATACTATATGTTTTACAGTAAGAAGAAAGTAGCAATGCATGTTAAGTGATTCAAATTGTATTAAGCGAATGTTGTATTTGTAGTTCATGTGATGTGTTTTTAATCTCTAATTTTTGTGTTTCTTTCACTTTATTTTCTTTATAACAAAGTAAAGGGGTTGAAAATTGCCCCTCCTTTAGAATTCTAAGTAATTATAGGGGGCATAAAATACCATGAATTAGGAAATTAGGTAATAAGAGGGACCATTTAATTTTTCATGATCATCAAAATACCCTCCAAAATAAATAAAAATTGGTCACACTTGATGTATGAACCCTACATGAAGCACCCCCCAGAGGTCTACAACCATTATGCTCATCTTATTTACTTACAATGGTCAATTTTTTGATGCTTGTACAACTATATAATTCATGACCCCAAAGTTGTTACCAAGTTGTTACTAAGTTGTTACTTGCACATTTCAAGAGTATCATTGCCACATTCATTGATTCAAAAAATATACATTTAGGCTTTTTGCATGGTCATATTTAATCCTTAAAAGACCATTGTCCCTTTGGAAGACAAATTGGATTTCAAGCAAGTTCCTACAATTTCAATTTTTGCCATAATTTCTTAAAATAATTTTTTATTGAGATAATCTCAAAATAGGGGAAATTGGGCAATAAAAAAAGTTTCAAAATTTTTAAATTTAAATTTCATCATAGATTGTTTTTTTTCTACACCATTGTGATTAGTGCCTTCTAATTCCATCTTCAAGATATTAATAATTTAGATTTTCCTTCTATCTCGTACCTACTTCTACTTAATAATTTTTTAAAGAATGAATATTAAGCTTTATTGAATTTTTCCCTAGACTCTCAACTCAATTCTCTACCACAAGGATTTAAACCTCAAAACTCTATAGTATAAAAAATGTAAGTTAAGAAGGTACAAAGTCAAATAATCTAATCCTACAATGTGCAAAAAAAACTTGTTTTCTTCACTTTAAATATAGATATCTTGCAATCTTTATAGTCAAAATTTCTGAAATTTGTTTTTACACATTCTCATACTAGTTAGGTATAATATCCTATAGTTAGATGTGCAATAAAAATAATTTTCAATTTTTTTTACTCTTTGCAATAGAAATGGCAATTTTGAGTATTTTTTGGCAAAAAGAAAGGCCTTTGTCCTTTAGGGGTTAATTACATCACAAAATTTAGACCCTACGGTTTGTCAATAGTTATCATGTGGTTATTGTTGTTTCATGGGTTTGCATGTTAATTACAATTTATCACATCATTACAATGCATTACTTCACATCACTATAATGTAGTTGCAAGTAATGCATTGTAACAATGTGATAAATTATAATTAACGTGATAACAATGATAACCACATGATAATTGTTGACAAATCATAAGGTCTAAACTAGAAACACACCTTGATTTTCAATCTTCTAAAAATTGTTTAATGGACTTAGATAATTGTACAAAATTATGGTAGGTTCCTACGAAGGGTCCATAAAGATGATTAAGGTAGACAAACTTTTTACCACCTTGATTTGGAATCTGAATAACTTGAAGTCAATTCAAAGAGGGACACATATTTTTTAGAGGTATGTGCTTGTTTTATGGATCAATCCCAAGTGGAGTTATAATTTTTTGTGTAGAAATTACAAAATTTATAGAGTGGAGTCATAAACACACCATAACCACCCTTCTATGCATCTATTGGCACTTAAGTTCTCATCAATCAAAGATTGATAGGATCTTGAAGGAATATGGATATTTTTGGGGTAGATTTGAATGCTTGAATGGACAAAATTGGAGCAAAAAGTTGGAGACAGATTTGGACATGCAACAAAATTGAACTACTCTACCTAATTCTCCTCCAAAAGTAAAGAATAGGGGTAGTTACACCTTCTTCACTACATGCCCATTCTTTGAACATGGCAACTTCCCATTGGCTTTTTGTTGGTTCTCCGTGGCAAAATATTCTTCTTCTACGACATCTTCTCTACATCCATTACTCTCTATCCATTACTCTCTTTTGGAGATGAAAAATGGATGTGAAGGAAATTTTCCCATAGAAATATATTCTTTGCATTCTTTGCCCTCCTAAATTTCACCCCTTTACTGCCGCCATGTCCCAATTCTTCATTCTCATCCTCCACTTGTCACAAAATAGGTGTCACACCTTCACCCGGAACTACTTTCATAAACTTCTCATTGTTCATAGAAGTTTGCTTGGTGAAGAAGGTGTGGCTACTGATGGCCAGGGTGAATTGACCCCCTCATTGCCCCTCTAGGGCAAGCCCTGGAATTTTTTATTTGCAAGGCTTAATTTTTTTTGGAAATTCTGAATTCATATTTGCAATCAGAGGCTCCAATTTACTCTAGGGAGATGCAAGAATTGCCAAAAAATTGGCACAACATAGGGGGCTTTTTTGTCAAACCACAGTTGACCGGGGCAATGAGGGGGCCAATTCTCCCTGCGCGGCTACTGACTACCCGTAATGGTCGTGAATGAAGATTCTGCGTGCGAAGTTTTCACTTTCCATTCGCGTTAGAGCAGTGCACTCTTCGGAGTTTTAGCTTGTAGGAAACGCACACACTCTTGAACATCCGATCTGGAATGGATTCCGTCACTGCCGACAGCAGAACCAAAAATCAATACACTAATAAAACTCGAGCACAGATTCCCTAGCCCTAACCCTCGAAAGTGAGGAGACGAGCAAAGGAAGGAAATGCACCTTGAGATGAGCGAGTTTCATGCTGCCGTAGACAACTCCAACGGAAACAGCAGATATCCTGGCCACCTACGAGATAGATTCAGCAACGGGGAAGAAAGTGAGACAAGCAGTGAAGAAAGAAGAATGAGGTTGCTAGGAGTTAACAGAGGTTGCTGAGTTTTAGGAGACTGACAAGGGCCAAGGTGCTGGTGCCGGAATAAGGACCCCCGGCCATTGCTGGCAAGGTGCGAGGAGGGCAGCGGAGGGCAGAGCGGAAGCGCAGCAAGGACGACGACAGCAACGAACCAAGTTTGCGAGGAAGACGATGCGGCTCGCTTGAACGCTCAAGATCTCAAAGAACCCTGTTGGAACTCATTTTAACAAATGAACTATTTCGTGGATGGGTCGTTCCTCGTTCGTCCATTAAGATAGTAACTGGTGGTCCGTTCAGGGTTCCATTATCTTTCGAAGACCACTACAGGAAAAGAAATTGAAGTTTCACCGCTTCGCTTCTCGCTTCACCCTGCCTGCTGTTTCAACTTCGATCCGCGTTAGAGAGTAGTGCAGAAATGTGTGCACCCTGTAATTGAAGCTGCCGCATTTCGGTTATTCTGCATCCCGAGAATCCATTTCACGTTTTCTCTCAGGTGATCCTCGCAGCGCTGCACTACTCTTGGTGCCATTGTCATTCCTCTGTAGAATCTCTCGTGTTGGATGTCTTGCTCTTGTTGCTGGTGCCGTTCCTCTGTACAACCTGTTTTTTAGTTCCTTCATCGAAATGCATTGGAATTCGTGGAATTCCTGCTCATTTTCTTAAATCCAGAAGACTTGGGGTTTACTTAGGGTTTGGAGTTTCGTAACGATCGAGCATGCAGGATTAAAAGAGGTGCAGCTACTGATACAAGTGGATTTGTGTTCGAGAGCTTCATAATCTCGTTCTCCATTCTCCATTCTATTCTCCACTCAACACAAAAGGTGTGTTTCACCTTCTTCGTGGAGAAAGGCTCCTAATTGGCTCCTCTTTTCTCTCCACAACTTCTCATTTTTCATAGAAGTCTCATTCTCGGAGAAGGTGTGACAAACCCCATTCTCCAGTAGATTATTTTTCTCGCTCTCTCTATTCCTCCTCTGACATGTTCGTTTCCGCTCTGAGTAGCCTTGGGAGTACGATGGTTGTAAGGTTGGACAGGATGCCCTTTTTTTTTTCCAGGACCACTGACGATTTGCAACATTTTTTGCATCTCGTAACAAGAAACGCTTGAAAGAGATGGAGGAAGAGGCTATTTTATTACGTGACAAACCAAAGTTGAAAAGTAGATGAGCGCTGCTCAAGGTTCGGATATTCTCACTTCCACCCCTCAATTAGATGAAGAGCGCGCCACAATGGTTTTGCTAATATTTCAGTGGCTTGAAAGGGGGTGATCTGTCGATGATCTTGTGGTGATATGAAGGCACAATCGGAATTGCCGATGTGTAGGATATTGCTGAACTCTTATACTGAATTGTACAGGAAAGTACATATACGTTAGGAAGTGCAAGTATCGGAAGTCACTTTTGGAGATTCTGGTGTTGAAGATGGAACTGCTACAAGTCGAGAGGAGGCGGATGCTCGATCGGTTTTCTGTTGGCAACGTAAATACTTCACTCCTTTGTTTTGGTGCTGACTAACGATTTCTGTTCTCCTAGTGTCATCATTTATTGTCTGATCGCAGGGTTTATGTGCATATGTTTGTGTCTTAGGTTGACTTCTTTGTACTTGCCGAGGCAATAATAGTCTGGTAGATACAATGCAATTATGGTATTTAACTCCTGAGGGTCCTTGCATGCAACCAAAATGTAGATACGTCTTGGTCAAATTCAATTCCAGCCCTCAAATTATTCAGTACTTTGTTTGATTCTAACTAAGAAAATGAGAGCTTTCAAGTTTGTTCTATAATCCTTTTCTCCAATTCGAAAATTTCTCCAATAATCCAGTGAATTCTTGTAATTCTAAGCTCTATTTGTCGAAATCCAAATTTCGCAACATTATGTGTTTCTCTTTCAATTTTGAAAATTTTGAAATTAATTTTTAATTTTCAATTACAACTATACTCTAACTGGCTTAATCTGCCCCTCTTCAAAGACATTCTGGAATATCATGCACATTACTGGTATCGCACTTGCTTGTAGCACACTTGTCCCACGTGCAGACTATTTCACATGGTTGTATACTGAGTAGTCATATTAAGCGGGTTAGAGGGGTTAGAGTTTACATTGAATCATCCTATCAGTCTGGGTGCAAAATTAGTGTCACTACCCCAAAAAATATAATGTGGAAATTAATATAATGCAGCAGTACATTTAACTTTCACTTATTTAAAATAGGGTCTTTGTTAAAATAGTGTCAACACACTAATATGGTAAATCAGTGTAACTACTTCCCATTATGACCACATTCTCTGTGGAAATTTCAATATTATTCTAATTTATGATATAACTGGTATAATTTTTATCACCCTATGCTTTTAAAAATCTTAGTTATTTTACTTTTCCGTCAAGTATCAACAAACACAGTAACATCTTCCTTTTAAATGTTAAAAATACCAAGTTTTACTTATTTAATGGTCAAATATGAAATTCATACTCAAATTGTTTAGGGTGTGAAAACAAAGATAATTCCTTCAAAAAAATTATCACTTTTTTTCATTCTTACTTGAAGTCTTAAGAGAATATTCAACTTGTTTGACCATGTGTCCATGGTGCCCGTCCTTGGAGTGTTATGCTAGGTATCAGATGGTTACTGATGATGGATAGTGATGATCAGTACAACGATGGTTCAATTTTTTTCTTCTCTTCTTCAGGTCGATTATTCCTGCACTCCTGAAGTGGTGCAACAACACTTTTAGTCCTGTGGGACTGTGAACCGTGTTACAATATTAACAGACAAGTTTGGACAGCCCAAAGGGTAATGCCTTTTTTCCACCTGTTTTCCACTTCGTTGATCAGAGTACAGGATGTAGGACCTGCTTGGATCTGTATCCTTGAATCAATTGGTGTGATTGGATTTAGAACCCCTGTTGGTTTTAATCCAAAGCCTACGGTGCTGTGCAGCAGTTGAGCTTTACCAAGTAGCGTTTAGCTCAAATTGTTTCTTCATTGTGACTTAATATTGGTCATATTGTCCCTCGACAGTATTATTTAAACTTGGTACTTCGTAACTATCATAGATACTGGAATGGTGTTCTTGAATATTGAATTTTCAAAATTGTGATTTGAATTTGGAATCCAATGTTAATATTTGGAAAGAAATACTCTGTGACCAAGTGTATTCAATTGCTGGCGTGTTTGTCCTACCTTGAACAGATTTGCGTACGTGGAGTTTTTAGAGGTTGAAGCAGTGTAAAATGCTGTTCTTCTAAGTGAATCCGAATTGTTTGTTTCGTCAACTCAAGGTTTTTATGCATCCCATACCTACTAATTTCTTTTGAATTGGTGTGAGTCACGGTACTAATTATCTTAAGTTTTGATTCTGCTACGAGATATGAAGAATCACACTGATATTGAACTTATCGTAACATTTGTATTCTTCGTTTTGTGATTCTTAGTTGAAGGCTTTGGTAGGCTGTCCTTTTGAAGTTGTAGAGTATGTTTTTATTGGTTGTCTGTGTCAACGATCCTCTTCACTTCAATGCTTCTGGATGTTCGTGTTTGAACTGGAAAATGACTGAAACATGTGCGCAGGTCACAGCAAAAAGGACGAACGTGCCAGGAATCAAGGGGTTTCGGGGTCCATACATCCCTGGGTACCGTCCCAGGAGGCCTTATGGGTATGTTCTCTATGATACGGGGTGGACATCCATTGTGGATTCTTACTTCCAGTGTGATTATTTTGTATGCAAAGTTTGTCTTCTCTTGATGCTGTAATAGGCTATTAGTTCAGGATGCATTATCTGTTTTTTGCAGTTGATAATCTGAAATGTGGCTAAAACTACTGTAGCCAGCGAAGGCCTCCTGTGCAGATAGATTTCGTAGCAAGAGGAAGGACTGTATCTCATATAGTACTAATTTCTTTTATGTGATGTATCGTGCAGGAAAATACCCAGGTTCAGGAGGCCGATGCGTTATAGACCATATTATTAGACAATTTTTGCTATTGTAACATTGATTTCTGGTTGTACAGTGGTACCACTACACGAATTTAGAAGAGGACTTGTTCGTCTAGTGGCCTTTGCTGGCTGCATTAAGAAATCTCTCTGCTAGTGTCGAGAATTATTTCTCCACTACTCTTTGGAAGAAATCAGAGATTTGAGTGAAAAATTGCTTTCTTGACCAAATTGTTTCTGTGTTCCGATTGACCTTTCTGAAATAGATATGGGAGAATGTGTGGTCGTGAAAAATTGCTTTCTTGACCAAATTGTTTCTGTGTTCCGATTGACCTTTCTGAAATAGATATGGGAGAATGTGTGGTCGAATGGCAAGATCCGTTCTTGTAAAAAAATTGAACCCTGTTTTTAGACTTGCTGTAAATTAAGGATAAATCCAACTCTATGATATGACAATAAAATGTTTGTTACGTGTGTACAGTTAAATTCAACGTTGGTCTCCCGGAAGTGGTAACCAGAGATATTGATTTCACGTGGACCCATCACCTTATGCTGGCACTCGTAAATCTTTTCCTGGTTCATTCTGTTTGTGACCTGAACTGGATGTAAGAGGTGTATGGCAGAACCACCCGTAGCCAACCACTTAAGCGATTCTGTGCATGTTCTGCAGCAGTAGAAGCCAATGTAATTTTTCTGCCCTCTAGAAAGATAGAAATGATGGGCATTATCAATTTTTTGTGATTTTTTCTTTGAATTCAAATTACTATGAGCTTTGGAAGCCAAAAGTTGGCCTCAACCCATACCCAATGTATAGACTCTTCCACTTTTGATCATTCAAGAACTACTTTCTTGCTTACTACATTGGGACATGTATCATGACCTTATTAGTCCTAACCTTAAAAAGGAGAAAAAATCACATTCCAAGCTTTAGTTGGAAATGTGTTCCAACCTTTGGATGGAAATAGTTGCACCCTATAAGTTGAATATGAATCCTTGGTTGGAAATGGGTGGTCCTGTAATAATTAGTGAAAAAACAAATTTGGCTACTTTCTAAATTTTGAAGCTAGTTTGTTCTTTTGACACTATGGCTTACCAATTTGGGGGGTAATTAGCATGTTTTGAGAATAATTTTATAAATTGGTGGTTTAGTCTTTTGATATGTAGATATCCAGATGTATAGGGTTTGTTCCAAGTCAAGGTATACTCTTTTCCTAATTGGGTGTTGGTTGAATCAATTGGCATGCTAATTGGTGGTTGCCCTGATTTCCTATATTATGTTGGGAATTTTATATGTGGAAGCTACCCACTATGGAAGTTGCGTTTTCAATTTGTTTGTGTTTTTTTCCTTGATTTCTATGTTTGTTTTATGTTGATGTTTATATTGATGTTAAATTTGTGGTTTGAGTGATAGAGTTATAGTACAAATTGGATGAGAAGTTGCCAATGAAGTGAATAATGAATATTTTTTTCGATCTAATTGAAAATTAGTCGTCATTGGAAAACCTTAAACCTAATTGGACTGTGCTAAATGTATAATCCGTGAAATACCAAGTGGTTATATGGGGAATTTCATTAAAATGGCGATATTCTGCATGCCATTTACACAAGTCAAGAGTATATATGACAGCGCTTCTTGGCATGTCAACCTCATAGATGTGCCAATTCTGTCCCCAACAAGTCCAAATTGCAACGCAACTCCCATGTTTCTTTATCTCATGCTATCTTTATACTAATTTCTTCCATATTGCAGTCCCCTTTTGTGCCATTTTCACGGAATAATCACCATTTTAATGAAATTTCCCATTTATGTAATGAATTTAATATCAATTAAATTGGATGTGTTAAGAATTGTGAATGTACTGTGGTGTGATGGAATTATTGAATGATCAATTTGGATTTTGTTTACTAGATATGTGTGTTTTATGTGTATGCCTCATTGGATTATGTTTGAGTTGAATTATTATATAAGTGTTAATGATTGATTTGGATGTTCAATCTGTGTTAGCCAAGTTGGAAATTAATCGTGTGTATTAAGAGTTTGTCTTTGAATCCGCATCATAAATTTTTTGAGTGTACTACGTGCTAATTGGAAATGTCTGTTTAATTTCCCTCCATAAGTGTAATTGGATTGTTGTGGGCTGAGTTAACCTGTAAGTGTCTCAGTCTTCTCCTGAATTGGCAATTTGGATAAAACCATTCTAAAGTGCTATTAGGAAGAATATTTTGGAAGTGATATACAAAGAAAAGTTGCAGATTTTGAATTTTAGATTCCATCCATACAGTTAGATTCACTACTACTATCACCAATACTTTTCTATAAAGTTTGGAAGGAAATTTCAAAATTCCTTCAAAATTTGGTTACAAGCAAAATTTGTTGGAATGGATTTGGAATGAGGTTCTCTTAACATGGTGATTTTTTGAGATTTTTGCATTCCTTACATCTATGACCTCATTTTTGCAAATCCACTTTTGAACTAGAGTCAATGCAATTTGACCACTTGACACACTTCCACAATTGTAATTTTAGAAAAAAAAATATGTACTCTAATAACACCAAATCCAACCATTAGATAAGACAACAACTTGATAAAGTATCACCAAAAACAAGGATGACTTTCATCCAAGCGGGAATGAGGAAGAAATAGGAACTTCAATATGTATAGTAAGGTCTACTTCATTTACGAATTTTGGCTCCCCGGCAATTTTCACTAGCAAGTTCCTAAACTTTAGTAAACCATATCATGCTCAAAAATGAATGAATTTTCAAACCGCAAGTTGTGTTGGAATTGTAGAGAAGAGTACTTTATCACCATAACAAATATTTATATGTGAAATTCAAAATTATACAACATTCTGGATGTTTTTGGTACACTATCTATCATTTAGTAGTACCACCTTTTGCCAAAATTTCTGCTCACATTTGATTAGGCATGTTCAAAATGATTGTTTGTAGTTGTTGTAGATACACTTCATTCTATACCACTTGAATTGCTTGCATGATTTCTTGCTTATTCTTCACCCCATTGCAAAAAAACTTTGACTATCTTCCAAAGGATGATAGATATTGTATAAAAGAAATTCAAATTATGGTAAGATTTTGGATTTCACATTTTCACTTGTTATGAAGTTGAAGTGCACTTCATTGAGATTCCAACACAATTTGTGGTTTCAAAATTGGTTTGTTTTTGAGCATGCTAGAGCTTCCTAAAGTTGTTGAACTTTGTAATGAAAACTGATTGAAAAATTTGTAAATGAAGTAGACCTTACTGTACATTGTCCAAAAAATGGACGTTGGAGTGCTCCAGGGTTAAATTTGTAAGGGTGTTGTTGGTTTGTGCTTGTTAGTTCTGTTCAAGTTGGCTTCGTTGGCTTCCGTGAGTGTGTTTAAGATGAGTGTGAGCGGGGTAAGAATCTGTGTGACATCTTATCAGAGGGATTTGTTGTTTGCTATAAGTTATATTATCAGTGTTATAAAATTGTTTAATTCAATTGAATGTGAAATTTGGATGTTATGGTGGAATGCTAAGTGTTTTGAATTAAATTCATTGAGTGTGGATCTGATTTGTATAAAATGATGGATAGTCAAGAAAAAGAGGATGATTTAAGTTGATGTGAAGAACATGAAACGCAAATTTCCCTAAAAGTGGAATTGCTACAAAGTTATTATTATATTGTTTGTAATTTTAATTTTGATGAATATTAATTAAATGCGTAAGGAAGAGATGAAGCTATTTGGAGCAATTTGAAAAGTTGTTAAGATCAATTTAGTAATCCAACCACGTGTTGTGAAGCCAATTCAGAGCAAAGGTTGATAGCTGTTAAAGCTAAGTGCTATTTGAAGAAAGGTAATTAAAAAAAAGAAATAAAGGAGAAAGATAGAGGGAGATAAAATTGGAGAAAAAGCTAAAGACAATAATAAAGAATAAAAGATTTAAAAGTGCAATTAGGGAGCATCTAATTCCTTTTGGCCTTTAAGAATGAAGAGAATAAATTCAATAATTAGCATATTGTGTGAGGAATGATCAAATATCCTATTTGAAAGAATATTCTCCATTTTGGTGTTTAGACATGGCTAGAATTATATTAGCAACCTATTGAATTGTCTCCCCAAACAAATTTAAATACTAAACAGGATTGAATTTCCAAATTGGTTATCAATCTTCTTTTATAGGTCCTACCATATTAGAATTTGAAATTCAAAACAATGAAAGTTCAAGTCTTTTAACAAGAAAAAATGTCATTGCTATAATATTTTTAAGTAACCAATGAAAAAATCCAATTAATTTGAAATTTACCCACATATCATGAAGTACAAATAGCAATGAAGAATGGTGTGAAAAATCCTTGATTAATTATTGTATTTTTCACACCCAAACAACCCTTGGTGAATGGTGATGACCTTCAAGTCAAATTATCACCATCAAGCTAAGTGTAGACATTATAATAATATTTATTGATAAAATTTTGATAATCTTTATGTGCAAAAAACATTTTATCTACATGTATTAATTTCTTTGAATTTTTGGTAGCAAAATCAAAATCTTGTGAAATTTTTTAAGAATAATCAATGTTTTTATAAAATCACATCAATTATTTATGTACTAGAATAATCCATGATTTTTATTAGAAGTGAAGGTTAGAATGAAAAACAATATCTTGGAATTCAAAAAATTTTAAATCATTTTCAAAGAAAAAAAGACAAATGAAATACTCTTAGTGTAGTCTAATGTGCATTCTAACACATAGAACGTGCATATAAAAAATACTTAAATATGAAGTAGAAACAAAACATGTGAGAAGGAGCATGAGGTTTATGGTATGACATCCACGTTATTTCCGTTGGAGTTGTCTTCGGCAGCATGAAACTCACCTAAAGTAGACATACCTAAAAGTAATACTTGTTCAAGATAACGTGATGTGCGTATTGTTTAGAAAACCAACAAAATTAGTTTCGTATTTTTTTGAGATTGTACAAATATAATACAAATTTGTGGAAACAAGTGCATAGATGCACTTACTACAAACCATAGACTAATACACAAGTGGTCATGGAAACATCCAAAAGCAAGAGATCAAAAGCTTGTTTCATGCATAGGAGATTGGCCAATGCAAAATCCATCCTCATAACCATGACAACTTTTTGTAACCCCACCTATTTATTTTGCATCTAGTTGTCCTTGGATGTAGGTCATTTTTTAGATGTTACTAAACAACTCATGTTACTTTAAGGTGCATCTACCTTATCTCAAGTTGCATTTCTTTCCTTTGCTCATCTCCTCACTTTCAAGGATTAGGGTAAGAGAATCTATACTTGAGTTTTGGTATATTGATTTTTGGTTTTGTTGCCAGTAGTGACAAAATCCATTTCAAATCGAATGTTTATGAGTGTGTGCGTTTACTACAATCAAAAACTCCAAAGAGTGCATTACTCTAATGCAAATGGAAAGTAAAAAAGGACAAGCAAGGCAAAAGTGAGAAGCAAAGAAATGAAAACTTCACACACAAAATCTTCTCTACGACCATTCTTCACTCCATTCTTTCCTCTAGAAGAGAATAATCCCTATTTTCAATCTATAGAGAATAGACCTTCTACAAGCCTCCACAAGCCAACAAGAGATTGAATGTCACATCTTTATTATCTAAAGATTGAGAATGGGGAGAAGGTGTGACAATTCCTAATGTGCTTGGAAAAGACAAAGATCAGATGAGGTCTCATGTAGATACAACATCATTGCCACCATTGCCCCCCCCCCAAAAAAAAACAAAAAAAAAGCTAGAGCACATATGACAAGTGCCACACAACCTTCTCGGACCATGGCAATTGATCTAATTATGGTACTTTGTCTTATATTCTAGGTTAATCCTACTTGAGTCTCGCCAATCCTTGATGGTCATCCTTGGTTGCAACTAATGTAAGATTCATTGATTTATTTTTAATGTGTGTGTGACACTAATTTACCAAACTAATACTATTTTTAATTAGTACAAGTTGAAATATTCTAGTATTGTACCAATTTCTAGAAAAACAAAATTTTGTTGTGATACTAATTTTTCATCAATACTAATTTCTTCCCCTAATTTATGAGGACAAATTAGTTTAATTTGTCCTAATTTAGAGTAGAATGATGTCCTAATTTCAAGGGTTAGGAACTCATTGGAGATTTAACTTTTAAAGCACCAAACTACATTTTTTGGCATTATAGTAATTTTGAATAGCTTACTATAAATGGAATTTTTTAATTTATATTTTTTACACAACATGTGCCCGAGGAGTAGCTTCAAGGAGAAACAATTTTTTTTTAATTCTCCTTAAAATCATATGATGAAAACTGTTTATTACAACACTACAACAATTGGAATTGGTATTTTTCAATTCTATAATTAAATCCTTAACAATTTAGTATTTTGAAACATTCTCAACTTCTTTCTACTTACTCTATATTTCCTATATGTTGTACAATTCCAAACGATCTAAATTTTTTCAAGCATGTAGCCAACTTGCCTTTAAGAATGAATCCAAAGAAGCACCACCAACATGGACATTTATTCATACATATGTGACCTTGTGAAGTACACCTACCCAATTTTTCACAAGGACCCCCAATTTTTTTTGCTCGTTTTTTTGTCACTTCAAATGCTAATATCTTACAATCGTGCTTACAATCTACATGGTGAAAAATTCCGAAATTTTTTCCACAACTTCTCAAAAATTCATATTAGAAGATCCTATGGTTATATATATATATATATATATATATATATATATATATATATATATATATATATATATATATATATATATTCAAAAATGTATTTTTTCCTAAAATTTGGTACTTGTACTAGAAATGGTGGTTTTGGAGCGTTTTTTATGAAGACATAGTTAAAAACATTTAGGGGTTAATTTCCTAAACTTATAATATTCAATTGTATTATGAATGTTAGATTAAAATGAAGTATGTCTTACCATCTTTAAGAATGCAAGTTTAAGAGCTATGAGCATATGCCTTTTGAGCTAGAAATGTCAACTAAAAAAAAGCTTTGAATTTTTGAGGCCCATAGTGAAAAAATCAAAGACAATTTCAAAATTTTATTATTTATAATAAAATCTTAGCCATATTACTGTAGACCTATGACTATAAGAGCATGCCAACAATTGGCTTGACATTTTGGTATGCAAAAATTTTAATCCACCTCAAGCCCCATGTTTTCTCTTCTTGTGAAAATATTTACTCAAGTTCAAGCTTTTGAAGGAATCCCAAGGAAAAACAAATATTTTAGACATCCAATGGAGGGGTTATGTGATAAGCACTACCTCGCAACATATACAAATTTTTAGTGTGTTCCAACCCCTAAACCCTCCAAGGGGCTTCTTAGTGCCCAAAGTTTTTTTGAGGAGTGATGGAGTTACAATACACACTTATATACCAAAAAAATTAAAAAAGATAAAATTGAAATAAAGAGTTTTGAGAGTCCCCAATCCCAACCTCCCAAATGGCCTCTTCATACCAAAAGGGGTTGTTGGAGGTGACAAAGTCCCTCAGTTTTTGTTTTTTTTTTAAATTGAAGAAAAAAGGTTTGAGAGTTCCAAGCCCTAGAACCTCTAAAGGGCCTCTCAAAGTAAAGAAAAAAAAAAGCTTTTTTTTTGTTCTTTTTTCAATAAATTTGAGAGTCCTAACTCGAGACCTCCCAAGGGACCTTTTGGTATTGAGATTTAAAAAATAAAATAATTTTTTTGAGAGTCTCAAACCCCAAATTCCTTAAAGGGCTTTTAGAGGGCGGTCAAGTCGCATTCAAAAGAAAAAAAGTTTAGAAAATTATTTAATTTTTCTTTGAGAATCCCAACCTCTAAACCTCCCCTAAGGATCTTCTCAATGTCAAAAAGGGTCTTTGATTCTTTGGGGGTGATGGAGTTGCAACTAAAAAGAAGAAAAAAGAAAAAATAGTCTTAAATTATAGACAAGTTGTTTGGAGAACATTTGTGGTGTCCCAACCATATTCCAAACCAATTGACATGTTCTCTTTAAGTCTACTAGTTGTAAAGATCCTAAATTCCTAAACCATGATTATATAGTAGGTTCAAAATCCAAACAACTTACTAAATACCTCACAAATTTGAGACTCCTTGGTTGTCATGCTCACAAAATAGTACTCCGGTATTGATGAGTACCATAGAATAAGGTAAACCAACCTATGACAGGCAGATTGACTGGTTTACCTTGTTGACATATTTGAAATTTGAATTTTTTTCCATATACAGGCAAACATGAGAAATGGGGAGAGTAACTGAAATTTAATTTTTTTTTTGACAAAGTATGAATTTGTTACAAATTTTTGAAGTGAACTGGCTAAATGGTTCAAAAAGGTCTTTAGACTATCTCCAAATCCATCAATAACTATACCCATGGTGGTCATTAAACCACCTAATGCAATTATAATATTCCTTAACATGGTTGAAATATTTTTTAACATGGACATGACATAAAGGAATAAAAAAAGATAATTCATGTAATGAATTACACTAAAAAGGTGCAAGTTTCTAAAATAGTCTTTAACATCTCCATCACCATCACGCAAAACATTGATTTCAGTCATTAACCTACCTAATGAAGTGTTGTTTACATTAATTAGAAAAAACTTGACATAAATTGATGGAAAACTGTGATGGGTTGTTTTATAGATGTCTGTAAGGGAGTTGTTTGTCATACCTTAACTGTATGGGTGGAGTTCATTCCCCTTGACACGGCGGTTTCAGTCACGCGTGGGCCAGCGGAATCTTCGTTTCATACTAGGTCTGCAAGAGGTCTGCAGGAGGTCTGCACTAGGCCGCCCACACGTCTGTATTCCATTGCTGGAATCAGTGGAATGTCCACTGTGTAACAAACTCTCTGTGTAACAAGTCTCCGAAAGCCCAATTGTTCAACGTGCGTGTCTGTGTGGACTTGCCCCATATTGGAGCCCTGTCAAGTTCCTTCAAATACCAACGCCTGCGCTTCATTCCCTGCAAACCCAGCAGGTCTCTTCTTTTCAGGGGGATCCCTCACTCCGTTGTGTGAAGGTTCGTTCCAGGGGATGGCAAATTTGATTTCAGAATCCGAGTTTCACTTTGTTTCAAGAAGTGGTGTGAAGATCTGCTGGCACTCTGGAATTTGACTTTAGTGGTGGGAATGGAGGGTGTGAAGTTTCGAGTGGTTTTGTTCTCGTTGTAGTTTATTGAGCGAGGAAACAGAGTGGTGTCTCTGCGAATGTAGCGATGCTGAGTTGCCCGGCCTAGAGCGAATTGCTGCTTTGCCTCCGGCACAATTCTACCATGATGACGAGACATGCGAATTCTTGCAGGTCGCTTTATCAATTGCAGGGTCGGAGAGCAACAGGGGTGCTTCTCATGTTGTTATTGTCGGTAGTAAGCGTGGATGCTGCTTACAGAGGAGTTGGGACACGGGACCGTGGCGTGTCTTTTTACTGTGAGGTGTCTATTGTCGGTGCCTCCCCGAGAGTGAAGGTTTGGGTGGGTACATATCGTACGGAGGTGCTTGCGGCTTTAGCTTGTGATGTTGCGCTCTTTTACACAAACAACCCTTCTAAGGCGTTCAATTTAGAGTACTCAGAGGATGCTATATTTCGGAACTGCAAGCCCAGGTCCGCTTACGACAGCCTCAATGATTGGGAAGAGAGGAAAAGATTCATCAAGGCTGAAGTAACTGCCCTGATGAACTTGATGTCCTCTGAAAACCTCGCTCCAGTCTTTCATTGGGAGGATGTGGCTGCACCACCATTAGTTCCAGTACGCCAAAGATCTGGCGATGTTGCTTGGACAATTGTTGAACACTTTCGTAACGAGGCTGATGAGTTAAGAGAATTCATGGCATGGTTGATGCGTCTCTCAAATGCCGCGACACAATCAACACACAAGGTAATAGCTCTAGTTAGTTCACCAAGAACTACGTATTCATGTCCTATTCCGTCGCCTTATAACATATGAGCAGTTAGTTGATTTTTGAATTTGTGGGTTCTTTAGTCACACGAAGTACTTGAATTTTGGTAGTATGGGCCAGAAATTTAAATGACATTCGAGATATCCTTTACTTCATAGCCGAAAGAACTCTGAGAATTCTCGCTTGGACTCGTCCCCTTCTTTTTTACTGACACAGGGACAGCAACTTCCCTTTGCCCTACTCCAGGACAACTCTAATATACTATGGGTTGTGTGACAGGGACATGTCCAGACGTTTTTGCAACAACAGAGCGAGGAGACGATATCTCAATCGGATGTAGAAGAAGCTCTGCCTGTCGGAGGTGAGCAGTTCTTAGATGCGGACCGTGTTACGTTGCTTCTGGATTCTGTTGAAGCTCGGTCAGGCGGTGCTCTGTGGCTGACTCTTATCGCCAGCATCTTGCCCTTGCTATTCCAAATCTTCACAGTAAGCAATGCCTGCAATATCAATGATACATCTATCAATGCCAATGAGGCATCATTTACCGAGCAGGAAAGGTGCCAGAGCAGGGCGGAATTTGCTACTAAGAGGCAGAAAGTTAACCAACCCTCGAGCTCCATCGAGTTATATCCAGGTGAGAAATTTTTTTGGTGACTTCGAAGTAAAGAGTGAAGTCTTAGACTTACGTTGGTGTTCAAGTGGTCTTTGGAGAATTTCACACGTGATCTATGCACTATTCGAGTTATCTTGTGAATATTTTCCACTTGTTGATCCAATATTGATGTTGCAGATCAAGAAGATTTGTTCAAAACGTGGAGGACGCTGCACAGGCTAGATTTTAGAGGTCTATCTCATTTCAAAGTTTTGTCAAGAACCTGTAAGAACTACGTAGAGAGTGCGGCCTTCCGTCAGTCGCGGGCAGAAGTTTCAGAAGGCTCATTCACGGCGATCACCTACTACATTAAACATAGAGCGTGGCAATGTAGTGGATACGATTTGCTTACCAAGTCGTGGAGAGCATTGCCACCACTTTCGTACCTTCCACCTCCAGATGTCGATCTTTTCAAGGAGTATTTGGTGTGCGGCCATGGCGGCCTCATGTGTGCTGAAGTTTCAAAGTCGCCCAAGAAAGGAGAATTCGTGGTGTTCAACCCCTTGACGGGAGAGAAAAAAGCTCTGCCACCACTGCTGTTTCCAAGAAACCCAGTGCTCGTTCATATCGTGGTCAGCTCTGCACAGAAATCCTACAAAGTGATAGTTGCTGGGAGCTCGACCGCAAGTGATGAGCATCTGTCTCGAAAAATGGAAGTTTTTGATTCATCCACACTAGAGTGGAAATCCACATTAGACATACCGGGACCGACTTTTGGGCTGAACGAGTACCAGACTGGTGTGTGTCTGAACGGAATCCTCTTCTTCATCTCGTTTTTGGCAGATGCTTGCCGCAGGGGTGTGGTAGCATTTGATGTTGTCGAAGGGGAATGGTTGACGAACTTGACTTGTCCAATCCCGTTCTCCTCGTCCTCAAACACCTTACAACTTGTCGAGAGCGATGGGAAGCTGTACCTATTCTCTGAGCAGGAGCGAGGCGCGATTGTGGAGCATTGCATCGACGAGATGGAGTTTCCTAACCCTAAAGCAGGAGTAATGTCGTGTCAGTGGAGAAATGTGGTGCGGATGAGCACGTCGTGTAGACGAGGGCTTCTCGTATATCCTGAGTACACATGTGTCGGATTCGGGGAAGGAAAGCTGTCTATCTTCAATACGCTCGACCGAGATGGTGTGGTGTACGACATGCGAGACGGAAGGCAGTGTGAGGTGTTAGAAAAACCGCCCGCAGATCAAAAGGGTGACAGCTTCTTCAGCTTGAATCCGGCATCGTTCACAATTCAACCGAGCTTTGATAGTGATCCGAGTTAAGTACCAGCACTGAGTGTTGATGCAATCTCGCTGAACCGAGACGGCCATTCTAGTGATTTGCCCTGTCAGAATATTGCGGAGTTTGAGATGTTTTGCAGTAACTGATTTGTATAAACCTGGCGAATTGGTTAACATCTTTCCTATTCGGCTTTAGCAACCGGAATAATTGCAGAGGTAAGTAAGTGACGAATTCTAGTATGCGAGTACCAGAGAAATGCACATCCAATGTGTGATATTGTAGATGAAAAGAGATTTTAACTGTACATGGAATGGTTGTACATACTGTAAATGAATTGTTAAACAAACTCATAAAGCTCTTACGTATGACGAGAGTGTCTGCCCATAGCTGAGGCTAGTTCTCGTGCTGTCAAATCTCTGGCAGCATTGATTATGTCTTGTCCACCGAAAGTTAAACCTGCTGCAAACAATCGAAGGAGACTATCATCGAAACCTTGCTTTGCTTTAGAGCGATGATGATTGGTTATTATGTCGTTTATGGAAATGAAGTACATGTTCTGCATCGGAATGATGTGAACAGAATCAAGGTGCGATTCCTACACTAAGCAAATCCAGTGACTTCATGTTTTCGAACAGCCCTGACAAACAGATATTGAGCACAAAGGTACCTAACCAAGCTATTGTTCAACTTTGAAGAAAACATGGCGACGAGATGAGAAACATGATTCAGATTTGGAAACTCGCAACTCGAATTTGTCCCAGCCGATGATCTCAGCTGCAGAGACACACTATCACTCGTTCAGCAACAATCTCAAGTCATTAGTACCGCTCTGAGATAATTTGTACCAATTACATAGAATTTGACTAATTTAGTAAACATGCATATGACGGTGCATGTAATCCTGTTCCACATACCTGTTACCACATAACCATATAACTAGAAATATCCCTACAAATATGACTCGAAAGATCGCCGCACTAGAAACAGCCCTCCAGAAACGCACTGACGAACTGTACAATATTCTACACAGGTAAGCACCATATCCACGATGATGCTTGGTGCACACGCCGGCTCCGGAAGGCCACTTGTAATTCGATCGCCTTCAGTAATCTGCGCCAGAACTCCCACTCCCTCCCAGCAACAAAGCGTTCTGTGCATTCAACTCTGTTACAGAATCAACATCTGAAGAACAAGCATTAAATATCTTCGGTAATGCCTTTAAGGAGATAGTGCTCTCTCTCTCTCTCTCTCTCTCTCTCTCTCTCTCTCTCTCTCTTCCAAGTCAACCGTAAATCACGCTTCTAAGATAGATTGTGAACATTAAGACGCAATCTCAACCAGCAAGCTAAGGCTGTCTTAAAAAAGAGATCCTATCCTGGATTTGGAAAGCATAATAATGTTACCACTTCCCTGCACATCAACTACAAATCCAATTCGGTGCCTTTGCAATTATTAAACAACTTATATCAAGCAACTGATCGCCGTGAAAGTACCATTGAAAAACAAAAGTCAAGTGAAGGAAATCAATACTCTCACTGAAATTCTTGCAACCTTTGGACAATATTTTGAAACGAAACAGATCTTCCAACCGTAGTCTTGAGAGAGCATTTTCTGTAGTCAGAAACCTCCGTCCTACAATTGTTTTCTCCCTATCCGCTTCAATCCACTCTCTATACGGATGATAAGAAAATTCGCTATTACGGAAGAGGCAAATGATCCTAAGCATTAACCTCATCAATGCACTTCTCCTCTCTCTATCATACTCACAAATACTGACCTCCAATGTCCAGTTCTTGCTCTATCTGGACTCATAATTGCGAATAAGGATGATAGTCTACCACCACTTCTTCTAGCCTGGCATTGATTCACTCAAGCGGCATGTTCAATAGCACTCTCTCACTAAGCCTCCTGGTCTTAAATACATGCGAACTGCCTCCTGGAATCTATTTCCAAACACATGTTCAGGACCGTCATCGCTCCAGCCTTCAGGAGAGAAATTCCAGAGCTGAAAGATCTATTTCGTCTCAGAAAATTGTGAAATAGTTGTCCCAGACAGGAACGCCATAGCCGAAGATTTGAACGGGCTGCAAAGCTGATCTAGGACGGAGGAGGAGAGTGCGGCAACGCCAAGAGCTGGGTGGTGCGAGAGAAAAGAATGCGGGAAATTCTTACAGACAGAAACGAATGTGGCTACCACCAAGTTTGTATGAACTTTTGACATGTGACTTTCGAGGCCTGCTGGTGCATTCACACCATGGAGACGTAACTTAACCCGTTTAACCCATTTGTTTTCTTTTCAACAAGCGGCCAAATTGCACCATGTCAAATTAAATCTCTACTTTTTGCCAAATAAAAAATAGTCTTCATTAGGAAAAACAAATTCCATTTCTATTTAAGATAGGGATGAAGTCACCAATTTTGGATGAAAAAAATGCATGAATAGAATTGAAACTAATTGTTCTTTTGGCTTAAATGGGGAATTTCATTAAAATAGCGATGTTCCATGTGCCATTTTCACAGTGTGCCGTTCCCACAGTTTAGACCGGGCGGTCTAAAATCTACTAGTGTCTTAAATTTGTGAACTCTATATCACTATTAGATGTATTAAATCTAGGAAAGATGTAGATTTTAGACCAATCGGTTTTTAAAATCTACATATTTCTTAGATTTTAGATATCTAATAATGGTATAGATTTCAAAAATCTAAAACACTAGTAGAGTTCAGACTGCCCGGTCTGAACTATAAAAATGTCAAAGTCACAGAATAATCGCCATTTTAATGAAATTTTCCATTTAACCCCTAATGACCCAAAGGGAATGTACTTTCAAAATGGACCAAAACTACCAAGAATTAGAGCAATTTTTTTGCTCAATTTTTTTTGAGATCAGATAGAATATAACCATATGGTCTCAAAGTTCACATTGAGAGTGAGAACCTCAAAAAAATTTAGATTATTTAACCCCATAGTGTAATAGATATTTAGGTTTGAAGTTTTATTTGGATCAATGAAAAAATAAGTCAATACACTTTGAAGGAGCATATCTTAGTGGGAATATTTTGAAATAATGCCTTGTAAAATTTTACGAGGCAAGTGCTAGTAAACATTCAAATATTTAAAAATTTTGAGTTTTCCTCTAAGGTAAAGAATTACATAAGACTTGATGAAGTCTAGCCCTAGTCCTCCAAAAATTATGGTAGCATAGAGCCTCCCTCCTAACAAACATCATGAAGTCTAGGAGTTACTTGTCTTGACTTTTTGGTGTCAATTGTGGTACCTTAGGGCAACTTTCTATAGACAAAAATTAGCAAAAAAGACAAAAGAAATCCCAAAATTCTATATAAAAGTATGCAAGGTTTGCATGAGGAGCATTGCAATTGTTGGTTGCAACACAATTTTAGAAAGATGTTTGTTTAACACCTAAGTGCCTAGCCTGTATTTGCTAAAATCTAGACCCTTCTCAATTCATTTCAATCAAACTATCATGTAAAATGAGATCCACATAAATAATTGTACTAATTGATAGTGAGATAGGGCCAAAGCTATAGGGAAAGGGACACATCCTTTGTCCATACCAGTGAAAAGATTATAATGGTCAAACAAAGAGATCTTTGAGTTTTGAGAGGCCATATTTGAGGTGGTGGGGTACTTAGGGATTAACTTTCAAACATCAAGGAATCTAATTTTAACATTGGACTTGAAATTTTTGGTTGCATTTTGTTTGACAACAAGGCAAAAACATAGTATGGGAATAAACCCATTTTTGACCACCCTCCCCCTTTTTCTATAGCATATATAGGGGGGTGTATTTTTGTGCAAGTACAAAATGAGTAAGTAACCACGAATGGTACATTATGATTGAGCTACAAGAAATATCAGCCCTTGGTTGGAAATATGATGACCTATATGACTAGTATGGTAGAACCACCTATTACCAACCAAGGACCCATATCTAACTTGTAGGGTGTAACTATTTCCAACTAAGGCTGGAACAAATTCCAACCAAAGCTTAGAATGTATTTTTCTTCTTCAAAGTTGGGACTAATCAAATCATGACACATGTTCCAAAATAGTGAGCAGGAAAGTAGTTCTTGAATGATTAGAATTGTAAGACTCTACATATTGGTTATGGGTTTCGACCAACTATCAGCTTCCAAAATTCATAGTACTTTCAATTCAAAGCATAAAATTACCAAAAAATTGCAAACCCTGTGATTTCTATCTTTCAACATAGTAGAAAATTTACATTCCCTTATACTGCTCTAGAACATATGTGGAATTGTTGAAGTGGTCGACTATGGGTAGTTCTACCATATGGGATGAACATATTTTTCACCTAGAAAATGCATGGTAATTTTTTTTTGGAAAATAAAATTCTAAAAAATTATGGTCAATCCTCTCGAAATCTATTTATGCATATAGGGAGATTTTTCTACTCATCAAACTTGTGCTTTAGATATGGTCAATTGCTTAAGTGGTTAGAAATGGATTGGCTCCCTTACTCACATATAGTAGAAGTGAAAGCATCATGAAATTCTATGGAGGCAATTTTGATTGTGAAAAACTTACAATCCTTTTTAATTCCAAAACAACTTGCCGAAGTTTGTTGTTAGATGAACAAACTTCAAGTATTGTACCAATGGGCACTATGGAATGTTGTATTGTATGGATGGAGTTCATTCCTCTGAACGTGGCAGTCATTCTCTTTCAGTCATGCATCGCGGGAGCCAACACAATCTTTGTTGCATATGAGGTCTCCAAAAGGTCTGCATGAGGCCGCCTACACATCTATATTACATTGCTAGAATCAATGGAATGTCCTCTATGTAATAAACTCTCTGTATAACAAGTCTCCAAATTCTTGAACGTGTGATACTATTGTTTCGTGTATTGTTTGTGGCTACTTGCTCTATATTTGAGCTTGGCCCCGTGTGGGGTTGAATCCTTCAAATACCAATGCTTGCCATGCACTTCAATTTATCCCCTGCAAATCTCATAGGTCTCTTAATTGGGCAAGGAATCCCTCACTCCACAGTGTACAGGTACGCTCCAAAGGATGTATAGTCAATTTCATTTCAGAATCCAAGTTTTACTTTGATTCAAGAAATGGTGTGAAGATATATGTGCTGTTGTTGGCATTTGGGAATTCGATTATAGTGGTGGAAATGGATTGGACAGTGTGAAGTTTTGAGTGGTTTTGTTCTTGTTGTGGATTATTGAGCAAGGAAATAAAGCGGTGTCTTTGCAAATGTAGTGCTACTAAGTCACTTGGCCTAGAGTAGATATATTGTTGCTCTGAATCTAGCATAATTCCACCATTATGACAAGACTTGCAAATTCTTGTAGGTCGCTTCATCAATTGTAGGATCGAAGAGCAACAATAGTACTTTTCATGTTGTTGTTCATGGTAGTAAACGTGGATGTTGCTTATAGAGGAGTTGCAACATGGAGCCACTAGTAGAAAATCAGTGACCAAATCAACAAATAGTCAACAATTTTCTGTTAACTTGGATACTGTATTGTCCATTTTCACAAATTTTTGTTGATTTTGCCCAAATTAACAAAATGGTCACATTATTTTTGTTGATTTGGATAGTGCAACTAAAATCAACAAAATTTTGTTAAATCTTTTGGAATCTTTTAGAATCTCCTGGAATCTCTTGGAATCTCTTGGAATCTTTAATTGTACAATGTAGATTTTTTTTAAAACTAACATTAACAATTCGGTATTTCTTAATGTCAGCATACTTCAGGTCCGGTTTTGACTTAATAAATGACCTTTTTTCAAGAAACTTTGAACTAATAAAAGTTGAAAAATCAAGCCAACTTTCACCTCCAACAATCCGTTTGAGATTACGATCCTCCAATCAAAAGTTATGGACAAAAATCAGAGAGGGGTGAAAATGAATCATTTTTTTTACATTTTTAAAACCCCTCTCTGATTTTTGTCCATAATTTTTGATTGGAGAATCGAAATCTCAAAAGGATTGTTGGAGGTGAAAGTTGGCTTGATTTTCCAACTTTTATTAGTTCAAAGTTTCTTAAACAAAGGTCATTTACTAAGTCAAAACCAGCCCTGAAGTACGCTGACTTTAAAAAACAATGGGAAAAAAATGAAAAATTAAACAAATAAGATTTTATATACACTTTAAACATGTATATGTATAAGTGGTGCATTGGTTTGAGTCTTGGGCCTCAACCATGAGGTTCAAGGTTCAAACCTTGATGGCAATGTTTGACACGTGAATTGCCAACGTGGCATTTGGATTGTCCACGTGGCATTCAAGTAGCTTGTGTGGCATGCCACGTGGATAGTTGGGGGTGCCTACGTGGCATTGCCATGTGTCACTTTTATTCATTTTTTTTCAAAAAAAAATAATTAAAAAAAATAATGTGACCAAATTAACAAAAAAATTAACACTTTTTTGTTCTAAAACAACATTTTTTTGTTAGAAATTCAACACTTTTTTGTTCTTAAACAACACATTTTTGTTCAAAAATCAACACTTTTCTGTTCAAAAGTGCCCAAATCAACATGTCCAAATTAACAAAAAAAATCAACACTTTTCTGTTGATTTTTGTTAATTTGGTCACTGTATTTTTCTACTAATGAGCTGTAGTGTGTCTTTTTACTATGAGGTATATTTTATTGGTGTCTCCCTAATAGTGAAGGTTTAGGTGGGTACATATTGTACAAAGGAGCTTGTAGCTTTAGCTTGTGATGTTGTGTTCTATTACACAAGTAGGCCTTCTAAGGCGTTCAATTTAGAAGACTTAGAGGATTTGATAAATCTGAACTACAAGCCTAGGTCCACATATGATAGCCTCAACGATTAGAAAGAGAGGAAAAGATTCATCGAGGCTGAAGTGAATGCCTTGCTATACAAAATATCCTCTCAAGACTACAATATAGACTTTTGTAGGGAGGATGTAGATGCACCACCATTAGTTCTAGTACGCCAAAGATTTGTTGATGTTCCTTCATTTGCTTGCACAATTGTTTAACACTTTTGTAACTAGGCTAAGTAGTTAATAAGAAAATTCATAGAATGGTTGATGCGACTCACAAATGACCCAACACAATTAACACACTAGGTAATAGCTCTCGTTAGTTCACCAAGAACTATGTAGTCATGTCCTATTCCATTGCCTTATAATATATGAGCAGATAGATGATTTTTGAATTTGTAGGTACTTTAGTCACACGAAGTACTTGAATTTTGGTAGTATGGGCCAGAATTTTAAATGACATTCAAGATATCCTTTTACTTTATATTTGTATAAACTAAAAGAATTTCCCGCTTGGACTTGTCCCCTTCTTTTTAACTTACACAAGGACAACAACTTCCCTTTGCCCTACTCCATAACAACTCTAATATACTATGGATTGTGTGATTGGGACATATCTAGACGGTTATGCAACAATAGAGTGAGGAAACAATATCTCAATCGGATGTAGAAGAAGCTCTACTTGTCGAAGGTGAGTAGTTCTTAGATACAATGCGGGGACATGTCCAAACGGATATGCAACAACTAAGAGAGGAGATGGTATCTCAATCAGATATAGAAGAAGCTCAACATTTCAATGATGAGCAATTCATAGATGCAACCCAGGTTTTGCTACTTTTGGATTCTTTTGAAGCTCGACCAACTGGTGTTCCTTGGTTGACTATTGTTGCCAGCAGCTTGCCCTTGCTATTCCAAATGTTTGCAACAAACAATGCTTGTGACATTGAAGATACATCTAGCACGACCAATGAGGCATCATTTACCAAGAAGGAAAGGTACTAGAGCAGGATGAAACTTGCTATTAAGAGGCAAAAAGTTAACCAACCCTCAAACTCCATCGAGTTAGATCTAGGTGAGAAATATTTTGGTGACTTTGATGGAAAGTGTGAAGTTTTCTTACATTGGTGTTCTTTTCTCTTTGGAGAATTTCAAACTTGATCTCTGCACTATTTGAAATCAAACTATATTTCAAGCTATCTTGGAAATATTTTCTACTTGTTGATACAAAGTCAATGTTGCAGAATAAGAAGATTTGTTCATGGCGACCCCTTTGGATGTTAAATATGAAGTATGGAAATGTACTGGATATGATATGGGTTCCAATAAGTGGAAGAAGTTTCCACCATTTTTGTTTCTTTTGGATCTAGATCTAGATCCTTTAAAGAAATACTCCATTTGTGGCCATGACAACTTGATGTGCGTGAACATTTCTACTGTGGGAGCAGAACTTGTAGTTTTCAATCCTTTGATGGGGAAAAAAAGACCATTGCCACCTCTGCTATTCCCAAGACATCTAGTGTTTTTGCTCATGTTAGTTGATTCTGCAACAAAGTCTTATAGAGTGATAGTTGTTGGAAGTTCGCACTTAGATGAGGAGCATCTGTCGAAGAAAATGGAAGTGTTTGACTCAAAGATATCACAATGGAAAGAAATGCACGACCTACCAAGGCTAGAGTTTGGACTTAACAATTACTAGGCAGGCGTATGTGCAAATGGAATATTATACTTCATCTTGTTTCTAGAGGGTGATGGTAGTAAAGGTGTTGTGGCTTTTGATGAGGAGAATGGGAATTGGTTGCTGAACATGACATGTCCAATCCCGCATTCCCATTCTTGGAAGATATTTCATCTAGTTGAGAACAACAGAGAATTGTACCTGTTCTATGAGCAAGAGGGCAAGCCATAGAACACGCATTGCATCAATGTGCTTGAGATATTGAACTCCACATCTGAGGAAGTGAGCTGCCATTGGAAGAATGTGGTTACAGTGATCTATGGACAAAGATTCAAAGGATACCCTAAGTATATGTGTGTGGGATTCGGGGAAGGCAAATTGTGTATCTTTGACACTGTCAAATGCAAGGTTGTGGTGTATGATGTGCAAAGCGGGAAGATGTTCGAGGTTTAAGAGTCATTCCGGAATCAAAGATTGGTTTTCCATGCCTTAAATCCGCTCCATCCGTTCTTGCAATAGTTAGGGAAATCCAATAGAGTACTATACAACAAATCTAGAAAGACTATTCAGTCACTATGAATTGTCTCAATTTCATTGGAGTTAATTGGAGTTATCATGTGCCAAGTGATGAACCTAGAAGGCAAGGTGAAATAGTAGTGTCGAATAGTGAAACAAAGAGGTTAGGATTGTTAGTGATCTTCCTTAAAGACTTCCAAGGGCTCTTGGCTATGTTACCAATATTTTGTCTTGCTATTTGGATGGGAAATTCAAGTGTAGATATGAAAGGTGTCATGGGTCGCTTGTCATTTAGATGAATATTGTATTGGAAAGAAAGTATTCGGGATGAAGCAGGCACTTTGTATTTGGGGTGATTTTATTCAAGCTTGTGAATTATGTATGATTGTTAGTGCATGTTAATAGAATTGCAAAATCAACTTATGAGCTAGAAGATAATTGAGGATTTCTTTATGTGGTTTATTTTACTACTAAGTTATATGTACAAGGGAGATTGAGCATTTGTTGTGGAGTTCTATTGTACCATCACAAAGTTTAAACCCTATGGTTTGCCAACAATTATATCATGTGGTTATCATTGTTTCATGGGTTTGCACATTAATCATAATTTATCACATTATTACAATGCATTACTTTGCATCATAATGCATCATTAAATATTTGCATCATAATTACTTCGCATCATCAAATTATTATTATACAACATCTTTGTCTTTAGAATCAGAAAGATTTACCATTGTTTACCTAAACACTATTTACGGTACATACTAAAAGGTGGTCCCATTATCATTTGATCTATTATGAAATTCCTTTGATCTGAAAAATTAATCCCTTTATTGATCACAAATGGAAAAAAATGTACCATGTAGCATCACAGTTTGTGTCATGCTAACGCAATCACAACAATCTAGTGCTTCCAATAGAGCCTTTACTTGCCGAAAAAGAAACCAATAAGGCGAAGTATTAAAAGGCAAAATGGATGTTTCATTCAGCCTATGAACTTCAACTTTTTCATAACTATAGCAAGAGCAAGTGGAACAACTGATGGTTAGTGAAGTTGTCGTCTTTGTTTGTTGGTTTGCACATTTCATCTGAGCCATCATGAAACTTCAATAAAAGGGATAATAAGGTTAGAGACCTACATTCGACAACATAATACCAAATCCTCGTATCAAAGCTTAGGAATCCTACATAATTAAGTAGTTGACAAAATAAACAAGCCGCTAAAAGATAATGAATAAAATCATCATTTTTTGTGACTATTCCAACATGGCTCTTTGCATAGCATGCATAAAACACTTCACTGTTTGAATCAAAGAGAAGAGCATGCCTTTAAATGAGCATTGTGACGTGTGCCGGACCCCCATCGTTTGTACTCTCCGTTTGCCATTTCCCTAAACTGCATCTTGTATGACCTGCATCAATCTCAATACCATCGCAAAATTCTCAGAAATTTGAGAAATCATTGCATCCACAAACCAAGTTGCTCGAATGCCACGAATTCTCATTCAAACAAGGTTATTCAAAGAGTGCCAAAACACCCCCAATGCATAGTCGGATTGCTGCTAGATAAATCTGACACTAAACAACATCAACATGCTCTCATTGGTTCCCTCTAGCTTTCTAAGCTTTCATGGAACATGCAAATTAGGGAATTGAGAAGATGAACAAGAAACAAATCTTATGAGTAAGCCTTGATCTTCGTCTTCTCAGTTTAGTGAGTGCATGCTTTTGCTTCATCTATGTTATCATCACATTCAGATGCCAGACAGAGCTTCCACAAAGATTTTGTACTAATAACTTTAACTTAGAGAACCTTAACTTAGAGACCTTGTCATTTTCACAACTATATGAAGATCACAATATTTTCACAACCATAGAGAGATCACATCTAAAAATTCTAATGGTGCTATCTTTGACATAAAATTAACCTTTCTAAAGACATGTTGCAAGGTAGCATACAAATTTTTGTTAAATTTCTCCATCAAAGTAAGAAAACACAATCCTTATGGATTTTTTGATGCAAGCTTATTCATTTGCCTAGTGCTAATTTATGTTTTTATTACAAAATCACAACATCATTCTTAATAAGCTAAATGTCAACTTTAAAATCCTTAGAAAACTAAATGTACAAATCACAATTCCATATGCTATGAATAAGCAATAGTGTATTAGTATATATCAACATATATATCTTGTGGTGTATAAGTGTATCATTAGCATAATATTAGTGTATGTTGTAGTACTTGGAAATCTTCTACAACTTGAAATCTTGTGATTCTTGTACCATTTGATATAGTGCAAGATTTCTAACATTTGAACAATTTGCTGGAAGTACGTTATAATTCTAGATTGATTTCATGTTATTTAAAACTATATATTTCTAGTTGTTTTCTGCGTTTTCTACTAGTGAAGGATTGTGCAAAGCAATTGAGGTCATTTATCAAGTTCAATTAAGGCAACAAAAGACTTGGAAAAAGTTATAGGTTGCTCTTGAAGAACACCTATAGACCTACTCTACTTGAATGTTATTATGTCAAACATTGCAATTATTCAACAACTAATTTAGAATTACAAAACTTTGGAAAAGTTTTCCTACAATCTAGCAAACTTTGTATTAGAGATTCAACAACAATTCAATCCCCCTAGATTGAAGTCCCACCTATATAGAATCTTCATTTCTTTGTACAATTTTGTAGAATATTTCACTAACAATTACTTAAGAAACAACGTGAGCCCTAATATAGCATACTTTTTAAATGTCGGAACTAATAAGTAAAAAATATTCAAGTTACTACAACATCACTTCTTTGAAACATTTTCAATATTACAACTACAATACAATACATTGTAATCGGATCCATAGTACATAATTTGTAAATCTACACAAGGTACAATCTAAAAAAGAGGGTAGGAACCTACATGAGGAGCTTCCATTTTTCATTTGCAAATAGACAAAATAATGAATGTCTCATTATGGACTATGTGTGTGTATAGTCAAAGATTTTCTTTTAGGCACGAGCTATCATTGTTTTATAACTTGAACCCTAAACTCTGAACTAGTCTACTTGTTTGTACATTTTGTGAGATTTTAGAATCCTAAACAACCAAATTTGTAAATGCATAAGTCAAGTTTGGCCAATATAATACTACTTATAGGATTTTCAGTTTCTTTGATTTTTTTCTCCTATTGCACATGTATGATTCATTTGTATAATTTGTTTGTATATATGAAGTGTTTGATATATGATGTGTTTATATGTGCTATTTGTGTGAGTTGTGTTCAATAGTAGTTAGAGTGTGCATATTGTATTGATCACCTCTAAAACTGCATATAAATTTTTGAACTACAATTGGGACTTACTACTGAATTGCCTCAAATTTTGTTTTTCATACTACTAGATGCATAGGTTTGTTTTGGCACCTTGTTGCCAAAATAGTTTAGTTTTTGTAGTTCGACAATTTGGTAGCTTAATTTGGATTTCTTGGCTTTTGACACTTTGTTTTTTCTAATTTTTTGACAATCCTAATTTTGGATTGATTTTTTCTATTCATATGTAAATGTGTTCCTTTTCTAAATTTTTTCAAGAATAATTTTTGGATGTTTAGAATTAGCAACAATGAATTCTTTTTGGATTTTCCAAATAGTTGTACAATATATCATAGGAGGTAGGAAAATGGGCAAAAAGTAGAAGTAGGAAAAAAAATAGACAAATAGAGAAGTAATTAAGGCAATTCTGCAATTGTAGGATAATCTTTAGTATGGATAGCCGCCCATTGTTTCAAGATACCTACCCATCACTCTAATGCAAGAAAACTTCATTGTAATTAAAAACATTAGTATTGAAATTAGAAGGTAGACCACTTTTTGATCTCTCTATTTGAGCATTGTACTACATCTTAAGTAATCACAAGTCTCTTAGTATTTTGAATCAAAAGATAATCCATCATTATTATGTCAATTCATTGACTAAAAAAAAAATAGTGGTTACAAGATATCAAGCCTTTTGAAAAATTACATAAATTATTTGGACTAATGCAAGAATATGAATGCACTAAAGGCAAGAAACTTGTTCTTGCCTAGCCCCCTGCCTCAAGAAAATCTGTGATTGTTGAAGTGTTTTGCAAAAATTCAGGGCCCCCTCCCATGCTGTTGGTTATAAATTCACAAGAAAATTTGTAGTGCAAATTCCCGTTGTTGATCTCCAAATCGACCCACTACTAGAAATCCAATGTTTTATGACTACAGAATATGACTGCAATGAGTCGTAAAATACAAAAAGTATGACTCATGCAGAAATTACTGTAGATGACTTGCAACATGACTGGGTTAAGTGATTACCGACAAGTCGCTTCGGACATCAGTCATATTGGCAATCATATGGATTTAGAGGTATAATTATCCATAATTAGCTATATTTTGCCAACCAACGACTCTCGCACGTGAGCTTGGAGCGGCAAGCTTGCGAGTTGCGAGCGTGAAGTTTGTGAGCATAGAGCTTACAAAACATATATTTTCTATAATGATTTTGAAAAAAAGAAAGTTTTCAAATTATTGTCTAAAAATAAAAAATTGCTTACTATTTATAGTAAGTTTAAGGGACCTATGATCGTGCCTCCTAAAATTGTGGCTTGTATTAATTTTTTAACTTTATTGTCTTGACCTTATTTTCTATGGATTTAGGCATTTACTCAATTTAACTTTCTTGCAAAGATGCAATGCTTAGGACATCTATGGAATGAGTAGACAACTTCAGGGTTGGGGTGAGATGACTACCTCATGTCATTGTGGTATGCACCTCGCTCCAATGTTTCAATGTTTAGAGGGAAGACTTGGAGTTGTAAAGGAATGGAAAAAAATGGGAGAGAAACAATAGAAAAGTGTAAGGGGAAAAAAAGGATGGAGAAGAAAATTGGATTTTAGGGCACAAAAATAGAGAATGGTTTAGATGAATGATTTTCATATTCATATGTATTTGGCTAAATTTGGGGTTCACGATCATTCACTTGAACTCACCTTGGAACATTGTACTAATGAGAGTTATGAGACATATTTTCAATTTCACATACTTTATAAATGCCTACACATTTTCAATTCCATGGGCTTTGAATCATTTCAATTGTAATATACTTAAATGAATACAATAATTGAAGTACATTAAAAAATGTGGCCATGCCTATTCAAGAACTGTAATAATTCCTGCTCGAACTAGAAGTACCTTCAATTCATTGAAGCTATAACTGGGTACATGAATGAACTTGTTTTCATTAATGTCCATTTTGCAAAAGTACCTATACAAGTAGTACAGGTGTTTGCAATTCACATATTGCTGTCGACCTTCAATAGCAAAAACAACCATATTTACAAAGTCTGGGCATGTATACGTGGGAAACAAGCCAATTGTAATTCTATAGACATTTCTGTTATATTTTGCCCCTATCTCTAGTGAGACTATTGCACCTAGTCATGGTTGGGGGATTAAGCTTACTTCCAAAATTTTACCTTTAATGTTTCCTGCACTCTTCCACTTCTTCCGTTGCTCTATAGTTGGTGCATTTGCAATCCTCCTAATGGCTCGGCTATTCCTAATCGTTGGATACACATTAGGATTTCTTGGTGGTGATTGGTCAAACAAAACAGTCTTGAAAATTTTGGACATGGTGAAAAGTCGATGCAGTGACAATGTAGGACGTTGTTGGAGTTGAAATCCCAAATGTTGCAAAAGTATAGTTTCCTCCCGATTGAGTGTGTCCTTGATAGAATTGGCTAAACCTCCGGCACCTCTGGCCAATCGATTATTCACACATCGTTCGATGTCATCCCATCAAAACTAGAAGTCTACAACCACCTCTCGCTTATTCCCATACTCCAATTTTCTACCTTGATATGTTGGAGTTGGAGTTCCCTTCTTCCCCTTTGCAATTCTGGCGATGCACTTGATATTTGATCCCCGTTGTTGAGCATGACATTTTGCATTTGATTTGTGGTTGATCCTTGCAATATGCCACTTGGATGTGTCGCAGTCACTTTCACATGCTATTGTTACATGTAGAGAACTATTTGCTTGAATCTCTTTACTTTTTCCATCCAAAAAATCCAATAACGGGATAGTGGACCTTGTTCGCACACGAGGTTGATTGAAATTAACTTTGCCCAGTCTATGTGAATCTTCTGCATCTCCAATGGGTACATCCAACTTCCTCTTTGTACTTCCAAAAATCTCTTCTCCTTCCAAATGCAGTATCCGGTTTCCAAGACCTTCGGCTCTAGGTAACATATTCAAAGCTTTTGCAATTTTCTTTGGATCTTTGCTTCATGTAGCAGCCCTCAACTTCAACTCTTGCTTTGATGAACTAGAACCACATGCATGGCCTCTCTAGTAAGCCCGGTAGTTTGTCATTTGCATCCAAGCATCAATACTGTCATCACAAGTGGCATCAAACAAATTGTTTTCCCGCTTTCCGAACATTTGAAGCCACTTGTTACAAACTGTTTCAGATAAATTGCAGGACATCAAGTCCAACATCTCCTCCAAATTCAATTCTACAATATCATAGAAGTTTCCAATAGAACTCTTAGTTCAATATCAACACTATAGCCATTCAAATCTTTGGGCTTCTATGTCCATTAAACATGTACTTTCATAAGGTAGAGGGCGTTTTAAGAGAACAACATATAATAGCCTATATAGAATTACTCTAATAATATACACTACGATATGTACCCTACTCCTTGGCAAAGGCAAATGGTCACATGTTACATGTGGGCTTCCAAAAACTAGGGTTGTCGTGGACGTGCGTCCACGGCAAAATTGCGTCCGAAATCGGACGTCTTGACGTCCGCACGTCCGGACCTTGCGGACGCAGACGGACGGTCCTCGGTCGCCGTCCTGCGGTCGGTCGGTCGGTCGGATGGGCCGATCAAACTAGCGGACGAGCGGGTGGACGGGCGGACAGATTGGCGGACGGGCAAACGGATTGGCAGACGGGCGGACGAATTGGCGGACGGGCAGACGGATTGACAGACAGGCGGACGGACGGGCGAACGAATTGGCGGACGGGCAGACGGATTGGCAGACAAGTGGACGGATGGGCGGGCGGGCGAACGGATGGATTGGCAGACAGACGGACGGATGGGCGGGCGAACGGGCGGACGGACGAACGATTCAAGGGATTTAGGGAGTGACCGAGTGAGTGAGTGAGGGTTTGTAACTTTGCATTTTGCAATTTTGCATGGTTTTCATTTTGTTTTAGGGTTCTTTTTACATATTTGTGAGTTTTGGCGCTTCAGAAATTTTTACGTGCTATACACTTGAAATTGAGAACAAAAAATAACACAATATAGATTTCTTCAATATCACTTGGGACAAAATCCCCCCAAAATGATAGTTTGATTAATTTTTTCAAGATAATTTGGCAACCTTGTACTAATAAAAAATGCTCCGAGAACTAATAAATCTTAGCTATTCATCTCTCTAAATCGTAAGCATTTGAGCACCAAGTTCTGTAAATGTTCTTGATTCAAATCCTTAAGTTTCTAAATTTGAATGCCTAAGGGTGGTAATCACTATCTCCTTTCACCTCTACCCCGCTATTGTACTCTCTTCATTGGAATCCATCATCTTCATCACTCATGGTGTTGTCTTCATCGTCTGATGAAAATGTTTAATTTCCCCCTCTTTTCTCTTGTACTGTTGAAGATACACGAGCTTTCTTAGGCTTGCCCATCATTTGCTCCTTCTTTGCTTTCATCAAGGTTTTCCCTACACATTCACGGAGGCGATCAACCGCTTTTCCTTTTCTCAAGGGAAGTTCTGGAATAGGCCAATATACCCGTCTGCTCCCAGACCTAAAAGAGGCCCGGAACCGGACCTGTCCTGGACCACGCGGATGTGGCCTGAGCTGGCGGACGGGCGGACGGAGCTGCCCCGTCCGCCGCCGAAGCGGACAGGCGGATGGCAGACGACCCAACTGCGTCCAACCGCCCTGTCCACCCGACCGCCCCGTCCGCCTAATCCGTCGCCTAGTATTTCGAGGTGTCCAAATTTTTTCCATATTGGCATGAGACATAGGATTCTTCTCGTCCGCCTTTACTTATTGTCAAATTTTTTGGGTCAATTAAAGTTTCAGCATCCTATGCTTTTGTCATTAACCCGGAAAATAAAAAATAGACAAGTTATAATCAGATTTTAAATAATCATTTAGAGGTCTTTGAAGTTTACAGTGAGACCCTAAACTCTAAACCCTAGAACCCTAAAACCCTCAACTCTTAGTCTCCTACATTTCAGATTACGCCATTGTTTTGAGCAAATTGTAAATTTGTAATATTCATTTGAAATTGTATGCATACAAATTTTAACTAGACATAAAGGATATTATTTTTTAATTTATTTTTTCATCATGTAGGATATTTCAAAGGGAAAGAAAAAAACAAGAACATGATCAATATTAGTGATGAAGTGAAACATTATAATTTACAATTGACTGAATTGAGATGGTGCTACAATCACAACAGTTACTTGAAGGGGTTTGGTTTTGGTTTTGGTTTTGAACCTCATGAACAATTTCCATTGACTTCAAGGTGTTTTGTACATATGGACTTATGGAGAAGCCAAAAATGTATATAACTTATGCATGTCACACACTTCAACGTCATGTTTGTACTATATTTTGTAATGCCCTTTTTTGATTAGGATTGTTTTAAAAGTAAGGGTATACAAAGAGTGTAAGACTTCACAACATTTCTGGAATTAGTAGAACTCTAAAACCCTGTCGTAATGAGAAAAACATTATAATCTTCTAATCCATAAAAGATATGTTTTTGGGTGTTTTTTGTTTTTGTTTTTTTTTTCCTGGAGAATTTGAAACATGAAGCAATAAAACATATTTAGTTTCCATTTGTATAAGTTCTTCTTTTATCTAAGGGTGGGTTTATACTGTGCCTAAGGCTGGATGGAAGGCTGGCCGGATTTGCCTTCGATCCGGCCTTCAATCCGGCCCCAGTTTTTCCATCCGGCCCTACTTAATGTAAACCCCTTGGGCCGGATTCTAGGGCCGGATTTTCAATTCATGTGCTCTTCAATTTTCTCAAGGCTCAATTAAAAAAATATACAAAAATATGCATGTTTATCTTTTTTTTCTTTTTTAACTAAAAACAAAGATTTTTTTCATTTTTTTCATTTTTCTTTTTGTTTCTATATATTTTATTTTTAAAATAAAAAAAGAAGTTTATTTATTTATTACTTAAAAATAAAAAAGAAATTTAATATTTTGGTTTTCCTCTTATATAGAATATGCATTTGTAATCAACATGTTTAATGCTAAAACATAGGTACTTTATTGTAATCACTTAGATGATTTTCCTTTAAAATTAAAAAAAGTAAATCCATAAGGGAGTTTGCTCTAAAAACACCCATGCTCTAAGAGTGATCATGATGGAGAGGTACATTTTGCTTTATTGAATGTACTAGCACATTTTAGGACATGGTCACTTTTAATGACCGTTGCCTTTCAACTTAAAAAAATTCATAACTAATTAGAGAAAGATCTAAAAAATATGAAAGAAATCAAGTCACTAAAAAAATATGAGGATAAAGGGCCTAACATGCATTTCAAAATCTACTCTACAATTTTTTAAATGAATCTTTAATGTGGTTTTTTCTCCAAGATTTAGTGTATTTGAGGCTCATTTCCAAAAGCCCTCAACACTATGAAAGTCAAGTTTGTGATAGACACTCTTGTACAAAATCTTGAATAAAAAAATCATAATCAACCATTTTGAAAATTGGATTTTTGATGCTAAAATTAGATTTAAAATAGACTTATATATATATATAAACTACTAAGAATAGCAACTTGGTTAAGTATTATTAGACTTCAAAGTATAGTTCACACCAAAATTTTGTGCCTTGGATATTTAGAAATTTAGAAAGATTTGGAAAAATGCCAAATAAAAAAAAATTGAATTTCTATTTTCATAGATAATTTTCTTTCTTATTTAGTATTTAGAAAGCTTTAATTCATTTAATTAGGATTTGTTATGAGAAAGTTATAGACATTCTTGTAAAATTGGGCAATTAAAGCATCTTTTTAAAAAAAATAACTCACAAGATTCATTTGCGAATGCAATTTTTTCATTTTTCCAATTTTCGATGTAATGCCCACAAAATTAAGCTTTTTTGGATTTTTGTTTTTTTCTTAGATTCTCAACTCAATTCTCTACTATAAAGATTTAAAGCTCGAAACTCTATAGTGCAAAAATTTGAATTTAAAAATGTTCTAAGTCAAAAAATGTAGATTTCGCATTTATAAAGTGGTCTTGGTACCGTACGTTGAGGTCAGGTTCTGTAGATAAGATTTAGATCCTAATTGAGAATTTCTAAATCAATAGTAAAGTTCGTTCCTAGGGAGGTCTTTCTAATAGGATTACTTCTACAACGACAAAAGACAACTAATTAGGAAATTAAACACCCAAAGAATGATAAACTTCCAACTAGAATTAAGTTAATCCCTCACAGTTTGCATACTCAATTACTTAATTTCATTTCACTCTTAAACCAACAAGGTTCAGTATCACCCCAAATAGTTCCTTGATCTTTACTTAACAACTAAGCAGGTTCCTTTGCTCTTTACTCCCAATCGGAAAGCACTGGTACAGCCTCCCTTCATTCTTCACCTCCAATTTAACCACTTTCAATCAAGCTCAGCCAAGGCTCTTCATCTTCCCAATTGCACAAGTTGTTGGGCAGCCACCATCTTGTCTCCCACTTGGTATCCAGCACAACTTTACCAAATTGATATTTGTACTCTTTTCAACCGATTGCTATAACTAAATATCAAATTGCTCCCTCCCTCACAACATTGCTCAACATATCATTCCAAAATCCTGATTGATTGGCTCCTCACAGAGAATCAAGGACCAACTTGGAACTACAATATGTACTTTTAATCTTCCATTCCTCATTCCATTCTCTTATAAAATAATTTCCATTACCACTCTGAAAGTTTCTCATGCAACTCACACTGACTTGACCACAGGAATACATTTATAAACAAACCCAATCGGAAATTCCAATAAAACAACATTCAAACTTTATATAAACTCCAAGTTGGACTGTTATAAATTAAAGAACCCATGCATATCCCACTTGGACATACTGCCATTCACTCTTTGACATGCAGAACTTCCAACTTGAAGGCTTAACTTAACTCCCGTACAACAAAACATCTACTCACATGCAACCGATTTGTTAACATACTTCCTTAAACTTCCAATTAAATTCACCACATGCACTTCCACTGCTGCATTAACTTAATCACTGCATCCTCTTCAACCAATTCGGATTCAACTCCATAATTCCTCAATTGTTCACTCTTAAAAACAAACAGTATTACACCACACAGGATACCAATTCGACAAAAATATTTCTTTTATTAGTCCGAATTGGCGATTAAATCACCGTTTACAGCTTTATAATTGTCTCCCACATTTGACAGAACACCTGTCAATATTTTTACTTGCTAATCAACAACTACAGCTACATCATCCAACTTGGAAAACATGTTTCCAAATTGCTTATGTGCACATATCATTAACCTCCTCATTAGCATCATCTCCTCATACTTCTTCACTTAACTCCACATCACCAAATTGCTTCAACTTCAAATTTCATCTCATCTGCACACTTCTCCAACTTGGAATTTAACCATTCCAAGCCCACATGCTAACATTCACAGCACCAATTAGAACACACTCTCACCAAGCAACCAACTTGGAAACACACACACACACAAACAAGCACAAAAACATCAAATATGCAGCCAACTTGGACTGGGACTCGCATTGGACTCTCTCAAACAGTGGGTCCTTCCCAAATTGCAAACATCTCTCTTAAACTTGGAACCTGACAGTTCCCTAACCAACTTGGACTGGGACCTAAAACACCGCATAATTGCCAAATAGGAACCCCAGCATCTAACTGCAACAACCAACTTGACTCCAACCCGATTGAACTGATATCCCTATCACCTAACCAAACATTACAAAACCAAATTGGACTTAAGATCTATTACCATACATCCTTAAACAACAAAATTCAACCCAATTTGTAATACGCACCATCCTAATTTCAAAAATAGAATTCCAACAGTGAACTTCCAAATTGACAACTAATTCCCAAAACTACCAAATTGTATCACAAACATCAAACTTAACCAACAAAAGAAACAAAAACACATACCAATACACACTCAAAAACAAAAATTTTACTGCTAAATAGAACCACTACAGGTTCGTCAGAGCCAAAACAAAATTGTTTCTTTTTTAATTGAATTATCTTTCATTAATTGAATTTTGAATTTTCAAGATTTCATATATTTCGAATTTTCGATTGGGAATATTTAGTTAATTGTAGCTATGGTCCTCCTTTAATACGGAATTGCAAGCTCAATATGACACAAGGCATCACGGAATCTTGCTTTGGGTGGCTAAATTCAAGGCATATTTTTCAAAATATTGTTTTATTCAAGCTAAATCAAGCCTTATTGCGATGAAGACCTTAATGCAAGGAAGGCTAGTAATCCATTTTAGGCTCCAATTTAAATCACCATGATTTTTGAAGCCAAAATTAAGTCTTCACAAGTAAAGATTACAATAAGGTAATCAAACTTTACAAGTAAGGCTTTATAGCATAGTTCTCTATGTATGGAATATTATTTTATATTATTTTATATTGTTCTTTTTATTTTTTAAACTCATTGACAATATTGTTTTTCATTTTTCATCATTTTTGAAGATCTTTTTTGAGATTTCAATTTGTTTTCATCAATTTTTTCTGAGATTTCAACTTATATCCTGTTATAAATTCTGAAAATTTCACTACATGCCATATTTATTTTATTTTTTAATTAATTTTTAACGAATCTGACTCTCGCATAGGGTATTCCAAGTGATGAACTTCAATGTGCTAGAAAAATGGCCCATTCGTCGTCCGCTCGTCCACCTGTCTGCTCGTCCACCGTCCACCCATCCACCTATCCGCTCGTCCGCCGTGTGCCGTCCGCTCGCCCGTTCGTTGTCCGTTCGTTGTCCGTCCGTTGTCCGTCCATTGTCCGTCTGCTATCCGTCCGACCGTCCGCCGCCTGTTGTCCGTCTGCCGCGCGGTCGGAGCGTCCGTCCGTAGGCTCCGTCTGATGCAGTCATTCACAGTTCGTCGAGGCCGTGCGATTGGACGCGCCGGGGCATATTGCCTATCCGATCTGGCGGTTCGCCCGTCCGCCCGTCGGATTCGGATAGTGATGTCAGCATTGGCGGACGGTATAAAGAGGGGCGCGGACGGCCTATTCCGCACAGTTGTTTCCCTTGCGGAGTGGGCTAATCCAGCGCCAATTGGTATCTGTGAGCCCCTTCCGACTTGGAGTGTGAACAATTGTGAATGAATTAACTTAATGCAATGGGTTTGTCGGCTTCATTAAGATGTTAAAAAAAATAGTAATTACCTCCTAAATGCTTGAGGCACCAAAATATTAAATATGGTGTTTGCAAAACTTTGAAGTTCAATAAAACCTAACTATTTTTCATCATTTTAGTAAGCTAATAATTTAGGGAAATTCTTTTTGAAGTCTACTTTTGGCTCTAGAATTCCGATCTTGAAATTAAATGACAATGATTTATCTAAAAGAGATTTTATGCAAGGATACCTTATACAATCTTGACTTTTCTTTTGTGTTAAGAGCTTTTGGAAATGAGTCTCAAATACAGTAGATCTTGGAGGAAAATTCACATTGGAAATTCATATTAAAAAATTATAGAGTAAATTTTGTAAAGCTGTAAATTGATTGGGATTGTGCAAGTTCGGCCCATTAACCTCATATTCTTTGGGTCCCCAACATTTTAGATTTGCCCTGCCAAAAAGGCTTCAACTTTTTTTTGCGATTTTAACAGCATCATAGTCAAATGTTATAATCTTTCACTCTACAAGTGATATTGTTGTGCTTTCTTTTCCTATGCAATCTCTAACAAGTCTAGTTTGAATTTGTATGGTTACAATTCCAAAAAAATTGATACATCTTACCAAAATGTGGGCTCTTTGTTCAATTTAGAGCAAATTAGAGGAAGTTGAAATTTGAAAACAAGGCTTGGGCATGTAGGGGTTACAACATCCTATGGTTATTTGGATGATTGGATTTGTTTGAACCATTGTTTTTTTTTGGACAATTGAAGGCCCAAATGCCTAAAAAAAATGGACTGCACCAAATCTATAGGTTAAATTTGAAGAAAAATTGGATGATAATGCCAAATTGCTCGAATTTGAAAGAAAAAAAATTGGATGAAATTGCGCACATCAAATGAAACTCATCTAAATATGTGGATGAAAAGATAGTTCTATCCAAATATAGATGAATACTAAAAAATTTAGTAACATTATTTTGTCGTATATTGCCACTTTAGCAGTTCTCCAAAAATTGGAAAAAAAACCATGGTTTCATCCCTACATCGAAGTTTACCCCATTTTCTGATCGATCGGACGACCCCACACCGACCCGCCTTCCCGTCTGCCCCGTCCGCCTCCCCGTCCGCCCTCCCGTCTGCCTCCCCGTTCGCCTCTCGTTCGCCCCGTCTGCCCCGTCTGCCCCGTCCGAATCCCTGTCCGCTGGACGGGAACAGTCGGAACGTCCTATGTCGGCGGACGTTCGAGAACCGGCGGACGCGGACGTTGGACGTTCGTCCGAACGTCCGGACGTCCATGTAACCCTGCCAAAAACATATTTTGGGGGGAAGGTACCAAAAGTAGGGGGACTTGCCAAAACCACAATGAGATCCATCAGATTCGACATATGTATTTTTTGTATTTGATGACCCCTCCACTTTTGGTAACTCTCTTCAAAAACAATAAATTTTTTACTTACTAAAATCTGACTTCCTTTTCTAAAATTAATGACTTCAAAATAAAATGTGAATACATTTTCATAATTACATACAATATTGCATTTCTAAGCACACCTCATGAACCTTAAATGCTTATATGATGAAATATCGTTTTCACTCACCATGTCCATGAAGCCTCCCCATTGCCGATAACGGAAATGCCAAATGCTAGCCAATGGTCTAAGTGGTGAAGTGCTTCTTCATTGGTAGCTCCTAATGATAGCCACCATGACCGTATAGCTAGGTAACGTGTCTTTGCCTGCTCCATATTCTTGGAATCCTTATATTATTTGCATAAAATAATATGTTGTTGTTGAAAGGCTTCTTTTATGTGCTTCTGTGTATGCTTCCATAGAGATGTACTCCAATGCAGTAAACATGTCCTTTCACGATTTTTCATTTCCTCATTGGTAGAACCATTGCTGTAGACTATATGGACTGCATTCCAATTGGCCATAGCACTATTTGCCATGAATCCCTTAAAGTTGGGGTTAGGTACTCCATGTTTTTGCATGACCGCGTTCAAACTCCGCCAAAATTGTACTTGTACCTCGGTATCTTCTGATTGCATGTCGCACACTGCAATAGTCATCACTTTCTTGTACTCGGTATCATAGATGTGGTAGGCCATTGTAGTCCACTCCTTTACACGCTTCACGTGGTCAAACATCAACCATGCATTCTGTAGATCCCTTTCTGGTTGCATACGCCTTATGAAGTTGACTCCACTTCCTGGTCCTTCAGTTAGCATTTTGAAAATGTAGACCTTCTCCTTTCCTTGGCCTGGAAAGACACTATTATGTATTAATTTAAACTTCGATTTTTTCTTCATAGTCATAATGTTGTCAATAATCCCTCCTCGATTATTAGAGCGGAAAGATGAGATGACGTTTCGAATGCTTGGACTACTCAAGTATTGGAATCGGTCCATGACCTCCTCTATTTCCTCCTCCAACATTTCTTTCTCTCCCTCTCCGTTGTGAAACAAATAGGTTATAAGGAAGTCTTTACTAGCTGTTAGAGCAATTGCTGAATTTGTGGCCATTGGTGTCTTCGATATTTGCTCAGCAATGAGTCCACAGATTTCCTTTGTAGAATCTCTGTACATACCTTTTGCAATAGGGTGAGCATGCACTCCTAAGTGAATAGCAACCTGAGTCATCCAGGGGTTCTCACTATAATAGTAGTATATCTTGCCGTCGCATTTATGTAGACACAAAGGTGTTTTTTTATAGACCTTACATACTAGAGTACAATCCTCTGTAAGACTATTTCCAACAACAAAAGGAAAAGATGTATAGCCACTCTACTCTGTCTCATTCTTTTTGGAGGCTCTCTTCAAGTAATCACACTCTGGATTCTCACAAACAAGATGGTGTGCACAACACGACTTATGAAATTTGAGTTTGTCAGAGTTGTTGATGTTTGTAGTTATAAGCCTGCACCATGGATGACCATCATATTGTTTGTCCATTCCTTCCAAGTTCCGAGCCGCAAATGAATTTGAAGTAGAGCGAAATGGAGGCAGTTCAAAAATGACATCCCTGTCAAATACTACCGGAAGAAATGAGACACAATGGTGCTTTATGGCACTCACATCCAATGAATACAATTCATTGCAAGATCGATGCATACTAGGTAGTTTACTCAAACACTCCATTATGCTCACTATGTCTATCGGATATGGATGTAGTAGAGGATGGCTAAAAATGGACTTTGACTTACTACTTGATGGAGTTTTGGATTCAGAGTGTACAACTATCTCCTCGCCTATTCTAGTTTCAAGAGAACATTCTTTCTTTGGTACAGTTAAGCCAGGAGACTCTCCTTCTAATTCACTAGATAATTCTATGATTGGATCTAATTTCTCTATTTTGACTTCATGAGGTAGTGAAGCCATTGGAACAATGTGAGAAACTTGGCAAGGTGGACTCGCTGAAACACCCTATAGGTTATGCGTCATATCCATTGTTGAATTATTTGATAGTCGACTATGGATTTCACTTGACGTATGTAGCATGGAAAGAAGAAGTCCATATGCTCTATAATTTCCAGGAGTTAAGTACTAGCAATGCCCTTCATCATTAGCAGACTAGTTAATAGTCACAAATTGGAGCACTTGACCCGATTCCGACATCCTTTCTTCTTCAATATAGATAGAAGACTCTAAAAATCTAAAACGGACATGAAGAAGGTGACAAAGAACTTTATCTCTTCCTACAAAATCTACCGGAAATAGTACAGGAACCTCATAACCATCTACTCGAATGTAAACCAATTTGAAACCCTAACGAGAGATTTCTATGAATGAAGGCAATGACTGTCACAATTGGAATGGAAAGAACTGAATTTGCCGTAGTCTAATAGATCTTGTCGTTGCCCATTATATAGTCTCAAAGCCTAGAAGGAGTTCTTGCACCATCATTTCTTACTGTAACCAAAAAAACATAGACCACATTAATTAGACACTACTGACCTGCTACCATTCCTCTCTATGAATCAATTCTATCATACATCTGTATACATTTATTTTTGTACTATGACTTGTAGAATTGAACTGAACACCTATTTTTGCTCTCCCTATTCCACTCCTTTCATCATTAGTCGCCATTTTTTCCTCTAGCATTGGCTACCTACCATTCCTTTAATTTTCTCTATCATCGGCCACCATTTTTATTTTGTAATAGCCGCTTTTTTTTTATCTCTCGATCAGCCAGCACGGGTCATTCCTTCTGTCTTCCAACACCTTCCATTCCCTCTATGAGCTGCTGCCTTCCATTCTTTCTGACAACTGCTGCCTTTCATCCCCTCTATTAGCCGCTCCCTTCCATTCCCTTTGTTAGCCGCCTTTTATTCCCTCTGTCCACCGGCGCCTTCCATTCCCTTTGTCTAATGCCGCCTTTTATTCTGTTTGTCAACGGCCACTTTCCATTCCCTTTGTTTTCTTTGACACCCTAAACCCTTTTTCTTTAACCTTTTGCCATCGAATATCTTCTCTATTCTCTCTATCATCCGCCACCTTTCACTTATTTAGTACCACCTTCTTCTAGTAGACTCTTAAATGCAATATTGCGGCCTGCTAGAGAACATTTACTTTCACAAATAGTGTTAGATTTCAAAATAGATTTTCTTTACTTCACCTTTAAATTTTTGGGGTGCATTCAACCACTTCCTCCACACAAAAGTGTTAATTCCAATGACAGCTTCAGGTTGCACTCTAATTGAACCTCAAGCATGCCAAAGTCTTACAAAACTTCCTTCATCTGCATAAGAAGAAATCACTATGGTTAGTATTGTCATTGACTTCCCTTAGTTTCAACCACGCACTATAGATGAGATTTTCAGGGTTGGTTTCGTCTTTTATGTTATGCTTTTACAGAACTTTGAGACCTTCATTTGTAGCAAGCAAGTAAGTAAGAGAAAGAGTAGGTGTGGAACGTTGTATTTTTTATCAGCAAAGACACTAAGAAGAATTAGAATGACTCGAGGGAAGAAAGTGATGTCTAGGATTAGCGAGTCCACAACAGGCAACCTTCATAGAGCACATCGATTTGCTACTAGACATAGGAGTGGGGACAAAAATATTGGAGGTAATGATTTGGAGGCAATGCAACAGATGTTCGAGGATACAATAGCTAAACAAAGTGAAGGACAAGCGCAGGCTTCTATTCTTGTAAGAAATTAATCCTATCATCAGTAGATTCAATAACTTTACTTTCTTTGCATTTTATGGAAGTTCTTTACAATATAAGAAACATGATTGACAAACCTTCTACTCATTATATTTTGGGACATCTTACAAATAGGTCTTCAAATGAAATCTAATCTTCATAGTAGAATAGGATACCATTGTTATTACATTTTGTGTCCAATGCATTTGTCTTTGGCATCTTGTGTCCTCCTCACGATTTCTAAACATGTAAAGAGAAATGCAACAACATTGAATTCATTTGATCAAAAGACTTAGGTAATTGTTTACATGTATGTGCCTATGGCAAAGAATGACATTGCCTTCATAGAAATCATTACAAAGTTGATGAACAAGCATAGACAAGGTTGATATAAATAGAGGTCTGCTAGTGATTAGAAACGGAGGCAATGTAGAGGGAATTTTGTGTAGCCTCAAACGTTTCTTGTTAGTGCCAATTCCTAGAAATTGACTATATTGGTTTAGGGGATATATTTTAATTATATAAGAGTCTTACACTGTAAAACATGACCACAGGTGTATTGTGAAGCATCAATGAAAATGTCTTGCACCATTAACTATCTTTTGACATGGGATTTGAAGGGCAAAAAATGCTTATAGTGTTCTTTCACAATGCACCTGTGGACATGCTTTTTAATTGTAGCCATGCTCTTTAACATTGACATATACATTTTCTAGCCGCATACAAAGAATAAATTATTCCTTACAGGACCACGTGCAGGACAGAAGTGCAATTATTAAGTCTTTATATTAGGGAATGAAAGGAAAAATCTTATATAGTGTTTTCCTTTCTTACTTGTAGTAAGTATTTATAGTCTAAGTGAGTCAAATTCAATGATTTGCACAGGCACTGGGACATTCATCCACGGCTACTAGAATGATGCTCCATGTCCTTGGGTCCCAACATGCACGGAAAGATTCAGTTCATTCACCGCCGCACACTTTCATCCAAGGCGTTCCAGTTTTTAAGATGCGCAACCAGAAAACAAAAACACAGTGTGTCGTCGGATGCATTTATCAGTGTCGGTTTGAAGGATCACAGCTGAATGCATGCAGAATTGCCACGCGTTGATGTAGATGTTGTAGACCACCTTCTACGCCATTTTCAAACTCACAGTAATTCCTTGCCAAGTTTTAGCAGAATTTGGATTCTGTCTTGCCGCGCGCCGTGCAGATGATGAGGCTACAATTTTGTCCACTAGTTAGAGGATGTGATCCTTCATTTTGACTCAAGAAAGGAGCCCCTGTTGCTGAAAGACCTTGGTTTTGTAACTTGAGTTTGCAAAGTTTCTGAACCATCTCGTGCTCCCTTCTTCTAAAGTCGAGTCTTATAGCAAGGGACGATGGCACGCAGCACGAGGAGTCAAGCTCGAGAGGATTCACATTTGGAGGAGCACTAGTAGAAAAATACAGTGACCAAATTAACAAAAATCAACAGAAAAGTGTTGATTTTTTTTGTTAATTTGGACGTGTTGATTTGGGCACTTTTGAACTGAAAAGTGTTGATTTTTGAACAAAAATGTATTGTTTAAGAACAAAAAAGTGTTGAATTTCTAACAAAAAAATGTTGTTTTAGAACAAAAAAGTGTTAATTTTTTTGTTAATTTGGTCACATTATTATTTTTAATTATTATTTTTTGAAAAAAAATGAATAAAAGTGACACATGGCAATGCCACGTAGGCACCCCCCAACTATCCACGTGGCATGCCACACAAGCTACTTGAATGCCACGTGGACAGTCCAAATGCCACGTTGGCAATTCACGTGTCAAACATTGCCATCAAGGTTTGAACCTTGAACCTCATGGTTGAGGCCCAAGACTCAAACCAATGCACCACTTATACATATACATGTTTAAAGTGTATAAAATCTTATTTGTTTAATTTTTCATTTTTTTCCCATTGTTTTTTAAAGTCAGCGTACTTCAGGGCTGGTTTTGACTTAGTAAATGACCTTTTTTTAAGAAACTTTGAACTAATAAAAGTTGGAAAATCAAGCCAACTTTCACCTCCAACAATCCGTTTGAGATTCCGATACTCCAATCAAAAGTTATGGACAAAAATCAGAGAGGGGTTTTAAAAATGTAAAAAAAATGATTCATTTTCACCCCTCTCTGATTTTTGTCCATAACTTTTGATTGGAGGATCGTAATCTCAAACGGATTGTTGGAGGTGAAAGTTGGCTTGATTTTTCAACTTTTATTAGTTCAAAGTTTCTTGAAAAAAGGTCATTTATTAAGTCAAAACCGGACCTGAAGTATGCTGACATTAAGAAATACCGAATTGTTAATGTTAGTTTTAAAAAAAATCTACATTGTACAATTAAAGATTCCAAGAGATTCCAAGAGATTCCAGGAGATTCCAAAAGATTCCAAAAGATTCCAAAAAGATTCTAAAAGATTTAACAAAATTTTGCTGATTTTAGTTGCACTATCCAAATCAACAAAATTAATGTGACCATTTTGTTAATTTGGGCAAAATCAACAAAAATTTGTGAAAATGGACAATACAGTACCCAAGTTAACAGAAAATTGTTGACTATTTGTTGATTTGGTCACTGATTTTCTACTAGTGGAGATTGGTCGCATAGGTAGATGAGGTCCCGAAGCTCGAAAGGTACCTTCAACTCATTTTGAACTCTCGGACCTCACCGCATCATATCAGCTCATTGAATTGCTTGAAGTGCATAATTCTTGTTAAGTTGAAGTTGCGTTAGTACATTTTTGAAGTTGCGGCAGTATCTAGTCAACCTACAAGGATCACCAACGACTGAGTCAATGACTCTTCAAATTCTATTATGAATCTGAAGAGGTCCACTTGACTTGTTGGACAACACCGTCAGATCCAATAGTCCTCTTGCTAAAGCCATCAGGACCCCCAGTTCTCCCGTTGCACATGGTACATGTGTAGGATTCTTGTTGTATTAGGTTCGAAGTTTGGCTTCCTTGTTCGAACTTCTTCTCCTAGAGCTCCGTCTGAATGGCAAGCATTGTCGTGGCTGGGAAGGAGCCATGGCATGCAACCCGGCGCTGGAGCTTTGACAACCTCCCCTTTCCAAAAATTAAGAACTTTGAAGCTAAGGAAGAAGTTTGCATTTTGTTTTCATGCATCCAATTCTGGCTTTGTGGATCGAATCCTGGCTTTGTGGATCAAATCCCAGCTTTGTGTGATTGAATTCTAGCTTTTGGTTCTGGTCTCCTGGAGCTCCGTCTGAATTACAATCATCGTTGTGGCTAGGAAGGAGTCGTGGCGTGCAACCCGGCGCTAGAGCTTTGACAACCTTCCCTTTCTGAAAATTAAGAATTCAAAAGCCAGGGAAGAAGTTTGCATTTCGTTTTTGTGCATCCAATTCTGGCTTTGTGGATCGAATTCCAGCTTCGTGGATTAAATTCTAGCTTTGTAGATCAAATTTTGTCTTTGCGGGATTGAATTTTGGCTTCGTGGATCGAATTCTAGCTTCGTGGGATCGAATTCTGGCTTCTAGTTCTGGTCTTCTAGAGTCTCACAATTTCAAAAAATAATGAACCTTGGGGGTCAACCAAAAGCTCTAGATTTGACTGTCGGATCCAACGGTCCAGAGCCAATGATCTGCTGGATCCCGATCTACACCTACTGCTCAGTCGTTTTCTGCTTTTTATTAAGATTGAACTACTGATATTAGTCCATCACTATGTACTGACCGTCAAATCGAAAGCCTGGTCGTCAAATCGTCACCGTGAAATTAAAAACTTCACCATGAGATGTTGGCATCATCATAAGATCCTAGCCGTTAGATCCCAACCGTTAGATTCTGGCCCAAAAGCCTCATTGTCAGATTGTGGCTATTAGATCTTTATGCTTAGATCTAGAGTGAAGCTAAATCTTTAATATTGACAATTGGATTTGACGGTCTAGGAAGCAAGATCTGCTAGACCCTCCAAATTTGTGGTCTTCTTTTTTAAATTTCAAATTTGGACCATTTCATCTTACAACTGAGATCTTGGATTTCAGAAGATTTCAAAATCCTTGCTATGTGGTCATTTTAGAAAGTTGTAGATCTATCTATAAATTTGATTTCTCTAGGATTCTAACTCCTACATTTTAGAGAGGTGAACACCATTGGAGCTTCCATTTTGGAACATGATGGAACCTATCCATTGTGGACATTGTAGGACCTTTTTTAACCTACAACATTCCCTTTTTTGCATTAGAGATTTGCTAAGGTATAGACATGTTTGTTTTGATTTTCTTGGATGTTTGAAATTTGAAAATGTTGTTTTAGAAATAATGTATTTGGTGATATTATGAAGAAAAAATTGGTCCTTCATCCTCAAAAGATGGTAATAAGTTATTCACTTTGGTTGGTCTTAAGAGTTTGACTTAGGGGGAACCTTAAGTTTGGTTTAGGGGGAACCTTAAGGTATCCCTAGAAGTGGGTTTCAATTAATGGTATTCTAGATGAACCTAATGCTAATCTTTGGCAATATATTTAATGTATTCAATTATATAATTCAAATATATAATTGAATTTTGAGTTGTTCTTATTGCATTTAAGTTCTATTCATATTATCTTTGCACTTCATTTGTTTTTTGAATAGCCAAGAAATTGTTGAAGGTTTCTGAAAATTACAATCTTCAAGACTAAAGTCTCTTTGCTCTTGTTTACTTTGAATCATACAATTAACGAGGACCTTGTTGAATTTGTTGATTGGACAATAGGGAGGACCTCATGGAAGCATATCAACACCCATTGTACACTACAACAAAAGCAGTGTTTTATGACTACAAAATATGACTGCAGTGAGTCGTAAAATAAAAAAATATGACTCACGCAGAAATCATTATAGATGACTCAGGATATAACTGACTCCAGTCATTTAGAAGCAGTCGCTTCAGACATCAGTCATATTGGCAGTCATATAAATTGAAGGGTATAAATACCCATATTTAGCCATAGTATGCCAACATGGTGTATACTTTGACTCTCTTAGGGGGGTCTTGACTTTTTGTTGAGTTGCTCGGGCCAAAAAAAAATCCTACGTGGAATATGACTGTAGTGAGTCATATTTTTTGATGACGTGGAATATGACTGTAGTGAGTCATATTTTTTATGACATGGAATATGACTACAGTGAGTCATATTTTGCAGTGACATGAAATATGACTGCGGTGAGTCATATTTTTTGATGACGTGGAATATGACTATAGTGAGCCATATTTTTTAGTGACGTGAAATATGACTATAGTGAGTCATATTTTGTAGGGACATGAAATATGACTGTATTGAGTCATATTTTGCAGTGATGTGAAATATGACTGTAGTAAGTCATATTTTGCAGTGATGTGAAATATGACTATGGTGAGTCATATTTTGCAGTAACACGAAATATGACTTTTCCCAATCATATTTTTAAATGATGTGTAAAACAATTCTTTTCAGTCATATTTTTTGATGATTTGTAAAACGACTATGTGTAGTCATACATCAACATAATTTAGTAGTTAAGTAAGAGAATTCATTTAATTAAAAATGAATACATATGATTTCTTAAATGGGTAAAAATTAATCACATTAGAAAGTCAAATACAAAAAAAAAATTTGATTTTTTTCAATAACATTTATTAGTTACTAATACAAAATATATCACAATGGCTCTTTATATATGTATATTTCCACGTACTTGTAGAACCTATATTCCAACAAAAATGTAAAGATGTTACCTCTTTTGTATTGCAAATAGCCTTCAATAACTTCATTTCAATCTCCAATGCCTACATGTATAAACAAGAAGGTTAGTTTTCAATAAATGAACAATAATCATTATATATTCAAAAATTATAAATAACCCCAAAAAATAACAATGATGATAGAGAGACTAAGAAGCAAAAGTAGCAAGAAAAAAGAAGCAAAAACTAAGTGACATTATGACTGCAAAATATGACTGCAAAATATGACTAAGAGGCAAGAAAAAAAAACCTAAAATGGAAGAAGAAAAAAAAGTTAAAAGGCAAGAAGAAGCGAAATCTAAGATGGAAGAAGAAGTAAAACCTAAGATGGAAGAAGAAGTAAAAGTTAGAAGGCAAGAAGAAACAAAATGTCAAAATCTAAGAAGGAAAAAGGAGCAAAACTTAAGCAGGAAGAAGAAACGAAATTTAAGAAGGAAGAAGAAACAAAATCTAAGGAGGAAGAAGAAGTAAAATCAAAAAAACAAAACTTAAGAAGCAAGAAGAAGAAAAACTTAAGAAGGAAAAAGAAATAAAAGTTGAAAGGCAAGAAGAAGAAAAACCTAAGAAAGAAAAAGAAGCAAAAGCTAGGTAGAAAAAAGAAGCAAAAGCTAAGTAGGAAGAAGAAGCAAAAGCTAAGTAGGAAGAGGAAGCAAACCTAAGAAGCAAGAAGTAAGAAGGAGCAAGATCAAGTAAGAAGAAAAAAAAAAAAAATCTAAGAGGCAACAAGAAACAAAACTTAAGAAGCAACAAAAACAAAGAAGAAGGAATAAGAAAGAAAGAAGAAGTAAAATCTAAAAAGTAAGAAGAAGTAAGAAGAAGCAAGAAGAAGCAAGAAGAAGAAAAACTTAAGAAGCAACAAAAACAAAGAAGAAAGAAGAAGAAAGAAAGAAGAAGAAGCAAAACCTAAATAGGAAGATGGAGCAAAATTTAAAAAGTAAAAAGAAGTAAAAAGAAGCAAGAAGAAGAAAAACCTAAGAAGCAACAAAAAACAAAACTTAAGAAGCAACAAAAACAAAGAAAAAGAAACAAAAAAGAAAGAAGAAAGGGCAAAAAGAAGAGTGGCTACAAAAAGTGGTGGCTAGGGGTTTAAAACCCTAATTTTGTGGCGGCTAGGATTTCAAAATCTTAAATTAGTGGCAACTACAAAAAAATGATTTAAAAAAAATATGACTACAAAAAAATCCTATGTAGAAAAATATGACTAGATACTTTCTAAATATATTCCCTATTCAAATTGTTTTTGGGCTGCCGTGAAAAAAATCTTACTATCATGGAGATATGATTGCAAAATATGACTAGAAAATATGATTGGGCAATCCCTAAATATGTTCCCTACCGTTCTCTATGAAGTATTTTTGTGTTCCCAACGGCCATGATGTATAAGGCTAAGATATGACTCGCAGTCATATTTGCAGTCATATTTTATTTACCTTCAAAAATATGACTACAAGCAGTCGCCAGTCATCCTTAGTCATAATTCTGCAGTCATAAAACACTGCCATTGTTGTAGTGGTAGAACTTGAAGACCCTGTAGTTCCTCACAGAGTAGTACCTTTCATGACATTTACACTAGCAAATGCATCCATAGATATCTCTTGTGATTGAAATGAGAACAAAACCGACAAGAAGGACGTGGTATGTTTCAATGATGTCATGGATGCTGCAGATCAAGCAGTGGATGCCTTTGAGAGCTTAGTAATGAGTCGCGTGAATGACACCAAGGCACGCAGACATCGTGAGCGTTTGGCTAGAATCGTGAAGATGGCTAGGTCTATGCCATTTAGATTAATGTCTCCTAAGAGTTCTAAGACCGAGTATAGTTAAGAGAGTCAACTTTCCATCCCTATAGATGGTCCAGCAATGGAAGACTTTTATCACTCTAATTGTAGCAAAATTCAAGGTAGACAAGAGGTTGTCATAATTCACCTTAGTTCTGACGTAGAGGTGGATGTTGACATTGATTGATTCCAAGAACTAGGAATCATTTTGTGCACACAAAAATGTAGACCCTTGCATGTCTAATACAGGTTATTGTTTTCTCCATTTTGAAATCACGAATAGTTTAGTACTGCCATGTTATTCCCTTTGAAGTCGTGTAGTAATTGATAAAAAAACTTTTATGTACGCATTTCATTTATAAGTTTGATTATGATATTTCAAGTCTATGATTGTTCATTTATTCTTTCTTGTACTAGCAGATGGATACATCTCCTTCAATTATGTCACAGGACGAGACCATATTCGAGACCCAAGTCAACGATGACACCCCTCAGCCGGACATTGGAGATGAAGATGAAGGGGAGTTTGCGGAAGAGGAGGTGGCAGGAGATGTCTCAGAGGAAGAAGATAAAGGCTTGGATGAGGATGAATTACAGTCATATCACAAGGTGGATTCGATCAAGACCATTGCGTCTCTGAAAATGAAGCCTGAACATTTCTTTCAACTGCGGATTCCACTCTATCGAATGGTAGCCATGCCTTTGGTAAGGCCAACGCTTGCTTGTGACTTGAAGCTACTTGAGCAGGAGTTCAATGGTGGATACCAAGATGGAGCTATGATTTTTTATGTGACAACAACAAATGAAGTTGGAGAGGGTTCAGCATTCACTATGGAGGAGATGGAGGGGTGGGATCTGTTGTGGAAAAAGAGGAATGATATCTTCAACGCCAAAGTTCAAGCTATGCTTGAGTTGAGGTTCCTAAAAAACCTAAAGTTCTTTGTCTATAACGGTAATCACAGGCTCCTTTCTTGGATGAGTTATATCACCGAGAAACACTCGAAGGATTGGGACTGGCATTGTGCAGTAGACTCAATTATTCTAGATACCAAGGAGAAGACAAAGTTGGTCATGCATGTGATGCATGGCATAAACAAGTGAGTTTCTCATTCAAACTTTTTGAAAGGGATTTCAGTTTAATTTTGGTTTTCAAATGTTTTAGTAGGCTTTCAAACCTTTAAAAAATATGGTTTCCATCAATTTCAGGTCCACAAAGGATTCCCATGTGAAAACCAATCTGGTCCATATTTCATACCGCGTTCAAAAGTATGGACTTCTTCCCATTGAACAATTCAACGAGATGCTAAGACCGTCGGAGTTCAAATGTTGTGGTGCACAAAAATCAAAGAGGACTTGGTACTCTATGCCTCTTGAGGTCTTTACAATTTTTATTTTTCGAGTGAGAAATTGTTTGGATCATTTCCCTCTAATTCATTTTAGCTTCTATTAAAATATGGTTATTCCTACAACATTAATTGTGACTATGATTTGAATAAGCTTTCACTATTTGATTTCCACTTTTCAAATGCTAATTACTTAAATTTCTTCTTGACATTGGATTTGTGTAGCAAGAGATATCCCAAGCAATGGATGCTACAGTAGTACAGTTCAAAGATACAATGAGATCACACCAGAAAAGGAGAAGACTCCCGAGGAACTAACACATGCCATGAGAGCTGGAGCAAAGGAAAAGACTGGGAAGTTGAATGTAAAGATGACAAAGCTGGTCATGGTGGCCAATCCAGCTCTCATGCCGAAATTTCTAGCAGATGTATATTTCATCCACTTATTCTCATTGGATGACAATAATCTTGGATGGAGTGCAAACTATAATTGACATTGTGGATATTTTGGGGCAGGTGGAGAAACATTGGAGTGCAAATGAGGTCCCTGAGATGACTCTTGAGAAACTTCAAATGATGGTCACTTGCAGCACCACTCCTTTCCACAAGACCAAGTTGTTGAAGTGGTGGAACTCCTCGATGCTGTCGCGTGATGCTAGACGGCTTCCACCGAGGCCCGTATCAGAGACACTATTGGGCCCTTTCTTGAACAAATTTATGTGGTATGCTGGGGTAAGTGTTTCATCAAAAATTGTTAAGATTTTGAGAATCTAAAAGTTAGTAAGAAATGAAATCATATATTCTATAAATTCTTGTAATGCAATATATATTTTTTGGAATGATCCAATTTACGGGTTTTTTAGATTGAAGATGCAGCCAACGAATACTTCAAGGAAGTGTTGAAGCAGGACAACATCAACATCAATATGAACACTCCACTGCAACCCGAGACCTTGTCGGATTATCTAGAAGGATGGAGGAAGAAGATCTGGGATCAAGTCTTCATGGCTCACCTCAGAGGAACAAACTACTTCAAGAAAAATGACAACTTCATGACTTACGAGGGTCGGAAGCAGACAATGCGAAGGGTTCTTTTCTGATATGTCTCAAATACTTTATAAAAATTTGGTTCATAATATGTGAAAATTCTAGATTATGCAATATCTTTAATTTTGTTGGATATATTTATTTTGCAAAAAAAAATGGAAATATAGGAGAGGTCAAAAAATGAGGGGTCTATGAGGTACCTCTAAGACCACTGTCGGATCCGATAGTGGGTGGAGTAGTATTTGTTGGCCCTCCTAATTCTATTACCTTGAAGTCATAAAATGAACTTTTTTTCATACCGATTTTTATAGGGATATTCAAAGTAATGTGTTGATGTAGTACTGCATGAAGTTGAAATGGCATTTGGGCCTTCTTTGGTATGTTTTTATTGATCTTTGATGGACTTTGTGTTATCTTATTTGGCAGATACTTCAAGCATGAACTAGAAGCAAAAACGGCAATTGACAAAAAGGACTTGCCTCCATTTTTCTCAAATTTTCTCGACCGTAGTTTCGCGGATTGCATATACACGCCAAACCAGCTACAGACATACACCACAGCTCACCTCAGTGGTGGTGGATGGTACATTGATTGTCCCATTGCCTACACACATCCATCAGAGCTACAACTGTGGCAATCTTTGGAGGAACTTGGGACTATTTACTAGTAGAAAAAGGGCTATAAATTACTTGTCTTTTATGACTACACTAACAACAATGACTACAAAATAGTCATTTTGAAGTCATTTGAAGTTATTTTGAAGTAACTGTGTAGTCATTGTTGTTGATGCAGTCATAAAAGACAAGTAATTTATAGCCCCTTTTTCTACTAGTGATTGACATGGATGTGGACGAGTTTCCAAGGTTCAATGATAAGCAGAGGGAGAGGGCCATTGCAAAGAGGGAAACCAATGATAGGAAAAAAGTAGCTCAGCTCCAAGTTGCTCTAGACAACAAAGAGGAGGCAAAACGTGTAGCAAAGTTGGCAGAGAAGGAGAAGGAAAAGGAGGACAAGTCTAAAGCAAAAGAGAAGAAAAAAGACAACGCTGGAGACATCGTTCCGACATCATCAATGATGGATCAAAATTCATAGATGGAAGGTGGAGTTCACATTGGGATGAAGAGGAAGGCGGTGCTGCCGGAGTTCATAGAAGATGTTGTAACACAAGGAATAGAAGTAATTGACATTGTTGACGATGACAACGTGACCTCGGAAGAGTCGGTGCTCAATGTCTCCATTGAAGAGGTTGTCGACAATGAAAAAACACAAGGCTCCAATTGCTACACCAAAGCTATGGATTTTCTGAAGAAGGTAAAGTACATGTTTTTTAATCAAAAGTTTGATATAAAAAGTACATAGCTATACCTTCCTCTTGATGAGGACTTATCACTTGACATTTTGTATTTGTAGATGATAGTAGGGAAGGCCAAGGTGTATGATGGAGTGGTCAATTGATGGCCAGGATTCGACCTCATGCTCTTTGACTACCAGGAAAATTTGCCAGTGCTAGAGGTGTTGGCTCCAGATACTCACATGCTTTTGTGGAACTCAAATCTAGAGTACAACATGATCAATGAAGCATTTTTCTTTGCAGAAAAACATTTGCAGGACCACGGCTGCATTGTGGTGTTCCATTCATGGAGAGTGGATGCCAAAAGTACCATTGCAGGACTATGTGAAGGGTACCCTATAATGGTGAAGAAGAAAGAGTGGATGGGCATGAATCGGGTGCATTTGACTTCAACTATAGACCAAACGAGCATAGTCTGAATTTTACAAACCTTAACAATGTAGTGTGTACTTCTAGTTTTACATTTTCATTCAATTTTTTAATGTCTATATTGTTTTAATGCTTGTAGACTTTGAAGTTCGGCATCTCACTCTTAGTGAAAGACCTTAGTGCAAGAAGAAAATCTGAATTCTTTTTTAGGCGCTTAGCAACAATGTTGAAGGCCAAAGTGGACCTCAAGCGTGATGACTTGCTAATGAATTACACCACCAAGGATTCCATGATGATGGACAACAGGGATCGAAGGTCATGGCGAGGGTCTCAAGAAATGGAAGCCCGCTTATTACGGCACATCATTGAAGGAACCACCGACAAAGAAGACATGGTTCTCGATTGTACAGCATCGACAGATGCGTACTGATGTGAACATGTGTATATTCTATCTCTATGTCATACACAAAATCATTGAGGTAGTGATTTGATTTTTGTTTCCTTTAGGTGCCTCTATTGTGGCATGCCGTGCGACAGGGCGCCACATTGTGGCATTGGAGTCAGATATATGGGCCTTTAAATATACCCATGGTGCTTCTTCGTTGCGAATGGATGAAAAAATCGGATAATCGAGGAAGTCCCACATATGTTCGTGATGACGCTGGTTTCTTACAGGTCAATTTTTGACACAAGCTACCATGCATGGCTGAACCCTTCATCTTTTCAAGCCAAACCACCCAAATATTTTTCTTCGACATTGTAGAGCAACCTGGGTAGAAAGTTGTCTTGCGAAAAGAAGCTCGCTCACGGAGGGAGGTCGTGGAGCCACCAGATGTGTTCATCACAACGACGATGGAATCTACTGGCCTCACAGCTCTAGAGACTGTGCCTGCCAGGCCCATCCACGCTTCTCTGGTGGGGGCTATAGAATTATCTGCACAGGACCATTTGATAGCATGTGCAGAGTATTAGAGTGTTCATATAAAAAATCCATATGCATCACATATTGTATTATTTACTGGACAGCCTGACGCACACTAATTTATACAATTGTTTTTTGTATACAATTCTATGTCTGATTAGAAAATGTTTCTTTGCAATTTTCACATTGAGCCACCTGACAAAGTTATTTGTTAGTATTTCCATAGTCAACTGAAGCACCCTGTCTATGACTAAAACATGATTGTAATAAAATAATTCCTTTATAGAATATCATAATAGAAAAGTAATAATTTGAATTTCCACGATGCCTTATTGGCAGTCATTCGTCAGTTCTATCGGCACTCGACAAACATTCTAATCACTGTAGTATGACTACAGATAGTCCACATCAGCTATAAGGTAATTGAAGACAGACTTAACTATAGATGATACCAATTCTGGTCGTCGATTTCATCCAGTTGCCATCCGTTATTGTAGGAAGTGACTACTAAATGACTGTGGCCCTTGACAGGTCAGCTTTGGCGCCATTTCTGCGATTGGTAGTCATTTTCCAGTAGCCTTTTAGTCACCAGTCATTTCTTGATTGGTCACATTTGACCCTGTTTTCTACTAGTGAATGTTGGTTTGCAACAAATTTATTCACGACATTAGAATCTTCCAAGTTCACTATATAAATGGATGTACTTGAATTGAAAGATATAGTCACTATTGTTATTATAGATTCTATGTCAATCCATTTAATTTTACTATGATCATACTTAAATTTGTTCAAGCCAAGTAGCCAACAATCTTATTGAAATATTGCAACATAACTTGAATTGGGCAAAGGTTAGAATTCTTCCTACTTGCTCCAGTGGTGTGGTTCAACAAATCCACATGATGTCAAAGCCTGGGGTCAAAGTAGACCCCATTGTGTTCCCACTTTCCACCGCATCTTTTATACTCGTCTAATCCACCAAGAGCCTTCATCTGCACTACTCAATATGTTGTTCAAATATGAACCTACACTCCCTCTTTTTAAGGCAGTTGTTAGATATCATTTTTTCTATTTTCTTACGGCCTTTACAATGGATGCTCTTGTAGTACTAGAACCCTACACAAAATAAATATCACAATCTGATTCTAAATCCAAAAGGCAAGTTTTAGAGCAATTTGAAGCTATAATGTAATCATCATGGTTGTTGAAGTAAATGGAATGCTTCACTCTTGTCAAAAAATGATTCCCATTCAACTACAACACCAAAGTTGACTTGAAAATCATATGACCCTGTCACGCCCCTATCTATTTGGGGTGCCCAATGAACTTTAGTGCGCAAGGGGGGACCTTGGAGGTGACTTCCCAAGCCTTGCAATAGACTAGGTAGGGAGAATGGAGAGACTCCCGATCAAACAGGGTGCAATGGCGCCCTGGTTTTGAAGTGGAAGAAAGAGTGTTATACATGCTTGAAAATCTCTTGACAATACGCTTCTAATGGCGCAAAGAACGCACAATTTGGAGTTGTGAGTTAAAAGTTATGGCTGTTCAAAGTTGACTGGGTCCCGGTGGCGCTAGGACATTTGAGGGCTAGGTGTGAGGGGTTCTCAATGAATCCCACAAGAAAATATGTCATGTGGCATATCATTGAAAAGCTATGAACACAAAGAACCTAGAATGGCAAGCATTACGAGGTTCTAAGATATGAATAAAAAATTATGGCCAAAAGAAGAGCCATGGTGAAGGTGTGACGCCTCCCCCGGTGAATCCGAATCTTTAGAGGGCCATAACTTTGCAATAACTTATCCAAATGGGACGAGTGAGCAGTCCATCAGTATCTACTCGTCGCTTAGATGTCTAAAATGGTCTTACATGTTGAATTTGGAGCTCTAAAAGCAACGTTACGCTGGTTGGAAGATCGGGAGTCCAAACGGTGGCGTAACTTGGCAATTTAGGTTGGAAGTGGGTGGTCTTCCACAACCCAAGGTTATCCAAGGACTTCCTTCGACCTAGGACAGGGGGGGTCTGCCGAATACCACAGAGAGTACTATAGGAGGGGTTGGTCTCACTCTTCACTCCCTCTTAAAGCCTTGGTGAGTCTTGGTGACTCATGGTTGTTGGTGGTGGTGACTTCATCACCACTTCAAGGCACCATGGGACACTTGTGTGTGTCCCGTGGCATCGGTTGGGTGGAGTCCCGCTCCTTGCTAGGCTTCTTTGGATGTGTCCCAAGTTGTAAGCACCGGTTACCTCTAGTGGGTGAGTAGCAAATGCAAAAAGGGCTAGTATGAAGTAGGGTGACACTCAAGGGCGGTTAGGATCATAGTGAGTAGTGCCACCCTGGGTCCTTGCACATTAAGGTGGAAGTTCTGCCCTATGTTACTAAGTGACATGCCCGGTGTCACGATGGGAGTGTGTGCTAGTAGTCCCGGTGACTGGGACTTGACAAATTGAGTTGGAAACGTGGACTAACACTGTGTGTGCTTGGCATGTGCAGTGTTAGACAGTTGGTGACCAAGTGATGCTGTAAGTGGGTTGTGGTGAACCTAGTGAGCTGCTAGAAGCTGTTAGGTGTCATTTGGGTCGCGATAGACCTCTATTCAACAATTGGTAATACTTTGGTTGTTGCAATCCATGTAAAATCCTGATTTGAATGTAAATTTAGGACATCAGCTAGGGCATCCTGTGTTTTGTCCTCCACTATGCATTGTAAATCTAGACCATCATTGACGATTTCATCTTCCAACTCCTTCATTGCTGCAAGTTCAATAGTTGGTTCAGTTGAGGATGACACCAACAAGGTCTCCCACAAGACTTTACTATTGCTATCTTCATTGTGCATGGGATTCATAGCCGAATTGTATACCATGGACCTGGAGTCTTATTTTTCAAGCAACCATGGTTTAGTAAACCAAATTTTCTTGGTAGGTGTTGCATGTATGGTAGGTGCTATGTTCAACCCTTGCAATGTTCGTTGGGCCAATAGAAAGCCTTCTTGCAATACATGGACAACTTTAATGTTTGAAGGTATCATACTATAATCACTTATGTTACGAGGAATCTAACCTTTTTCTAATAGATGCAATTGGGCTCGTATATTCTCCATTTTGTTGTGCACCATATTGAATTTTAGGCTATATATTTTTTGAATTTTGAATAAAATGAAATGAAAAAAATATGAATAGTTTCTTCTATTTTGAAAGTTTATGTTTTGAATTATTGATATTTTTATTTTTTGATAATAATTAGTTACAAATTTTTGAAGTAAAAAGATACACCATAGAACTGAAAAATAACTTTCACACCCCTATATTATATAAGAAAAAATTGTCTAAAAAATGAACAAAAAATTCTTTAAAATAACTCTTTATTGAAAACTCATTTTGAATTGAATATTGATGCAATGGTCATCTAAATGTGTTCTCTAAAAATATTTGAGTTAAAAAAACATGTCATTTTAGTGTGTTTTAACCTCTTCTAGAAATCATTCCATATTTTATTTGAGTTTGAAATTTTGGGAGTAGAATCCTATAGTCATTAGTAAACAATGCTCAAAATTTGAAGTTAAAATTATAGTTTATTAGAAACCACTTGTTCGCACATGGTTTGTTGTAGTAGAACTAAGTGCACCCCCCCGAGTTTCCTCCATATTCAATGGCAAACAACTAATTTGGAATGTTGGCCATATTCACCAATTCATGGAAATCATATGCTTGTTCTTGACCATTCATTCTCCTTATCTTGGAAAAAAATTTGCATGAATCACTACCTGTTAAGGCAAGTGGCATAGGTAGGTGTGCATATTGATCCTTGAAATGGCAAATTAGTAGTACAACAAAGCTACAAAACAGTTGAATATTTATAAAGCATTGCTTATTAATAAAGTGTTGAGCTTCTACTATTTGCTTTGAGTTTCTATGAACTGAATGATCATTGTACTTAAGCCATAATCTCTACAAGCAGAAGAAAAAACAAACCTTCAAGGCTAGTACAAGTCTAGCTCTCAAATTTGTAGTTGGCAAACCAAAAATGTCAATGTAATCTGCTCAAATTTGCAAATACTTTTCAATCTCCAAGCATCTTTCCCTATGAACATCAGGGGACTTATGTAGTAGTTTCAAATATTGTCTCACCTTTAGCTGACATATCCTCTATGCTAAAGCCCAATTCTGTCTATTCCTATGGTCCACATCTTCTTGCTTTAGTCCATGTTGGTTAGTTGTAAAATGATTATATACAAATTTCAAATGTTCATGGGTATAGACATCCCTATCCAACTGTAAGATGCATACTATAATTGAAAGAAGAGGGTTGATGAGTTTTTTTCCATTATAAATGTAGTTTTGGTCATGAAGCCCAACATCATTTTCTTGTTCATCCAACAAACATGTGAGATGCCAACTTTCCCAACCCACACTCAAATGGGGACCTATGGGACTTCTGTAATCTTATAATATTAGTTCCCTTCTTTGCGAGTCCCCATTGTTGGAATGTCCAACTATTAGCCCCATAGTAGACAAGTAGTCTTTAGCCCATAGTTAATCAATAGTTCTCCATTGCCTCCTCACCTAAACAGAATCCAAGCAATTGCAGGTGCAACATGCCACCAGAACAAACTGAGGCAATTTGTCATGCGAGAGATTGACAACAATCACTCGAGCAAATCCATCAACCTTGTTATTTCTAAAGGAATCTACAATTTTGTTATACCCCTCCTCTCCAAATCCAATGATAGATTTAAAAGTAGAAACATAAATATGATTTGAAGTAGGCCCACAAAATCAACCCCTTTTCAGTTTCTTAGTACCAGTTGAAAAATTTAAATATAATCTTAAATTATCAAAAATGTTATTTGATAAATATTATTTTTAAATTTTCAGCTTTTTAGTTGAAAGGAATATCTATATATACATATAAATGAATTTTGGACACTAAATTATGAAATGAAGTGCAATTTTTTACTACATTTATTCATTATAGTGCCACATGAAGACATGGGATAGAAACCAACACTTAAAATATAGAATCTAAAACAAATAAGTATTTCATAAAGCCCATAATTCACAACAACGTATTAAAAGAGTCAAAATTGTGAAATTGTCACTTTGTGATTGCATTTTTGGAGTACCTATAGTCAAGCATATAGCTTGAAAATATCCTTCAAGAAACCAATAAGTCTCTTTTTGCTTGGATTCTAAGCATCTAAAAGCTTATTTAGATTGATTTTTTGGTGTGTAGTTACAATCTTTAAAGGATTCTAAAAAACAAACAATAAATATTAATTTAGAAAAAAAATTCATTTAATACTAAAAAATACAAACAAAAAAATATTTATTTTTTGTAAAAACACATGTATTTTTCCATGCTACTATAATGAAGGTAGGGGCACCAAAAACCACCATTTTTTTACGATTAATATCTATTATTAGATTGATAAAAAATATTATTTTCTATTTAGAAAATGAATAAAAAATCAATACACCAAAAAAAGCATCATTTGAATAGTATCATGTACAAAAATTACGAGGGATCTAATTTTTTTGATAGATGTCTTATAATAGCTTCTTCAACAATAAGTTCAAATTGATTTAGGAGATACACATAATGAGAGCATAGTCTAAGTGACACTTTTGGCACATTTGGGTGTCTTGCCATGAGGCACAACAAAACAAATAGTTTTACTCATAAAGAGACTACTACCTACCTAAATATTCAAAAATGGATGGTTTGAAATTGATGTACAATTTTTGGGTGCAAATGGTCAAATTAATGGACTCCATAGTACCCAATTACTCCATCCAGATAATCCCCAAATGCAACTAAATTGTTAAGGGATTTCTTGCAATCACCAGAAGCTCAAAACGTAGTGATTACAGAAATTTTATTCAACTGATAAAACCTTGGTAATGGACTAATGGTCAAATTCAAAATATTTGATCAATTCACATAAAATTTCATCGTAGTGATAGTCAAATATAGGAAAACTATTTGTAGGAAAAATGTACCATTTAAAAAAAATCCTCATTCTAGTTTTTGTGTAATCTAATTAGTATAAGTCCAAAATTCCACATAATTGACTATGTACTAAAAAGATGCAAATATGATGTTCTATTTCAATTTCTTCCCCCCTTCTTTTGGAAAAATCAAGAGTTGTTGATTTGAGTTCAAGAAAAATCCCTCCTAAATGTCATCAATCTTACGAAAAAATCAAAGCCATTGATGCATCAAGAATAGACAATCTTGGCCATCCAAATTTGGATACAAAATGACAATACGGTTACATGATTTGGATATGGTTACATAATATAGATATAGTTTTAAACTATGAAGTACAAGATATACATATGCTCACAAAGTATGAACACATAATAGAGATATGGAATACATATATATTCACAAGCAAAAAATATAGATATATTACATATGGTTTGCAAGTTCCACAAGTTCTCCAAGAACATAAATATAGGCAATTGAGGTGGGTTTCACATGTTGAATTTATGAATTCATTTCACACAAGAGTGTTGCTAAAAAATTTGTTCAAAAGTTTTACAATTAGTAGGAAAACTATTGGTGTATCCCTTTTAGAAATTTTGTAAAAGCTTAGCAACAAATGGAATAATGCCATGTGTATCCCTTTTAGAAATCATGTGTGATTTTCTTTGAAATTATTAATTTGTCACTATGAAAAGTTGCTAACATCTTTGGGGGTTTAATATAATATTAATTGTATACTAAAATTGAATTCCCCTAACAAGAGACATCCACAATTTTTGGTAATTAACTAACCACCTTGCAAATCAAAAACAAATAAAATAAAACACTTGATTTGGCCCCCCTCCAACCAAAACCCAAAATACTTTGATAATGAATATGATATATGGAAAATATAGGGAATATATAGGAATATGATATATGGAATACATATATTTATATGGAACATTGATATAGGATGACATGTGTTTATAGATACAGGACATGGGACATGGAGACATATAGAATATGGATGGATTAAAAAGAATATTAATATGGTATAATTTATGTATATATATTATGTTTCATCTAAAATCCCCTCAAAATGGGCAATTTTAAAGGCAAAGGCCTCCAAAAATTAAGAATGAAATCTTATTGTATCTTACCATAAGATTTAGTGGTAGACTATTTTATTATATTGCAATTCAAAAATGGGATATTTTGACTGCATAGATAGTGAGATTATAGTGTTTGAAGTTGAAAATTTTTTAGGAGCATACCAAATTCTAGGCATCTCTGATTTGGGGAAGCTTTTGTAGAAACTCACTTTTTTGCTTGATGTTTTTTTTGTGTGATAGAGTTGACCACATGTTTAAATAATTTCATAACATTTTAAATTAGGGAACATGTACCCAAAAATTCCAATAGGAACTAGCTTCAAGAAAACTCTCATACAAAGTTGTTTTTCAACAATTTTTGGCTTGCACATACAATATTTTTTTCAAAATGTTAACAATAGATTTCTAAATTTCAATTAGCCTTAAAAAAAAGAAAATTGTTCAAGATTTGTGATTTTGACAAGCTAGATTAATTTATGGCATGAAACATCCAAGTTGAACTTAAGGGCAATTAGGCATATTGAGTGGACCAAATGGCCAAGTCAAGGTTCACTCTAACTGATTCATTATGAATCACTGACGTCGAAGTCAAAAAATTTGGCTACTATCTATTATACATAAGCTCTAAAGGCCACTTGTTTCACAATCCCAAAGATGAAAGACAAGGTCTTTGTACAAGAAAGATGATAGGAGGTAAAACGACCTATGTGGGATATATAAATAGAATTAGTAGGAGCTCAATCACTTATAGTTAGATCAAACATAGAAATTGTGATCAAAGTAAAATTTTAGACCTCATTTAGACATAGTAGAATAACTTTTTTCATAAAAAGTTGAACCAAGATAATGCATAAAATCAATATGACTTTCATCTTCAAAAATCCGTTTGAGATTTTGAGTCTTTGATCAAAAGTTATGGACAAACTTCAGAGAGGATGTTTGAAAATATGAAAGAAAATGTTTGATCCAACCCTTCTTTGAAATCTATCCATAACTTTTGATTGGAGATTTGAAACCTCAAATGGATTTTTGGAAATGAAAGATATCTTAATTTTATACATTACATTAGTTTTAAATTCTTTTAAATTTTTTATTCTACTATGCTTAAATGAAGTCTGAAATTCTACTTTGAACACAATTCCTACATTTCAATTAATTATGAGTGGTTGAACTCTGACTAATCCTAATTCACATATCCTGCATGGATTGTTTTACCTCCTACCACCTCTTTTGTATAAAAAATCTTGCTTTTTCATCTTCCAACATACAATCCAAGGAACTCTCGAATCAAAATGAGAGATGTCAAATGTCTTGGATGTTCATTGATGTAAGAGTTTTCTAAATATATTTAATTGAGCATGTGTCTTCCTTACTAAGACCTCTTCCTTGTATTTTGTCTAGAATTCATGGTCCCCCCAAATTGTCAAAAACATCTTGTTTTGAACTTGGGCTAAAATCACCCCTAGGCCCTACCTTCACTTCTTTAGGCATAGTGATGAAAATTTCACTTAGTATAAATAACCTTTCTTGTATTGTCCCATGTCCAACAAAAATGGCATTTTTCCTATAACTCCTTGGGGGTAAATCCAATTGCAAAAAAAATTGTATTAGAAGTGCATCAAAGTGCTCCTCTTTTTCACATCCTCAAATTGCTATGTTGTTGGAAAAATGTTGTTTGGTTCTTTAGGGATTAAAGTGTTCAATGAATGATAAAAAATCTTTCTACATAAAACAAAAGTACAGACGTTCATCCTTGGAATTTTGTGTGAAAAGGGAAAGTCCAAAGTGTTTGATAGATGATAGAGAATTCTTCTATATAAAGACAAAAGTATATATATATATATATATGTATTCATCTTTGAAATTTGTTGTGTAAAAAGGGGAGGTCTTGGACTGTAGTTTGACTTCCAATGAATGCTCTTGGGTTTTGTTTTTTTAAGCAAATGATCCACATGTTACCCCAAAAGGATGATTTCCACAGTGACTAGCCCAGGTTCCAAAGTTAATTGTTCATGTTAGCATTATATTTACTGGTTGCCTGAGCATTTACAGCACATTTCCAAAACAACCTCACCAGCAACCCGGGACTTCAAAAAAAAACATTCTACCCCAAAACTAGGCCTTACTTTTCAGCCACCAGATTTTGTGATACGCGGATCCTTTTAGGGATTAACAATCATATTTGGATCAGAGCATGCTAACTTACATCAAACAACAGAAGCGGCTACTCACATCCAAATCCCAAGTGAACAAACAAATTTCAAGATGGGTCTACTAGACCAATTTAACTCACATCTAAACCCCAAACAAACAGATTTCTAGAGTCCGTGTGATTGCGTGTACACATTTTCCACCAGATGCATGTTGGAGGACTTCCAAAAGCTGAGGGCCATGAATCCAGACAATGTCAAATGTGTTTCCAAGCAAATCTAATGTTCAGCTCATGGGACTCATCACACTGGTGGATCGATGGATTGATCGAGCAAGTAGCGCTTTGTCTTTGTCACCTTGTCACCGAGCTCTTGCCAAATGCCAACATGATGACATTGCCCATCCTTCTCACTCCACGAATATTAGTGTGCAACCTAGCCAGTCAGGTATTCATCCTAGGACAAAGCAATTAATTTACTCCGACGGTTTGTTCTCATCTGCATAAGAAATCAGTAGGTTAATGCTTGCCCTACTATGATCATCATGAAACTATGAAGACCTTTTTCTGTAGGGGTCAGGATTGTACTAAGTACGACGCTGCTGGATGCTACAATGCCCCTTCATTTGTTGAGGATAGCCCTAGTATTTGGGTACAACATTACCTTGATGTGTGTACCAATTGTACTATATTTATTATTATTGTTATCATCATTTATAATTTAGCTATGGCGATATTCAATGAGATTCAACACTACATTTGTGAAAAATGTCTTGATTTTTGAGTGAATAGTGAGGTAAAGGTTTTTTTCACCTCCCAACCCAAATTAAATATATTTTTGATTCCTCAACTCAACTTCCAACCCCCAATCCTATCCCAAACCCTATTCCCATACAATTTATAATTTCAGATTGATATGGGATTTTGCAATTGATATGAGATTTTGTATCCTTTGTCTATATTTGCAGTATGTAGGTGTATATGTCTTCTATAGCCATACTTGTACTCATATTCATATCCATATATGTCTCCTATATATATATCTAGATTTGTCTTTTGTATCCGTATTTGTGTTTCTTATATATATAGAGAGAGAGAGAGAGAGAGATTTGTCTTTTGTATCCGTATTTGTATTTGTATTCGTATCCTAAATCGATAACTTAGATATTGGTTTTAATTTTTTTTCTATGAGAAGATCTATAATTTGGGATTTTTGAAAATCAAAAGTGAGAGGGAGGAAGAACAAGGTCTTCGCATCTTTTCATCAGATAGTGAAAAATATTGAATTTCAGGTGTAAAAATGATATTGATATAGTTTCCAAGTCCTTGGTGTTGTCATGTGGGACTTCCTTGTTTGAGCTCATTGAATGGAGCTTATTGTTTGAAGGTTCAAACACCTGTCTCAGTTTTCAAAAGGAATTGTTTGCATAGAGATCTCAATCATTCTATATTTGTAACTTACTGTTGAGAATATTACTGTTTATACTATTCAAAATGCAAATATTGAAGTTTGTGTTGTCCAATTTTCCAGTTCCCACTGTGGAGGAAGCCTTCCACAATCATAACTGTGAATTCCTAAATTTTGTAATACCAGAAATACTGGATTGAGTGGTCAAAATGGACCCTCATGAACTGGATAAGTTAGTGTATTGCTCTTATTGCTTCAAAAGTGTAAAAAACATTCCACAGCTGATCAATCAATCAGGGGAAGAGTGCCTTCAGTTGACTCAATATTTCACAAAATTAATGGTTATTATCATGCCAATATACCCTGGATGCAATATGCTCATGCATCCAGGGTTAGCCTAACTTACATGTATGTTAAATAGGTCTTCATCTCAGCAGGCCAACACCTTATGTGGCAGCATGGGGGATTATGGCTCCAACATTATCGACAAATGAATGCCAATTTTGTTAGTATAGCCTACAAATGTGACATATATCTTCACAATGGTCTAATTGCATGTCACAAACTAGGACAGGGGGTGTAGGCTTTGGGCTTACACCGTGCATCTTGAAGTGTGCCAAAGTAATGTAACATCACCAATTTCATTAATGAAATGGCCTGAAAATCAAAAGCATTGCAGCTCAGGAAAAGGCTAGCATTCCACCATTAATAGACCACCATCCCAATTCCCAAGTTCCTCACTGTACTGTAAACATCTCATTCTCCCAAAATTCTCATCCTAATAAGATATTGTCAATTTTGTTGAATTGGGTGGAATTTCACTTTTGGGGGGTGCACAGCCTGAAAAAGATCTCTCTCTCTCTCTTCCTAGTTTCCAGAGCTTTGTGTCACAATTTTGGGGGGTCGAGAAATCTGTCAACTAATTTCACCCAATTGACAATGTCATTGAAAACTCATGGTTGGTTTCCCCTTTCAAAGTTCAAACCATCACTGAATTGCCTGCCCCCCAATTCTGAAAAATCAGTAGCCAGTGGCTTTTGATTTTTCTTAAAACAGCTCATTTCTCATTTGGTCTTTTGGATCCAAACAAAAGAATGCATGAAGCTCTTTGGCTCTTGTTGGCATGACCTGTAGTAGTTGACCTTGTCTGGCACACATACAAATACACTTAATACAGATGTCACGAGACTTTATGAATCAACCTCAGCCAAGAATATTGATGGAGGACCTGAGACTACACACTAGAGGTTGGGTAGCTAGGCTAGGCAGCTCACTGGAGCCCTGGAGATGAGCATGATGATCAGGATGCAAGAGCCACAAACTTATACTCAGTTATATTCCATAAAGGCAAGGGCATACCCTGAGAAAAAGGAATTACAATGGATGGAGTAAGTTGCTGAAAGTTTCAAAACACCCTCTCTGACCCGGCTGGACATAGCAAGCACAACTTACTTGGTTACTTCTATATGGACCGTTTTTTTTTACTTTCGCAGAATTCCACAAAAAATGACACGTGGTAATTGGAGAGCTGAGTCTTCATCATTGATTTTCCCCTAAGGTACCACTGGGTCAAAGGAGGGCACAGAAGAGGGCACAGAAGAGGGCAACTAGCCATTAAGGATATATGTGGCTGGTTATGCATGCTTGCATGCGCTTTGTACAAGTTGGGACAGTCCTTGGGAGCAAAGAATCTACTGGACTTAGGAAGGTGCACTACCATGCTGTTGTTTGTCCAGTTTGAGTGAGATGGAAAGGTGTAAGGCATCCTATTTATCCATCAATTTTCAGTTATATTGGTGCCATTCCAGGGGCAAAAACTGTGACTTTCATCTACTAACACAAATTAAAACTTGAATTAAAAACTAGTCTAGTGCAGTAGTTAATTAATATTGAATTGTACTTTAATCCACACACCCAGCCTGAGAAGGGCCAGAGTCATGGATTGGGCATTATTTAGGCCACTCTGTACCAGTAGCAGACATTTCCAGATGTGCACCAATGGTACAGTTGCAGAGAGACACAAATGGCATGGGCTCAACTCAACTTGATTGTGGCACAGTAGAGTAAAGACTTGCAACAAGGAACTAGCACCAGTCTAACTTCAGGAGTCGTTCATCTAAGATAAAAGGACTTGTTTAGTTTGAGTTTTCCAAGACGTACCTCAAATCAGCCAGCCAGCCATCAAATCCATGCATGTCATAGATTTTAGAGGGCAAAGCACATGAACATCACGTGCTTGGTGCTCTGAAACTATTTCCCCATTTCAACCATTAAATATGACCCTGGATTGACTTGGATTTGGAACGCCTTCCAAAACGTTAGGAGTTCCAAACGTTAACCTGCTGCTGAGTCCCGCTGGTTAGCATCACGATCGTGCTGATTAACTTGGCCCACTTTAGGAACATTCCAACGCCCGTGGTAGCTCATAGTACTAGCTAGCTCGCTCTACCCAAAGCTAGCAAATATATATAGAGCGACAATCCCTAGGCTCCAGAGTGGAATTAGACAAGGCCGGTGGCATGGCAACCTCTACTAGCTACTGCAAACTGGCTGGCCAGCACGTACTTCTGCTGGCTGGCCCATTCTGGAATCTAGACTTCTGAAACTAGCTACTTTTGCAAATCCACACAACGTTGGATCATCGAAAAGCTGGTACAGAAAACCAAGAGTCCGTGCCCGTGGTCACTACAAGTCTGGAGTACTTAATTAAGAGAGGCAAGATTTTTTGATTCATACGAGCAGCTGGACTGGGTGACTGATCGACAAGGAGATGGAACAGGAAATTGGCAGTTAATTAATTTGCTAGCTTATCATTTCAAACTGAGTGGACGGCAAAATATATGGACCACTTATTATGCCTCGGGTGCTAAAATCCAAGGCACGTCCAGATTCGCAAAGCCAGAATACTAACTCCAATTGATCCCGAAGTCCTTTTTTGTCGAATTTGACAGTGTGGACCAATCGCTTTCGTGCAACACGTACGTTACCTTTGTGCATTGAAAGATTGATCATGATCAATGCTGTCCAATCCCCATCTTGCAAGTACAAGAGTGATGACTAGCGCTAGACAGCGAAAATATATTCTATCACATCACGAGCGTTATATATCCTGCCTAGAATGATGTAACTTCGGTGTAACTTACATAGGCTTTTTACATTTATACCAACTTCCCACAAGGCCGGATAGCTAGCTGCATTCCATATATATGCTCAATTTCGTGACGGATCCATAACTGAATCGCTTAGACGAGGGCCAATCTAATCCCTAGAACGTAGTGTTTCTCTTACGTACTTTCAGATTACGAATCCCTCGAGAAAAGTGCGTACCGGTATTAGAGTGCAAATTACTCGATCAACCGGCTTGAAGTTCCAATGATTGTATAAATTTAATTTGTATACGTGTAACGTAATCACTATCGAGTTAATCGATCAGATACGTTCGGTAGTTGTGGGCCACATCTACCTGCCTCTTCCATATAAAACAGTTTGCACCCAGTTCTCTTGTATGGTAGTTTCCGTTCCTTTTCCACTTCCAGAAGCTTCTATCTTCTCCGCTAATTCTCCACTACCGCGCGCATCAGATCTGAAACTAATCTATCTGTGTGCGCTGTTTAATTGTCGAATTGTTTGTGTGCAGAATCATGAAATCATCACCTGAGCTTGCAGTGTATCGTTAATGATAGTAGTGCGGTTCGTGGCTGCTGTGTGCCGAGCCATTCGCGCTTCGACATATTCTGCTGCAAATCGATCTCACAGTTCTGCAGCAAGGTATCCTTTCCTTCCTTGCGCTTAATTTATGATCGATCAGGCAATTTAATGGGTAAGCGCGCATACCCCTGCATCAAAGCAAACCAATTGACACCCAACTCTGACTGTACTCCATTCTATCACGAACATCTATATAAGTTTTGTTGTTGAGAATTGTGAGGCTGATCTTATTTGCTAGCTCTGGGTTCGAATGTTCGACCATTTTCTTGTCTCGTTCATATCTGATGCTTCTAGCTAGCTTCAAGCAGTTCTAGCAGAAGCCATCAAAGCAACACTTGAGTAGCTAGTCAAACTGTGGAACCAATAGTTAGAATCTTCAATTTCGTTCAATTCGTGCGATTCTGGCTTAAATATTGTGACTTAAATCTTCACGAAGGTCAAATTGCAGATCGCAAACTAGGGCAAGCTAGTGTGGATTTATGTTTCAGGCCGCACGTGCTGAAACGTGCCAAAGTCCGCCAATTTAACGAAATTGTCGTTTAGAGCGAATCTTAGAATAGGTACTGACATATGTGGTTCGAAATTGGAGGTCGGGGAACTTCATATTCGTTCAATCGGCAGATTTTAGTGAACTTGGTTCAGCTGACGCAGTTTCAATAGTTTGAAACTGTACCATACCTTGGATCAATAGCATTCCTAGTTTTTGAGCTCTAGCCTGGAACGTCAATTTCGTTAAATTGTAACATATATCTTCACAGCGGTCTAATTTCAGGTCAAATACTAGGACAGACATAGAGTTTGGGTTCAGATCGCGCGGCCTGAATCGCGCCAAAGTAATGGCGCCAATTTTAACGAAATTGACGTAAGTTCTGGACACTTTGAAACTAAAGCTAATCACAACTTAATTGGGAGATTAATGTTATGCGAATTTACAGGGATCTCACAGAGGATTGATCGACTTCAGTCCTTGAATGCGTGGACCCTCAATGAGCAGGACTATAAATAGGCTCTCCCTTTGAGCAATGTCTTGAGGAGTTGAGATAGATCGATATATATATATATATATACACATTGAGTTCTAAGCTATTGGTACTAGTCTCTAGCTCTTCGTCTCTCGTTGGATCTGGACCTCGTACGTACTAGCTAACGGAGTCTCCTACTCTCATGTACCTAATGTATATATAGTCTATTAGTACTAGCTATGCACACGCGCGTATAGCTAGTAAGAAAGTAGATGACTCCAAGCGACATTGGTACGGAGAAATCTGTTTGTCATTGAAAGTACTGATGTGAGCGGATCGATGTGTGCAGGAAGATGGATCAGTGGAACCTGAACGCTAGCTAGGAACTGAAGGACGTACGTGCTGGGGGAATATCATATGACGGATCATGCCGATCGAATCGGCCGATCTTTTGTATTGAAACTGCCTGGCTCCCTGTATGCCACCTGAGAAGCCTGGCAAAATATTTGCCAGGATTCGTAGCTGGCAGACAGGGGGTCAGGCAGATCTCTCACCTACCAGTACCTTCACTTGGATCTGCACTGGGGATTGATTGAAGCTTTCACTTGGACTAATTCCTGCATTGGGACAGAAGCTGAAGAGAGGGCCGGGAAACGGGTACGGTACACCCAACCTCAGCCTTTCCTTTTCGTGTTTCGCTGGGCTAGTTATTACAATTAAAATAATTGGTTGAGTCTAATGCATTGGGAAATTTCGTTAAAATGGTTGTATTCCATTAATTTCCTTCTTTAGCTCTAAAGTTTAGGATTAATGTACATTTCAAAAGGCACAGTCTAAACATAAAAGTGTCAAGTTTGTGGAATACTGCCATTCTACCAAAAGTTTGGTTTGATTCTCATATATTTTGCAAAATGTTTCATTTGTCATTGGGTCATGATAAGCTACGGGATGTCGGGGAATTAAATTCTTGGATCAAGTATCTTGTGCATTATGTGCACCATGTGCACTCTAGTGCACATCAACAAAAATTTGAATTTTCAAATCATTTAAAAAATTATTTAGAGAGTGATTATTCCAAAATTCAAAGGACTAGCTTTTAAATCTATGTGCACATATATTAAATGAGAAAAATTTAGTTTCCTAAAAGAAATTATCTCTAGGATCTAAAATTTTGAAACCTCTCATTGAATATTAATTTGATCAAACTTTAATGGTGAGTTACAGAGTTAGGCACAATTTTAATTTTATATTTTAATTTTTATTATCAAGATTATTTGAAGATTCTCTTTCAAAATTTCTTTCAAAATTGAAATCATAAAAAAATTTATTTATCAAGATATAATTAGCCAAAAAATAAATATTCATGCATATATTTTTAATCATTTAAAAATAGAAAAATATCAAATGCATATGTCACATAGATGTTTATATTATTTATATACTGAAAATGATATAGGAAATTATTAAACTCAAATTTCCAAATACAACCTAATTTTATTTGATTTTGTTTCAATTTTGGAGTGCACATATACAAAGGAACAATGCATAGTTTTCTCACTTCCAACTCCAATAAATAAGGACTTGGAATTGTAGGCTTTAATTTTAGGATAGTATACCAACCTATTTATTATGTTTTCAAATCAATTGGTTATATGTAAAAGTATTCAAACATTGTAAAAACATTGAATTTCAAAGTTTAGAAGTCATTGGAAATTATGCAAGGGGACAACATTTTTTGTACACCCTATTTTGGTAGCTAAAATACAATTTTTGACAATAAACAACTTTTCAACGAAATTACTACATATCAAATATAGACATTTTCTTACATACTTATAGATATGTTTTTGAAATTTGACAATATTATTTTAGCCCAACAAAGAATTTCTAATCCAAATTAACTTCTAAAGATCCAATCAACCATTTCATAGTCATTTCTTGACTTGAGATAGCATTTTTAGGTATAGAATTTTTTTTCCCAAGAAATGAAATTCATTGAACAAACTAGATTGGATTGTTTTTCTATTTTTCTATTCAAAAACTAAGATTGTTTCCATCAAACAAAAATTATCAAAAAAACATTGCAAAGTGTTTAGTATTTGTTTAGTGTTGGAAAGTTAACTATTTGAAGAAAGTATTGATGTTCTCAATACTAAATCTTATGCCTTTTGTCACAATTCAATTGAAATTGCAATTTGACCAATTCTAAAAAATTGGATATAAAAATCATAATTTTGGTGAAATTTTGAAATGAAATCTTCAAATTCATTTGAAAAAAATCTATAAATAGTTTTAAAAAATTGACCTCATTAATACTTTCTACTCTTCATCCTTCACATTAATGGACAATTTCATTAAAATGGCGAAATTCCTTTACTTTGGCAATATTTACAGTTCAGAGCAAGCGTTCTGAAGTGTACAAACGTCATAGATATCATAAATCTATACGTTCTTAGATTTTGAAATCTATAATTGTGTTAGATGTCACTTTCACAATTCAGATTGTGCGGTTTGAAATCTATAGTAGTCATAGATTTCTCAAATCTATAAAAGCCCAAGATTCTTGAAAACTATACCTATCATAGATGTCACTTTTACAATTCAGAGCGAGTGGCCTGAAAATGGCACATGGAACGCCGCCATTTTAACGAAATTCCCCATATTATCAAAACTTCAAAAAAGTTTCAAAACTTATATTTTATAACACATTTATAATTTGTCTAAAATCCTTGGATCTTTATAGGTTAGACCTCTAAAATCACATTGTAATCATGTATAAATTCTCTTTTCTTATTGTGTACACTTTTGAATGGAAAACATCCACATGCATGTATCTTTTGGATATGGGCTTAAATGTCAACTTGGAGTCTATTTGTCTTTAGAAAATGACTTTTTATAGAATTTCAAGCATATTAATAATCACATGACACTAGCAAAAAAATAGTGTCTACAATGATTGTAAAATTGTCCACAATGATTTTTCTACAATGACTCATTCAGTCATTGTAGATAGAGTCTATAGTCATTGAAGACATGTTTTTCTATGGTGTGACAATGAAATTTACAATCAATAGTAGGGTCACTAGAATATCCACCTATTTTGGCCAAAGTACAAATATTCTACTTTTGAATATGCATCTTGAATCCTTTGACATAGACCTCCCAACATGCACTTGGAAATTGCCTCTATTTAAGACCTTAAATATTCTAAATGTGATTTGATCTTATACAAGAATATTGCACATGTCATGAACAAGCTAAAATACAACAAACCTTGTGTCAGTTGGCAACTTTTGTAAATGCAAAAATAATATAAAATTTAATCTTAAATTAAGGAGGAACATCATATGATTATAAATTCAAATGCAGTTATTTAGAATAACAATCAAAGAGGAACCAAACAAAAAAGTCATTTCATACTTTATAGGATAGCTTCAATGTAAATAGTGAATAAACCATATACTATCTACGTATTAATAAACATTATACAAGCCAAAATGAAATCTTCAAAATAAATTGACAAACTTACTAGCAAACTTACCATTGGTTATATTTTTATTGTGGAGCTTCATTTAAGGTAGCAACACCTAAAAGAGATACTTTTTGTTCTTTGACATTTAAAAAATGGTCTTGAATGAATACTTCCAAGACTCAAAACCACTACTACTTTACAAAAGCAACCAATGAAAGGTGAGGAGTTTTTTTGAAGCTACCAATAAAAGTTGAGACATTTGGTGCTTCAAAGTTGAGAAAATTTGGTGTTTAGGATATAGGCTCTAATGTTCAAATGTAAGCTATGCTATAATGCTATGTTTCAATTTTGAAAATTTGAAAATTACTACTAGAGTGTTGGAAAATTATGAAACCACTTGGGATAAATTTCTCTTGAATTTGATAATAATCTCATCAAATTTTGGTGGAAAAAAGTGTTTGTGCTAGGTGCTACTACTTTATATGATTTTTGACTCAACCACATTTTCCATTGCTATTATTATGGCTATCAATAATTTGAATCACATAAGAACTCATATAATCTCACTTTGTTTTAACCCATAAAATCCCTTTGTCCTTAGGGGGACAAAATGGATTTTGGGCAAGCTCCTATGATCTGTATTTTTACTGAAACTTTTTGAAACTTTTTCATAATATAGAAAAACTTATGAGCTTTTTAGTAAAATAATTTTTATTTCAATCAGTACCCATTAGCAAAAGTTATACCATAATAACCTCAAAAAGGGGGAAATCGGGCAGCAAAAAAAATCCACCAAAAATTGAAATAAAAATTTTAATATTTTTTTTTGTAAATTATATATTTTTTCTAAATGAAAAGATTTAATTCATTCCATTTGGTGATGTAAAAGTTATGGAGATTCTTGTTTTGTAGTCAATCATAGCAACTTCTTGAAAGAAAATTTTTTCTTTCACTTTGAATGAAATTTTAACATGTGATTTAAGATAAGTGTAGAATGAAATCCTATAGTTAGATTCTTAAAAATATATTAAAAATATATTTTGTAGGTGACTGTAGTAGAAGTAGTAGTTTTGAGTGGTTTTGACCAAAAAAATGGTCTTGGAGCTTTAGGGGTTAAATAACTTTAAATTCATACATTCAATTCAAATTTATTTTTAAAAAATTGATAATGATTGTGCAAAATAATGTAGTCTTATTGTGCTCATATTAGGCTTATGTTGAAGTGTCGAAAAATAGGCATGCATTCAAAATCTATGATTGATTTAACCCTTCAAGGTTTGGGAAGCCCAATTCTAGACTCAACATGGTTTTTTAAGTATATTTGATGTAGAAGGGGTATGAATTGAAGTTTATAAAAGTGAAAAAAGTTTATATTTATACTTAGTTTGATACAATGATATACAACAATACCAATTTGAATCATTATTGCTAGGGTTGCACGAATTGAACGTTCTGGGCAAAATCACGGCCAAAGTCCGAACGTCCAGATTTGGCGGATACTTCGTGGACTAAATGTTCGTTCTTAGAAGGAAGAATTTTTTTTCCCAAGTGGGTAGTGGCAGATGCCGAAGTAGACAGTCAACAACTGACGGTGGACACGGGTCTGTTTGTAAGGGCAGACGGCGGAGGCGGAGGCGGACGTGGAAGTCGAAGGTGGACGCTAGGGTGAGGCGGACATGGAAGGCAGAAGTGGACAGCAAACGCAGAAGTCGGAGGCGGGCGTTGGGGGCGAGGCGGACATGGAAGGTAGAGGCGGATAGCGGACGGCGAAGGTGGACAACGCAGGCGCACACGACTAAATCAGTTGCGGTTTCAGTGTCTTCCGGACTTTTGGTTTTACGATTTTTTTTTTTTTTTTTTTTTTGGTTAATCAAGTTGGAAGCCCACTGTATGAACCCTTAAATGCTCAAGGCCTCTTTTTAGCTTCTTAGAATTTGCTCTTCATTGAATCAAAAGCCAACATTTTGATGATTTGTATCAATTTTATAAAATTGTAACCATACAAATTTAAACTAGGCATGTTAGAGGGTTTAGAAAAAGAATATACGACATTATCACTTATAGATTGAAAGATTTCAATGTTTGGTTGCAAAGGTATTAAAACTACAAAAAAATTTCAAACTTGTTTTCACTTGCGAAATCTAAAAAGTTGGTAATCCCATAAATATAAGGTTTTAGGGCTTAACATGTAGAACCCCAATCAATCACATCAACAAACAAACAAATACTACAAGTCCACAATGAATGCTTAAATAATCAATTGTGAGTATATGCTCTATATATTATGAACACCTAAAGAGTGACCTACAATAGTACATCCCCTCAATTCCTACTAGGAATGTAATCACTATCTCCTTTCATCTCAGCTCTACTACTTTCATACGCATTTTTCTTTTTGACATCTTCATTGCTTCCTATGTTTTCCACATTGTCAGATGAACATTGTATAGGTCGCGCTATTTCCTTAAATATTTGCTTAGATGGAAGAAATGTCCTTCGTTTACTCTCCTTCTTTTTCTTTTTAATCTTTAATATCTTCTCTCCAAATGAATTCAGAATGTGATCGACCTTTTTTGTTTTGTTCTTGAACAAAAAGTCTCTTGAATCAAAGGGGGGGGGGGAGATTTCTCTCTACATGTTGTCTCTTGGTTGGAGTGACCGCAAATAGTTGCATTTATCTTTTCTTACTCTTTTTAGTACATTCTTCCACCTTTGATTTCCCTACTTTAGGAGCTCCTTGAATGACTATGTTCATTGCATTCAAAGATTGTGACGTAGAATTTGACAATTTCATAGACTGCTGTAGTCGATGGCCATGATGCCGATTTTGAAATTCAACCAATGTCATATTTTGATCCTCATCAATGCTTGATAAACACGTTTGTCTTGGATTCATGGAAGGGTACGTTTGTTTTGAAAGCTTGAAAAGTCCTTTTCTAGCCCCCGAGCTTTCTGAACCATTCAAAGTTGTGACTGTAGTTTGAAATTGTGCATGTGGAACTGCGGATGACTATTATGTAGTGGTCTCTCTAGATCTTGTATGACTTACTTCTTACCCTTCTCATTGTCTCCTAATATTAGACTCCTAGACTCCATCAAAAATTCATCCACATTCTTCTTCACTACATTTACTTTATGGTTTTTAGTATTTGGATCTCTGATATTCTTGCTCACAAATCCCACAATTGACTCAATGCTTGTGTTTCCTGCATGCATTTGAACCTTCACCTCACAACCTCCCTTCTCTTTGTATTCTACATTTTTTTCTAGCCCGTCCACAACTATAGATGGAGACTTAGAAAGTTCAAGAACTCCAAGATCTTCATCCATTCTAGAACTCCCATCATTGGCTAGAGTTTCTCCAATCTTTTAGATTGTTTCTTCATAAGTCTCCCTCCTTTCCGCTAGAATTTTTTGGCTACTCACGAACCCACTTCCATCAACATATTTGCCTATGGAAGGAATATTTTCATCATCCCCACAATTGTCTTCATCCGTTGGATAGTCAAATACGTCTACACCATTGGCTCTATAATTTTCATTATAGGGAAACACGCAATCAAAATGAAGATCTTGAACATTGTCCACGTTGTAGTCAATGTCATTTGATTCATCTCCATCATCCGATCCGGACTCTCTATTTGAATCATCCAATTCATGTCTCCAATCCTCATAATCTGATCCTGCCCCCCCATCCTCATCATCCAATCCATGTCCCTCATTCGCATCATCCAAACTTTCTACCTCATCCGCATCATCTACCTCCGTCCCACTTTCTTTGTCTTGCGAGATAAATTCCTCTAACTTTTCCAAATCTACATTCTCACAGTACCACTTTTTCTCGTCATTTTCCTTTGAAGCAGCTAAGAGTTTGGAATTGGTGTATACATACACCAAATCTATTGCTCTCTCTGCCTTTAATTTGTTCTAAGATTTGTTGTAAACAAAAGAATAGCTACTCCAATTTTGTTCTCATGAAGATGACGATACTGGTTGGGTCAATACCTCTTTGCAATTGGAGCAATGAGCTTTCCACATGTACCCTCAAAATCCCACCAAGCATGGGCTGACAATATTTGTTCACTTGGATCCAACATGTTGTGGAATAGAGGCTCTCTATGTTGAAAGGCTACAAATTCCTTCACCACTTGCACGTAAGTCCCCAGTTTACATATTTTTTGTATGACACGCTTGCATGCCTTCGTGGCATCTTGATTGTTGACAAGTTCTTTATCATGAAGAAAATAGAGGTTCAAAAGAGCTCTTGCATAATGCAAATCTCTATGCATCATTTGCAATCATTTGCAAAACGACTTTTACAGAGGAATGGCCAAATCCCTATTCAAACAAAAAGGTGCTTCTCATAAACCAAAGACATGTCTCTATGTCCTTGATTATGTGGAACACCTTGCCTAAGCATGGCGTCTTGGCATCCAAATCTTTTAAACCAAAATAAACTGGAGCCATCAAATCGCAAACATTGGTGCAATGAGCCTAGAAATGGTCATCTACAATAGCTTTTTTGACCTTTTTGGACTCAGTGTGAGGAAAGTGTTTCTTGTTGTCTTTCAACGTTTGCACGTATTGCTCCCACTTCGGATCCATCACACTCTATTCCAATTCTTTCCAAACTTTCAACACTAGTTATGCCTCTTGTAGTTTTGTTTAATTTAGAATTTGTTGGTTGTATTAAAAAATAATTAATCATTTGAATATAATATCTCCATGTCCAAAATGGCAAAACGCGTAAAATGCTTTGATATATTCAAATACAAAGCTATACATAATATCTAAATTGTTATTGTATATTTTAATTATTGTATTAGACAAAAAAGAGAATGCAATTAAAAGTACTTTGAACACTATAATGTAACTTCAACAATTTAACGTACATAAACATAAAAATTTCATTCATGTACTTGTAAAAGACAAATGTAATTGAAGTTGTTTTCTTTTCGTGTCTATGTGCACATCTTCAGTTTTTTATTGTCAATTGTTTTTTGACATTGTGTATCAATGATTCAATGGAGAATTTAAATGAAAAATTATCCATGTTTATTATAGTTTTGTATGTCAAGGAAGACAAAACATTTGTATTATGAAATATTCAACGATTTTTCCACACAATTGCATGGTAGTACTTCCTAGGGGAACATGGTTGTCATTTGCAGAAAAGCAATAAATTATTATTGAAGTCAAGAACATGGTGGAATGTTTTTCATGTAGGTAATGATGGTATATAATATCATTTACACGAGTAATTAATGTTTTCATTTTTATTTGTATTTGTATTGTTCAGATGGAAGACTCATTGTATATATATATAAATAACATCCAAGTCTAATGGTTGGACAACGAAGAGAAATGAATAAAGACCCCCCCAAATAATAAATATTCTCATGTTTAAATTCTTAATCATGGTAAAAATTTTTAAAAATGGTTGAAGTGAAAATTTTGGAATATTGTTTATAATGTGAACTTCTAGACATAAAGGAATGTGTCATTTCTCATTGTTGGTAGTTGGAAAAAAATAGGTTCACTTTATGGACTTATACAAAATTTTAAGTTTGGAACACTATTATTGTGAGCCCATCCCGACTATCTACCCCGTCCACCTAAATTGCTTGTCCGCACTAGTATTTTTTTTGTGGATTTGATACAAAATTGCACCCAATTTTTTGGCCTAGCACCATGCCTGTTGGAAAAAAACATGAAATAAACCTTGTAAATCACCAGAAAACTTCAACAAAAAAAACACTCTTAGATGAAATCTCCAAATTAAAGATGAAAATAGAATTATGGATATGTAATATGAGTTAATGTGATGTTTTCTATTCTTTATGTAGATGAATGTTGAAATTCAGAGTACCACTATAACATTTAATATTGCCACTACTGCACATCATAGAAATTTAAAAAAAAAAACTGGTGCCCCATGCGCAGTGTCCGCCCCGACCGCTCTGTCCCCTCATAGCCCCATCTATCCTGTTGCCCGTTTGCCCCATTTGCCTATCTCTCTGCTCGTATACTCGTCAGCCCAATTCGATTGTCCGTCCTCCTCATCCGTCCCATATAGGCGTCTACCCATCCACCAATGTGTCCATGCGCATGCTCGTCTGTCCCGATGCCCATCCACCCAAATGATGTCCCTAGCATGCCCTTCCACCCCCATTCCCGTTCACCCTCCACCCTGTCCACCCGCCCGCATGGGCGTCTGCGCCCATGTCCGTGCTCATTCTCGTCCGCTCAACGGACAGGCCAACCATGGTAGTTGGCTACGCCGTCCACCTCGTGTTAGTGGCCGTGAAATCAACTTACAGACGCATTCGGTCCACACGATCTAGCTGTTCGCCGGAGGGCCGTCCGATGCAAACAAGGTGTCCGCCTATACTAGTCCGTTGTTGGACCCTATAAATGGCGCGATGGATGGCTTCTTCTTCACAATCGTTCCCTTTGGAGTGGGTTGATTCAATGCCTTCGAAATTCTACGCGCCCCTTCCGGTTTAGAATGTAAACAACTGTGTTTGAATATTGCATTGTTTTGGTTTAATATTCAAATTGCTTGAGTTCATATCATTTTAATTGGAAAGGACTTTGTTCACGTGTTGTTCAAATTAACTTTAACTTTATAATTTATTCATTGCATTGTGAACGACTTCATTATGCCAAAAGGAACATCACCAAAGAAAACAAACCAAAAAGAAAAACCTCAAGACTTTAATTGGAAAGATTGGAAAGATCCATTGTGCGTAGCTGAACCAGAATGGCAAGATAAACCCACAAAAGTGTGGGATTGTACAATGTGCAAGAAGTATGTGAAAATGACACACCTCTCTAAAATTTGGCCATGTGATCGTGTAGAGTTGCAAGCTTTCCGATGGGAAGGACAAGTGAGCACGTGTCAAAGCAAACACTTTATGCAATGTTATGTACAAGTTGCACGTATTCTATCAGTTCAAAGCAGAAAACATAATGTAATGAATTGTAACATTAAAGCCATGGTTTGAGCAGAGATTGTACTATACAAAGACGTAGATTGGCGCACAACTATAGGGCACAATCTAGAGAATTATACTCTCGAAGATGCCTTGATAGATACATAGTGAGTGGGCGCAAACGATTATATGTTTGAGTAGTCCAACCGAGGCTATTTATAACAACCTTCAGTTGTGTTGCGAGATGCAAAGGATGAATGGACGGATGACGATGATGACGATAATGCTTCTGCATCTATGATATTTAGAGAGAAGCATGAACACCAAGAAAAACGAGAACATATTGTATATGAACAAGACTTGCAAGAGCAATGCATAGAAGCTTACAAGATCGTGGTCGGTAATATGGACATGGCGAGTCATACCAATGTGAATATAGAGCATGTGGAGCACAACAAAGAAGAGGTAGTTTATACCACGATAACGATCCACAAATTGGTTCTCAAAATGGAGGAGGAAGCTATAGGACTCGGCATTACGGTGGCTCTAGTGGAGGTGGTTCATACTATGGAACTCCTCTCCAAATTGACTCGTACGGTGGAGAAGAGCTATGGGATCTGACATTATAGTAAGTCTAGTGAAGGTGGTTCGTTTTATGGGATTCCCCCTCAAGTTAGCTCACATGGTGGAAGAAGAAGCTATAGGATCCGACATTATGGTGATTCTAGTGGAAGTGGTTCATACTATAGGACTCTCCCCAAGTTGGCTCGCAAGGTAGAGGAGGAAGTCATGGAATTGAACACTATGGTGGTTCCATCCAAGGAGGCTTCAAATATTATGGTGGGTATAGTGGAGGCAGTTCATACTATACCCCCTCCCTCCAATTTGACTCTCAAGACAGAGGAAGAAATTATAGAACCACGTACTATGGTGGTTCCACTCAAAGAGACTCTTCTTATGATGGTTCAAGTGAAAGAGAGTCTCAACATACTGCTGCAGTTCCTCCTCTAACTTTTGGAGGCTCAAACTATGGGAATTATAGACAAGGAAGTGGGCAAAGTGGATATAGAGAATATTATGGAGGTGGTCCATATATTGGAATACAATCGAGAGTCCCAATTTCAAAAGATGAACCCGATTCAGATTCTGAGTAAAGTAAAGTGCATCTTTGTAGTGCTTGTCTAATATATTGTTCTATTAATTTTATTCTCTACAAAAGATATAGTGTGACCAAAATAGTTGAAAATTGTTAATGAAATATAGTAGCATATTTTTTCATTTTGATGAAAGTATTGTATATTCCAAAAAATTGTATATTGTGTATCCCAAAAACTATGTATTGTGTATTTCCAAAAACTATGTATCGTGTATTCCAAAAAACTGTGTATTGTATATCTCTAAAAATTAAGTATTGTCTATCGTGTATGCCAAGAAATTGATAATTTCTATGAAAATGCTCACAATTTAAAATAAAATTCAATAGATTTGGAGGACGTCTGTCCACTCAAGCGGATGGTGGATTGTCCGCCAAAGCCCATCTACATTGTCGCCATCGTTTGCTCAAGCAGATGGCAAATCGTCCGCTAGGGCCCGTTCGTGTCGTGGAAGCCGTTCGCTCGGATGAACGGCGGATTGTTGAGATGTCGACCGCGTCGTGGCAGTCGTCCGCTCGAATGAACGGCGGATCGTTGAGACGTCGACCGCGTCATGGCAGCCGTCCGCTTGGGCGGAAGGCGGATCATCGACTGCGACGTCCGCGTGTTCAGAGCTGTCCAATGGGGCGGACAGTGGATCATCAGCTACAACGTCCATGTATTGGCAGCCGTCTGATAGGGTGGACGACGGATCGTCTGCCGCGGTCTGACCGTTGGATTTGATGGATGGGGATCCAACCGTCAGATGAAGCAAACGAGCAGTCCACCTTATATAAGAGGGGCGGACAAGCCATCCACCTCTCACTTTTATCTTGCCCTTTACTTAGTTGCTTAATGCAAGTGTGGAGCGGAAAGCTTGGTGGATAATCCTCCATTGGTTCCTTTCCTTGAGAAGGTAAGAGTGATATATTGGGGTTCCCTTATTGTCGATTTTTTGCAGAGTGTATGTGGAGTTTGAATGCATCATTGACAACAATTTATATTTTTTTTCAACATTTGTAGTACATATTACTAGTACATCACGATGACAAGAGCAAAGAAGGCTGAAAAAGATAAGGTCATACATGTAAGGCCATTGATGATGGAATTAGCTCGAGAAAGCCCCTCCGAGGCGTGCAAGAAGTTCATGATTGAATGCATCATTCAGTTCTATGAGTCCGAGATGACTATGTCCTTAGATAATAAATATATTAGATACGGAGAGGACTACTCGTTGAAATTCAAGGCAGACATAATGCAAAAGATGTTGGATGCTTTAAATATTGTCAAATGGAAGGAAGACATGGAGAAGAGATACTTTCAAAAAATGTTTGGATAATAAAGCGCACGACGCATTGTAGAACAACAAAGGTATTTTAGAGCAGTATGGCAGGGGGTTCCAAAAAAATAATGAGGCTTTTGAGCAAGTCATTCTCAAAGTGGACTTATTCACGGCCCAATGTGCTCCGTTTGCTAAGAGGCGCAATAGGGTTAAATCACTATCTTGATAGAATAGCAATGATGGAATTGCTGAAATAAATAGGCACAGAAGACATCTCATAGCGCTTCCAAATATGGCACAAGTCATTCAAGTGGATGAAAGGATGATGAGAGGTGGGTACGCAACGATTTAGAAGGTGCAAATCAAAGGATGTTCTAGGATACTTCCGTACTGGGAGTTTGCAACAAAGAAATCCATCCACCATCGTAATCAACTTCAACTTGCAAAGCTGGAACACCAAAACAAGTCAATGGCTGTGAGGATTTCACATCCTGGAATGATACGATTTGCAACCCCAGGGGGTACACTACAAAAGAAGTTCATGGGTGAGGAGTGACCAAATCCTAACTATCCATTTCTACTTTTCCTAATTACTTTCTAATAAATTATAATTTCAACCTACAATTTTGAGCTCTGTTTAACAATGTCTATAGGTTTCTATTGCCAAAAATTTCAATCCTAAATAATATGTGATACATTATCTAGAAAGGATTGAAAAATAAACTAAAATGACATGTTTTTCAACTAAAATATTTATAGAGATCACATGAAGATGACTATTGTATCAATATTCAACCAAAATAAACTTTCAATAGAAAGCTATTTTATAGAATTTTTTTTTCATTTTTCAAAATTTTATTTCTTTATATAATATAGGAATGTGAAAGTTATTTTTAGCTTAATAGTGTATCTTTTTTCTTCTAAAATTTGTAACTAATTATTATTAACATAAAAAAAGACCAATAATTTAGAACATAAACTTTCAAAGTAGGAAAATCTATTCATATATATATATATATATATATATATATATATATATATATATATATATATATATATATATATATATATATATATATATATATATATATATATATATTTTATTTTTTATTTTTTTTATTTTTTTAAATAAAATTTTAGGATATAATATAGGGGGTCCAAAATTTGGTCGCTCCTCACCCATGAACTTCTTTTGTAGTGCACCCCCCATGTTTACAACAGTGTATGCAACTACGTACAAAGGCTACGCATATTGGTGGAATGGCGGAACATACCTTGTAACATATATTGAACATGAATAGCGATTATCCAAATAACATGTACATTCATTTGACCTATTTACATCCTTCAGAAGTTGAGGTAATTTAAGCCCATCATCTTGTTCGATTTAGAAAGAAGCACATAGAGCTTGCATAGGCCTTCGTGAACATAATGAATGTAATGCATGCTGCTGGACATCTGCACAATGATATATCTCTAGACAATATCATGCTACATTTCCCCAAAGACAAGTCATGTGTCTACATTGGAGTTTGTGATTGGGACATGTCCACCTTAGCTGCTGAATCAATGAAGTCCTTGTATACGTTTACATCAGTAAGTGAGAGGACTGAAACTTTGCATAAGAGATGGTGGGTGGACTCTGATATTGCATATTTGTACTTGAAAAATGCGGATGTGAAAAACATTCTAAAGTATTCACGCGCATTGTAAGAATATGCAGTTGGTAGAATCGCTCAAAGAATCAACAAGTAATGCATGTCGGAGGTCTACTTCAAATTGCAACGAGAGACTAAAGGAATGGGCATGTTTACCTTCAATGTATTGGGAAATGTATTTCACCAATACTTGAATCGCCTTTACATGAAGGATTCAGGTCATCGTAGTGGTTTGGCCCATGTGATGACTAGATTCACTATTGGATTTAACTAGCCTATCCCAGATAAACACTTCCACCACTCATATTAATAGAGTAGTAGTTCAATATACTATATAGAACTCTATAATTAGTTGAGGAATATAAAGTCGAGGTACGTGTGCAAGTTTGCACCTATATCTAATATACAATGTACTTAAACCAACAATGTATGCCAATATATATGAATTGAAAATACATTTTGAATTGGTTCATTTTTCACTTGTAATGATTGAGATTTTTACATTATATATATATGTATATATATGTATATATATTGGATGGTTTATTATATGCTTAAGACCTTCTTTTACTTTGTATTTAACCCTTGAAAGACTATTGTCTTTTCGGAGGATAAATGGCATTTCAAACGTGTATGTAGTACCTACGTTATGAAATTTCTTCTTATTCTTTTGGAAGCTTTTCTTGAAGATAGAGAAACTATTTAGCTTTGTGGGAATATAATTTATCTTTCAATTGGTATTGGGGAACAAATGCTATGCCCAAATAAACTAAAGAAAAAAAACAAGAGATGAAGGAAGGAGGGCAACAAAAAAAATTTCAGGAATTTATATTTAAAGTTATATTTTAGTTTTTCCTCAATCCTCATAAATTATATTTTTGTGTATATGAAAAGCTTTGATTCATCCCATTTGGATTTTATGTGGGAAAATTATGGACAGTCTTATTTATCAAGCAATTAAAGCAATTTTTAGGTAAAAAAAAACTTGTACAAATGTAGGATTCATTTTCAAATGCAATTTTGCCATTTTTTCCCCAAAGAAAATTCCACATGATTTATCTTGTTTCATAAAAAAGTGTGACCATTGAAATTAGACAACTAGTGTATTTTAATCCATTTGATTCATTCCATTTGGACTAGTTATGAGAAAGTTATGGACAATTTTTGTTTTTCGGGCAATCTAAGCATCTTCTATTCTTTTTGAAAAAATAACATATAGGATTCATTTGTGAATGCAATTTTTACAATTTTCCAAAAGAAATTAATAGAGAAGGTTAGATTTGCTTTCTAGAACAATTTCACCATTGGGATTATTGTATGTCATTGCCATCTTAAAGCTATTAATGATTTAGTATTCCCTTCAATCTTTAATGTACTTCTACTTAATAATTTTTTAATGAGTGAAAATGAAGTGTTTTTTTGTTGAACTTTTTCCCTTACATTCTAAACTCCACTACTCAATATAAAAACTTAGAAAATCAAAATTAATAGTGCAAACATTTCTAGTGAAAATGATTCAAAGCCCAAAAATCTAGTTAAAGAAGTTACAAAAAAACTTCTTTTGCTTACTTTGGATGCAAATACCTTGCAATGTATACGGTGAAATTTGATGAAATGTTTTACTACATGTTTTCAAACAAGTTAAGTATAAGATCTAATGGTTGGATTTTTAAAAAACATACTTCTTTGGTTTTCTTAAGTGAACATAGCAAAAGTGGTAGTTCGCAATGGGTTTTGATAGATAATATTCTTTGGGCTTTAGGGATTAATAATTTAGAGGTTAAAAATTCAATTTTCCTTTTTTCTTTTTTCTTGCCAAGACTTTCAACAAAATTCTATACTATAATGATTTTAAGCTCAAAACATGTCATATGACAAATTATGAGATTAAAAATCTTAAAGGATGAGCAAACCACGCAGTAGACGGCCGAGCGTCAGCCGCATCAGATGGCTTCGACGAGGCGGACATTAGGCCATTTGCATCCAGCAAGTGCTTACACGAAACGGACGCTCGAATGCAGCCTATGACCGAATGACCGCTTTGGCGGATGGCCGACCATGCACTTCAACGGCCGACCAATCGTGCATGTGTCCAAATATCCGCTCGGCCATCCGTCGCGAGGAGACCGTCCGATGCAGTGGACGGTCGACCGTCAACTTCGGTGGATGACCGATCAGCGGATGGTCAGGCATCCGTCCAAACATCCGCTTAATCGTCCACCGTGTAGAGACCGTCCAATGCAGTGGATGGCTCCGATGAAGCAGACCGCATATCCACCTGGCTGCAACTGCCCGTCTACTCATCCCTGACTGACCGTCTGCCTGTCCATGACCACATGTCCGCCCGTCCGCTATCCGTCGGAAAACATTGGTTTGCGAATGTCTAGGGACGTCCGCACCAGAACGTCTACATTTGGTGGACGTCTGTCCGTGAGTCCGTGCAACCCTAATTATTGCACCTTCTCTGTGTTTTTTAAGCTAGTCATGTATTCTACATATATGGTGTTGTATGTGAGCATCATGAGGTTTAGCTATTAAAATGACATCCAAATGAAATATGCTAATGGTTGAAGAATCAATTCATAGATACATGTCTTTCCATATTATAATACATAATTAATATATTTTGTATTTTAGGAGTGAAATAGAGAACTGTAAACGATATATAATTTATTGATTCCCCATATACCATTAAGAAAAAAATACAAGATTTTAGGCACCAAGATTATCATCACAAAGTTTAAACCCTACAATATGTCAACAACTATCATGTGGTTATTGTTGTTTCATGAATGCATACGTTAAGTACAATTTATCGCATCATTACGATGCATTACTTTGCATTGTTATCACATTGTTACAATGTAATACTTGCAACTACATCATAACGATGTCACGTTGTACATATGTATATAGTATAAAAATACGTATTTTATGTTATACGAGTAGCTTCAAGGTAATGCCTTTTCATGGAGATGTAAGTCATCTATATAAGAAAGAAGATCCACATGAAAGCTGCATCGAATTGAAGTATTGTTGTTTGTTTTTTCACTTTAAATTTATAATGTCAAATTGGAGGGGGTTTTCTGAGCCTCAAGATGAAGATTGTTTTGAAACTCTAATTTTTTACCTCTAATAGACATTGATTTGATTGTTAGCACTTAAATCCATGTTTGAAGTATTTTATAAAAATTATTTTACATGGTTATAGTTGTGAAAGGAAATGATGGAATTAGTTTGCCTTTTAGGTGAATTTTGAAGTGATTTTCCTTTCAAGTTAAAGATAAAGAAATAGTTGTAAGGTCAAATATTAAAGCCAATAGTTGTAAATTAGCTTTAGGAGCAAGTTGGGCTGATGTCCACTTGTTTTATGTGGTGGGGAGTTGTTGATAAAGTAGAGAAAAAGGTGAATTAGTCATCATTACAAAAGAATCTGACCCTCTAGAGGGCCATGAGTTTTTTTACTAATGTTCTTACTATTACCTGCTGCCCATCCAAAAAATAACATGTACAGCTCGTCATTACAATGACCACATTGGCCAGACAACGAGGACGTTGGCCTCAAGGCCATCATGACAAGTAAACGCTGACGTGACGTCTCCCGTGAGGTTCCACTGTTTCCGTTGAAGCTGCGGAAGCTGCGGAAATTGTTTTCTGAATTCATAGCTGAGTTTATAGTTGAATCTTGAATCTGTTTTGGTGAGAAGGCTCCTCTCGTTTCGATTGTTTTCTTCTTCAGAAGGTGGTGATTTTCATGCTCCTTTTGCGACTGATTTTAGTTACCAAATTGCTTCGTTTTGATTGAATGTACGCCTGTTTTTGCATTGAATCCTGGGATGAGTACGTAATCAGATGCTACATTTTTTTTATGTATCTGGATCATCTCTGAGTGCGTCTATTCTGGTTCTTCTCGTGGTAAGTGGCAGCACGAGAAGATTGTATCATAAAATAATTGTACAAGCTCGTTGGTAACTGTTCGGAACTAGTGAATTTAGGGTTGATGAAATTGCTCTGGCGAGTGTAGTGAGCTATCGTGTGGATCAGTACTCTGGCTCAATTTAGGAGGAATTCAATTTGGGTTATGTCAATTTGGGCCACAAGTGTATCGTTGCAATTCCATTCAGGATTGTGATGCTCATAGTATTCAGATTGAGTGCATTGTACTGTCAATTGCAAAATGAGGCCACCACGGTCTAGGGTTCAAGCTGTGACATTATACAATCAAGTTGATGAGGATGGTGCATACATTCTTCAAAGATACAATGTGAATTCCTGGGTTTCATTAAGACCTGAGCGTAGAGGTGAACACAGCAGAGATGCAGTGAAACACGGAGGGGATTCCGTTCAAGGATCATACAAAGCGCAGATCAAAGAATTTCGTTTGAGCCCTGGTTCTACGACAATTTCAAGTGTCCGGGTTCAACACGCATACATGTTTAGACAATTGGAGTTGGATCCCACGGTTCACTATTCAATGTCAAGCGGTTCAAATTGTAAGTCTATACCAACCTTTATTCATCAATTTTTTGCTTGTTTAATCTCACAAAACTCCAATAATAGTAGTTTCTGCTTGAGTTTCTATTTCAAGTTCTCGATTTCAGCTCTTACTAAATTACAATTCTGTCATTTCATAGATTTATACCCTTCAATATACAAAGACTGGATTCATCCTCAAAGCATCATCGGTGTTCTGTATGTCTTACATGCGGATATAGGGGAACCAGGAAGAGGAAGCGGGACCCATAAAGAGCTTCTGAATGACAGCCTTTTCTTTTACAATGCCATGTATTTTCCTCGAGAAGGAAATGAACAATTTGGACGTTTACAATTGATCCCTTTGCCAGGATTTGATGATCCCACATGGCCATTGCCGGACATGTCAACTTCTGAAGCATTTCGTACACGTATGTGAGCTGATTTCCTAAGCTCTTTGAAGCCTAGTACAGGTAGCAGGCAAACACATCTCCAGTGGTTCATGTCCATACCAGTGATGGTAGATCTGTTCTCAGAAGCTCTCAATATCCGCAAAACAACAACGTTATTTGTTTTTCCAGAAGTATCAGACTCGTTGTTATCATCTCTAATGGACGATGGTTGGGACATCAAGCAAATAGACGGAGCTGATTTGATAAAGTGCATAGTGGATCGGAAATCATTGGTTTTCAAGTTCCACATTGGCAGATCGACATTATATGCCAATTTTCAATTCAACCGCCAACGTTTCAATGGAAAGAAGTGGGAGCTGATGGACTAGTGTGGTGTAGTAGAGGTGATCAAAATACCTTATGAATTCCAAGACTTACAAGGTGAAATTGAAGTAGGACGAGATTGGTCACTTACAAATGTCAGGCACGAGATTTCCATTGCTCTTGGATGTAACTGTCCAAATGAGTTTTCGATGTGGATAGTTCAAGGTGAAGCTGCAGCATTGAAGGTATGCACTAAACCATCATGTTGTAAAGTCCTTAACTGTCTCTAATGGTCCTTAATTATCTCTAACTAGAACAATTCTAATGCATGATTGTAGATCAACAAACGGCAAGAAAAAACGCTTACTGCAGAGGAGTTTCTACCACCCCGAAGTCTCCAAATTCGAGCACTGAATGGCTAGGTCGGCAAACTGGAATCTTCTTGTGAAGACTGAGAAGCATGAGGTATCCATCGAGAACCTTGTCGAGTACAATTATTCTTCCATTCGACCCAATGTGCAGCTGCGCTTGAAGCAAGAGATCATTCACGCCGAGCTTGAATAGTTGCTTCAATATCCTCTTGTTCCTCTGCTGATGGTTGTTTTTCTACTTCTTCTTCAATGTTTCTGAAACGATGGGCTATAATACGATATCAATGTTCAAAGGTTTGATGCAATGCACTCTTTGTTTGTTGTCGACCACCTGCATGCTGGGTATGACGCTGGTAGGCAGCTTTGGCAGCGTGATGATAATTCTCCATCCCTTGACAGGACCACAAGGACGCGACTACAACAAGTCATGATTATGTTGCCCGTCCCTCAACCTAATCGCTACCACACGATCACTGAGATCATGGGCTGCCCTTTCTTGGAAAAAATGACAAGTACTGTTATCATTACAAAGGAATGTCCTCAAAGTGAGAAGTAGTGAGTCATTTTTAATATTGGGAAGCAGCCCCTTATAGGGTCCAACTTTTTTGTAATGCTTCTCTCTCGTGGTAGTTTTGGGGGGAACCAAAATGTTTGGAGAGGCATAGTGTGTGGAGTTTGAGAATTTTGGAATAAAAATTGGAGGAGTTGTGCATCATGATGTTTTGTTTCTAAATTGATATCACTTGCTTAATTTGAATTTAACATTCAATAGTTGTGCTTGTTTGAGTGGAGGGATGTCTGCTACCTCCTATGAAGAGGGGTTGAAGCTTTGACCAACCATAGAAGACGAATAGGTTTTTTATTTGCAATGAAACTTTGAGGAAGTGTAGGAAATGTTGTTAAATTTTTGTGAAGCTATCATGCATTCAATTTGAAGCATTTATGAATGAGTTGTGAGTGTGGAAGTGAAGGAAGGTCTGCTGCCTCCTATGAAGAAGGGCTGAAACTTCGACCAACCATAGAAGACGAACACGTCTTTTGTTTGCAATGAAACTTTGAGAGAGTATAGAAAATGTTGTTAACTTTTTATGAAGCTATCATGCATTCAATTTGGAGCATTTATGAATGAATTGTGAGTGTGGGAGTGAAGAAGGGTCTGTTGCCCTCACTTTCAAAGGTCAAAACTTTGGACAGCCATAGATATTAGTTAGAGTATTAAAATGAGTTGAAATTTGGAGGAAGTGTAGAAAATTGTATTAGCTTTCCAAAGAGATATTACTCATTCCATTTGGAGTTGTGAAGCAATAGTAGTGTTCATTCAAAATTCAACTTTAGATTTGGAGTTGGGGTGAAGTTTTGAAGTGAAGATTTGAAGTTCAAGTTGAAGTTTGAAGACATGAAGATTGAAGATTTGTATGTTGTGGCTTAAGGCTTGTTATTCCTAATCGGATTTGGAGACTCGTTGTCTTTCTATTGTTATTCCTAGCTGGTTTTGAAGGCTTATTGTTTTCTTTTTAGCATCGTAAACCAGTTGCGAGCTCTATGGGTATCCAGAATTAACCCTGTTTTGTGTTTGTAACAACGAAGTGGAATTCATCATCTACATGGTCGATCTTATTTGTTGTTCCCACTAGTGAAAGACGTTTCTTGGTCACCGTGGGTTTGAAGTTTAAGAGCCAATCCTTCGAACGATCAACTCGTGTTTTGGCCGTCCCATTTTATCCGTCCAAAGCCGTGGGTTCTTATCACCTTATCCTTATCCTTATAGAGCCACCACAGAATAGGCCAACGGAAAGGAGTTTGAAGATTGAAAACTAAAAGATTCGACGACCATATACAAGATTTGAAGACTAAGTTCAAAGATTCATGATTGACAATAAATTTTATTGTCTTACGAAATCTTTCATTCTTAAACCATATCTAGTTGTAGCCAGAATCCTTGTGATTTCCTAAAACAAACCACTCTCAACACAACAACGATGCGAAATAATGCATCATAATGATGCAATAAATTATAATTAACGTGCAAACCTATGAAACAACGATAACCACATAATAACTATTGACAAACCATAGGGGGTTAAACTTTGTGATGATAGCAAATTCATTTATATCCACCATTTTAATAGATATCCTTCTTTGAAGCTTGGAGTTGCAAGGGCGGGATGGCCTATTGAAGGCATGGTTGTCTACCTTGAAGGATTGATAAGTTTTTTATTTTTTTTCTCATATAGAAAAATTTGAAATAAAACAATAAATTTCATATAGAAATTATATTTTTCTAACAATGTGTAAAACTTTGAATTTATTATGGATTTTTAAAGTGTATAAACCAAATATTTTGAAGGAATCAATAGACCTTCAAAACCAATATAAAGTGTATCTAGAGCAATCATCTTATTCATCTCAAATGGTTACAATATTTTCATATAAAGGCTACTATTCATCACATTAATATAATCATTTTATATGATTGAAAATAAATAAATTATATAAATTGAATTCTATATTTATTGTCAATATATAATTAACATATTTTCTCTCTCTATATAGACATATAATTGTAATAGTTCATTTTGAGTAGTTTATTGAGCTCATTTTTCTTCCTAATAGACTCAACTTTGATGTAGTTGTAATCTGCAAAAGTTTAGTAGACTAGGTTTTTTGACTTTTGCTTGAAAGCAATAATATAAATTTGAATGTCAAAACTCAATTTCAAGAACAAACTTGAGACAAAAGTGCTAAAGTACATTACCAAATAATTACCATTTATTTAATGATATATCTTTTAACAAATTTAGGAAAAGCAATGTATGTAAATAATAAAAATAATAAAAATAATTTAAAAAGAAAGATAGGGTTATCTTTATTTGAGAACTAAAGAAAAATTAACCACTTAAAAAGTCACATAGTTAAAATTTAGCACTCTAGAAAATTTTATTTTTAAAAAAATTAAAAATATCTTAGAGTATTTTCTAAAATGTTACAATTTTAGAATATTTTTATTATTTAATACACCCATTTTAAATAACCATTTACTTGTAGGGTGTCATTTAATTCATAAATAGTTACCTTCTTAAGGTATTAAATTAAAGTAAAATGAAACATGATTAGTCTACTAAACTACTTATTCAACACATATGGAAAGAGTAATTGGATCCTTCAAAATTGAAGTACAAATATACCTCTACTATATAAGGTGAATACAACGGTTAACCTTGGAAGAACATCAAAGACATTTTGTATTATGTAGGGATGGTCAACCAAGCTTTGTACATATTGAAAAATGGATGATCTTCATCCAATTTTTAGTATGCAAATTTATTGGTACTATATCTACATGATTGAGTTCAATTCAAGATATTATAGTTTAATTTTTTTTTAAATTATATGGAATAGTTTATTAAAAAAATAATGTATTATTCAATGTATTTTTTCACTTTGATTCTTTTTACTTTTAAAACTTATTTTGACAATCAAAATGATTTCTTTTTTTTTGTTCTAAATTAATAAAATGAAGCTCCCAAAGTATAAAGCTCCCAAAGTGTAGAAATCAATGAATACAACAATACACAACCACCTCCCTATCTATAGTTCTACTCATTTCATCAATAAAACCTTAACCCTTAAACATCAACAAGGGCAATTGGTGTCCAATGGATGACAAAGAATCTTTTTAGTAGGACACAAGTGCAACTATTCATCTTTAGAATTTTGTTGTAAAAAAGGGGAGGTCTTCTACAATAGTTTGACTTCCAATGAGTGGTTTTGCAATTTTGTAAGCTAATAATTCAAACAATAACCAAGGAGATGATTTCCACATGCACTAGTACATCCTTCGAGGATTAAACATTCTAGTTATTCATACAAATATCCAAATAATACAGCACACAAATGGACTCTTCACCTTCTGTCCCCAACTAACCCTAATTTCTCTCGTCCCAATTTTTCTTCAATGAACTCAGTGCCAGTCTTCACCAAAGGAATTGCTGGCACACAGTTCATCTAGCAAGTACAAATCCTAAGACACCCACCCCCAAAAAATCGAGATGCTAGCACTATAGGGCTTCCTCTCTAACGAAGCGTCCACCTTGCAGACCCTAGAATCAACAAGAGTTGAGTGGGCTAACAATGAAATAGTACATAAGATGCTGTGCTATTGAATTCCTATGAAAGACAAGGCATGAGAAGTGTCAACCCCATCAACCACTCGCCTGAAGCAATCACAGTTCATCAAACGCTTCTACGCATTCGGTACAAAACGGACTGCACATCAAAACACAAGGTGTTGCATGAAAAGTCTTGAAAGGATTGCCGTTGATCTCCATGGATTGATCTCGGCTCAAGAGATTGAGCCAGCATTGCTCTCTTCACACACTGCAAACTAAACAAGTCTTGAGCTGATTAGGTGGAGGTAACCTAATTGCAACACGTACCTAAATGTGACACCCTAAAATCTTGCTCCATGAGCACCCATTGATTCTACCAAGGAGTGTCGAAAGTGGATGGTAAGTTGGTACTTTGCAATTGCTAACAAAGAATCTACAAAAATTTGATCACTCTAATCATGAAAACTATAATCAATGTGACGCATCTTAGGTTTGGTCATCTTTCCTGGCACTCCATTTAAAACATTCCTATAAAAACAAGATGAAAAAGAGCTTGACAAATCACGATACAATTCAGATTTCCAAGGTAGTTGAGCACATGGAAGGGGCAGCAATTAATTGAAAGAGGATGACGAATCACAAGTCCACCAATCAGTGTAGGGATCAGGAGCAAGCGTACCACACGGCTTTCCTCCAGAAATTTGCTTCCGTTCGCTAAGCGGTTGTTTCCATCGTTAGCGTGCCGGAGCAGGAGCAGGAGCCGGGATTCCGGAATTGCAAAGTATTCGACGAATGGATACCAAGAACAAAGCCGAAAACAGAAGCAAAACTAAAACGACAAGCACGGCAGACACCTTGAGCCGCGTCCGCTCCCGCACTGGCCTCTTGATATCCTTGACGGTTCGCAATTGAAAATTCTCCCGATGATGTAACAAGTTTTGCACTCGACTGATACAGTCCTACAATAACCAAGAACAGCAACAGCCCACGCCAATCCAGTCAAAGTCAAATCCTTTACACCGCCCATTCCGTGAGAGTACTAAGATCGCAAAACGAAACCCTAAAAAGCGAAGAAACTGTAGAAAAGGATCAAAATCGAAATCGACACACAAGCGGGAGCATTAGGGTACCTTGCGACTGGATTCTTCGTTGCTGATGGTCCTCTCCAACGTCCACACCGATAGAAACTTCTGGATCACCCCCCCGACGGTGACCAGCGACGCCAGCAAGCTCAAGCAGAACGCCGTCCACCAGTTATAACACATCAGTAAGTTGGACTGCGCGACGGCCGTGAGCAACACCCCTTGAAACACACTGTAAAATCCGATCAACTGGTAAATCTCGTTCATCAAGGAGTTGCTCTGCTTCCGCTTCTTGTCCACGCGGTTCGCGAACAGCAAGTCCTTCGCTTGCCACGTCTCGTAGGCTTCCTTCAACGCCTCGTTCCCGGGACTCTTTATCCACAGCAAGCTGTTGATCTCGACCTCCGCCAGGCTCTCCTCCGGCCTTGGACCACGCCATTCAGTCTGATTCTCCACGTCGTCCCCCTCGAGAAGGGGCGCGCGTTCCCCATCACCCTTCGGCTTGTCCTCCTCCTCCTCCTCGACCCTAAGTGGCTTGTCTGGGATATCCAAGCGCGTATCGTCTTGTCTCAACCCCAAATCCTTCGCCCTCTCTGTGGGCTTCTCCGGCGAAGCAGGAGGACTTGTGCTGGGAGGTCCGTTTCCGGGGGGGCTCATTCTACCAGGTTCCATGACTAGCTGGATTCCGAAGCAGCAAATCTTGTTGCAACATCGGCAGAGATGGTGATGGATTGCAGGGTTGCACAGGACTCAAAGGAATGCACTGTGAAGACCGAGCGAAACAGCGCGTGGACGGATCTGTGAAGTCCGAGCGGAACAGCGCGTAGACGGATCCTAGAACCCGTGTGCACATTCTACGATACTTTACCGACAGATACCCCTGTCTGAACCAGCGATCTTTAAACGGGCTAAATTTCGCTCCAGTTCTACCAAAAAAAACTGTTGCGCTAAATGTACATACTGCAAATGAAGGAAAAATTCAGATTTTGAGCACATTTTCATACCTCGTTCACAGAAAGTTGCAGTTACATGTATTCATCCGATTTTCCAGTAGCATCCATCTGCTACAAACTTTTCATCCACTAGTTGATCTTCAATCTCGACCGTGGATTTCTAGCAAAGGTGGTTGCATCCAAGGGCTGCCATTAGCGAGGTATTGGCCTTGGGGTTGTTCACACTCCCTTTTCCCATTAGCATCTTTTGTGCATTTACTAAGAGAATATTAACATTAACTCCTCTTGCTAACGTACTCATTTAGCATTTAATTCCAGTACTGTCGTGGTGCAATTGTAGCGAATTGGCGCTCTCAAGATCAACATTGAGGTTTTGTAGAATGACTGGAATTGAATTGGGGATCATTCTCTGGTTTCAAATTTTTTTTCCCTTCATTCCTTGCTTTGAATGCTTCAACTAATTTTGTGAATGTGGAAGCACCATTCTGGTTGTAGGCAATTTTGTTGAAGTTCATGGTATGTTACATTCAATTGCAACTTGGAAATGGAGGCTTTGATTCATTGGAAATTTAATCTACACTCGATGCGTTGGGACTTGCACTTTTGTGTTTCTTGCTTGTTGTACATTGTGCTATTGTTGGTAATCACTTCCCCATTTTTCTTGTGAACCACTTCTCCTTCCTACTCTTGTATTTGCAAATTGCATGTGTGTTGTTGAGCTTTGGAATTGCTTTTGCTTTTATTTGCTATACTTGTTTCTAGATGATACCACTGATTTAAGGTGTTAAGATACAAGTGCGCAAGCCAGTCATGGCGCTCTGATTGAAATTACTGGAAAACTTCAAATTGCGTTGCTTTGGGTCCAACCGTAATTCGAATGGCTTAGGCAAGTATTTGCTATTGATTTGTCTTTCTAGTGGCACGAGTACTCCTTTGGTCCAGGTGTCGCAACATGAATTTTTGGTTTTGCTTAGCTTACCTAAAAGTTGGAGCGGAAACCAGTGGAAACGAATTGGATCTGATTAGAAGGCGTAAGAAAACTAAAAATATACCAGAAAAATGAAATAGTAGGTGAACCGGATCTAATCTAGTCTGAAGTTTCAAATTGGACGGGAACGGAAATCCATCTGAATTTACTCAATTTAGTCTAGGAACCGGATTAGGGTTAGACCGGATGTCAAGCCGTCAAAACCGAAAAAGGTCATAATGACCAGTACGGGGTTTTGAGACTATTTAAGGACTAGCCTTACTGAATTTCATTTTTTCTCGCTGCTCAGACGCTCTTTGCGTTCCACTTCTGTTGCAATGCCTTAGTTTTTGTATGTGAGAATAAGGTAGTATGTGAGAGTATACCTGTAAACCTTGAGAGCGGATGTTGTAGATGCTATTTTTGGTTGAGATCGGAGAGAGTAAGTGAGGAATGGGACATGCGGCTAGGAGAGAGTAAGGTAGAATCGGAAAGGGATTGGAGTGAAACGATCTATGTCTATGCCGTTGTTGCGTAGGAAGAGAGCAAGATTGGCTGGCTTTGTTTCGGTTGAGGTAAAGCTCCGGAAAATAATTCTGATTATTTCCTCCGAGGAATTGGAAAAGGCCCAACTCATGGAAGATTTAACTTCCATGGGTTGCCAAGGGTTTGTGCAAAAACCTTGGGGATTCAGAGACGAATGGATGGTGGGAAGGATGAGTTCATTCGAGGCAAATTCTAGAGTGCCTCCAATCTGAAGGATGGATATGCAATCGAGGATTGCATAGACGACCCCCACCGTCGCCTTCTTTAGTTCCTAGTTTTGGTCCTCCATCCGGAAAAGCTAACGAGGGTGATGATCATCCTTTGCAACACTATTTTCGTTACCCTGTATGGGATCCGGAAAGTTGGCTGGGCCCAAATTGTTTTCGATTTGGTCACCCAGCTTATTGGGAGAATAGGGAAGAGTAGGGCTACTCCGATATGTCCCTATCTCTTCCACCTATACCATAACCACCAACTCCTGACCAGTGCAAAAGAGAAAAAGTAGAGGACCTAGGAAGGCCTCCTGAAATACGGAGAGCCAGAGACGGACGATGAGGTGGAATTTGTTCCCGGATCGGATCCGAAAACTGAAGAGGAGGAGGAAGAGTCTCCGCTGTCGTCCATCAAGCGACAGAAGATGACGCTTCCTCACAAGCAAAGGACCCTACCTAGTCACGACAAGACAACTCCTGAAGGAAGACCGAAAGAGGAGAAGACTGTCCCTGAAGAGGAAACGGATCCCCGGGATCCATCAACAACTTGATATCCATCTTCTGTAGCGTCAAGGCAAATTGGGAAATCAAGAATAGGACCTTGGCGGCGATCGGAAGGTTAGTGGGTACGCCACTGGATAGCATGCTGCCGAAGAAGGTAGCAGATTGTATCACCGATCCGGTTGAGGCCCGAAAGCAAGAAGAAGAGATAATCCAGTTGCAGAAGGAGGTGGATACCTTGAAGGCAGAAATCTTCGCCTTGAAGGAGGATGTAACCGCCACTCGGGAAATGTCGGATGAGACTCGGAAGATAGCTGAGCAGGTGAAATACACCTTAGGAGTATCCGGGATGGCCGCCACCAAGGCTAAGTTGTTTGATGAGGAGGTGCAGAAGGAGAAGAAACTATCTGGCTTTAGGATAGTTAGGATTCTCATAGACTATTCCAAACGAGTCAAAGCAGTGATGACGGAGGCACGGATATCGACGGACCGGATTAAAGAGAGTAGCTGGAAACTGACTGAGGCTATATGCTCCAAGGGAATCTAGCTCTCGGATCTTTCTCTACCAAAGTCATTTCTGGATGAGTTAGTTCCAGAAGAGGGGAAGGAGAGGACTCTCAAGTCTAAGAAGTCTGAACGAGCGCCAGTACCAGCCAACACGCTTGAGTCTACAATGAATTTGGATTCTACGTCCGATTTTGGCCAAGGCGACTTGACCCCTAAACCTACGGATGGAGAATGGAATTGGAACTTGAGCGAAGTCTTTGAGCAGATGGAAGCCGATCCGAAGAGTCCCACCTTAGGGTTAAACTTGTAAATTAGTTAAGATTGTGTATACTAGGAAGGTTTAGTACGGATCCGGATCTTGTTCTGATCTAGTTAAGTAGTAAATACGACCAGAAGTCCGGCTTGGAATGCGGTGGAATTTCGTGGCACTTTTTGCCTTTTTGTACTTTAGGGTTTTTGTATATAAACCAGTCCCTAAGAGGAGGACTGGGAGGGAAACTCTTCTTTTGCAATTTTTTTGAGTTTTCTATTCACTTCCTTGTTGTATGTCTCTTCCGTGTGTGGTAGTGTTGATGATGAGGAGTGAAGAGGGCATAAGTAGAGTTGCGAGTGATTTTCTTCTCCCCTTGGTGTTTCAATTTTTTTTATTCTAGGTGTATGTGAATAGGTAAGCAAAGAGTTGGGAGTAAACTTCAATTCCTCAGTATGTCTAGAGTTTAGAATTCCAAGTAAAAAAGACGTTGTTAAACTAGGTAGATAAGGAGGGATTCCTTAGTCATGCTAGAACTCCCGGGTAGGAAATCCGCTTGAGTGTCCGATCTTCTGTGAGGTCTCACCGCCCTGGTTGATAAACGGAAAAGCTTTAGTAGATGCTGGAATGGATGGGTATACTTGTGACCACTTGACTTCGCACAGATAGGAACTGACATTCAAAGTTGTTGTAGTAGGAGAGGATTGTACGGGGGGGGTCTTTGCATGACTTGCAATCCAGATTAACATCTGAATTGTTGTAAAGGACCAAACCGGATCCGCACTAGTTAGAAGATTAGAAGGTAGGACAATGGGTCTTCAGCCACTATAAGTCACAGAAGGAGTGGTGGGCCTACCATTCTTAAAACCAAGCGGCGACCCCTCTGATGGTGAAACAGAGGCTAAACTAAACCAGATAGGATTAAGGATACGTGTAGATAGTTTGAAACGGATTGGTTGACAGGGGTACCCAAGACCGGAATTAGTAAATTCCTAGGGTGGTGGTGATTTACGGATCGGATTGTTAGTAGAACCAGAAGGGTGAGGGGAACCCGGTTCTTCATTATTCGGGTGTTGTAGGGTTTTCGGTACTAGACATAGAATCGGAAAGTAGAATTTGAATACTAACTTAGCTTAATCACTTAATAAGGCTAGATACTTCACAGGATCTCGTGGGTTTGATCTTTAGAGTCACTTAGTTATGCTTTAGAATGGTTTTTGGGAGTATAACGGGGAATTTACTTACCTTGTACTACGACACTGGGCCAATGTTGTTACTGATGTAGAGGTCATTCACGTTTCTCAAACTCAACTATCTGAGTCCGTCTTTCATCTGACACGTTACTCGCCTTCTGACGCTAGTATGTCATTGCTTGAGGTTGCGGATCCTACATTGAACAATTGCAAGTTGACCGAGAAGAGGAAGATAAAACTTGCTACAAAGACATCAAGGAAGAGGAAGAAGACTGCCTCTAGCATTGTAATACAACGTTGGCAGGAAGTATGGGTGTATAAGCTCATATGGATAGAGGGGGAGTTCAACTTTGGTAGCGATCTTGTTGGAGTCGTTTGTAGATGTTGTACCACTATTTCGGGGCTGAGGAAGATTATGGTGCCAAAAGTTGACAATTTAGAGAAGTACAAAGGAAAATGGACGTGCAAAAAAGATGGGGTGCCATTTTCCACACCTTAAAAAAGGGAACACTTTTGTGAAAGTAAATTGCAAACATCTACAATTTTTCAAGCTAAAGGTGGGTCGCAAACTTGGTGGCATTATTGTAGAGCAGTTGGTCTTAGGCTTGGAGGGTGAATTAAAAAGAAAGGGAGTGCAATCCTCCACCTTATTTCAAATTTTGACTAACGGTCATCCTATGTGTGACTATAAGTGAGAGCAGTATTTGTTGAGGCACCTTAAGGTGAAAAGCATGTCTAAAAAGCATTGGACTAAGACAATTAGATGGAAAATGAGTGAGTCATTATATAATTGTGTCCTCTTTGCCTTGAAGTTTGTCGTTCAGTCTGTGAGATTCATTTTTATAAGTGCCAATGAAGTTATTGCCATTGGCAATACGTCTTAGATATAGGAGATTAGGAGTCCACGTCTATGTTGTAGAATCATGGAAGAGAATTCTTCATTTGCTACACTTGTCATGTATCTTGGACAATGGCACTGCTAAATCTTTTAGCTAACATTATTATGTCTGTTTTGTTAGAAGAAGGAGGACTCATCTATAAGGAGATTGTTACCAAGATGGTCTTCTTCGAGGCTGATGGTGTTTCAACATTCTAAGGCTCCAAAACGAGCGTTGTGAGTGATTTTCATCGTGAGGCAAAAACCGTCTACAAATTTGGGCTAGAAGAGGAGTGTATAGAACCTCTAAACTAAATCCACCCTCAAGCAATGGATTCTATTAATATTTTGGTAGATTTTTAGTTAATTTACCATAAACAAAAGAGGGTCAACCTTCCTAAATCCCTAAAAAAACAAGCCCTAATCTACCTCAATCACTAAATCACCCCTCCACACATTTTAAGAGAACTTCCTAAGTCAAAATTGCATTCAAATATGCCCTTAGAGGCCTAAAATGACCCAAATTGTGCTTGAATTGACAATTTCAGCATACCATACTATCCCAAATACTCAATTTTCATTAAGCCTTAAAAATGAGACTTGCATACAATTTCAATCATTTTTTAAACATCCAACTTGCTAATCATTGCGTTACCAATTTTTCTCCATAACCATGTGCAATGAAAATTGCAATTTTACGATGACAAGTGGAGGAAAGTTCACTAAAACCTCAATTTCGGCCTCATAGTAGGGCCAGTACACACCCTTCATTAAAATAGCCATCAGTGCCTCAAATGCACTCCAAATCAAGTGAGACTGGTCTTTTTTGAAAGCTAACTTGGAATTGCATAACCTTTACAAATTTTGTTGGAATCCGAGTCTCTTTCTACATGCTATAGCTCTTCAAAGTTGGCAGTCTTCCATGGCCACGGCAGCACACCATCTCCCACAAAATTGGTCACCCCGATCTCATCCCTGCTCTAATTTGAGCAAGTAATAGCTTCTCGAGAAGCTGACTTTAAGGCGCTCCATCCCTTCAAAATTCACCTTCATTGGAGTCTTTACACTCCTGCAATTGCTCCTCAAAGTGGGTAGTTTTAACAGGGATTTTAAAAACCTAATTTTCTATTCATGTTCTCTCTCAATCTCCCATTTGACCTCACCAAACCTCACTTTTCACCCCATCTTTACCTCACAAGGTAAAAACCTAGTTGACTAATTGCCTACATTCTTGATCTAACTCCTTACAATCATTGTTTTCTTCTCTCTTCCTTTAAAAAACACCAAGCACTCAAAAACACAAGAAAAAAGGAGGAAGAAAGAGCTCCTAACCCTAATTCAACTTTTACCCCAACTTCTTAACTAACTAACACTCCTAATCACTTCATCCATCACTAATTTTTTGAAAATCCATTATTGCCTAAAGTAGTGTTTCTACCACTAAGTTAGTGTTCTCATAGTAATTTTAAGTTTGATAGCTTCTTTTGCGCTTTTCATATTTCTTCTTTTTTGTTGGTTTTTAATTTATATTTTGATCCATTTTCAACTTCTAATCTTTGTTTCCAATTCCTTTTTTTATTTTTTATCTTTTATATATTTTTGGTTTGCAATTTTGATCTAGATTCTTGTCCTATGCACTAAAAGCCTTCTAACTAATGGTTATAGTTTACTCTAATGTACTAACATTCTTGAACTTAAAATCTCACATATAGTTTTTACATTTTCAATTATCTTAAAGGTGAACCATTATGGTGGTTCACATGTGTTACTGTCTAGATTCAGGACAAATGGACTTTGTTCAGCCATAGTGCAAGGTGTGCCAATCATAGGCTTAAATTGATCATCAAAACACTTCTAAATTATCCGATGGTCAATTGCGTGGAGGGTCTTTTCTCAATCCGTTTATTCTTATTTCTATCGTAGCAACAAGCATCACAATGAATTGCAAAAATTAGTCGATTTCATAGAAGCTAAGGGACAAAAGATGCTACGGAACGTGGAGACTCAATGGATTTCCATGCAAAGTCCTATTCAGAGTATTATGGCAGAATGCAAAATGTTACTTGTCAAGATGGGCAATGACATGTCCTTAGAGCCCAGTCAAAAGTTGAATTCACTGGCTGCAACTATGTTCAATATCCGAATATAGTGACCTGATCAGTATTAAGTGCGACAAAATTCCTTTGGAGTGGAGGCAATTGCTTGAGAATGATGGAGTCTCCCACTTATTGTTCAATTTTGAACACACTCAGATTTTTGTTTGGTGCTACAACAAGCAAACCAGGGAACACTTTTTTGTGACTGAATACGATTGTCTTCAACTACAAGCGAATATTGAACGCCAATTTGCAAGTAAACCTTATGATATGTGTTGTTTTATGACTTTTTTTCTATTTTTTTAATTTTTTGGAGGTTGAATCCTCTTTGTTTGGTGAGTTTAAGTTGTGAGTTCATGTCCTTTATTTGCTTTCATTAGTTTCTTGATCCTTCATGTTTTCCTCTTAGTATAGTGTTTCTCTTTTGCTTTTATTGTTGTGTTTTTATGTACTTTGTTATGTAGAAACTAATTGTTTTTTGAGCTCACCGTGGAAGTTCAAATCAATAATTCTGAACTTCCAATTGAAATAGTGATCAAATTCTACTCCAAAGTCAAAATTCTAGCTTTTAGGTTCAACGTTCGAGGTTTAGGTTTTTGAAACGGACTTCTATCCATAGCTACAGATTCTTGATTTTAAGTTCTATTAACTGGCTCCTTTTATTTTTTTGTTGTGTAGTAATAGGTCCAATTTCAAAGTCTGATTAGAAGACATTCTACTATCAAGATGTCAATGTAGGGTCATTTGTCTCTGTAGTTTATGGTAGGATTTGCTATCCACTTTGAATTCTTTTGGTAGATGTAACAATGTAAGTTTGTTTTCACTTTTAAGTTTCAGTTTTGGAGGATTTGGCAGATGTTGACATACAGGTTTGTGTTGCTCTGAACTTCAATTTTTTTTATTCATGCAAATGTTGGAATGCAATTTCGTTTTGCATTCAAGTTCTAATTTGGGTGGTTAGGTAGATGTGTGCTATTGGATTTCTCATGGCTCTTGTATGTTTGTATAGAGGTTGCCCAATCATTGTGTAATTAGATAGGAAGTTTCCCACTACAAGAGAAAGTTGTCCTAATTGACAGAAATCAGCCCCTCCTAATCTACAGAAATTTGATAAGTTTCTGTCAATTAGGACAAAAAATTGTCCGAATTGACAGAAAATTGTCCAAATTGACAAAAATCTGTGAATTTTCTATCAATTAGGAGGGGCTGATTTCTGTCAATTAGGACGACTTTCTGTCAATTCGGACAAGTTTTCTTGTAGTGTCCTCAACAAAAACTCTTAGATGCCTTTCGCATCAACTATCCTTAGTATTAGAAGCAAGAAGGGCAAAAGAAAGTTTTTGTAAGCACTTGTTGGTGCTCAAGAATTTCTACTACCACTCAAAAGTATTGATTGCAGGGAAACCACATACTATTATTGAGATGCAATCATCTGCTCAATTTGACAACCAATAAGGGCTCTTCAAGGTCACAATGAAGGCCGATTGTGATGTAGCTTGTACAATGCCCTATGACGTCAATCCCATGATTAAATTGTGGTGTAGGTTGTCACAGAGTCAACTCTTGAATAAGCTTATATTGGAATACTTCAAATTGACTAAAATTGGTTGTGTTTTGGTGTTAGGTAATATTAAAGACAAACGTTGGTTTTATACTTTGAAGTTCCTAAAGTCTTGCCATAGGAACAAATTTGGGAAATACTTGCCCCTTGTTTGGCCAAAACTACTTTCCTCTAGAGAATTTTCCGTATAGGGAAGCAATTGATTCCTAGAAAAGTGTAGTGAAGGTCGGACAACAAGGAGATATTTAAATTCTAGGAGAAGGCCTATTCATTAAATTGAGACAAAGTGGTCATTTTGAGACTTTCAAAACAGTGAGTGGAAAGCTCCATTGAAATAATAGTTGTTGAGACCAACGATAAATAGAAGTTCTGAAACACATTGACCCTAATTTCAAATGACATGGATAACTACTCGGATAAAACTGAGTGGAATGAATTTCTGATATGATGTGCAAGGAAATACTTGAGCTTTAGAAAACCAAGTAGGCGATGAATTAAGAAAATATTGATTTTACAAAGAAATCAAGTACATGAAGAATATGTAATTGTAGCTCACATTGTTACTTGTAGTGAATGAATTATAAACCGTTCAATTTTTATAAATGTGTATAGGAACTCAGAGGCTTACTATACACCAAGCACTCTACTTTTCTATATATTTTTTATGTTCTTGAATGAACATTCTATTAATAGTAAATATTTTCAAAAGCCCAAAGCTTCAAAAAATAATTTCGCTTGCCTAAGCATTACTATGGGGTTGTACAATTGCTCTTCGTTGCTTCTAACACTTCTAATTTGGCCAAGCCTATGAAGATATCCTTGCAACGAGAATGATAATGTGGACCACTTCCAAAGTCCACCGCATCAGAGAAGTCCGGACTTTGAGATTTGCTGTCCTTTTGTCTTTGCTTGCAGACATTTTGAAGACCCTCAGATGCAGAAGGATATCTGGCCCCTTGAGTGGGCATTTTGGGTAGTGTCATATTCACATTATTTTCAAACAGAAGTCCCCCTCCAGTTGACTTGGACTCGAGAGATTGACAACGATCTCTAACAATCCTCTACCAAAACAGAGTGTCGGCTAATGGCAAACGATTGGCTCCTCTAGACAGTGAAGAACAAGGTCGATCATCTTCGAGCCGAGCTAAAGGAGCTGCAGTTGGGGTTACAAATTGCGCACTCCTTCCATGACCCTCCAAGATGTGGTTGCATTGTGGTGTTCCATTCGTGGAGCTTGGACGCTAGAAGTACCATTGCAAGACTATATGAAGAATACCCTATAATAGTGAAGAAGAAAGAATGGATGGGCATGAACTAGGTGCATTTGGCTTCAGCTATAAATCAGACGAGCACAGTATGAAATTTTTAAAACTGTACAATATAGTGTGTACTCTTCATTGTATGTTTTCATTCAACTTTTTAATGTCTGTATTCTTTTCATGTTTGCAGACTTTGAAGTTTGACATCACACTCTTGGTGAAAGACCTAGGTGCGAGAAGAAAATCCAAATTCTCTTTCAAGCACTTAGCAACCATGTTAAAGGCCAAAGTGGACCTCAAGCGTGATGACTTGCTCATGAACTATACTACCAAGGATTCCATGTTGATGAACAGCAGGAATCAAAGGCCATGGCAAGGGGCTCGAGAGAAGGACGCCCGCTTTTTACAACACGTCATTGAAGGAACCACCAACAAAGGAGACGTGATTCTCGACTGCACAGCATCCATAGGTGAGTTTTGATTTCAACACATGTATATTTCATCTTCAAATTAGAGACATAGTCATTGACGTAGTGATTTCATCTTTGGTTTTCGCAGGTTCCTCTATTACAACATGTTGTGCAACAAGTCACCACATTGTGGCATTGGAGGCAAATAAGAAGATTTTTGCAGGCATCCTGGAGCCCATGAAGAAGATTGCCCCCCTGTAGCCATAGCTACAGTTCCCGAAGCGCCACCAGTTGTACTTTCACAAGATCCGGACACAATGATTGTTAAAGCGTAGAAGTTTGTTTGACGAAATAGACCTAGTAAGTTACTCTATTTTTTACCAATTGGTTTGCTTGGTACTTGTAAGGTTTCATGAATCTAACATTCAATCATTTCTATTTGTAGCACCGAGGGATTGATGGCAATAGGTGTTGTGAAGAAGAGACGAAGATTTATCTTGAGTTCGGAGAAGTCATTTGATCTTCCAATCTATACAGAGCAGTTGGCATCGGCATTTGCTGAGTTTGGTACTTCAAAGCCCAAACACTGTAAACCTTTGTACGCTCTAAATGTTTTGCAATTTATAGACAGATCAACATCCGAGGGTAGAGAGACTTTTGATTCTTCTAGTGATAAGGATTCTATGATCGAGTCTACAACAACTTAGACCCATGAGATCGACGTATCTTATGAGTCAAACTATTATGTTTTGATTTTCATGAAGATTAGATTTGTGTGTTTTATGGCTACATGTTCTATGATTAATTTATCTTGACACCTTTGCATTCCAAGTATTGTTTAGCAATCCAATATGATCCACGAGGTCTTCAATACTAGAGTAGGAAAATGAAGACTCAAATTAATGTACAACACTTCAAGTGCATGCACAAAAACAAAATTCATGCACATACCCCAAAATGAGTTTCATTTAAAAAATGAATGTGAAAAAGAAAATAATGTCCACACCATTGGAAAAGCCTTCATGAATAGACTAAAAAACATATCAATACCATGAAGTGGATATCCAAGACAATAAAAAAGTGTCAAAATTCAACCAAATTAAGAGATGTATTCTTGAAAAATAATAGGATGTCCCTTAAAAAGAAAACTCCAGCAGAAGTGTCTAACCAAGATGTATGAAATATGAGCAAATTCCACATGGGTAGTTCCTAAATAGCCAAAGAGTGCTTATACCAAATGCAAATCTCTAAACATGTTTTTTTTCCTTCCATTCATAAGTCACTCAATTTTTAAAAAACAATGACCTAACCATTCTTGGAAATACATATTCACTTCATGCACGGCCATAGGTACATCCACAGTAATAGGCATCTCACTTTTTTTTCCAAATTTTTTTTCCTGCTCACAAGCTCACGCTTTTAAGCTCGCATGCTAGCAACCCTGCAATTATTATAAGATCCCAAATAGTCTCAATTTAATAAATAAGGCCTTGGAGCAGTAGTAACAACAATGGATCAGTATCTTTAAGCATACCTAGTAGAAATTCTAAATTCCAGAGAGTGTTTTTCCTTAGTTTTCATGAGATAGGACCGGTTTTGCTATTCAAATTTACCTTGACTACATAGCTTTGTAGTGCATGCTGCTTGGTCAGAGCTGGGACATCACTTTGACTTATTCCCTTTGGAAATACTTCTAGTGAATGATAGAGACTTGGACAACTAGCATCAATAATTAGGTATGATGGAGTGTTCTTATTTGTGAATCTAACCCTTCTAATGTGTCTTGTTTGTATTGTTTTGTGAGTAGATCACTAACACTACAAAATTTGGGCAATTTTGTAATTTGCAAGAAGGATTTAATTCCCTTGTTAGTGATAGTGTTTGTAGTAGAAAGTTAGTGGTAGTGTTTGTTATAGAAACATAGAAACTAAGTTGCAAACAAATTGACCATGTTTCAAAAAATTGTCTATGTGCATAAATAAAAAGTGAACACTTTAACAATATTCTTGAAAATATACCACCAATGCTTGACATTCAATTGTTTATCTTTAGCAATTTCATTCACTGCAAAAGTTCAAAAGTTCAAAAGTTTAAAATTATTTATCTTTACACACAAAATTGCTTCAAGTGTCGCAACTTGCACTCCACATAAAATACCAAAAGATATCCAAAATTCCACATTTTTCCAAAATTCTTTGTTAGCTTCTACCAATAGAATTGCAAGTCGCAAAAATAGCTCCCTTCTCTCACGGGAATAGCATGTGCTATGAAATTATGGTCTTAGGTTTTGGATTGTTAGTCTAAACTTTAACCCTTGTTTGGACCTTGGAGATTGTAGATGCCAAATTTTGGATTAAGTTTACTAATTATAGTTGATATAGTGATGAAAATGATAGATGGATGTATAAATTGCATGATTGTTATGACTTGCCTATTTTCCAAGGTATGTGTTGTTCTAGCAATCCAACAACCCAAAAACAAATCACCAAAGAAGAAGAGGAATAGCTTTGGTCATATGACCAACGTGAATGAAGTATGCTAGGGATAGTTCTAATATTTAAGCTATATAAACTTAGGTAGCGGGTGCTATCCTTGATGCCTCTTTTAAGAAGCAAACTTTATAGTATGAACTCAAAACCCAATATATAGTGGTCAATATCTATTAATATGTATATTTTTTGAGTGCTCAATCATATTATTGAGTTAGGGTATATTGCAAGGGGTGGCACAAGATACTAATAATTGTGTAATTGCTAGTCTAGGTTTTATTCATGTTGATTTGCATCTTATTAAATTGTAGATGTTTCCCTAACATTGAGTTAGAGTCTATAGTTCAAATTTTAGATATTTATTTTTATTTATTTATTTTATATTTTATTGTGTGTATATATACTAAATGAATATCATAGGTATATGCTTGTATTTTAATGTATTTTATAAAGGATTAGGTGGTAGGGATTGGTAAGTGTATAGCTCCTTTGGCACTAGTAGTAATTATTAAGAGTGGTACTACATTCCCATCCTTGGTGTCTTGTGTCGGTTAGTAATATATTATATTTTAATTTTTTGTGTGAAATGATATCCGGTGAAAATCTATCATGACATTATGTGAATTCAATAAATTATATAACTACATTAGGTTGGAGGTGGGTTAGATGTAAATTGTCATGAAGGTGATTTAGTACTAATAATACATCTAGTTTTTGTTTTGCTCCACAATTACAGATATGTATTGGATCTACATAGTAGCAATTTAGTAACCAAGGGGATATTGTATTTTCTTATGGTTTGTCTATTATTTTTTTGCATTGACGAGATTGAAGCATCTTGAGGTTTTGTTGCTCATAATCATTTTATGTAACATCCCAACAACATTGTTATGTCGTTTTCTTCTAAGGTTTTTTATGTTTGATTTTGGGTATGCTAATAGGAGGTGTGGCCATGTGTTTATATTCTCCATATTGCAAATTGTACAAGTAATATTGGTGTGTTTGTAGGTCCAAAAGAGTTGTTTATAGGCATTATCTATATATTGTCCATATCTAAATTTGAATAGTTGGATTATTTGTTTGTCTATAATATTGGGATTGTTCCAAAAAAATTTGGATGCATCGAGGTCTAATTCTTTGTTTTTTATATATTTGTCTATGTATTTGTAATTTATGGCATTGACTTTTTGTTGAAAATATACTTCTTCATCTTGGTATTTTTTAAAATCTTGTGTGGGGTCTTTTTAAAGTTTGTTTGGATTGTTGAATTTAGCTCTGTATAACCCAAAAACAAACCCAAACCCAAAATCCAAAAAGAAAAACAAATCACCACTCTTTGGACCAATGATGATATTATAGTTTTTGAAAATTAGCCTAATACTAAGGGAGTCAATTATTGGTAGCAAGAAACTCAAAACTAATAAGTGCTTTTTGACCCCTTCTAAAAAATTGTGGTTCTTTCAAGGATATACAAAAATTCCAAAAAATATATTTCATAATCATGCTTGAAAAAAATAACAAGTATAAAGAGGAAAAGTATGATAAAAAAATATTAAATTGTTAAAAATTTAGTTCCAGAATTGAAAATTTTCAATCTCAACTATTGTAATGTTATAATAAGCAATCTACATCCAATTGATTAATTTTTTTCAAAATATTGTAAATTGAGTTCAAAACAAAACTTCAAAGTTTATTTTTGGGTAGAGATTTTACAATTGCTTGCAAACTAAAACTCTTCATAACATTCATCTTGTTAATTGAAAAACAATGATTTAAAGCTTTTCAAGTATATATAAATATAAAAATCAAGTTCAAATTTTTATTTTTTAAGTAGTCACTTGGCTAAAATTTGTGTATAATAACATCACTATTGTAGACCACTTTAAATTTATTTTTTGTTGTTTTGTTTATATCTTGTTTTGAATTTTTGCAAATTTTTGTTGGTATCATCATTCAAAATATATAGGGATGAGTATTGTTTCATGTTGGTCACAAAAAGAAAGTGCTAATTGATAATTCAAGCTTTGTTTTGGATTAATAAAATGATATTTGAATAGCAATGCTTCATTTTCATCATTCAAAATAAGGGCACTAGATTTTGTAAAGAATAGGAAATAAGCTCTAGATAAAAAGAAACACTACACTTCGATTGGTGAAGGGAACCAATTTATATTCATTTTTGCCTTTTTAAGTTTAATTTCAAATTTGCACAAATTTTACTTCATAATTCCTAAATTTGGTTAAGTTCTTTGCTTGCGAGAAAGGCTCATTGTTGAATTATCTTACATTGCTTTTGAATGATCAAAGTATTGCAATTTCATTGTCAATATACAGAAGATTTTAAATATATCCAATGTTTGCTAAATATCATTGTAATTTATCAACATTTCATTTTGCATTACAATGATATTTAGACATTGCTCTCATTTTCAACTTGGAATGTTATATCTTTTTAATTAAATTTTTAAAAATCATGCTAAATATATGACACTAATGTTTGGTATCATATATCTTTTAAATTGATTTTTAAAAAATTGTATTAGATATATGACACTATTGTTTCATACTTTCATTAGGAGACTTTGCTAAAAAGAGTAGATTCAAGGTGGTAGCATTACATTGCAATACAATGAATGAGCTTTGCAAGCAATTGAAATGCATTGGAAAATGTACTAAAAATCACAAATACTTATCATAATAAGTTATATCTTAGTATTAAAAAGATATAAGTAGAAACATATTTTTTTAATAAAATTTCTTCAAAATTTTCAAAACCATTCATAAGTCAAGGCCACAAATATTTTGGGTTTGGATTTGAATTTAGGGTTTTAAGGTTTGGGATTTTTGTAAAACAATATTGTCTTGGACATTTATCTAGTACACTAGACATCCTTGCTAGTTGTCCAACATAACGTCTCAAGACAAATGTTCAATCCTACTCAAGAGTTACAAACTTCTACCTCTCACCCAACCTTTTCACATTTTATTGTCATTGGATAGAAAATGAAATGAACAAGAATGAAATTGAGTTAAATTGAGGTGATTTCAAAATGCAAAATTAAGCCTTTGATAGAATTGAAAATATAGGCTAAGTTATAGTAATAGCTGGAATCTCCAACGGTTTAACTTGAGGGAGGGAGGGGTCTTGGCTCTTCACATGTAGATGGTCTACATCTGCAAACCCTTCTATAAGAAACCGAAAGGTTTCTTGGTACAAACTTTGCCAAAACTTGTTTGTGTGCCCTAAGCTAGACTGCATGTGCACACAAGTCAAAGCAAATCAATACAATGTAAATCAATTTAGTCTTTGAAGGTTGGCAAGTGGAGGAGTTTTGAAAACATATACACAATACATAATACCCATGCTTCTTTAATGTCACCTTCTCTAATACTAACTCCTTTAGTCCCTCACCAAACTCTATGCACTTGGTTCAAAATTTAACATTGGAGTGAAATAACAACTTTCATTAAGAAAAATCTATAGAGTTTAAAAATAGACTATTTCAAGATACTATTTTGAAAATAAAAGCTCTTTTACAAGGGAAAACAAAATATTTTAGGGAATCTTTACACAAGCAAACTAATTTCTTTAAACAATATTAATTATTCATTATTATGTAATGAATTAGTTATTTATGTACATGAAATATTCTCACTAATATACTATGTTATGTAACAAAAAGTTGCATATACATGTATTTTAGAGGAATATAAAATAAGGGTATAAAATAACTTTTATCAATCCAAGAACCTTTTTATATCACTTTACATGCATCACTATTGACTGCCTCAATGTTACAAAACTCCATACAATCATGTCCATTATAGGTGCCTAAGTTTGGGAGTATTCTCTACATGACTTTACCTCCAATGGGTGCACCATGGGATGAGGAACAACTTCAGCTGCAACGTACAATGTGGAAAAATGTGGGGGGCCATCGTCACCTGCATTTTTCAAATACAAGAAAGTTGAACAAATTATATAATCAAACACTTAAGGTAAATTACCCCCATTACGAATAGAATGGAAGTAAGTCAATTGTAGGCAAAATTGTAATGATGGTGTATGTTCAAGATTTGAAATGTACACCACTATCTTAATTCAGCCCACAATGGGCTTGCTCCCATTCTATCCGTAATGGGGTAGTTTACCTTAATTCAGCTCACAATGGGTTGTTTCCATTCTATTCTATCTGTAATGGGGTAGTTTGCCTTATTTGTAGACAAAGAGAGTACTTCCATAAAACAAGCTCATAATACTCAAAATGAATGAAAATTTGGAAGAGAGAGGAAGAGAAAGGAAGAGAGACCAGTGCGGTTGTTGATTTCTTTAATGACATTCATGCCAACAGCATGGTCTGCTGAGTCGTCAATTTCTGTCTGCACAATGAGGGTGGGCAGTTTCGCCAAGACATCCAAATGCTTCTCTTGCCGCACAAAATGACCAAACACATCCACAGCCACCATACAACTCAAAAGGAATGGCATGTCTGGGTACCACCCTTTTTCTTGTGCTCCCAGTGGTCCTGCTAGCTTGGAAAACCGACAATTGCTTTGGTTGATGATCTACACAAAAATTGGACCCACTCATCGTTACCTTCGAATCATCCATGTTGCATTTAACTACTTTTGGACTTTCAAAGGGTCCAAAATTAATAATAGAAAAAAAATGATCATTAGGAGATAATGCAAAACATCAAAAGATCTATGCAAAACATTAGGAGATCAATACAAAACATTTGAAGATCGACACAAACATCTCGAGATCTCTAAATGTTGTTATTTAGAGGTTTTGGAATGTTTTTATCCGGAATTCACTAGAAAGTTCAGAAATAGTCAAATGTGGCATATGCCACTAATGGTGGGTGCTTGTGAAACCAAAACCAATGGTGACTTGATTTCTTTAAAATCTATGAGAGCATGTCATTGTCGAATGGCAATCTAACATTGCTCAAATTATCTTCTTTTAGGGAAAACCAACAAGCCATATTTTGGTTGTTGATTTGTAAAGAGAGAAACTCCAACCAATAAGCTATGGTTGGCGTACATGAAGAGCTTGTTCATTTAAGGTCCTTCAAATGACTTTGAGAAGTCAAAACAAAACAAGTAACTCCTAAATTATGTACCTCTATTATGACAAACTATACATATTGGACTCACTCATTGTCATGTTTGGTGGATCATGAATAAGGTAGGTTGTTGTAAGCCCAATTGTGACCCACTATTTTGTTAAATCTAGGAGACCATATCAATGGAGAAGATCATTCAAAATATCTTATTTTAGGGCACTCCAATAATATAGTAGTTATTTTGTTAGATCTAGGAGACCATGTCAATGGAGAAGATCATTCTAAGATCATTCAAAATATCTTATTTTAGGGCACTCCAATAATATAGTAGCTTTGATTGCCATACATTGACACTAGTACAATATCAATTTTGTTCAATCAACCTCATCACATACAAGCATTGAGATGGCTCATGGATCTTAAAAATTTGGTTCATGTTGAAGTACTTGAAAAGCCACAATATCAATTTTGTTCAATCAACCTCATCACATACAAGCATTGAGATGGCTCATGGATCTTAAAAATTTGGTTCATGTTGAAGTACTTGAAAAGCCATGGTGTGTATTGGTTTGTAAATCCAATTTAGCCCACATTGAGTACATGCCAATTCTTTTTCTAGGTTATGTTTGAATCCTTGTTCAATTTTGTGTATTGGGGGGATTGACTCATAGTTGTATGCCATCAAAGTTGTGTCTTTTTCTAAATTGGATTTTTGGTCCCACCTTTGCAATTCCAACTCCAAACAAGGAACCAAAAGACTATTTGCATCTTAATGGTTGCTAAAGTATGTTTAGTCCCTAGTTTTTTACCTTTGTAGCGTTCTATCCAAAGTCAAACACTTGGTCGATGGCTTCAATCCTATTGAGTGTATGTCCAAAATTGGGTTTAAAAACAAAAAATATCCATTAATCACACCATGACTTTTCACACCTATAATTGTCATTTACAAATAAGTCATTGAAATTTTCAGCTCTAATAATGCCTAAGATATTCTAGAAACACCCAAAGATTGTGTTTCTCTCACATTTAGGCTACATATCTTAGAATCTATCACTCACAAATTCTCCAAAGTATTATGACGCCCATGTATTTGAGCAATCACAAATAGTCCCTCACTCTTTACCAAGGTTGCAAAGTATTTTGCATAATTATTGATCTTATTATTATCAAGGGCAACTATAGGTATATCTTATATTAAATGCAAGTCATGCCACATTTCCATCCACACAATTTTCATTCCTTGCTAAATCCTAACAACATCCAAACACCTTCTCAATGGAATCTTACAACTTGATGAAACTTTTTCAATGTTGTTGCATTGCAAGAATCTTTAGACTCTCTACTAACATAAATATAGTTGCAAAATATTGTCTAAGAGTCACTCATTCTTTCTCTTTGGAGTGAATTGTGGGAACTTAGTTGAACAAACTCTTCATTTACACCAACCATTTAAACTGTTTAGAGTTTTTCTCTGTATTGTTGCGAAATACAAACTTAGCTTTAAAATCCAGTTGGTGGTTTGGATGAGTACCTTGAGGAGGGGCGCAAATACAGCAGTCTTTGCAACTTTGTCCGAGTGTAGAGCTGCTAAGGATAGAGCCGCAGCACCGCCCATTGACAAACCCACAGTGAAGAGAGGACCTGGAAGAGCCTCCACCTCTTTCAGCCGCTGTTCCGCCTCATGAAGATAGTTCAGGTGCTCCGATTCGTAGTATCTAGAGAGCAAGAAACACAAACAATCGTCGATCCAAACGTGAGAACATGTTCTTCTGGTTCCAAATATAAACGGGTCATTTTGTTCCTGGACTTGGGAACTCTATGAAGGAACAAGTATTTTGGACAACACAACAATTTGGGGCTCAATCGCAGAGCAAAATTTGGAAAGAAATTTGAGATAGATCTTCACAGCACAAACGGCGGCATGACACTCCTAATGAATGTATTCTGGAGCAAATTTATTTGCTGAACGGCTCCTATCAGACTCTCGAGCCCTTGCACGGGAACAATTAACTTAGCTTCAGGCAGATCCGAAATCCTTTAATGACTCAGCCATTCTTCTTTGGCCTAAATATTGCCAGATTTCAACAAATTACTTTGTTTATAGCTACAAGCTATTGCAAACTTGTTGAAAATTAGTTGGGAATCGCCAGAAATTTTTTCCAGGGTACCAAAATAACAGAATTGTGGTGCAAAATTAGGTAGAAGTGGAAGCTTCAACCAAATTTTTGGAGCCAAACTGGCGAAAAACGGAAAATGAAGAAACAGAAAGGCTGCCATCAGGGGTCGACATAATTGATAGGAAGATGAAAGATTTAAAAGGCTGGCACCTGGACAAAAAATTGAGGACCTAGGGGGAAAAAGTACTTGTAAAATTTAGAATCAGAAAATTCCTCATCGCAGATTGCTTCCAACAAATCCAGCTCACGTAATGGCTTCAAACGTGCCACTGCTCCACTTGCCTGAAAATCACAGGGATGTCAGCACCGCGCTGGACAAGTGTCGGTCCACAACTAAACATTTAGCAGAACAAAAAGTTTTCAGTAAACTTTACTATATGATAACTGTGACCTCATGAATCTCTCCTCAAATCATACGGAAGATCCTCTTTATGATATTAAGGGATGTTAGAGCAGTTCCAGAGAAGACGGTGACGTAAGTATCAGATTCCAAAACTCCACAAGGCGTTTAGTACTTTGCGAAAAGAAGGATCGCAGAGTGACAAATTTGGTAACAAGCCTGCAAATCGTAGAGCAGGAACTCAAAGGTGTAATACCCCCTATTCTCTAAAAATTCTTGAAACAGATTAGTTTACATAGAACCCCTATTCTTGAGATCAAATATAATGCCACATTGCAGGCAAAATCCAATCCAATCCTACCTGATCCGGTGTCAACGTGCTGATGGATATGAAATCACGAATATATGCAGCCAATTCCGGGTCGCTCAGAAGCTTTTTCGCCAACCCCTCCTTGATATCCCGTTTCAAGTCATGCTGTGTCCCCAAATCGCAGTTCCATGTCAAATTCAGGTCAAAGCAAGCAAGCAGAAACAGGAACAAGATGGTCGAAATGCAGGAGTAAGGTAGAGGCTCCATTATTCATACAGTATATTAGATGCTCCATTGACCATACAGGCGAACTTTGATTATTTTGTGTTAAGTGTGTAAACACTAAAACTATTGACATTTCGTTTTTTGCAATTGATTCTTAGCTTAACACAGAAGAAATGTGTAAAAAAATTTGAAGACACGAGGTTTTAGATTCTTGTAGGCAAAGGTTCAAAGTTCACCTCTCCCTTGCTGTATGGTGGATGGAGACTTTACCTTAGGCCAGTTCTTGTCGGGGTTGAGAAAGTAATGGCCACAGAGTCCAGGTTGATAAACATTGAAGCCATTCTCGTAGAGGTACTGCGCCAGAAGGCTCATCTGCCAAGTCGAGGCGGAGAATCCATGGAACATTAGCACCGTCCCATACACGGCGTCGCCTTCCTCGTGCAGCAAATAGTATGGCGAGGCGCCTTCCCGCTTCTCCGGATGATTCGAAATGGGTTGCACAAACGCATCCATGGCCCGCTTCGCCTGCCATCAATAGGGGATTCAAACAAGCGTGGAATTGCTCAAAACGTTTGCAGAACTTCTAGGGTTTGAAGCTCAGTGCAAAGAATGGTGCCCGAAGAATTCTGTGTTACAATGGTTCGCAATGGTTTGCACAAACGCATCGATCACCCACTTCGCCTGCTATATATGAATGGGGATTCAAACAAAGGGTGGAGCTCTTCCTAACTTCGGCGGAATTTTAGGGGCTTGAAGCTCAATGCAAAGAATGGTGGGCACGCGAAGAATTCTATTTTACCTCGTCGATTTGGCGCTTGGTGAGGATCACCTTCTCCAGCTTCAAGGGCGTCGTCGCCGCCGCCATGCCCGCCATAGTCGTCACCCTCTTGAACAACGAAACTCGCGATGGAGTCGTGGTACACCGAAATCTAGTTTGCAATCTACTCAATTCCAAACTACTGCACCGGAAAGAACTCGAAATCCAAGACTTGCAGGTGGCCATTTTCCTCTACTACCACCCACCCACCCCACGAGATTCTCACTTGTGCACAGGTTTCGAAGGAACGCCTGCCCCTGGCGCCGCTCCAGGCATTGCGATCCTCAGATGCAGACGATCTTATCCAGCATGGCAAGTTCTGAAGTTACAGAAAACCCAGAAACATGTACAGGCAATGCTGTCACTGCAGCTAGCTAACTTTAGTCATCCACCCCTCGTGCACGTCTGCTCATGGGAGACTAATGGTTGTTTATTCCAAAACGTCAAATAGATTCGAGTACGTCAGTCAAACAAAAGGGGGTTCGGAATCCAGCTAACTTTGCTTTTGATTCCGTCCCCACAAGCTTGCAATTTTCCATTCTTCGGCATCTTGGAGCTCCGCTTTGGCAATCGGTAGCATGGCGTCGCGTCCGATTTCTCTCGAACATTTTTCTTTGGGGTTGGGGGGGGGGCACCCATTGAAATTCATTTCAACGGCGACAGACGGAACGCATGAGTTTCGGTCGACATTCGAGGAGTCGCTTGGCGGGCGGTCCTGATTTCGGTCCCTGCGGAATCAGGAATCAGGAATCAGTGAAGGCTCATTTACACGTAAGTCACTACTCACTTATGAATGAGCAAGTCAATGACTTGGCCACAAGCTTTTCATTTCCACATACTCATGAATGATGCTATTCTCTAAAAGTCTCTCTAGATCAAATCTACATAACATGGCCAGGTGGCATGATAATAATTCATGCAATAGAATATTCTTTAAAAGGCATGGACTTTAGAAGGCATTTTTATAGATTCTAGAAGGCATTTTTCATGGGCTCATTATTGCAGCTTTGCTTATGATATGCCCAAATTTCTCATTATAGAATTGGGATCCTTTACATGTGGCTAAAAGTCTAATTTTTCAATATTCAATTGAATGATAGTGTCTCACAATGCACCCAAAAGTTGCATGTAACATGTGTTTGTTTGGCCCTTGCCTTAAGAAAATTCATGACCATTGATGTGTTTTGCCAAAAATTGAGGCCCCTATCCTATGCCATTGATTTTAATTTCACAGGAAAATTATTAGTCCAAATCCTTGCCGTCAATCTCAAAACTGCCCTCCCAATCATCAATATAAAAATAGAGCAAAATAATTTGTACCATCAATATGTATATATATATGGTATATTAATATAATACAATATACAAATGTGGGTATTGATATGAGATACGATATCAATATATATATTGTAGTTGCAACAACAATTAAAATAATATAAATATGAGGGAAGGAATACAAAGTTTACTTTAATTAATTTAGTCCTTCTAGAATGAATTGATTAATTGGCTATCAATGTCTTCATAAAACATATAGTGACTAAATTCACATGCCAATTGGTGGACTCTAATGTGAGAAATCATAATTCTTTTCTTTCTTTTTGAGGCAAAAAAAGTTGACATTGTTTATCCTTTAATGACCAAGGCACATTTAAGGCAGAGATTGTGAAAATTACCATTTAGGGAGCAATGAAAAAAAATGAAAAAAATTGTTTTTTCAAAACTCAACAATAAAAATTTGTACAAGACTACTAATATGTGAATGTGTAGAAAAAAATTCATAAACTTTGACCTTATGGATTGAAGGATTATAATGTTTGAAGTTAGATGAAAAAATTCTTAGCTTGCCCAATGTGGCCAACAAACTTGAACTCCTCATAAAAGGAGATTTTTATACACATAAAGTTTTTTTTATATTTGCATCTTGTATCATATAAGTTACATACTTGCCAAATTTCAAATGTATAGGAGGAGTTTTGCACATGCTGCCTAAAGCTACTCCAAAAGTTCTAAGCAAGATAGTTTTTTTTCATCTAGGCACATGATTGGAAAAAAATTACATTTCTACTGAGGGGATACATATTCACACTAATTATCAATATTTCATGAACATCCAACCAAAATTGACTTGTACATAACTACCCAAAATCGTTTGTATATGTTGAATGGTCAATTGATCCTTTAGGAGTTAAAAGAAGGTTGTTGTTTGAATATTTAAGCATTAGATTTGATGAATGAGAAGCTAGTAATTTAGACAAAAGAACAGTAACTGAAGAACTCTCGACTCATTATCAAGAATATGACATTTGGAGCACTTAGGGGGTAACCTTGAGTGCTCCAAGCATAAACTTGGGGATTATGAATGTTTTGAATAATACACTTCATCAACTATTTTTTGGCTTTGAATCTTTGCACAAATAAAGTTAAAGATATTTTTCACATAATTTAACCCTTAAAAGATGGATTGGTGAACATGAAAATCATTTGTTTGGTTAATGTGTGAATCATTCGCTTAAAAAATTGCAAAACCATTCATTGGAAGTCAAACTATTGTAGCAAAATTCCCCTTTTTACAACAAAATTCCAGGGATGTTACAATTTTGTCCTACTAGAAGGATTCTCTATCATCCATCAAACAAAAGATGTCCTTATCAACGTTTAAGGGTTAAAGCCATACAAATTACAATTCAAAAGACGTATGTATACTTCTGCTTTATACAACCACAAACTGAGAGCGGAAAGGGAGATTTGGAGGCTCATTGTGTAAATTTTCAATTTTGGGTGTTTCACAAGTGAACAAGCTATCAAGCTACCTCAACTACCAACCCAATATTAATCTAAAATTATTAGTTGAACAATCCAAAGTTGTATAAGGGTTGCTTTACACTTAGAGGCAGGCCAATTTTTATTGCAGCCAACTACACAAAATTTCAGCCCCTCTTGGGATGGAGGTTGTCATCAACTACTCATTAGAATAAGATTATAACATGGACCAATTCTCCCATGTGTAAAGGCCTTGGGACCAAGAAGCTGGTCCAATTCAATGAAATCTAGAAGAGAGAAAAGGGTTGAAATTTTCAGTTAGCTAGCAACCAAAACCATCCAACGACTTCGACTCGTTCAGCAGACTAATAAGCTCAACTGAAAGCCCTCTATCAACCCCAAGCCATTCACCAATCCAAGACCATGTCAGCCTTTGTGGACAGATCAATCAAAAAGTTATTCTCAAAACAGGGATCATAAGTTTTCTTCAACTACAACTTCTGGATGGAATTTTTTTCCCATTTTCAGACTATTTTTTTTTAAATTTAATTTTTTAAAATTAGACTTTACATCTATGCCTTATTTATAAACATTTCATAAGTACTGTTGTTCTAACAGAATTATTGTAACATATAATCCTATCGGGTTTTTTATTTGTTATAGATATATGTATTTTTACATACTTCTTTTAACATAACTGTCATAACATTCAAACTGCTTAAGTTGATTTTCTACAGACATTTGTTATTTACATTTCTATAGACATACTTTTTGTTAATACGTTGGTTGTAGTATATAAACTTCTTCAGTTTATATTGCTATTAGAACTCTAATATTTACAAACCTCTTTTACATAAAGAAGATTTTCCCATATGGACTCTTTTCTAAACTAAGCTATATCTATCTACCTATCACCTTCAAAATCCAGCCGGTCTGTGGGGTAATTAATACCTCTATTGATATATATTTCTTGTTAAGCCAGGTACACGGCTTGCTATAGTACTACAAAAATTTTGTGCAAGATCTGCATTAGCAAAGATTTGACGACATGTTGGGCTTTATGCCATTACTCTCTACAGCTACAACTAGTTAATTGTTATTTACTAGTTTGATAAGCCACTACATGAATGAGCCAGCCTCAATGAACATACCATTGTGACTACTTAGAACCATGCTTACAACATAGAACTAATTCAAGCTTATCTTGAAGCTTGATGTTGATTTAAAACAAGATTACGTTTTACTATCTTGAAGGTTCAAGACAACGGGATTAGATTTTAGTTTGCAAAAATGGTGCTTGGATCACAGAACAACAGCCAACAGGTATTGTGATAATCTGTAGTATCCTAATTTCTAACTCTCTGTAATGCATATTGCATGGGTTTGTTTAGGATTGGTTTGAACTCTTTCTTTGGTGAATATGCGATAACAAGTAGTGGTAACTTGCAGACACATTGTGAATTATACGTCTTACAGCACACTAATAGTTTGTTGTTTGGCATGGGTACAGGTGAGGGTTACCACCTCCAAAGGATTTTTTCAAAAATTTTCAAGCTATGATTTTGGTGAAAGAAATTTTTGTGTGTCACCAACAAGCTTTGCATGGACTATCATTCCATGGCATTAATTGATTTTATTCTATGTTGTGTGTATTATAAGTTTCAAACTATTTGTTTTATTTGCTCATACAACTCTTTAGGCTTGCAGCTTCTAAATACTATGAGCCTTATCGTCTACTAGTAAGGGAACGTTTTAGTGGTATTAATATATCTTGGGATATATGTTTCAACACCATATATAATTTCTCTATAAGGTGGGTACACCTAAAAGCGCCACAAATTGGTTTGTAGCTCTTGTGAAGGCTGAATGGTGACTAGTCCATGTAGAAAATCAAAGAGATGTGTTCATGAGGAAGAGATGCACAATCAATTTAGTCATTGTAGCATCTATGAGAGTACAGTAGGCTTGCAAAGCTTTGCATGTAGGGTGACTTAAAGAGCTCATAGACTACATTAGAAAAGAGCATGGCCATGCCCAATATGGCCGTCACAGGATGTTAGAAGGAACACAAATGCTCAACCATTGTGCCATTAAAAAAGAAAAAAAATAAAGAAGTTTGGGGAATAAAGAAGTAGCAGAAGAAACTACCAAAGTGTAACACCATCCTCTCATCAGTGACATTTAACTCATCATCCTCTAAAATGCTTTAGCTGTCACTTAAAGACTCTTAATGATATCCGTAATCTGACATGAACTCTCTCATAAAAACCCTGACAACTTCTAAAACTGCCTATGTAAATGAATGACCATTCTTTGTATATGCCAAAGCCATTTTAGTGCCTTTTCTAGCTGGCGCTTTTACACACAGGATGATTTTGGGTGTACCCACCTTACCCTATTTTTTTCATTGATGAATCTGGCCCTTGTATTTTGATGGACTGATTTTATTGATTCATAGTTATGGGTGACATTTGTGAATATTACTTACTGCATACACTTTGGTTATGATGGGTATTAGTATTTGGACCTCTGAATACGGTTATACACTAATCTGTTTATGCTTAAGCTAAAACTAATTTGATTATGAATTCCAATCTTGAGTTTGATTTTCGATAAGGAAATAGAATCTACTCTGTAATTGACAGGGAAGTATCAAAAAAAGCTTGCTTTTCTTTTTTTCCCCCCTCGCCTTGCTTTTGTCAAATTCTCAATGTCTGTCCATCAAATTCTAATTTGGAAAGATTCTTGAGTTTGGAAGTACTTTACAAAAGTTACTAAGTTTTTAGGTTATAAACATTAGCTTGGCCGATTTTGCTTTGCAAAAAGATTCCCACTCAAGAAATCCGCACTCGAGATATGCGTACGATAATTGCTTAACCCTAAAAGCACTAAACTGCATTTTTTGGCAACATTGCAATTTTGGGCAACTCACTACAAATGGAATTTTTACTATTTTTTGTTGAAATTTCACAGAACATTTTTCCAAGGAGTAGCTTCAAGGCCTAATAATTTTCATAACTTTTGACTACATGGTTAAAAAGTTATTGCATGAAATGTCATTTTCATTGCTCGGCAAGTAGCTTGGGCAGCTCAAAAAAACTTTTCTTTAAATCACTTTTACAAAAAATAAGAATTTGAAATTGGTTCTTTAGATTTATATATAAAAGGGAAGCTTTGAATCATTTCATTTTGATTAATGAGATGAAAGTTATGAGGAGTTTTAGTTTGTAGATAGTTATGGTTTTCAAAGACCCCATACCTACCCGCAAACTAAAACTCCTCGTAACTTTCATCTCATTAATCAAAATGGAATGATTCAAAGCTATCATAGTATATATAACTCTTGGAAAAATATTTTTTATTTTTTATTTTTTTCGAAAGTAATTTTTAAAGAAGTTTTTTGAGTTATCACTCACCAAGCAATGAAAATGACATATCATGCAATAACTTTTAATCATGTGATCAAAAGTTATGAAAATTGTTGGTCCTTGGACCTAATCCTTAGATATATGTTTTGTGAAAATTTCAACAAAAATAAATAAATATTCTATTTGTACTGAGCTGCCCAAAATCACTATGTTGCTAAAAAAATATAGTTTTTACCTTTAGGGGTTAAGTGGTTGGAAATGGGTTGGCTCCCTTAGCATCATCAAGGCCGTTTTTGAATCTTTGCATGAGCTCAAGGAGTATATTAGTTACACTATGATGTTTATCACTATGATCTCATTTTTGCTAAACATTTCATACTATTTTAAATACTTTTATAATTATTACAATTTTTTAAAATATTATAAATTTCATTTTAATGTATTTAATTATGAAAATATGAAGTTCAATTTTGGATACAAATTACCACATTTGAAAAATATCAAATTTAAAGAATAGGATTTCAAATTTCAAACAATAAATGAACACAAACACATCCTAACAACATAAAAGTGTTTTCTTTCATCCATCAATTTTTTGAAAGATCCTTATGTTAGTACTTTAACATTTTATAGTATAGATTTGTAAGACTCTTCTTTGCAAATATTTTGTATAATTCAAACGTTTTTAATAGGTTTGACCTCAAAGAATAATTTTTTTCAGTTCAAAAATTGACCCTTGAAAAATGACTTGACTAAAAAAATAAAATAAAATATTTCAAAAATCTCTATGATTTGAACTTGAAAAAAAAATCCTTCTGAAAATTACAAATATTCAATCTACAATCAATTTTAGAAGGAATTTTTAATTTTTGGCTTCAAATTCCATTGAAAAATATTAGTTTGTGCATTAATTGATTTAAATATATAGATAAGATCTATGGATCAATTTTTACAACTAATGTTCAGGAGTCGACATTGAATTATTATTCTAAGTTGCATTTTGCAATACAATTTGAGAAATTTGGACTACCTTTAGTCTTTAATTCCAAATGACCCCAATAACCATTTTTTGGTTGTTGCTCCTCTTTTAGGAGTTGTCCATTCTCAAATTTTGATTTTCTTGAAATAAAAATGATTTTAGCAAATAGATTGTGTTGTGAATCCAATGGCCGTAGTGTCATCAAATTTCTATCTAAACTTACATTGTGGAATTTTCTTAAAGTTGAGTGTAGTGTAGTTTCCAACTCATTTTTGGGGCTTCAATTTGTACATGGACAAAAAATCAGCCAACCAATGCATTTGTTGCCTACTTTACAAAGGACAAATCCAAAAGCTCGAGGAGAAGACAGTTGTGCTAATTCTTGTTTTTTTGTCACAAACACTACTCTCACTACAATAACCACCATGCATTGCAAGCTCTATCCAAAATTGTAAAATGACCAAAATTTTGTTAAATTTTAGATGAACATTTTGAACGCTCTTGTCTTTCAATGAATACAAAAGATCATCAATTCAAAATATTCTCATTAAAATATACTCCTTCAAAGTACATTGCCTTGTTTTTTCATTGACCTAAATAAAACTTCAAACTTAAATATCTACCTAAGTGTTTGGTCATCTAATTTAAGTTTTTTTTCCAGATACTCACTCTCAATATAAACTACAAGATTCTATAGTTACATTCTATCAAATCTCAAGAAAAAGAATGAGTAAACAAATTGCTTAAGTTCTTAGCAATTTTGGCCTATTTTGAAAGTACACTTCCCTTGGGTACATTAGATGAAATTTTGAATGTTCAAAGGGCTGCAAATTCTCACAAGTTCTTAAACTGTGGGAACTTTACTACAACAACAATTTGATGTGGCCAAGGAATTGCCATGTCAAGTAATAATAATAAATAATTATTTTATATTTTTATATATTTATATAAAAGTTTAATTTTTTAATAATTTTTAATTCTAGCTAGCAATGGCTACTTTCTAGTATGAAAAACATATTTGAAACAACCTTCCACTATAGCTAAAAAACATCTAATGATTAGGGGGTTAAGGGTTAATATCACAAGTATTTTACAATACACTTTCCTTACTATATATTTACTATTTTTTTCTCTATACTAAAATAAACTTTTCACAATCCTTTCATGCTCATTTAGAAATTAAATTATATGATTTATTATTATTATTTAATTTGATATTAAATTTGAATTAAAAAAATATTTAGAGTCTTACACTTGATCAATATTTGTGAATTGATTGAGTGACTATTGATATTATAATTTATGAAAGAGTTCTATATATAAAATAAAAATAAAATATTCAAAATAGAATTACAATTTAGAGGTACCTAGAATTAAACCTCATTGTGTAGTAGATTAATTTATTGACTCTTTTTCTATTTATAAAAGTTTTTTTTAGCAAATGGTCACAAGGGGGTAGTTTCCAAAACATTATTCTTTACAAAAACATAGAAGTCTATATGTGGATTCTAAATGTAGAAAGTATAAGCACAATGTTATGATATATTAAGTTTAGTGAATTTCCAATGGTGCACTTTTTAGCACATTTTGTATTGCAAGGCATACAATTGGGAGGTTTGAGTGTTACTTAGTGACTTCTTTATGTTTACAATTACATAGAGATCAAAGCAAAAGAAATTCTTGGGAAAATTTAGAATTAAAGTTAGACATTTAGACCTTTTCATTAGTACATTACAAGAGTATGCACATAAATTCTTTAATTTCTTTTGAATTCAAAAATAGAAAACACAATCTATATTTACTATAGCCAATACCAATAGACTTATACTTGCCTTAAGTAAGGTAGTCTCTCTAAAAGCAAGTGGCCTCTTCAAATTGCCCCTATATTTAGGGCTGAAATGGATAGTAGGTGGTCCTTAAATGAACCTCTCAAGTCACTGAGAGAATCAAGAAAAAAACATTATTTATTGCAAGAGCCAATTGTTGGCCTTCATTTAATAAAATCACTTTAGAAGTTGCAAGTGGTTGGATTTTGGAAGACCTTGGGTCACAAATAGGTGCCTACAACAATTTTTTTTTATATTCATAAGTAATTAAAAAATGATTCAAAAAATTTGAAAATATGAAATATGTGTGACATTCCGCATCTAAAAATATTTCTATTCAAGGAAAGCTTTGAAAAAGAGGGACTAGCTAGTAAATGGTTGCTTTAAGGCCATACTACCTTACTCATTCATGTGCCTAAAGGATGTCCACACTTGGTCTTAGCAGGGTTCTTAGGCAGTAGTATTAAGGTGGGTGGCTCTAATCTGGACCCGCTTCTAAAACCAATTTGGTACATTTTACTTCTAAAATGTATGAACTGTGTACATTTCAGAGGGGGTTCGATTTTAGAAACCACTGTTTTTCAGCTTCAAAAATTTGTATCTAATTCCACAAAGGTCCCCAAAATATGAAACGACTTGGATTAGATGCCAATTCCATTTTTCTTTCTACCAAAATTCACTGAAAATTGTTTCGAGCTGTTTAGCTTTCCCCAAAATGCAATCAGCTCTTAAAGGGTCGGTTTAAGAGCCACCTATCTTATGTGAAGAATTTATAGCGCATTCGCACCTGCGTTGCTTATTCACCGTAGCAACGTGGCACATGCTGTGGCATTGAGGTAAGAGCAGTACGAAGACTATTAAATCATCTGCGAACTCTGGTCCATCACTACTAAAATCACCTGTAATTAAAGCTTCTGAAACTCCTGAAAATGTGGATTTCAGGAAGTGCACACTGGTCTTAGTTAAAGGGACCTTGGATGGGCGATTAGGAAAGAGTGGTGGCTTTCATCCAAAGAGCACTGCAACTTAAATTGAAGAGACACACAAATATTGGTCTTTGGGTTGAATACAAGCTTTTTATGTACATATGGGGTGGGAGTAAGTAAAACAAACCATGTGGGATATTTGAATGAGAATTAGGAGGACCTCAACCACTCATAGTTAAGTCAAAAGCAAAAGCAAGAATTATGTTTGAAGTAGAATTTCAAACCTCATTTAAGCATAGTAGAATAATTTTTTTCAAAAAACCTTGAACTTGTAAAAGTTGATAAATCAAGTTAACTTCCATCTCCAAAAATTATTTCAAAAGTTAGGCAAAAATTAGAGAGGATGTTTGAAAATGTCCAAGAAAATGTCCCTTTCAACTCTCCTCAAAAATTTGATCATAACTTTTGATTGGAGACTCAAAATTACAAACGGATTTTTGAAGATGGAAGTTAACTTGATATATTAACTTCTATTAATTCAAAGTTTTCTGAAAAAATTAATAATACTATGTCTAAATGAGGTCTAAAATTCTACTTCAAACATAATTCCTAAGTTTTCACAATGAGTGGTAAAGCTCTCAATTTCAAATTATCCCATAACCTTTGAAGTTTCATGATGGTCAATTGATTTCAATATAAAAATGACATCCCCTTCCTACAATCCACGAATGTCCGAGAAGCAATCCCTCCATTTTTCCATTAATTCTTTTTTGGGAAGATGGTCAAAGGACATTGATATTGAAGTATTCTTCATTTTGCAGAGATGGATGGATGAGACTCTGAAGAGGAGAAGGTAACTTCTGTGAAGATTGTTGAATGTTATGGTTTCATATCTGAATGCTGGATAAATTCTTTAGAATCAATTTTCACCGAACCAATGCAATAAATGCGTCTCCATAAAATACAGGCATGCTGATCTTTGTGCAGAACATTATCTTTTATTAAGCACCAATGTTACCAAACGCCAAGTGGGGACATACCTTAACATCCTGGTGGCTAAACACCAACTTTATTGTTTTGAAAAAAAACTCACTAGTCACAATTCACTCAAAAAAAACATTTTCTACTCACTGAGGTTTACATCTCACCCACAACAGAAGTAAGTTTATGAAGTTGAACCTGTCTACCACATTGCAATGAAGTTAGAGTAACAATGTCTACATAGGGAGAGGCACAGATGGCCAACTTACATCTTAACCCCTAAATGCTCAACTGCAATTTTTTTGGCATTATAGCAATTTCGGGCAGCTCACTACAAATGAAAATTTCATTATTTTTCTTTGAAATTTTCACACATGTACCCAAGGAGTAGCTTAAGGCAGCTCAAAAAATTCTGAAAAATCACTTTAAAAAAATAAAAATTTGAAATTGTTATATATATATATATATATATATATATATATATATATATATATATATATATATAAATATACAAGTTGTGAGCAAATTTAGTTTGTGGGCATTTATGGATTCTCGACTCAAATAAACTTTGGAGTCCTTTATTGAATTCAATTTTCAATATTTTTTGAAAAAAATAAAATCCTAGGATATATATTGTATATTACAACATGACAACCATTGGGATTCTCAAATAAATTCTTAATAATTTAGTGTTTTGAATGATTGTTTATTTCTTTCTACTTACTATTTTTTCCTACATGTTGTACAATTCCAAATGATCTCAAATTTTTTAAGCATGTAGCCAACTTGCCTTTTAGAATGAATTCAAAGAGTAACCACCATTTTGGACATTTTTTCATACCAATGTGACCTTATGAAGTGCAGCTGCCCATTTTTTTGCAGGGACAAAAAAAGGATTTTTGTAAATTCTAATTCTAATATCTTGCAATCTACATGGTGGAAATTTTTGAAATTTTCCCACACCTCCTTAAACAAGTGTACTTCAAGATCCTACGGTTACATGTGTCTAAAAAAAGTTTTTTTCCTAAAATTTGGTACTTGTTCTAAAAATGGCAGTTTTGGAGTGTTTTTGGTAAAAATGTAGTCCAATGCATTGAGGGGTTAAAATATAGAGTTGAGAATCATTAGGCAAGGCAGAGGGCACCAAAAAAATGCAGCTGCTGTGAACTAGTCTAGGCAACTTCATTAGAGCAGTCCATCTTGAAAAAAAGGAGAAGGACAATGTCCCACCCCAATTCACATTGATATCAACCTAAAGAACCAAATGGTTGGAATGGTGTGTTGAAATCATTTAGGCCTTATCAAAGGTGTGATTGACACGGTGAAGACACCATCTGTAAGAATGAAAATGATTCAGACTTTGAACCAGATTATTGTATAATGGCAGGTTGGGTGCATGGGTAGGAATCTTGAAGGAACTGATCACCTGATGCAGCCATCCTCCGGGAGTTTGGGATTCCTGTTGTTTGCAGGTTCTCTTTCAAAATCATCATTTGTTTCTCGTCTTAAAGAGGCTTCTACATCCATTGTGTTGTTGGCTGATTGGACACTTCCAGCCTGCCAATGGATGAATTCCAAAAATAATAAGAGCATTTGAGGTCATGGCGATCCCAAAGCTCACAAATGCTGCAAGTAGTATTGCTAGCATAGCTTCCAGCTCAGTCTGCATACAAAAATAAAGATTGAGAATTAAATAAGTGGAATGTTTTCAGAAACAAACATTCTAGCTTTTTCAGCAATACCAACTAAAATTAAATACCAAATTAAAGTTGAACACGTTCAATATGTAACATTTTAGTGTGTTTACACTACATCAGTTTCCAGCAATGATATCAAATCCATGATAGCCTGGGGAAAAACAACACAGGGACAAACCCAACAAGTAAACAGTAGGCAATCCCAGGATAGAACAATTGGCATTATCAAAGTAGAGTTGTGATGCATCTCATAAGATAGAAGGAAAGAGATATTGAATTTTAAAATATAACCCACATTAACAAAGAAAATATATCTGAAAAACACAGAAGGGCAAACTGCATGAAGGCGTATAATCAGATATAGCACCTATTAACTGCAAACCATCACTCCTCATCCTTAGTATTTCTCTCACGTTGATGCATAGATGCCCACAACAGAAACAAAATGAGCTTCACTAGTATGATCTTGAGAGTTAATAAACAGCAAGAAACAGAAATGGTATGTATTGCTGTTATTGTGAATACCTTGCCAAGTTGTTCTTTCAATTTAGACCAGACAACCTCCTCAAAAAGCAACCCAAGCTTTGAAAATTAAGAATAGCACTGAAAGATGAGCAATAATACAAATCTCTGCTTGTCCTCTGCATATAGAATATAAACATAGCAATACCCAAATCAAACAAGACAATAATCTCCAAAAACAAATTTAAGGAACCTCACCCAGGGCTATAGTTGTTACCTTAGAAAGAAAACCTATGGTGAATGAGAAGGAAATTGAAATAGGGAGTGCCTTGGTACCCAGTTTGTAGACCTACAAGCGAAACCAAGGGTTGCCCAACGAAAACTTACAATTCTGAACTCATTGAGAGGTCATGTATATGAAATTATTTAAATTTATTTTTCAAAGATGCTATCACATGCCTTATGTAAAGTCTTCAAAATTTCAAATATTTTGGTAAAAATTTGAAATTATTGTGAACTTTTGAATAGAAAGTGAAAAATTCATATTGAAAACAAAATATACTTAAAAAAATCTCAAATTTTCTCCATAGGTGTACACTATAATGCAAAACATTGTGGTGCAAATCAATTTATTGTGTCATTCTAAACTAGAAAATCAAAGCTTCATGGCTATAGGCCAAGAGTTTGAATTGTAATAAAATATTGAAAACTTCAAAAAACTTCAAATTTTCAAATTCAAATAAAAACTATACTTGATAAGCTTCATTTCATTTGTTGAGCTTGAATTCAAAAACAATCATTTTTATGACTAAAATTTTAGATCAAGAGAAAGGAACAAAAGTTGCCAAAAGATTATTCATGGATTTACCATTTTCATATTTTGGAAAGTCAAAAAATATCACAAAGAGGGAAGTCCTATACCATTCACTGAAAATAAATTCAAGAATACCCTCTAAAATATTGGATGAAAAAATATTTGTTCCGTCCAAGAGGCCCCCTTGAAATCATGCAAATCACACAAGCTAGGCATTTCAGGGTTAAAATTGATGGAAGATCAATAGCTATATGCATTCAAGAAGTGTCCATATTTAATACAACCACTTAAAAAAACAAGGATAAATATGACTTGTCCACAATGACTGCAAGTACAACAATGACTGCAAAATGACTTGTGGACAAGTCATATTTACCCTTTTTTTTAAATTTTTTATAAGTGAACAGAAGGTGACATGGAGTGAGTGGGTATGGTGAGTACCAACAATTGCTCAATGAAGCAGAAATGCGCCACAGTGTTAATTGTTCCCATAAATAGGACATCCTGCAGTACATAAGTTCTGTAAAAATTACAACAAAATTGTTGCAGTTCAGTAATCCTTTTATAGAAAATACAATAAAAGGAACCACTGTGACAGGAATGTTGCTAACCACCGAGCCACACACCACAGACTCGATCTCCTTTGATACCAAACCACTTGAATGCACATTCCTTGTGCGCCAGAGCCATCTCGCCAAGACAGAGGCATTCCATCTTCAAAGTCTCCCCTTAGTCCTCTGTAAGTAAATCCATACAGATTCTGCACACTGCTTCGTCCTCAGGAATTTCTTCTTTTACATCTTCCTTGGTGTCTCCTTTGCTTGCAAACTGTGTTCGATCAAATTACAACTCCTAACTCGAAGAAAACAACCGAAATGACATCTTGCTAACGAAGAAGGTGCGAGAGCTTAAGATGGTAGCCGTAGGTAGAAAAATCGGATAGCGATCCCGTAAAATTAACTTCATAGCTTTAATGTTTAGGTCACCGAAGCGATTGCCAGGACCTTCTAGAAAAGTAGTCAGTAGCCAATCGTATATTATTCAAAAGCAACCTGTTGAATGATGTGAACATATAAATCTTCAGAATGTGCTCTTTGGCTTTCATCTACAATAAGTCAATCGCATACTTCAGCATCAGGTTCAAGGATTACGAGCTACATTCTAACAAGAGGAAAAGTCATCAGCAGTGCGTGAAATTTGCATAAATGAATACCCTCACCTTTTTCAATATCCAATAGTGTTGATATTTCATGATTGACGGATTCATTATCTCCCGAAGGTTGCAATCTGTGGATCCAAGGGTTTGCGTTCCGAGTCATTCTTGCGAAAACTCTCGATCTTATTCGTGAACACAGGTGTGGAGAATGACCAAATGATATTCACTTCCCCATTTCCAGGCTAGAACATCAAAGAGCAGGATTAAGATCTGCTTGTCAGGTTCAAAAGCAGGGATTTATATGCTCCACATACACAAAATGTTCAGGTTATGAGGAACAACTTGGGAACTAGATGCATCATAAACAATGCCTCTTCAAGAATCAACGTGCCTAGTAACCACAGGTAGACAAACATCAAGTCGAGGATAAGAGCTAACCTCGCCATTTAGGTTATGTCCCAAGTCATGACTATATCTTTTGTTGGAGTCTGGATCGATACCAGAAGTAAGTGCGTTTGTCCGCACAGGTAAGGAGGATGTCATAAAGGAGTGGAAGTCCAGGTAAAGTAGGTTGCAAAGACTCAGATGATCCTCTTTGTGTTCCAGTCAAATAAACGTTCAAATTCTTTTCAATGGACGCTCTCGATCGCAAACCCGAGCGAGGAAGCTGCCCATGAGAACCAGAAAGTTTCCCAGACTTTGCGGTAGGGAGAGGAAGTAGGTTTTTGAGCTGGTGGAAGGCTTAGCCACGACGTCAGGTTGACATGGAATTTGCAAAGCAGATAGATTAGGTGGCATGTCTAAATTAAGTCCAACCTGCGAGAGCACGAGTCGATTAATTCATTGTAACAATTTGATATGTAGATGTAGTAGTAGATTCCAAGTTATTTCACATCTCACGCACCATTCATACACCATAGTATCAACCTATGTGAAGCACCAGAATAAACAGAAAGCACCTGAGAACAATTGCAGGTTGCGTTAACTCTCTTCCTAGTAACAAATGCTTCAGAAACGTTTTGCCACAACGTGTCAACCAATTGATAGTAAACCTACACCCCTTGCACTTCCAACAGCTTCGCTACCTCCACAACATTATACTCAAACAATGCTCTATGTGTATCTGAATTTCGCGTTGAGTCGGGATTAAAAAAAAGGTTCGGTTCAAATTCAAAACAAGAGCATAGTGCTCACAGATTCGTCCTTCACCTACCGTGCTACTTCCCAAGGTTCTCGGAAATCAGATTCTTCCTTTTTATTCCCTTGTTCCATTGCATTTTTTTGTTGCTTCTCTCTTTCATTCCATTTCTCACTCTATTCTCAAGCTGAAAGTATTTATATAAAGATTGAAAAGACATTAAAAAGCGGTCAAATTGTAACTGAATTAGAAATCAGAGAATGGAATAGAATTGATTATTCCATTTTCTAGTAACCTTGCTAATTCCTCCCTTCCTTCAAAATCTAAGCAATTACTAGTAAGAACTAAAACAAGTTTCAAACAAAGCTACAGACAAAGGCACCTCGGCAGAATTCGAAGATGAACAAACTCGTGCTCCACTTCTGTTGTTTCCCTCCCCTTCCTCCACGAGGTCACATTGCGTCTCCATCTAAAAAACTTCCAAGCAACCCCGGCATTCTACAACTCACAATCGCCACCGCAAGCAATTATAGCATAAATACAAAAAACAAGAAAGAAAGAATCCATCTGAATTTGATGTATCCAACCGAAAACTCCACCAATATTAGATGCGACATTGACGAACAAATCAAAGCCAACGTAGACTAGCATACGTAATTACAAAAGTGAATACAAAAACAAGAAAGAAAGAATCCATCTGATTCTAATGTATCCAACTGAAAACTCCACCAAATTAGATGCAGATTTGATGACAAGGCCAACTTCGACTAGAAAACACTGAAGAAATTACATTCGAGAGAAGCTGGCCGGCAAGGAGGATCGCGATCTTGATCGGTGCGTGCGTAATAAGTGTGCAAATGCAAAAGCAATGTTATGAAGACGGTGGCACTTGGGAGTAGGAATCACGGTCGGTGGTGATGATGCGGCAACAGACAGGTCACGGCGTGTTGCCTTGCTAAAGAAATTGCGAAAAGCTCCGAACTCTGCACAGGATGAGAGTGACTGCACACAGTGACGCAGGATGGACCGGACCGACTAAGATTATTATTAGACTGCCCAGAAGCTTGGTTCCCTTGAATCCCTTCTGCAGTCGTTCCCGCCCATTTCGTTATCGTGTCATTCGTGTGAACGCAGCTTTTTCTTTTTCTATCTGATTAGGCAACTGACAATATGAAAAAGAATTCATCTACTGTCAGTAGTGTGTTTAACTCGGTTTCATTGATGAGAAGCTTTGTTCACTAAGAAGAGAGATGATGGATGGAATTGAGAGAGAATTTGCATTCAAAATCATTCCTAACTGAATATCTAAATAAAGTTGACAAATGTGATTTAGCACATTAAGCACATGCCTAAAACTAGAAAGATACATTTTGTTCCATCCAAAAAAAATTTAAAACAATATCCCAAAAAATTTAGCATCTATGTTTAGAATTTTTTTTTTCCAATCTTGACTATAAGGTATGATAATAGATTTTGCAATTTCTCACTTTCTACCATGGATATAAAGTAGTGGAACCTTATTTCAATCCTATTCGAATTTTTGGCCATGAAATCATTTAAATGAATGAAGTAGAATTCAAATAATTGACTTTTTAAGAAATTAAAAATTTATTCTTTAGTATATTTGAAATGTATGTAAATATTTAAGCAACAAACTTGAGTTGAAACCTGTGTAATTGACCTTATTAAATGACAATGCAAAATGCCTAATATGACTCCAAAACAAAAATTTGTCTAGACAAAGCTTTTGGATTGGGTTTGGAAGGAATGTGTAGAGATAGTTTATATAGACTTATAGCAACAAAAATTGGAACTAGGAATTAAATAAGGTACATATATTATTGGGTACTTGTTTTAGAAGCATGATTCTACACTAAATAGTGAAATTAGGTTGCCCCACACTAAATTCTCGACATTCCACACTATATAAATATGTATAGTTATTGTAGAAGGATGAAGTAATGTAGGAACCATGTGTGTTGCATGGGTTGGTGCATTGGTTCTTGGCTTGGGTTTAGAGAATTGCTTGTGCCTCCATCTGGACAAGTGGTGAGTCATGAGGTAACTTTCATGAGTAAGGCAACCTAATTGTTCAGGCAACCTAATTTCACTATTTAGTGTAGCTTTAACTCCTAAAGTCCCATTGTTCCCTCAAAAAACAAAATATATTTTGGGCAAGTTCCTAGGGTCTCAATATTTGTCGTGATTTTTAAAATTTGCTTGTAAAGATAGAAAAATACATTAGCATTCCAAAAATATAATTTTTATTTCAATCAGAGTCCAAGGACAAGAATTATGGCACAAAAAGTCCTTTTTAGTTTGGTGAGTAGAAAAAACCCTTCAAAAAACTTACAACTTTAGGGCTTAAATGCCCAAGGGTCACATATTCATCACATCTACAAAACTCTATAATAAAAATAAAAATGTAGGTTGTGATACATTTTCTAAAGTATATCACCTATTTTCAACAATGAATCCATTAGCACAATATAGGGTAACATATTTCATGAATGAGATAAATATGATGTGGTTTAGGATAACATATTTCATGAATAAGAGAAATATGATGTAGTTTAGCAACTTTATTGTTCTGACAAATCACTTTGTTGGCACATTGACAACTTCTAATAATACATTCTAGATTTGCACTTATGGGAAATTGAATTGCCTATACATTGAATTCAATACAATTTGTAATTCACACTTCTATGAATTTAGCTAATTCCAAATTTATGAAAAATTAGAAAAAAAAAAATAGTGCAATCTTCCGTCATTCTATTCCCTCTATTCCATCACCGGCGAAAATCCACGGCCCCCACCTCAATCGGACATATGCTCAACATTGTCGGTTGTCGGATATAGGTGATGAACCTTAATTGAAATCATCTACAATCATAGAATGGTTGTGGTATTTATTGTCAATCCACCTTCCAATTCTATTTTGAGGTTGAAACTCAACGAGTTAAAAACCTCTCCTGAAAAAAACATGTAGCTTATGCGATCATAACAATGATGGATGCGCCATGCAAATTCCAGTAAAAAGCAATTTTAGAATAATCAGCAGCAGGAGTCCACTCTGCCTTCCACATCGAGACCATTTCTCCATAAATCGATATAGTTCACCAATAGGTTCAATCACAAAATTGCGATTAGATCCCGACCAAATAACTCTTACATGCTCAGAAAAAAAACGAACGCAAACTCAGGAACCTGGAACGACACTGGGCTCATTCAATGACCTAATCAAGGGTAAAGAGGAATACACCTCAAACAACACAGGTGAAACTCTGATACCCGCTTTCCACTAAACCTGTCCTGAATGGCCGCAAATCCTAAACATCCCAGTTCCTAAATATCTTCTTGAACACAGTGTACACGACGAAATTTCGCAAACCCTGGAGCGCACCAACATTCTCAATGACAACCCCAAGTGTTCGAATCAGGTGTCCCTGGCTTCCAGAGAACGGAGGATGCGCTCGGCAACAAGCCCTCTCCTACACCTCAAGTGGATGGGCCACTGTACAGCCAAAAATAAAGAACACAAATGGACTAATAATAAGGGCGGTAGCGCATCGGCCTCCGGAACCGAGGCACCTTCCTGCACAATACAAAAGCTCCAATATATCAGTAACAAAACATGCAAGACACGGCTTACCAAATGAAGCGAGACTCCTCACTCACGATCACCCTATCAACTGCAAAAACAAAGTCCTCTCCGAGAACAGGATGCACAGTTCACTCCAAGGACATACAATCACATACGACTTTAACAGCAGTTCAATGTCTCCATGAAAAACCAAACGACTCAGAATTTTTTTTAAAATGAAACAAGCAAACTTTGAACTCAGTATGAAATATGCATTCCACAAGTCAGAATGGAATCCACGGAGGATACCCACCCAAAACCATAGGGAGCATACCCATAGGGAGCTGAAAAGGGCCTCCTCGAGCGGTACCCATAAAACGGGGAGTAAGGTCGACCCCGATAGCCCTTCATCCCGGGAACATTGGTTCGCTTGGCCGTAACCTGACAAGGTTACAAACACTCCACATCAGATGCAGGCTTGGAAGCCATTCAAGTGGAAGAAGCGAACGGCTCACTTTCGTTGTTCAACATTCGAAAGCAATGAAGAGGTCCTTACAAGAAAATAAAAAATACGTCGATCAAACATGTTCATGGATAAGATTCAGACGAGACAAGGATAACAACCTTCAGTGGGCGATTATGCAACTCAGATTCGCTTAAGAGAATGGCATTTTGAACTGCTTCCACCTCCAGAAACTCCACATATGCAAACCTGGTTGAAAAATAAACACAAAGTTAACAAGAGACGAAACTAATCGCTAATTAAACAGACTAAGCGCGTAAAAGACATATCCATTCTACCGCGGAATTACCAATCCGATGGCCAAAATTTGAAAACCAACCATCCCTCCTAAAACACGGGAATTAAAGAGAAGTCATGGCCTCATTGCACGCTGCTCAATTCAAAAAACAATGAGAAAAGGCCATTACCCCTTGGGCTGACCAAACTTGTCCGTCAAAATCGTCACGCGATTCACTGTGCCACAAGACTGAAAGTGCTGCTGCACTTCTTCTGGAGTGCAGGAGTAATCCACCTGAAATACAACAAAAATCGAAATTAGAAAAAATATCATTCAAATGGTGACCTCGACTTTCATCCTGCTCCCAGGAAAAAAACAATAAACTACCACAGAAAATACATAATCCACAAGCACAATCGTAAAAACAAACGGTCAGAAAACAAAAACTGACAAAGTGAACAAAGGAAAGGAGAAATTACATTGCCAACAAAAACGGAACGAGCATCAGCTTCCTCTCGGTTGGCGTGGGCTCCATTTGCAAGAGCTGGGTCTGCAAAAGCGATTCACCACCAGATTATGAGTTGCGAGACCATATCGTACAATTGCAGGTGGCGACTGAAAACAGCTCCATTGATGCCCAATACAAACATTCACAGCACTGAAAATGTTCCAACGGTAGATCAGAGTGACGAGGACAATTCAAAAATGAAAAGAAAGCTCAAACGCCAAAATGTCGTACGAACACGAATGTTCTGCAACGCAATCTATTCGTACACTCCAGCCAAACCAGGAGGGGAGAGCAAATGAGGAAATTCGAACCTTGACTGCCACCCATCTCCTTTTCAACCTTAGCTTGCATGTCACGAAGCGCAGCAGCCTCTTCCTCCATCTCTTTGAGTCTCTTTTTCATGTCCTCTAGCTCCTGAACACCTCGGAATTTGGGACATGGAATAATTAGATTGTGATCCTCATACAGCACCACATATGCTAACAAATTATTTCCGATAGCCACGAAAGATCACCTGTATCTGAACTAGCCGAAAACATTTGCAAAGCGCTCTTCCAAACTCCCCACAAGGACTTAGAGTGTCAAACTCTAACTACGAAATCTGGTCACCTAATAAATGTTCGAGACTAATCCTGATAGCGACACACTTTCTTGGCCTAATAATTAACGATAGAGAAATGTTCAGGGGACGCCCAGAGTGGGTTCTGCGGAGAGAATTTACCAGGAGTGGACAGTTCAGGGGGTGGAGGCCCATGGGCAACACTGGTCCCGCAATTTGGAAGCCAGAAGCACTAAACGCATCTCCTATTCAGATAAAATACATAAAGACGCGGCGAGAACTTAACATCGACTGAAAAATTTCCAAGAATCCGGACACTCCAACGAACAATAAAATTTCAAAAAAAGTACAGAATGCACACCTTAGAGGCCACTTCGTCCGTGTTAATGTCGTCGCCCTTGAGCAAGAGGTCATCGGGCTCCCCGTCGGAATCCACTTCCAGGTCCCCTTCCACTTCATCGGGAATATCACCCCCGTACACCTCATGCTCTTCCTCCATATGGCCCCCGAAATACTACGCCACTCCAGCAAAGCCCAGGAGTGGAGGCCTGGAGGCGCGGGAGGGATGGACGGGTGCACCAAAACCCTAATAGGAATTTAATGCATCCAAAACACGAGCGAAAACGAAACGAAAGAAAGAGACGGTTGCACTTCAGCGTGCGAATGAAGGAGAGAGCGAGAGCTCGAAGAGAGAGCTCGATGAAGACGACGATGAAGTAGGAACAGGAAGAGAAGCTTGCGAGAGAAATGGCTATGGCGTAGTATGCGTTTGTTTGAATACAAATGTTCGGCAATCGATCCACTTTGCCCGCGCAGCTCGATGTTGCTCTCAGACATTCATACCGGTCACGGTATATGTATATTACACATACATTTCTACATACATACTTTAACTTGTTTATTTGTTTTGTTTAGTTTGTTTAGTTTTACGAATTAGAAAATTAGAAAATTACTTTCACTTGTATTTTATTATGTTGTGGGAATGGCATATGTACATTAAATTACATTATTATTTTGTTTTGTTTATTTGTTATAGTGAGATCTCTAGAGTTGTGCATCCTCCAATCGCGTTCATGGTACTGTTGAAAAGCCCTTAGTGAAGAAGGATGTACAAACTATTTCATGGCATTTGGACTTAAAGTGGAAAAATTATTGAATTTCGTAGTTTTTATGAATTTTATAAAAATTAAATATTTACTTGTACTTTTATTTTGTTATATTATGGCAATGGTAAAGGGCATACTATCTTTTATACCTTGTAAATGAGGTTGTTTGTTTATTTTGTTTGTTATGGTAAGATCTCCATAACCCTCCATCTCCTAGTTATGTTTTTGGTTCTATCAAAAAGCTCTTTGTGAGGAGGGTTGTATGGATTTTGTTTCTTGGTTCTATTAGAAAATTCTTTATGAGGAAAGGTGCATGGAATTTGTTTCATGGTGTTCTGACTTACAATAGAAAAGAATACGCAATTCAAAGTTTTAACCCCTAAATGTTTTTGACTATGTTTTCACCAAAAATACTCCAAACCTGCCATTTCTAATGCAAGTACCAAATTTTAGAAAGAAAAAAACATTTTTTGATCACACATAATCGTAGCATCTTGTAGTAAGTTGGTTTGAGAAGATGTGGAAAAAATTTCAGAAATTTTCGCTGTAGATTGCAAGATATTAGCATATAAAGTGACAAAAATCTTTTTTTGGGCTTTGCAAAAACCTGAGTAGCTACACTATACAAGGTCACATTTGTATGAAAGAATGTCTAAAATGGTTGTGATTCTTTGGATTCATTCTTCAAGGCAACTTGGCTACGTACTTGAAACCTGTAGATTATTTAGAATTAAACAACATATAGAAAAAATAGTAAGTAGAAAGAAATAGAGAATGATTCAAAATACCAAGTTGTTAACAATTCATTTATGGTCTTGAAAAATGCCAATTGCAATTTTTGTAATATTAGAATAAAAAATCTACACCTAATATTTTTATTTTTTTTTCAAAATATTGAAAAATGGATTTAAATAAAAGACTTCAAAATTTATCTTAGAGCAAGGACTCTATAACTACCCACAAACTACCTAGAACTAAAACTCCTCATAACTTTCATTTCATTAATCAAAATGGAATGATTCAATGCTTTCTACACGCACACACATATATACATACATACATACATACATACATATATATATATATATATATATATATATATATATATATATATAAAGTGATTTTTAAAGAAGTTTTTTTAGTTGCTTGAGTTGCTTATCGAGCAATGAAAACTACATATCATACCAAATAACTTTTTGACCATGTAGTCAAAAGTTATGAAAATTGTTGATTTTTAAAGCTACTCTTTAATACATGTTGAGTAAAAATTTCAAATAAAAAAATAAAAAAATTCCATTTGTAGTGAGCTACCCCAAATCACTATGTTGTCAAAAAACATAATTTGGTGCTTTGGGGGGGTTAATGAAGTAAAATAATTAGAAAATTGTAATAGCAGAAGGCACACTAGTCTATTTACTAAATTATATTGTTTCTTTAATTTGTTTTTTATTCTATTAAAAAGCTCTTTGGGAGGAGGGGTGCACGGAATTTGTTTCATAGTGTTTATAACATTTAGTAGCAATGCAAAGGACTGCCTCCTCTTGGATGGAATGGCGTGGAATATTCCACACTATTCATCCTTGGAATAATATGGTGTAGAATATTTTACACCCATCAGTAACTAAGTATCCACGCATCACAATTTCTCAGCAAATGAAGCTTGCTCGCTTGGATGTAGTACTTGAGCCACAACTACAATTAAGTTAGTAACTAAATGGGTCGTAGTACATTCACACCTAACCTTAAGGGTTGGTATTTTAGTTCATATCAGTACCCAAAACCAACATTTGTTCACACCATTGCTCTTTTGTGAATGCTAATCCTACATATTTGTAGAGCAACCGTAGTTAGTACACCTAAAGAGCGGTGTCAAGATGTGGTCGTCTACTAGTTAAATTAGGCATTTTACTATTATTAAAGTTGGATTCAAGTTGTAAGAAGGTTAGGCTTGACAAGAAAATAACTTCATTGTGGGATTTAGTTCTTTAAGGTTTAGCCTCATCAAGAGGTTAGATCTTACATAGTTAGCCTCGTGAGGGGGGTAGGGTTTAGGAAGGGGCATTTAAACTATATTGTTTATAGCATTGAGTCCCTTCGACAAGTATTTAAAAGTTGTGCTTTCACTTTGGGGTCTCACTTTTTTTAGGGGGATTTTTTTGGGCTTTCTTGGATTTTTGGATATTTCAAGTAGTAAACTTGAGATCACTTTACTATTCTTTTCATTATGACAATAGTATGTTGTATTCTTTTGTGTGAGTTGTTTTTTATTTAGTATTCTTGTGCTAGAGATGTACTTTTGAGCTTGAGAAGGTGCAATAGGCAAACTTGAGAAGGTTTCAAGTGCTACTGCATCTGAAGTTGAATTGAAGTTAGTTTGTTGAAACTAATTTCTTTTGGAGTTTGTGGTTGGTGTAGGTGTAGGATTAGGGTTTTTAGGTCTTTGTAATTTTTTTTCTTTTCACAAACTTTTACCATAGCCAAAAACCCTGTATTTTTCCAAATAGACAACAATTCCTATAACCGCGGTACTTAGAATTTTTCAGGAGGTCACTATAGCTAAGCTTCTAGAATTTGTGGTAGGTCTTCTATGGTAGTGCAATCAATAAGAAACAAACATTTTAGAATTAAATTACCGCTCATAGGTAATGGCACTCTAGAGGTCTAATTAACTAAGAGTGGCAATTAAGTGAAGTAATAACCACCACAATTAAGGACAAGGCCCACTCCCAAATCTAATTCCATTGTAGCTAGACATAGACACACGCAATTGAATGGATCTATTTTTTTACGGCTAATCCTAAATCCTAAACCCAACAAAATTCAAAAATCACCTTTCATTGCACACTCATGGCCACCAAGTCTTGGATGTCACACTCTCAATTGCTATACATTGATTAGGTGTTGTTGCATTCTTCATGTTCACATCAATCGATGTACAACGTTCTTTTCTTTAGTTAGTGTGTATGTGTATGAAGTCCCTTGATTTAGGAGATCAATGGATTCATATTGGTATAGAGTAGAATCATATAATGGAGAACCAACTTATTGCACAAAGTTATGACGTAGGCATGGTTTCACTTGTAGTCCCTCCGGAAAGTGAGTTCCCCATCTAATCATCTTCAATACCTTCTTGACTTTGCCGTACCTATACTTTGACTTGTATAAAAATATCAACAATTCAAAGTATATGTTCGTTAGTTTGTCAATGCCATCGTCTTCATGTGTCCTTTATAACATCATGCACAGTATATTTAAGTTGGCAATTGTCATGGAATTTTGTTGTTGTACATGCATGTTGAAATTGAATGTATAATGCAGTTCATTTTTTGATGCCCATTATGCATATTCATTTTTATTAAAAGATCAAGGAATCATGTGATTATATGTTGTCCACTATACATTCCCTGAAGATTCAAAAAATCCAAATGTACATTCCCATGTTGTACTTGTATTGCGTTTCAGTCACTAATTTTAATGTGCATCACTTTCAATTTCTAATTGTGTTGATAAGAAAACCACTTATTAAAATGCGGACTTTGCTATTCAGACATGTTGACATTGGGTTGATGACAACTGCAACTTGTAGGAAATGTCATTCATGTACAAGGTAATAAGACTTTCACATGACCATTGCTTTCCTTTGTAAGAACTTACACCTGCAAAACAAACACATGAGCTCTGATGTTCAAGTAAGTACCAATACTAGAAAAAGATGTCTAATTCATGATGTGCAAGTTCCTATTCAGATACCATTAACAAGACCATTAATATTACAAGGCAAGCTCCAGCACCATGAGGATGTCCAATTCTTCCCCAAAGTGACCGTCTTGCCTATTGGAGCTCCATCAAACCCACCAAAGAAAGCCAAAAAGGACCATAGACCTAATTAGTTAACTAACTCTTGAAATTGTTGCTCTTGTCATTGCTAAGAGAGACATGTACTTGGAAGAGGTGGATGTGGTGGATGGGAGGAATCTAATGAATCAAGATGATAGTAAATGGATTCAAATAAGTATCAAAGTCATGCAAGCAGGTTTTTTCTCTTGCCCTTGCAATGGTCCCACCTACAAGTCCAAGTGGAATCAAATTATTCTAGAATACAAATGTATTGCCAACTTTTTAATGAGAAGTGACCCCAATGGCATGGAATATTGGGATATGACTACTGAGCCCAAGAGTGAAGGATTGCCGTGTTCATTCTCCCAAGATATTTTCCAAAGCATTTATGAATGGTATGAGAATTGCTTTAGCATGCACCCACCGCACACTAGAGACTTGCTTTCCAATGAAGATAACAATTACACAACACTTGCACAACATACAAATAGAGGTAATGAACGTGGCAATAATAATGCTAAAAACAAAGATCCAATGGACTTTGCTGACCCTACACAACTTGGTGACAACATTGTTGCCATGATATCCTCTTCAATACTACCTACAAGCCTTGGAGCACACACTGTTCATGCAAGTTTTACAACACCTAGTCTTGCATGAAGGAATAATTTGCCACTGGGCGTAATAACATTGGTGGTCAATTCCAGTGACACATCAGTCTTAACGCTACAATGTCAGGAAGGTAGCATTGAAGTTTGGCGGAAATACCTTTCCGACCACCATGTTATTGTATGGGCCACAAAAACTAGTGGTGACATGATGGCTAGACAAATGCAGCAAATGGAAAAAGCAAGCCAAGACCTTGAGAGATCCAAAATATATGTGTAGTTAAAATTGTTCAGTGAACAAATAGAATACCAAAGAGAACATGATAGGAGATTGCATGAGAATCCCTAGACTAGCCAACATGAATGTACAACTAGCTATAAAGAAACAATAGCAAGTTGTCAAGTGTCTTTGAGATCTTTCTAATATGTTAAGTGCAGGGCTGCATCTCTTCAAAGTAGTACAAATAGAACTAAAACCAAATGAGTCACCTCCCCTCAACTCATATGTAGAGCAAAACACGGTAGTACAAGCCACCCTACATTTTCCTACTACTAGTCATGCCAATCCTAATGAGCGTGTTGGAACTAGCCAAACACTTTTGTAACATCCCATCTACAGTATTGAGAAGACCACATCGTTAGTGCATGGATGTCCTTCAATCATCTTCTAATATATGCATTCCATGTGCAAGAGTTTTTGTGAACTATAATTTGGCTATCAACTTCCTAGTCTAATGAATGCTATGGAGACGCAACAATCATGTCTCTAAAGGTCATAAAACTCATTTCCTCCATAATTGCATATGACATTAAGAGTAGCCTCATATTGCTTAAAGCAAAAAAAGATACACTTGTGTACAATCGAATGCTATGAGTTTATGAGAACTAATGAACTTTGTCACTCGTAGTCCCTATTTCATACAACCTCCATCCAAATTAAATTCTGTATACCACAAATTTGTCCAATAAAAGCTCTACATACTTATAAATTGCATAGCTGTTCATAGAAAACAAATCACCTAGATGTTTTTTGACGATTAAAAATGCCCAAAACAGCTGCCTCTAGATTTGTTGAATATTGCTACTTTACATGGTTGATAAAAAACCATTGGCACATAAATGATTGCTATAGGGTGACATAATTTGAATGAAATAAAGTTGTGTAACTCATGAAAAAGAAACTTTGATTCTACAACAATGATATTGGTTGTCGTTTAGTACAACGTAAACCTATCGATTCCACTAAGAGTTCACAGTTATATTTTGGAACTTCATCAATCATTGACTACATGTCAATAGAAAAAGTCAACAAGCTAACAAATGATTGTTGATTCTAAACTTCACACTTTCATTGAGTCTATAGGTAGTGAAAAAAAATTTATTTCGAAAACAAAGGCATTTAAAGCTAGGAACAAGTAGAAGTCCAAAATAACTAGAACTACTCTTTCACTACTATGACTTTGAATTGCTTGAAAATAACGGTAGAAAGTAGATTGATTTGGAGGAGCAGTATTAGAGGAAAAAAGAGCAGAGAAAAGGGTAGCATTGATTTCACCTTCATGGAAATATTCCAATCTCTTGCTAACATTAGAAAGCAAAAATGCACTAAAGCATCAAAAGAACGGACAAACCCCTTTGTTTCTCTAGTGCCAGTAACATTTCTAGGTCATCACAGAGGGTGTCTAGGCTCAATTTTGGTGGAGTTGCTTCTTCCGTGACTCCATTTGCTTTAAGTCCCTCCATTTGAAGTATATGAAAAAGCCTTTCAACATCAACATGGGATTGCTCCAAGAACATGTTATGAAGAATGGTGCAAGCTATTATGACATTAGGCAAGAAAGTGACATCTAGGTCTAATTTTAGCAAGAGCTCACAGTAACTCAGCTTCAATATCCAAATGCATTCTCAACGACCCCATAGTTGTAGACTTTCAGCCAATGGTAGGTTGGCTTGTTTTCGATGGAGGACTATGAGCCAAGGTAGAAGGGGGTAATCTAAGTCCTCCACCAAGTATAGACTAAAGCCATTAAAAGAAACATTGCCATCCCAAAGTGTTCCTTACATTGCTTTATGATGAAGTGAGGACCTACGCAAAATATGAGATTATTGGTTGACCCAAGCATTCCTAGAAACAAGTCTAAAAAACATTTGCTATTGTCAACCACCACTTGGCAATTAAGAGTGAATCCACCTAATTTTAAATAGAAGTAATCAAAAGGTGCATGTTTGATTTTGGAGATAGAGACATGAATACCATCTATTGCTCCAAGCACACTAGGAAGTCCACAAAGAGATTTGAAACTAGCCTTCGTATCAAGAAGTTTTTGACCAATGGGCCACAAAATTTCACCATGGAGCACAATGCTAATAGCTTGCACAATTGCACAAATGATATTGTATTGCGACTGATAGCAAACATTTTGTTGTAGATTAGTAAACTAGCACCATATATGAGTTTGAACAAAGTACACAATACTCACACAAGTATTAGAATGGAGGAACAATACTTTGTGTCCTTCAACATGTTGTTCTTCAATAATTCTGCCATTGCAAGTACTGTAGGTAACTTAGTCCTTTTGAACATTTTAATCCATACTCATCATTGTATTGGTCCAATAAAGATCAAGAGAACCAAGTCGTAGATGTCAATTTGACCCAGTAATTAATGGAGTTCATCATCCAAAAGAAAAAACATATTATACAACCGGAAAGAATGCAATACTACTCACATGAAAGCCTCCATCTCCAAAACAATACTTTCAAAAGGTAGCTCCATCAATTCAAATTTTTTGGCATTTTTGTCATCACTATCATCTTGTGATGAGAACTCAAGAACTCTATTTGTGGTTAAGAACAATTGTAGTGCTAGAGAGGCCATGACCATGAAGTTCGTTGGATTGATGAAGAAGTCCATTATCATAAATGAGCTAAGTTTTTTGCAGAATTGGAGGGCACAAATCTATAAGCACTAGTTTGATAGAACATGAAGAGGAAAAATAAGTTAGAGATCACTACAAACGTCTAAGCAGAGAAGACATTGCTAAACCCTAAAGTGAGTCGTTGATATCGTTCAGTGAGTGGAAGAAATTTCTACAACCACATCCACTTTGTTTTTCCAAAAATTGCACAGGAGACAACAAAATGAATGCGACTACAAATGAAGAGTGAAGAATGGCAGAGGACACCCTCAATTGTACCACAAACCGTAACCCATGGAATCACAATCTTAAAACAAAGATTGTTGATACCTAAAAAAGCACAATAAAACAATTGCTCCATGAGGTTTATGGAATGTCAATATTCAAATGAAGAGAAGTCACCATTGATGCCACATATATGACATACCTTCACAAATGCATAATGGTGCAGAAAATCCACTTTTGAAGCCTTGAAGTCGTTTATAGCAGAACTAAAGGAGTTCCTTCATATGCAAAGAATCAACAACGAATTTGACATAAGAAATAGACAAACCACTGCCCACGATGCATATACACTATATGTGGAAATCATACTACCAAGGACCAACAATCCTACATCCAATTGTAACCCCAAAACAAGAACAAGATTAAAAAAATAATGGGTAGGCCAAACTATATCGACTTGTAGGAAGGGGCCCACTGAACAATCATAAACCCTAAAAACTCTCATCTAATGTAACTGGACATTGTTGAAAAACTACATGTCATTTGTTAAGGCACCTAAAATTAAAGCACCAGTTCATCATGCCTAAACAATGACAAGTAAAATCCATTCAAATAACAAACGTTATGTACTATTCAACCGATTTATCCCCTAAAGCCCTAAGGGTGTTTTCTATCAAAAACCACTTAGAACTACACTTCTGCTGCATTCACCTAAGAAAACCAAAAAAATATGTTTTTTCAAAATCTAACCATAGGAACTTGTACTTAACTTATTTGAGAACATGTAGTAAAAATTCATCAAATTTGACCGCATAGATTGGAAGACATTTGCATTCAAAGTGAAGAAAACAAGTTTTTTTGCAACTTGTTTGACTAGATTTTTGGCTTTGAATCTTCTTAACTAAAAATTTTTGTATTGTGAATTTTGATTTTCTAGATTTTTATGTTGAATAGTTGAGTTGAGAATATAAGAAAAAAAATTCAACAAAATAATACTTATTTTTCACTCATTAAAAAATTATTAAGTAGAAGTAGGTTAAAGATTGAAGGAAAAAATAAATCATTAATAGCTTTAAAATGGAATTGACATACAATAATTCCAATGGTGAGATTGTTCTAAAAAAAAAACTAACCTTGTCTAAAATTTGTTTTTGGAAAATTGTTAAAATTGCATTCACAAATGAATCCTGTAAGTTATTTTTTCAAGAAGATGCTTCGATTGCCCGAAAAACTAAGATTGTCCATAACTTTCTCATAACTAGTCCAAATGGAATGAATCAAAGCTTCAAATGTAGACAAAAATATAATATTTTAGAAAAAATATTTTAAAAAATATTTTGACTTTTTCTGATTTTTTTATACTGCCCATTGACTTTTGCTTTTAGCTTATTGTGCCATAACTTTTTCTTTTGGGCACTGATTGAAACAAAAATTATATATTTATAAAGCTCTCAGCAAACTCCACAACTTCAAAAAATCTCAAAAGTATTCATTACAAATTGAGACAATAGGAACCTACTCGGACCCAAATTGTCCGTCGAGGGAACAAACGGTCCTTTAGGGGTTAATGAAGTGGGAGGGCCCTTCATTCAAGCAGGCTTTCCAGATTGTGAGGGTCCCACCCCTCAAGCTTGGGCATCTACCCTCACCTTTGAGGCAAGTCCCTTATAGTCTAGGAGGCCTTTGGGAAGGGGCTTCCCACTAAATGTTAAACCATTGCTAGCTTCATCATAGGAGGATGCCCAATATTGTACATAGTGCCTTCCTTGGCACAGTCTTATTTTAAGATCCACTCTTTTATAAGGCCAAGTATGAATGTACTATTAGTAATAAACAATTCATTTAAATAGGTTTAAAAAAAACTTTTGAATAAAACTTTTAAAAAAAACATCATTCAATTCATTGAACTAGGTTTTGACATTCAAATTTCTTTAATATTTTCTTGGAAGCCATTCATGATTTGTGTTTTGAAGTGGAAAAGACAATTTTGTATGTACATTTTGGGTGGTAGGAAGTAAAACAAACAATGTAGGATATATAATTTAGAATTAGTAGGAGCTCAATTGCTCATAGTTAAATCAAATTAAAGTAGGAATTTGTATTTGAAGTAGAATTTCAATCCTCATGTAGGCATAGCAAAAAAACTTTGGACTAAAAAAAGTTGGAAATTAAGTTAATTTCATATCTACATATCTATTTAATATTTCTAGCCTCCAATCAAAAGTTATAGACAAATTTCAGAGAAGGATTGGTTGGAAGGGAGATTTTCTTTTACATGTTCAAACATCATCTCTAAAATTTGTCTATAACTTTTGAAATCTCAAATTGACTATTGGAGATGAAATTTAGATTGAATAATCAACTTTTTTTAGCTTAATTTTTTTTTTAAAAAGGTTACTCCATTGTGACTAAATGAAGTTTGAAATTCTACATCAAACAAAATTTTTACATTTCAACAATGAGCAATCAAGCTCTCCTACACCCTTTGAGGATTCTTGGAAGATAATTGATTTCAATATAAAAATGACATCTCCAACCTTCAATCCCATAATTGTTCTTGAAGCTATTTCTTCATTGGGCCATCAAAATTATATTTTTTTGGCAAAGGGCTAAATGATGTTGGGATTTTGATTCAAAGAATTCTTAAGATTTTTGGCAAATCAACTTAACATTTCTTTGTTGATTTGTTTGGCTGCTCGGAGATTTAACAAAAGAATAGTGGACACCGTAAATCTACTGCCATGGCACCCGGTACTGAAGTTTCTTTTCAATTCCCCATGTGATGTTTTGCGTGGATGTTTTGCGTGGATGAGGCATCCAGAGAAGGGAAGGCAGCTGTGCCGGTACTGAAGTTTCTTTTCAATTCCCCATGTGACGATTAACATGGATGAGGCCTCCAGAGAAGGAAAGGCAACCTATCTGAAGGCTACTGTACTGACTTACGACTTATGTTCCGACTTACGATATATGTTCCTACCTACGATAGAGTAGAAATTGAATTTCAATGCTTCAATGAAGTAAAAAACTTACAAAATTGCAACAGCACAAAATATATTTCAATGTTTTAATGACGTAAAAAACTTACAAAATTGCAACAGCACAAGGCATACTAGTCTATTCACAAACTTAGATTGCTAATTTATTTTATTATTTAAACAGTGTATCCCCAAGTCCATATCTACCACGTTCACCACGTTTATGGTACCATAGACCATGTGTCCACAACTCACGTTTATGGTGCCCACCATAAAGCTCCATATGAGGGGTGCACGCTCCGAGTTCATCCACCTATCGACTTCGTGAGGATCGAAGCTGCTACCACCCAAACACAATCAATGCGCCAATCACATCGCACACTTCAATCAATGCGCCAACCACATCGCACACTTCTTCGACGTATGGACAAGAGCAAAACAAGGCTCATCGCATAGCCAAACGGGTTCACCGGGTCCACCACAGGCTATACAAACTCGCTGCTGCTTTCTCTTGCAATGTTTACAACAACGAGGCCTGCGAATAAATCGGTGTAGTTCCGTATTACGGACATTGTGGCGCGAACAGGTTTGAGGCAATGGAGGTTCGAAGCGCTAAACCGTAATCCAAGGCCCCTCCCACGTTCAACTGTCAGTCACCGGCCAGCGCCGGTCTCTTTTGGGACAAGCCGGCTCAACCGCCAGTCCTCGGTTTTGTCCCCCGCTGAATTTTCCTAGCCTTTCAGAATTCCTGAAGTACTTTCTAGGTCCAAGTGCACGAGCTCGTTTTGAGCCTCATGGGCGTTGAGGGGTTAAAAAATCAATCTTTCCCCATGCATAGAAACCTCCATGGCCATATTCATTGAATTCATAAAATGGTGGCTTCCAAACTGAACTCCCACCCTCTGAAGCACAACTGAACAGTTACTTCAATTCTCACATTAGGATGCAAGAGAAGGAAATTCGATCCCGAACTAGAGGTCCGGGGTCCATAATCGGTCTGATTACCTCACTGGTAATCACCACGGGGATCCACTCTGCCAACCCCATCGAAACCATTTGTCCACAATGCCATATCGTTCACCAATAAATTCAATCAGAAAACTGCGATTAGATCTGGTCCAAATCACTTTTAAATGCTCAAAAAAAAAGCAGGGAAACAAAACTCCGCAACCTGGAACGACACTGGGCTCATTCAATGACCTTAAATCAAGGGTAATACACCTCAAACAACAGCAAGATGAAACTCTGATACCCGCTTTCCACTAAACCTGTCCTGAATGGCCGCAAATCCTAAACATCCCAGTTCCTAAATATCTTCTTGAACACAGTGTACACGACGAAATTTCGCAAACCCTGGAGCGCACCAACATTCTCAATGACAACCCCAAGTGTTCGAATCAGGTGTCCCTGGCTTCCAGAGAACGGAGGATGCGCTCGGCAACAAGCCCTCTCCTACACCTCAAGTGGATGGGCCACTGTACAGCCAAAAATAAAGAACACAAATGGACTAATAATAAGGGCGGTAGCGCATCGGCCTCCGGATACGAGGCACCTTCCTGCACAATACAAAAGCTCCAATATATCAGTAACAAAATACGCAAGACACGGCTTACCAAATGAAGCGAGACTCCTCACTCACGATCACCCTATCAACTGCAAAAACAAAGTCCTCTCCGAGAACAGGATCCACATTTCACTCCAAGGACATACAATCACATACGACTTTAACAGCAGTTCAATGTCTCCATGAAAAACCAAACGACTCAGAAATTTTTTAAAAAGGAAACAAGCAAACTTTGAACTCAATATGAAATATGCATTCCACAAGTCAGAATGGAATCCACGGAGGATACCCACCCAAAACCATAGGGAGCATACCCATAGGAAGCTGAAAAGGGCCTCCTCGAGCGGTACCCATAAAACGGGGAGTAAGGTCGACCCCGATAACCCTTCATCCCGGGAACATTGGTTCGCTTGGCCGTAACCTGACAAGGTTACAAACACTCCACATCAGATGCAGGTTTGGAAGGCATTCAAGAGGCTCACTTTCGCTGTTCAACGAAACTTGTTCATGGATAAGATTCTCCAGACGAGACAAGGATAACAACCTTCAGTGGGCGATTATGCAACTCAGATTCGCTTAAAAGAATGGCATTTTGGACTGCTTCCACCTCCAGAAACTCCACATATGCAAACCTGGTTGAAAAATAAACACAAAGTTAACAAGAGACGACACTAATCGCTAATTAAACAGACTAAGCGCGTAAAAGACACGTCCATTCTACCGCGGAATTTCCAATTCGATGGCCAAAATTTGAAAACCAACCATCCCTCCTAAAACACGTGAATTAAAAAGAATTCATGGCCTCATTGCACGCTGTTCATGAGTGAAAAGCCAATACCCTTTGGGCTGACCAAACTTGTCCGTCAAAATCGTCACGCGATTCACTGTGCCACAAGACTGAAAGTGCTGCTGCACTTCTTCTGGAGTGCAGGAGTAATCCACCTGAAATACAACGAAAACGAAATCAGAAAAAATATCATTCAAACGGTGACCTCGACTTTGATCCTGCTCACAGGAAAAAAACAATAAACTACCACAGAAAATACATAATCCACAAGCACAATCGTAAAAACAAACGGTCAGAAAACAAAAACTGACAAAGTGAACAAAGAAAAGGAGAAATTACATTGCCAACAAAAACGGAACGAGCATCAGCTTCCTCTCGGTTGGCGTGGGCTCCATTTGCAAGAGCTGGGTCTGCAAAAGCGATTCACCACCAGATTATGAGTTGCGAGACCATATCGTACAATTGCAGGTGGCGACTGAAAACAGCTCCATTGATGCCCAATACAAACATTCACAGCACTGAAAATGTTCCAACGGTAGATCAGAGTGACGAGGACAATTCAAAAATGAAAAGAAAGCTCAAACGCCAAAATGTCGTACGAACACGAATGTTCTGCAACGCAATCTATTCGTACACTCCAGCCAAACCAGGAGGGGAGAGCAAATGAGAAAATACGAACCTTGACTGCCACCCATCTCCTTTTCAACCTTAGCTTGCATGTCACGGAGCGCAGCAGCCTCTTCCTCCATCTCTTTCAATCGCTTTTTCATGTCCTCTAGCTCCTGAACACCTCGGAATTTGGGACATGGAATAATTAGGTTATGATCCTCGTCCAGGACAAATATGCTAACAAATTATTTCCGATGGTCACGACAGATCAGCTGTATCTGAACTAGCCGAAAACATTTGCAGAGCGCTCTTCCAAACTCCCCACAAGGACCTACAGTATCAAACTCCAACTACGAAAACTGGTCACCTAATAAACGTTCGAGACTAATCCTAGCAGGCGCACTTTCAAAACGACTGAAACAAGGCACGTAAATAAAACTTTCACACTAAGAAAAGACCACGTCACCAGAAACCGGACTGCCACACGCTCGACTGTTGCATGGCCTAGAAATTTAGTGAAGACTGCGGCTCAGAAGACGCCAGTGCAGGTTCTACGGGGAGAATTTACAAAGAGTGGACGCTTCAGGGGGTGGAGGCCCATGGGCAGCACTGGTCCCGTAGTGCGGAATCCAGAAGCACTAAACCTAATTTAAAGGTCGTATACTATTCAGATGAAATGCATAAAGACGCGGCGAAAACTAATCATCCACTGAAAAATTTCCAAGAATCCGGACACTCCGACGAACAATGAAATTTCCGAAAAAATGTCCAGAATGCGCACCTTAGAGGCCACTTCGTCCGTGGCAACGTCCTCGCTCTTGAGCAACGGGTCATCGGGCTCCCCGTCGGAATCCACTTCCAGGTCCCCCTCCACTTCGTCGGGAATATCACCCCCGTACACCTCATGCTCTTCGTCCATAGGGACCCCCAGTCACAACGCCGCTCCACCAAAACCCTGGAGGAGGATGGACGAGGGCACCAAAACCCTAACAGGAATTCAACGCATCCAGGATACGAGCTAAAACGAAATAAAAACGAAAAAGAGGCGGGGGCTGAAGGTTAATTTGAGCGCGCAGATCAGCGGAGAGTGCGAAAGCTTGAAGACGGCTGAGAGGACGACGGTGGAGGAGCAGATAGAGAAGCTTGCGTGAGAGATGGCTATGGCGGAGCATTTGCTCGACAGCGTCCCACTTTTGCTCTCATGCAGGTGCCCATGGACGAGAACAGAACGAAAAGACAGAGGGACGACTAACTTTCTGCGTTCTCGTCCGCTCCGCCTTACCTTTTTAGTGCGGTGCTTCTACTTTATTTTTCCTCAATTGAGTGATTTCTCTATCCCCTAAACGTCCAGAGTCTTCTCCAGAAATCACCCTATGAGAAAAATTATTATTAAGTAGTAATTCAAAGAATGTTCTGGAGTTCATATACAAATAAATGTTGTAGATTGTGAGTTTTAATTCCATCTATGTGGTTAGATTCACTATCACCATTATTTTGTTATAAATTTTGAGAGGTGAATTTCCAAATTTCTTCTGAATTTGATTACAAGAAAAATGTTACAAATTATTATTTTCTTAGTGCTATTTGCAAGGATGGATTTTAAACGAGGTTTTCTTTACACAATGATTTTTTGAAATTTTTGTGTTCTTTAAATCTATGATCTTATTTTTGCAAATCCAATTTTGAAATAGAATCAATGCAATTTGGGCTTTGTCAACCACTTGACATACTTCCACATTTATAATTTCAAGAAAATATGTACTCTAATAATCCCAAATCTAATTGATAGATAGGATAAGAACTCGATAAAGTATCTTGACAGATTATGATGACTTTCATCCTAGCAGCAATGTCAAAAAAACAAGGGTATGAATTTGTTCATTGTCCCAAAGTTGGATGTGGAAGCGCTTAATGGTTAACTTGTAAGCAACAAAGCTATTCAAAAAGTGTGTGGGCATGAAAATGTAAGTATTAAGTGGGGATTACATAAGTGGGGAGCTCACAAATTTGAAAAACATTAGAAAAGTCAACAAGATTTCTAAAATAAGATTTTGTTCAAAAGTTCTAGTCAAAGTTTTTTATTTTTGGTATATTGCAAGACTTGTCACCATGAACCTATTACTGTATTTATGTACTATTTTGCATTAAAATTGTTGTTTTCAATACTAGTATCTAAAATATTTGAAGTATACACTACAAAGACAAAGAGCTCAATTGATGTGAAAGATGAATGAAGATGGAAATAAGTCTATATAAATGATTCTACAAAGTTATAATATTTGTCTAAAAAGAAATTGATATTTTTGAAGCTATTTATGTAATTTGAGTCTAAAGTCTTTTAGTATCAAATTTCAAGCTCTCAAAGATTCTTGGACTTCTAGGTACATTGAAGATTCTTGCTTGGAACCTTAATGATATCAACCCTAATGACAAGATTCTTCATGTAATTGAAGTTGAAGCTTAGAGAATATATTCATTTTATAAATTAGCAAATAAATAATAAAGATGTTTGTAATTGATATATTGATGGTGTTCACCAATCCCTAAGATAGCCACATCCTCAAAATTGGAACAAGTGCAGTCTAAGTATATGCCAAGTGTGATTCAATAAACCTTTTGCATTGGCTTAGTTTCATATTGAAGGTAGATTATGGTTCCAAGTTTAGAGAAGGGGAGTATGGTTATTCCCAAGATTGTCCTTTAACATTATTAGCATTTTTCTACTTATAGTGATGCTTTGTAGTAGGAGCATTTGACGTCAAATTTACTTACTTTTTCAAGTTGTTTTATAGGTGTTCACATGCAAAGGGCTAGGTTGATCATAACACTACAAGAAAATGGGTACATGTGCAATTGTAAAAGAATGACTTCTTGATTGGAATGACTAAAAAATGATTGCTACTTTCTAATTGCTCCATCAAAGCTTATTCCACAACATTTGAGTTGTTCTGCAATTGCCGACATGACTTGGGGATGAGGAGTGCATGATGTTAAACCTTCATTTGTTGGTTTTGTTCACATCGTCATCAAACTTCCCATGTGACTAAACCACTGTCATTTATAATGATTGCACCTCACTCCAAGGTGACTATATAATGACTTCTGCATCACTACAACAAAAAGGCTTCTTTATTTTCTTTAATTTTTTATTATTGTTTTCTTTGCTTTTGCATTGTTATTTAAAATTTAATTTTTTCCTTATTTTCTTATGAATCTTTTATCTCTTTTTTATTTTTGACTTATTCATTTCTTGAATTTTTTTTAACTCTTTCTATTTTTATTGTATTTTTTTCATATTTTTAAAACTTTTTTCTATTCTTTATTTTGTAGTTTTTTTAATCTTTTTTTATTCTCTCCTATCTCTTCTTTTTCTCAAATCTTTTTTAGTCTTTCCAATTTTTTTACTCTTTGTTTATCTTTTTTCATTTCATTTCATTTTTTTTTCAACAAAAGACTTTTTCTATTTTTTTCTTTAAAACCATGCATTGTAAATGGTCTTTTCTTTTTGTTGGTGTATTATGTTCTTGTCTTTAGGGTCCACTATATGATTTATTTAAAATCCTATTGGTTTGCCAGAAATGACTTCTATAATTTTGTGCCATTGTCATTATACTACTTTTGAATACTTCATACGGTTCACATTTGAAATATTGGAGGTCTAAACAAGCATATACTAAAGTATTTAGATGGGTCTAGTGACAGTTGTTAAATCTTGTTTCTCCTTTGCGTGGAAGACAATGTCACCTCTTTGGAACCACTATAGAATAATTCCTTGCAACTGCCAAATGACTACTCATAAGTCTCAGACTACTATGCACATATTATACTATTGTTTTGACATCTTGCTCATTGTAATTCATTATGTGATTTGCAAACATCCTATGCACTCATTGTCACATTTTTCCTACATGAAGTGAGGAGACTTAAGACAATTACAAACATTCCTATTTTGAGGAAGTCAAATAGGTGACCTTAGTACTTTTTGTTTGCCAATTTTTTTCAATTTTTAAAGTAAATTTGTTTATAACTTTTGATTTGGGATTCAAAATCTACTGAAACAAATCTTTAAAGATGAAAGTAAGATTGATTTTCCAACTTCTACTAGTTCAAAATCTCTTGAAAAAAAATAATTTACTATGTTTAAATGAAGTCTAAAATATTACTTGTAACACAATATTAATTCTTACATTTTACATATTCCACATGGTTTGTCTTGCCTTCTACCACCCCACTTCTATAAAGAGTTTGTCATTTCATCTCTTCATATTCACACATTAAGTGGCTTTAGAAGCCATGTGACACATTTGCCAAATATGGTATATTGTGTGTAGTGTATTGTATATTATTTATGGTGTATTGTGTATGGTGTGTCGTTGTGGAACTTTGAATGTATTCATATGTGACTATAGAATGACTATTCTCCATGCAATTATCATTATATTCCTTTTTGCACACAATGTCGTAACTTGAAAATGATAGGAAGATAACTGTCCTTTTTAAGTTCTTGAGGAGTAACCTGATTCTTAAATCAACATCATTTCAGAATGATTATAAAATGAATTGTCACGTATCAATCCATATCAACAACATAAATATTTCATTCATCAGGGTTGTCTTGGACGCACGTCCATCTCGAAATCGCGTCCAAAATCCGGGCATCCAGACCTAATGACACGACTGGACTGTGGTTGGTCAGCGTCCAACAGTTGGTCGGACGGGCGTGGCAGCGGTCGGGCGACGACCATCAGAGCGATCGAGCGGACGGCCGACGGAGCGGTCGGGAGGACCGACGTCGGAGCGGTCGGGTAGACCGCCAATCCGTAGGTTCAGCAACGAACGGACCGTCCGATCAAACGCGGTCCATCGGTTCGGGGTAGGTTCGCGTCGTCTAGATTAGATTCGGGAAGGACAGTTTTAGGTCTAGGAGCGGACGGCTATATGAGTAGGATAACAGTTTCTAGTGGCCAAACTTTACAAAGAAATGAAGTGATTGAACGTGACAGGTCTCCATCCATACCATTAGGCCCACCTGAAAAACAAATTACATGCTTGAGAGAAAATGAATGTGGACAAAACAAGCTTGGAATTTGGAGAAAAATTGGCTACCAAGAGCATCAAGGGACCAAGTTCCCTAAGCCCTAAACCGCTAGAGGTACTGGACAAGGCGGATTCAAGTTTGAAAGAGTGCGAAAGTCTGAATATGGTCCACAATGGCCAAGGCAAAAATGACAACATCCAAAGTTCACAACATCCACCTCATACCAATCCTCCACCTGCTCCACGCTCATTGTTGAATGGTGGAAGTGGTAGTACTACTTTGGAGGGTTTAGGGAGTTCTCAATCTAAATTGCAAACTTCCAACATTCAAGAAGAAATTGTGAAGCGGAAATTCACTAGTTTAGGGTGTACTACTGATGGAGAAGATGAGACATTGGAATCAATGTTGAAGAGCATAGCAGGTCGCCCACCACAATGTTTTGAAAGACTAACAGACATGAAATAACAATCTCTGAGTGAAATAACAACGGTCACTTGCCAACGGAGGCAACAGACAGATGAAGCAATGGTAGAAGAATTCGCTAAACCTAAGAAGAAACGAGTGATGGAGCCGTTTGCTATCTCCCCATGGAAGAAAGTACATGGAGGAAGACCCCCCTTGGATACACGACTATCCCTTCCAGTTCTTCCCACAAGGAAAGGACGATCGGCACAGGGTCTTCGAGAACGCATACTCGGTAATAACTTGTTACAGAGAAAGTATGATCCAAATGCAGGCAAGGAGAAGAAAGCTTCTACATCTAGGGAAATCAGAGAAAAAACAAAACAAAATTGATTATCTTCATCAGATGATGAAGACAACACTTTCGACGATGAAGACGATAGGTGGATATCAAGAGACTATAGTAGTGGGGCAGAGATAAAAGGAGATAGTGATTATCACCCTTATGAATTGAATCTTATATTCTTAGAACGGGTTAGATTAGAGTACATTACATGGACAATTGTTCAAATCTTTATGATTTGAATTTGGAAGAGCTTATGAACTTAGGAGAAATGAGGTTTGGCATTTGACACGCATTGTTCTATAATATGAATTTGCATGTTTATTTTGAAAAATGTAATAAACCTTTTATATTCATTGTTTTTGGTTGAATGGTTGAATAGGAAATTGAAGAAGTCTTTACTGTGTGTATTTTAGTTATGAATTCTCCATGTACAAAACAAATAAATCAGATAATTTCTTGGGAAGCGTTAGAACTTAGAAATAATGAACCTCAGACAAAAAGCTTGCATCAGAATTGAAATCTGTAAATACAGAATTACAGAATTTGTGGTTCTTTGTTGCCGGTCGATCGCAACCGCAGCGGACTCTCCGACTGCATGGGAGGCCGCGGATGGGCCGACCGCAGGTCCGCACTGGACTATTCGACCGCACAGATGGGCCAACCGCAAGTCCGCACCGGACTGTCCGACCACGTAGATGGGCTGATCGCAGGTCCACACCGGACTGTCCGACCGCGTGGATGGGCCGACCGCAGGTTCGCACTGGATTGTCCAACCGTGCGGATGGGCCGACAACAGGTCCGCAACGGACTGTCCAACCGCTAGGGAGGCCGCGGATGGGCCGACCGCATAAAGGTGACACAAATGATTAAAAGCTCATCTGCCATTCGGGAAAGTGGGTTTTCTGAATCTCATTACTATGATAATTTTCCATAATGATACTTAGAAGACTGTGGTTCTGGTCTTGAGGTCCGAGGTTCGATCACTTGCGGTCATGATTTGGAGGGGGGAGAATGATTGGATGAAGGAGTTGGTCCTCTTGCTTAAGTAGATGTTCCTATAAGGTTAGAAGAGGTGGAAGTTGAATTCCGTTCAAAGATTTTAGTAACACTATTGTGATTCAGAAATCTCCGACCAGAAGTCAAAAATCATCCCTTTCAGCCTTCAAGGAACGTCAATACCATATGACCATGACATTTTGGGAAGGGAGAATTTTGGTTTTACAAATTGTACAAATTATACAAAATTTGGGAATGAACAATAACAAAGTTGAAGCCCTTGCCAACGAATCTTGAATGAAATCTACTACTAGAAAATCCAAAGCCTCACAAGGTTGTAAGTACTTGTTTGTACTTAGTTTGCAGTAAAAATCTAAATTTTTTTGATTTAGCAACTTACAGTTGAAGTTTCTCCAAGAGAAGTGTTGACATGAAATTGTGAAATGATTTGCAAGAGTGAATTACTTAAATATTTTTTGATTTCAGGGCTATAGTGTTACACGGCCATGTCAGTATGTCACCATGTTGCATTCTTTAGAGAATTATAGTGCATATGTTTATATGGTCAAACTATAAATGAAAACAAGGTTTCATGTAGCGAAGGGGAAAGCTCTATGTGGCATCCCTACATTTGTATTCTTTGTAATTTGAAACCTCCAACCAAATTGTAAAACAAAATATTTAATCCAAATTTCATTGATTTCCATAAGTAGCGATTTGAAGGTGAACTAAATTCATTGTAATTTCAGAAAAATTGAATTCCAAGTGAATGTGAAATTGAAGTCAATTAGGATTTAGATTCATTTTCAATTTGGATTAAACATTGTATTTGCATTTGACATAATTGGCAACTAAATATTCAATTAGATTGAAAATTGAAGTAAAATATAGTTTCATTTGAGATCATACCTCAATCTAAAAATCTATATTGAAAATTGAATTACTGATTTGTACTTTACATTAATAAAATTGGAGAAAATTAGAATTTGATATGGCTTTCATGTGTACTAAAATACATTTCTAAGAAAGGTTGGAAAGCTCAAATGATCAAATTAATATTCCAACAAAATTGGAATTGAAATTCTAATTGCAGTACGCTAGTGCATTGTTTTTATTACAATTCCAAATGAATGTGTTTGGAAAATCAATTGAAGCTCTACATTAGAAGGTTATTAAAATCAAAAATTTAAATGTAATTTGAATTACTTGAATTGCATTCAAATTCAAATTCAAATTTGTTACTATTTCTCTCCTACCTTCCATTTCAATTTGAATGTACATTCCATTTCAAATTGCATTTGCATGTCAATATGTCATGTTCAATTTCAGTTTGAAAGGCAATTTCAATTTGGAAAAATGGAAGTCAAATTCAATTGCAATGACAGTATAACACCCACTTTAAAATTCACATTGGAATATTGATTTTAATGTACATTGATTTCAATCAATTTAAATGAAAATAGAGACTTCTCCATTGAACCTGTTGAATTCATAACTCAACATCATAATAAACAAATTTATGGGGAGGGTTTACATTGTATAAGTGAGCTTGAAACAACCTTCACTCATTTTAACTTTTTAACTTTCAAGACTTCAAATCCATAAATTGAAGAATTCATGAAGTTGAACAAATTGCTTGTGTTTCCTAGAAAATATAACAATCATTATAGATTATTAGATTAATGAAAATAACATTAAATTCCTAATGCCTTACATTTGTAATTGACTTATGAGTTATGACTTATTTGTTCAATATTGTCACCGTAGTATTCCAAATTATTTCCCGTATGTGACATGCAAAAGTTTATATTTCACAAAGAATCATAATTTTCTGATTATAAAAAATGACTGAAGACTTCACTTTCTTTCAATTATATAGTTTTTAATATCACCATAAAAATTCTCTCTTTCTCCCTCTATATATATTTATAGTTTGTACACAAAGTACTCATAAGATGTAACAATGAGTCAATTACAAACATATTTGATAAAGAGAAATATCAAAATTCTAAAAGGGAGTAGAGTTCACAATTACGGGTAGGATTTATGGTTTTTAGGGTATAGGGTTTAGGGTATGGAGTTGTTTTTTGAGTTTCAGATTGAAGGGGCAGAATTCCCGCCTTCAGTTTTTAAAGTTCTGATGTCCTCACCTGAAGATAGTGAGGAACTGACGATCTGCCACCTTACTTCTTTGGATTTTCTACTTGCAAATAATTGAGTTCGAAGAATCCAAATTTGTCTGCCCGTCCGTTCGGCGAACGGTGCGCCGACCAAGCGGTCGATGAAACCGTCGGCTTGGTCGACGGCCGATCAGTCGGGGCGGAAGAAATCTGGCCATCTGCCCATCTACCTGTCCACTCAGTAGACGGCCCGTCGGCAAGGCGGTCAGTGTGTCCGTCCGACTCGTCTATCTGTACATCATTCTCGACCATACGATGGAAGGTGCGGACTCGCGGTGTCCGTCCGATCTTGCCGTCCGACCCTCAGGCCGACAGCGATGTCCGCCCCAACGGTCAGTATAAATAGTGTAGCGGACGGCTTAGTCCGCACAATTGTTTCCCTTGCGGAGTGGGTGATCCAGCGGCAATTGGTCTCTACGCGCCCCTTCCAGCTTAGTGTGAACAATTCTAAATGAATAAGTTGCATTCATTCATTATTATAATCTGAAATCGCCACGCGGCTGACCGACCGAGCGGATGGAGATTTTCGTTCAATCGTCGGATTTAGAATTGCATTGGACGGCCTTCGCGGTTCGATTCCCCCAGCCGTCCGATCAGGGGCACGGCGGACTCCGCCTTTGTCCGCGCGGCCGACCTCGTCCGCTGTCGCTGCGGTCACCCCGTCCGCGCAGTCGATGCCGTCCGCTTCGTCGTCGCTGCGGTCGGCCCCGTCCGCCCAGCTGTCCGCTCCGTCGGCTCTTCCGTCCGCCCGACCGCCCGTCCACTGGACGTACGGGAGTCGCACAGGTCTATGTCGCCGGACGCTCGAAAACCCACGGACGCGGACGTTGGACGTCCGTCTGGACATCCGAGCGTCCCAACGTCCATGCAACCCTGATTTTAAGATAATTAAGAATAAATAAATGTGAGATCTTCAATAGGCTTTAGGAAATAAAAGTACTTAATCTTAAAAGGATGCTTGAGACATTTTGTATTAGATGGATGACTTTCAAGATTATTGTAGCAACAAAAAATGCCTAAATCCATTAAAAAAATTAAATTGTTTATAAATAGGTCATGTCTTTTCAAAATAAACAAGAGTTCTAATGTCAAAGAATAAAAAAAACATAAAACAATGACAATCTTTTTGTTCTTTGAATTATCTTCTCCTGCATAAATTAATTTTTCTTCTATAAATTAAATTTTCTTCTATGGCATTAAAAGACATTTGAGGCCATTGGAAGATTGTGTTAGATCTATTCTTGATTTTGTTCTTGCGGCAGTAAACAAAACGCAGCCAGTTGTGAAAAAAAAAATTCAATTTTTTTTTTCAATTAAAATTTCTAAAATGCAAAAATAAGTTGAAAAAAAAGGTTTTTTTTAATTAATTATTTATTTATTTATTCTAGAAAATGACATAGCACAATCTCAACCACATCAGACTGCTCAGTTGGCACACTAGTAAAATCTCATGTTTATCTAGACATGAGTTGTCTCACTTGACACTGTTTACCTAGACATTCAATGTAACAACTCTATGTTTTTATGTCAATATTATGTCAGCATTGACATTCACTAACGTTCATTGTAACATCTTCAATGACATAAAAACATGGGGTTGTTACATTGAACGTTCAAGTAAACAACGTCAAGTTAGACAACTTATATTTAGATAAATAGGAGATTCTACTAGTGACAACATTCCCACGCGATCGCGACAGTTTTCAAAACCCAAAAACTTGCAGTCTTCTAGAGGCTCCAAATTTCATCTAATGATAGAGGTAACACACTACTTCCATCAAGGAATGCTGCCTACTATTGCTATTAATTACAATTATTAAACACAAACTATTTTTATTAGATTGCATTGGCAACTAAAGGAATTCAACTTTAGCATGCATTATTTAGACATTGTATAAATAAAATATGAATTTTCAAAGTATTGTCTCTAAGTAGACCAAAGACCCAAAATAGGTTTTAATAGACTTTCATATTTTGATTGTGTATATCTTGTATCAACAATTTAGGAAAAATGATGTTTTATAGTTCAAATATAGGTGTCACATTTTTTGCTATGTTTATTATAGGTATACAAACCTTATTCAATGACATTATGTTTGTAAACTCCATCCCTAATTTGTGAGAATTTGAATACTTTACAAACAAGTTCAAATATAAAAAATAGTACTTAGAACAATGGTTCATTCATGAACATTATCTCAAAATAAAAAATAACCCATCAAGAGATGTTTTTCAATTAAAAAGGTCAAACATATGGAAAGAAAAACTACAAATTCCAAAAGAACTAGAGTTTCAAATTAATGTAGGAAGCTTATTGTAGAACCATAAGGTACTATACATATTGGAATTATAATTATTATAATTAATAATACTTCTTGAAATAACAATAATTTTTAACAAAAAAACCTACAAAGCAAAGAATATTTCACATCTTTTTATCAACTCATTTTTTATATATAACATACATCAAGGACAATCTAAACTTCCCATTGTATACACTTCCTTTTGGATGCCAATGTAGCTCTCTTGATCCCTACACAATTCCACTGACAATCACAAAGTATTCCTTCACATTAAGGACTACCTCTAAAACAACATTTAAGAACAAAAGTGACCAATGAATGACTTCATTGTTCAGCACAAAAACAAAAAACGCACCCATCCATTCAATAATTGGAGCATTTTGGAAACTACTCTAGTAATGGGGATTAACCCCTCAATGCCCTTGCCATTTTGTTCACAGCAGAAGTTTTCTAGACCACCTATCAGAATGCAGAGCACAACCTTCGATGTAAGAAGTTGTTTGCACGTTCATTGTTGAAATAGCTGCTAAAATAGCTACTAATCTTCAGGAGGAGCCCATTGATCAAATTTCTTGGGAAATCCACCGCTCGGATTGGGAGTTTATAATGTTTGATCTACAACAAGTACAATTAGGAAAATGGCCATTTTACAGTAACACCAGCCTTCTAGTCCACAAATGAGCACCTTCTACTTACTATATTCATGCCAAATTTTAGAGCATACAAGATAGAAAAGTCATGAACACTTCCACAAAATTTCAGCACAATTGAACATTCACATTCGAATTTAGAGCCTCCAAAATGACAATCACTCCACGGAATTCTGAGCAGAGCTTCTTTGAGGACACTTGTACAACTCGTGCTGTACAGGTAACGTGACTGACCGTGCAAATGTCAGCCGGTTCACCGAGCTCGGCAGTTGGTCATGTGTCTAGCTGAAACAGACACACGAGGTGCCAGAGATGGCTGAAGCCAAATGTGGTCACAAATGCTTCATACTGTCCAGCACAACAGGGCTCCAATTGATTCAACCAAAATACCAAATGTCCGGAGTCCTGGTTTCGAAACACAGCTAATGTTCTTCCGATTGCTAACGAAAACAGCAGTAGTAAACCCTGCTACCACCCACCACCCCTGCGCAACAATCTACAACTGCAAACAGAAGGACTGCATCGAGTTGTAGGGTACGGTGATTCTCCTCCTCTTCAAGGAACATCCAACTTCCGCACGCTCCGAGTTCATCCACCTATCGACTTCGTGAGGATCGAAGCTGCTACCACCCAAACACAATCAATGCGCCAATCACATCGCACACTTCTTCGACGTATGGACAAGAGCAAAACAAGGCTCATCGCATAGCCAAACGGGTTCACCGGGTCCACCACAGGCTATACAAACTCGCTGCTGCTTTCTCTTGCAATGTTTACAACAACGAGGCCTGTTTACAACAACGAGGCCTGCGAATAAATCGGTGTAGTTCCGTATTACAGACATTGTGGCGCGAACAGGTTTGAGGCAATGGAGGCTCGAAGCCCTAAACCCTAACCCGTCTGCGTTCCGTAAACGGATCCAAGGCCCCTCCCACGCTCAACTGTCAGTCACCGGCCAGCGCCGGTCTCTTTTGGGACAAGCCGGCTCAACCGCTAGTCTTCGGTTTTGTCCCCCGCTGAATTTTCCTCGCCTTTCAGAATTCCTGAAGTACTTTCTAGGTCCAAGTGCACGACTAGTTGCTGCGATCCCATATCTTTCCTCTCGTCGATTTACATTAGCAGTAGCGTTAGGATCCGACCGCGCCTCCTTCATTTTTCAATCCACAGGAGCTCGTTTTCAGCCTCGTGGGCGTTGAGGAGGTAAAAAATCAATCTTTCCCCATGCATAGAAACCTCCATGGCCATATTCATTGAATTCATAAAATGGTGGCTTCCAAACTGAACTCCCACCCTCTGAAGCACAACTGAACAGTTACTTCAATTCTCACATTAGGATGCAAGAGAAGGAAATTCGATCCCGAACTAGAGGTCCGGGGTCCATAATCGGTCTGATTACCTCACTGGTAATCACCACGGGGATCCACTCTGCCAACCCCATCGAAACCATTTGTCCACAATGCCATATCGTTCACCAATAAATTCAATCAGAAAACTGCGATTAGATCTGGTCCAAATCACTTTTAAATGCTCAAAAAAAAAGCAGGGAAACAAAACTCCGCAACCTGGAACGACACTGGGCTCATTCAATGACCTTAAATCAAGGGTAATACACCTCAAACAACAGCAAGATGAAACTCTGATACCCGCTTTCCACTAAACCTGTCCTGAATGGCCGCAAATCCTAAACATCCCAGTTCCTAAATATCTTCTTGAACACAGTGTACACGACGAAATTTCGCAAACCCTGGAGCGCACCAACATTCTCAATGACAACCCCAAGTGTTCGAATCAGGTGTCCCTGGCTTCCAGAGAACGGAGGATGCGCTCGGCAACAAGCCCTCTCCTACACCTCAAGTGGATGGGCCACTGTACAGCCAAAAATAAAGAACACAAATGGACTAATAATAAGGGCGGTAGCGCATCGGCCTCCGGATACGAGGCACCTTCCTGCACAATACAAAAGCTCCAATATATCAGTAACAAAATACGCAAGACACGGCTTACCAAATGAAGCGAGACTCCTCACTCACGATCACCCTATCAACTGCAAAAACAAAGTCCTCTCCGAGAACAGGATCCACATTTCACTCCAAGGACATACAATCACATACGACTTTAACAGCAGTTCAATGTCTCCATGAAAAACCAAACGACTCAGAAATTTTTTAAAAAGGAAACAAGCAAACTTTGAACTCAGTATGAAATATGCATTCCACAAGTCAGAATGGAATCCACGGAGGATACCCACCCAAAACCATAGGGAGCATACCCATAGGGAGCTGAAAAGGGCCTCCTCGAGCGGTACCCATAAAACGGGGAGTAAGGTCGACCCCGATAGCCCTTCATCCCGGGAACATTGGTTCGCTTGGCCGTAACCTGACAAGGTTACAAACACTCCACATCAGATGCAGGCTTGGAAGCCATTCAAGAGGAAGAAGCGAACGGCTCACTTTCGTTGTTCAACATTCGAAAGTAATGAAGAGGTCCTTACAAGAAAATAAAAAATACGTCAATCAAACATGTTCATGGATAAGATTCTCCAGACGAGACAAGGATAACAACCTTCAGTGGGCGATTATGCAACTCAGATTCGCTTAAAAGAATGGCATTTTGAACTGCTTCCACCTCCAGAAACTCCACATATGCAAACCTGGTTGAAAAATAAACACAAAGTTAACAAAAGACGACACTAATCGCTAATTAAACAGACTAAGCGCGTAAAAGACATATCCATTCTACCGCGGAATTTCCAATTCGATGGCCAAAATTTGAAAACCAACCATCCCTCCTAAAACACGTGAATTAAAGAGAAGTCATGGCCTCATTGCACGCTGCTCAATTCAAAAAACAATGAGAAAAGGCCATTACCCCTTGGGCTGACCAAACTTGTCCGTCAAAATCGTCACGCGATTCACTGTGCCACAAGACTGAAAGTGCTGCTGCACTTCTTCTGGAGTGCAGGAGTAATCCACCTGAAATACAACGAAAACGAAATCAGAAAAAATATCATTCAAACGGTGACCTCGACTTTGATCCTGCTCACAGGAAAAAAACAATAAACTACCACAGAAAATACATAATCCACAAGCACAATCGTAAAAACAAACGGTCAGAAAACAAAAACTGACAAAGTGAACAAAGAAAAGGAGAAATACATTGCCAACAAAAACGGAACGAGCATCAGCTTCCTCTCGGTTGGCGTGGGCTCCATTTGCAAGAGCTGGGTCTGCAAAAGCGATTCACCACCAGATTATGAGTTGCGAGACCATATCGTACAATTGCAGGTGGCGACTGAAAACAGCTCCATTGATGCCCAATACAAACATTCACAGCACTGAAAATGTTCCAACGGTAGATCAGAGTGACGAGGACAATTCAAAAATGAAAAGAAAGCTCAAACGCCAAAATGTCGTACGAACACGAATGTTCTGCAACGCAATCTATTCGTACACTCCAGCCAAACCAGGAGGGGAGAGCAAATGAGAAAATACGAACCTTGACTGCCACCCATCTCCTTTTCAACCTTAGCTTGCATGTCACGGAGCGCAGCAGCCTCTTCCTCCATCTCTTTCAATCGCTTTTTCATGTCCTCTAGCTCCTGAACACCTCGGAATTTGGGACATGGAATAATTAGGTTATGATCCTCGTCCAGGACAAATATGCTAACAAATTATTTCCGATGGTCACGACAGATCAGCTGTATCTGAACTAGCCGAAAACATTTGCAGAGCGCTCTTCCAAACTCCCCACAAGGACCTACAGTATCAAACTCCAACTACGAAAACTGGTCACCTAATAAACGTTCGAGACTAATCCTAGCAGGCGCACTTTCAAAACGACTGAAACAAGGCACGTAAATAAAACTTTCACACTAAGAAAAGACCACGTCACCAGAAACCGGACTGCCACACGCTCGACTGTTGCATGGCCTAGAAATTTAGTGAAGACTGCGGCTCAGAAGACGCCAGTGCAGGTTCTACGGGGAGAATTTACAAAGAGTGGACGCTTCAGGGGGTGGAGGCCCATGGGCAGCACTGGTCCCGTAGTGCGGAATCCAGAAGCACTAAACCTAATTTAAAGGTCGTATACTATTCAGATGAAATGCATAAAGACGCGGCGAAAACTAATCATCCACTGAAAAATTTCCAAGAATCCGGACACTCCGACGAACAATGAAATTTCCGAAAAAATGTCCAGAATGCGCACCTTAGAGGCCACTTCGTCCGTGGCAACGTCCTCGCTCTTGAGCAACGGGTCATCGGGCTCCCCGTCGGAATCCACTTCCAGGTCCCCCTCCACTTCGTCGGGAATATCACCCCCGTACACCTCATGCTCTTCGTCCATAGGGACCCCCAGTCACAACGCCGCTCCACCAAAACCCTGGAGGAGGATGGACGAGGGCACCAAAACCCTAACAGGAATTCAACGCATCCAGGATACGAGCTAAAACGAAATAAAAACGAAAAAGAGGCGGGGGCTGAAGGTTAATTTGAGCGCGCAGATCAGCGGAGAGTGCGAAAGCTTGAAGACGGCTGAGAGGACGACGGTGGAGGAGCAGATAGAGAAGCTTGCGTGAGAGATGGCTATGGCGGAGCATTTGCTCGACAGCGTCCCACTTTTGCTCTCATGCAGGTGCCCATGGACGAGAACAGAACGAAAAGACAGAGGGACGACTAACTTTCTGCGTTCTCGTCCGCTCCGCCTTACCTTTTTAGTGCGGTGCTTCTACTTTATTTTTCCTAAATTGAGTGATTTCTTTAACTTGTAAAGGCGCCACTTTTGATCTGCAGGACAGAATTGAAATGAATTCTCCAGGGAGCCTTTTGGAATGTTTAAAGATGAAATCACATACAAATGTTTTCAACAAGTAAAATATACAATTTGAAAGTTAGTCTTTGGAATCGGAATTGGCAAATACTTTCAAAGGTATATATCTAGTAGTCTATAAGTTGAGGCTTTTAGGATTAATCCTTCAAATAATGTGGAATTTTACAAAAAGTTGTCAATATCATATGTTACCAACTTGAATAATACAATTGTAGGAGATTTATCAAAGTAGATTGTACCCCTAATCATACTACTAAAATCATAAGTCCCTCTATAATATCACAAATGCTACCATTAATACTAGGGGCTTGGACTTGCTATGCTATGCATTCATTGTATCACATATTAGTAAAATTTTGATATATTTGAATAGAATGCATGATAATGATTTCAATAAGTCTTTGAAATAATTATTTTAAATATTTTGTAAAAATATTTTCAATCATGCATACAAAGAAATCGTATTTTCACACAATGTGATATTACAGAAATAGAGTAGCAATTTGCAATCACTTCTATAATATCACTTTTTACAAAAGGTGATATTATAGAAATAATATAGTTGTTGCAATTGAGGTAATATTAAAGAGGATCCATAGGATGATATTATAAAGGTAGCAAATCCATTGCTTCTCTTGACTTTACACTTCTTTGCACTTCTATGATTTTGTGCTTTTGTGAGCTTTGAACTTTCATGATTTCAATTTTCTATTGCTACTACCAAATGATTTTGAGAAATTTATTCAATTGAAGAGATTTTGGATTTCACAACAATTAAGTTGTTCACAAAGTTTTTGAGATTTATAAGTTTTTCTTTTCAGTTCTTCAATTTGGGTTGCCATTTTTTGTAACAATGGAGTCTAATTTCTAATGATTCTAATGTATGTATATATTTTATAGTATTTATTGTTGCATATGTTTTATTCATCATTCAATAAATTTCTATTGTACATTTCAATATATACTTACTTATAAAAAAAAATTATACAAAGATTTTAGTCATTTTTATGTGAAGATTTATTGAAATTTTTGGTCTGCATTCTATCTAATACATAAAAATTCATATAAAATTCTAATGATGAATGCGTAGCATAGCAAGCGCCAACCGCTAGTTCATACTACTAAAATCATAAGTCCCTCTGTCATATCACAAATGCTACCATTAATACTAGGGACTCGTGCTTGCTATACTATGCATTCATTGTATCACATATTAGTAAAATTTTAATATATTTGAATAGAATGCATGATAATGATTTCATTAAGTCCTCAAAATAATTATTTTAAATATTTTATAAAAATATTTCCAATCATGCATATATAGAAATCGTATTTTCACACAATGTGATATTACTGAAATAGAGTAGCAATTTGCAATCACTTCTATAATATCAATTTTTACAAAGGATGATATTATAGAAATAATATAGTCGTCACAATTGAGGTGATATTAAAGAGGATCCATAAGATGATATTATAGAGGTAGCAAATCCATTGCTTCTCTTGGCTTTACACTTCTTTGCACTTCTATGATTTTGTGCTTTTGTGAGCTTTGAGCTTTCGTGATTTCAATTTTTTGTTGCTACTACAAAATGATTTTGAGAAATCTATTCAATTGAAGCAATTTTGGATTCCACAACAATTAAGTTGTTCACAAAGTTTTTGAGATTTATAAGTTTTTCTTTTCAATTATTCAATTTTTGTTGCCATTTTTTGTACCAATGGAGTCAAATTTCTAATGTATTCTAATGTATGTGTATCTTTTATAGTATTTACCATTGCATATGTTTCATTCATCATTCAATAAATTTCTATTGTACATTTCAATATATGCTTACTTATAAAAAAAATTATACAAAGATTTTAGTCATTTTTATTTAAAGATTTATTGAAATTTTTGTTCTACATTCTATCTAATACATTAAAATTCTTATAAAATTCTAATGATGAATACGTAGTATAGCAAGCACCAACCGCTAGTTGTATTTCTAAAAGAATAAAATCTTTTTGAGGAAAATAATGGATTTCAAGTATGATTCTATAGTGTCAATTCTCATTATGATTTTATTTATCTATTTTTTATGATAAAAAAATGCATTTGTTCTATGGGATTATAATTTTCATTTCTATTAATGCAAGGGAGCAAAATTTATACTATCCAAAGTACAATTTTCACCTCGTCGGGGAATAAAAGAAATCCAAAAAATGTTGAAATTATTTTTTTCTTAAACTTGTTTGTTATAGATCATATTTTTGCCTACATGGAAAGCTTTGGTTAATTCCATTTGGATTAGTAATTTGAAAGTTATAGAACATCATATTTTCTAGGCACTTGTAGCATCTTCTTGAGAAAATAATGGTTTAGGTTTCTTTTTAATTCAATTTTTACAAATTTTCAAAAGTAAAGGTTCCAAAAGGTTTAGTTTGCTTTCTAGAACAATCACACCATTGAGATTAATGTGTTTCAATTCCATCTTAGTTAGAGCTATTAACAATTTAGTTTTCTTCTTCTATCTTGTATGTACTTCTATTGAACAATTGTTTTGAGAGTGAAATTTAAGTGATTTATTTTTCTAAACTTTCAACTCAATTTTTCACAATAATGTTTTTTAAATTCAAACTCCATAGAACAAAAAATTAAAGTTAAAAAGATTCAAAGTCAATACATAATCTAATTAAACAAGGTTTAAACCTATTGTTTTCTTCACTTTAACCCCTAAAGGACTGTCACTATGTTTTCACCAAAATTGCTCAAAAACTGCCATTTCTAGTACATATAACCATAAGATCTTATAGTACGCTGGTGTGAGAAGATGTGGAAAAAATTTCAAAAATTTTCTCTATTTAAATTGCAAGATATAAGCATTTGAAGTGACCAAACCATTTTTTTTGACCTTGCACTTCACAAGGTCACATTTGCATGAAAAATGTCCAAAAGGGTGGTGCTTCTCTAGATTTATTCTTCAATACAAGTTGGCTACGTGCTTGAAGATTACGAAATCATTTGGAATTGTACAAATATACGAAAAAAATAGTAGAGTAGAGAATCCATAACTACCTATAAACTAAAACTCCTCATAACTTTTGACTCAGCAATCAAAATGGAATGATTCACCATGTATATATAACTCTAGAAAATCAATTTCAAATTTTTGATTATGAAAAAATTATTTATTTCCAATTTGCCCAGACTATCCATTTATGAATAAAAGTAACATATTAGGCCATAACTTTTGACTCATATTTCCAAATGTCATAAAATTTAGTGCATATAAAAGATATTCCTTGTCTCCACCTTCAATTAAAATTTGAGCTTAAAATATGCAAATCTCCATTCACATGTTCCTGCCTGAAATTTCTATATTGTCAAAAATGCATGTTGGGCCTTTAGGGTTAACCCCTCACTGCCCAAGGCCTAACCAGGTCAAAAAACAACCTTGCTTTTCGAGTGTTATAAGTTTAAATGTGAGTAAGTTATGAAAATTTCAACCGTACAATCTTGTAGTGTGCATGTTGTAGATGGTGTAAATCAAATTTGGAGTAATTTAACCGTATAGATTGAAAGATTATAATGTTTTAGTGTTGACAAAAGATGCTGAAATTTTCCTAAAAACACATTTGGAGGTGAAATTCAATTTCTAAACCTACTCAAATGAAAAAACTTTAAACTACAAAGTGATTTAAATCAAAAGACAAACACTTTGGAGGGAAAAAAATCATTCAATTAACTCATTGCGTTTGCAAAATTGTTTTGAAATGTAAAAAAACAGTGAAGAAAGTAGCAAAAACAAACATCTATGGCTGAATCTACCTCTACTAAAATGCTTCTCAGTAAATCATAACTTCTTGTATTGATATGAAATTTTTAACACAAGAACTAGACTAATATGCACAACTTTTCCGACAAAAATTATTGAAAACAAACCCTGTCTGAAGAAGTTACTTATAAGCTGCCGAAGTTCACTATAATCAATAATGTCTGGATTTTGAACTTCGAATTGCTCCCAAGCATTCAAAACAACTTGGATTGACATGAAAATTTTATCACAATAAGTAGACTTTATAGGGAACAAATTGCAACAAATTTTATTGAAAACTAACAATTGATGAAAAAGATACAAGCCCCCGAAGTTGTAGCCATCTCATTGCATTGTGGTAAACTCAAATTGAACTTGCAAACTTTGAATGGCTTTCAAAAACTCAATACATCTTGGATAAATCTGAAAATTTTACCACAAAAAATAGACTATTATGCGCAACTTTTCCAATGAGTTTTATTTAATTTGGGCATTTGATGCAAAAGTTTTAGCACTTTGAAGTTGACTGCTACACTGTGTGAGGACACTTTTGGTCCCCTTGGGCGGTGAGGGGTTAAATACAAATATCTTGCACTCTATATAACCAAAGTTTATGTAATTTCTCCCATATATTCTATGACTAGTGTAGTGCAAGATCCTACAACTTGATATGCCAAAAGTATCAATTTTAAAAGTTTTTTGTTATTCACAAAAGAAATGCCAGTTTTGAGGGTTTTTTACTAAGTAAAAGGTCAAGATCCTGTCTAGAGGTTAAAATAGTGAATGAAACATTAAAGGCTTAGAAAATACTTTTAAGAGACTTTTGTTGGCATATGAAAATTATATAATCTTGTACTCTATGTAGTCAAAGTTTAAAAAAAAATTCCTTGCAATCCCATAGTAGTCTAGACAATTATTCATTGTTGAGTTTTTAGTTAAAAATTTTATTTATTTATTTTTGCTCAATGTACTAGAAAATGGTAGTTCTTTTGACAATACTTGCACAACACATACCCCCAAACTTTTAAAATTTACCTTACATTCTTCAATCCATGGTATTATTTATCTTGTCATTCTTGCATCATTGGATCGATCTTTGAAGTTGAAAGGCATGACATGACATGACAGTGAATACTTACTACTTAATGTAACTCCACTTAAAATAATTTGTATAAACACTTTAGCATGTTTTTCATTATTATCTATCTAAATTTTTGTTGGATCTTATTAATAAAGTCAAAGAAGATATTCAAGCATTCTTTTGCATACAAATTTAGAACAAGGCATGAATTAGGAATTTTAGCAATTTAGGAATTTTAAGTATTCCTAATATTAGAAATTTAACAAGTCAATTGGAAAAAAATAGTAGAAATAGTACACATGGCTTTGTGCTTTGTTGATGAATTCAAGAGTAATTTGTACATAAGATTTAAGGTGGGCCACTAATCCAAAACCAACATCATCGCTCTATAATTATACATCTCCAAAAATAATTAGTACCTATGTAGAATAAACAATTTTAGAACCTCTACCCAAAAACTTTGACCCTTTGTTAAGCACTTTGCTGCCAACTTTTATTGAGAAATAAATCGCATTATATGCCATCATGCATTCGTTACAATGCCAAGCATTGGTTACACTCCTCGACACAGTCATAATATTTGGCATTATAACCAAATCTTTTTAATCGACCCACATGCAACAAAAGAAGCTTTTAAAAAAATTGGGATGGCTGCCCATGTGTTTATCACAATGGGAATCTTCCCCCCCAAAGCCTCCTATGATGTGAGGACCCTACCCCTAGACTCAGACTCCTGTACTCATCTTCAAGGCAGGGTCACACATCACAGGAGGCCTTCAGGGAGGCCTCCCACTAAGGTAAACCAGCCCATTATGGTCAAATGACCCATTGTGGTCACCTAGGAAATGACCCATTGTGGATTTTTCTTAGTATGTGAGATGTGAGCCACAATGCATGTCTTACATGACAGCAATGGAGTGAATACTGACCTCATTAGGAACTTCTGATTTTTCACTGTGAAGTTCATTGTAAAAATTGACTTTTTAGGCCTTCCCTTATAGAAAATATTTTGACTGCATTAGGTAGTAAGATGAGCATTACAGATTCAGATTTTGTTGGTTATGAGGTAGTCTACAAATTCTTTTGGGTTGAACACTTCAGAAATTCCTTGGAAATTCATACTTTGTCAAAAAAAAAAATAATTTCAGTTGCACTTGTTGTTTCTCACACTTGTACTAATGTGGAAAAAAATTTGAAAAATTTCAGCAATAAGATGATGTCAAACTCCTCATTCTGACCACAATGGGCTGGTTTACCTTATATATTACTTTTGCATACGATATCCAAATGTCACATTCTTTGGTGTGTTGAACCTTCTTTTCACTTGCCAACAAGAAAATATCAAAATTTGAATACGGTAGTCTAATAAGACTAACTATCTTAGGAACAGAGATAAAAAGTGTCAATGTAGGGGGCCCACCTCATCCCAATGCAGTGATGCTAGAATGCAAAATCATTCATCTTCATCTTATAGTTTGTGACTTCATATCTCTCAATCAAATCCAAAAATTATACCATTTAATTTCAAGATGTAATGCCAGTATATGTAACCTGAACAATTAAGTTCAACTTTGATACATCCACCTTTAAGGTAACAAGCTCTATAACCACCCACATCCTCAAATTTACATTGTGTGTACATGTTGTTTTTTAATAGACTTCAGCAATGTACAAATAGTGTACATTTTAGGAGGTGGGCAATTTTTGAGCCCTATGCCAATTCAACTTCAAAATTTTATAACTAATTTCACAAAGCTCCAAAAAATATGAAATGACTTAGATTAGATGCCAATTCCACTTGTCTTTCAAGGAAAATTTACTAAAAATTATTTCAAAAAGCTTCATCTCTCCTAAATTCGATTTTAGCTCTTAGGTGGCCGATTTTTTAGACTTGTTACCTTAACCCCTAAAGGACCAAGGCCTAATTTCTGCCAAAAAACACTCAAAATTGCAATTTCTGTAGCAAAGAGTAAAAAAAATTGAAAATTATTTTTTCTACACATCCAATCGTAGGATCTTATACCTTACTAGTATGAAAATGTGTGGAAAAAATTTCAGAAATTTTGACCACATAGATTAAAAGATATTTGCATTTAAAGTGAAAAAAACAATTTTTCAGCACCTTGTGGGACTGGCTTATTTGACTTTGAACTTTTTTAACTTAAATTTTTTGCACTACAGAGTTTTGAGATTTAAATCTTTATTGTGGGAAATTGAGTTGAGAGTCTAGGGAAAAAGAAAATTAAAAAACAAATTCATGCTTAAAAAAATTGTTAAGTAGAAGTAAGTATGAGAATGAAGGAAAATCTAAATTATTAATATCTTTAAGATGAAATTAAAATGCACTAATCCCAATGGTGAGATTGTTCTAGCAAGCAAAAAAAATCATGTAAATTTTTTTTTCAGAAAAATTGTAAAAATTGCATTCAGAAATGAATTCTATAAGTTATTTTTTCAGGAAGATGCTCTAATTGCCTGATAAACAAGATTGTCCATAACTTTCTCATAATAAGTCCAAATGGAATGAATCAAAGCTTCCCATGCAGAAAAAAAATATATTCTACAAGAAAAAAAATCCAAAAAAGAAAAATTCAAAATTTTGCAAATTTTTTTTTGCTGCCCGGACTGCCCCCTGTCCCCTATTTTGAGCTTATTTGGTCATAACTTTTGTTTCTGGGCACCAAATGTGAAAAAATTATATTCCCACAAAGCTCATCAGTTTTTCTATCTTCAAAAAAAATTTCAAAAAGTCATGACAAAATTTCAGCCATAGGTACCTGTCCAAAATCCAATTTGTTCCCTGAAGGGACAATGGTCCTTTAGGGGTTAAGTTAATCATAACTAGTGTGCTTTGTACCATTGCCATAGTATAATAAAATAAAAATAAAAATAATTTTTTAATTTTTAATTCATAAAAAAATTTAATTCAATAACTTTCACACTATAGGTTTTAATGCCACAAAACAAAATCTACCATACATCCCTCCTCATGTAAAGGTTTTTGATGGTATAAAGAATATGATTGGGGGATGCATGATTATAGAGATCTCACTGTAACAAACAAAATAAAGAACCTAACTTAAAGAATGGACTAGAATGCTTTGTGTTGTTGCCACATTCAAAATTTAAAAATTAAAAAAAAAATCTAATTTTTTGAGTTATAAAAACTTTGAAATTCAATATCTTCTATGCATCAAAGAGTGCAAGGGCTTTGTTGTGGTGTGAGAAGTTGCGTTCTTGATACAAATAGAAAACTTCATGCATAAAGGAGTGTAAAGACTTTGATTTGTGGCATTTGGACATGTAATGTGAAAGTTATGTTTTTTTCAAAATAAAAGATAATTGAATTAAATTTTTGAATTTAAAAAAAATTTGAACTTCCATAACTCCCACCCCGTAGGTCCAAATGCCATGCAATAAAATCCATGCACCTTTCTTTTAGAAAGCTTTCCGATGGTACCAAAAATATTGCTAGACACCTCAAATTTCTTAGATCTCAACATATCAAACAAAACAAATTTCAAAAATTCATAACTTTCACATTGTAAGTCCAAATGCCATGAAACAAATTTCAAAAATTCATAACTTTCACATTGTAAGTCCAAATGCCATGAAACAAATTTCAAAAATTCATAACTTTCACATTGTAAGTCCAAATGCCATGAAACAAATTTCAAAAATTCATAACTTTCACATTGTAAGTCCAAATGCCATGAAACAAATTTCAAAAATTCATAACTTTCACATTGTAAGTCCAAATGCCATGAAACAAAGCCCATGCACGTCTCATGCAGGTCTCTTCACAAAGAGCTTTCCGACAATACCAAGCATGCGACTAGGGGACACATGGTCCAAAAGATCTCACATAACAAACAAAACAAAACAAACACCCAATCTTCATGGATGGATAGATGATGCAAACCTAGTTCATACTTCATATAATTATTCTATATTTCAAAAATTCTCCTTTGCGCTACTAACACAGGTGTCACATAGCTTCCAACTTGTAAAAATTTAAAGCCAACCATCACAAGAAGAACACGAGAGATTCCAAATAATAGATCATAACCCAGTCATGGCTAGAAAATACAAGAAAAGGAGATTGAAATACTCCTAATCGTGAGTGTCAGCCACTCTTTTTTTTCTCTTATAAACGAAACCAATGTACTGTACAATGAATCATTCCATCTTAATAGTTCTACAAGTAGGCGTACCAAGAAATGAATCTATGCTCAGGTTTCTGCCTATCCACAACACATTCTAAGATACAAAATCAGTAAACAGAAGCTTAATACAAGTACAAATCATGTGAGTATCAATCCAATTGGGTGAATTCGAATCACCATTGCAGGGTCGGCAGAAAGCTAATGGAATTCATATGTAAAGCCCTGGAGATCGATGGATTTATCATACATACAAGTTTCAAAACAGGCGAATGATCGGTCTTTTCTGTCACCAAAGATTTCCGACGTGAGCTGTACTGCTTGGTGAGAGAGAGAGAGAGAGATGATCAGCAAAATCAAGTGAAGGTCGAAACGGCTCTGACTGCCGAAATCGCAATTCAGTTCCATCGCTTGGAGTTTTTGCTCGCCTTCCCTTTCGCCTTACTCTGGGAGAAGTTTTGGGCTTTCTGCTTCTTTTGCAGTTCTTTCTCGGCCTGCAACATCATACAGATACCAGAACAATCAGTCATGTAAGAAGGTCCATTGCACTATAGGTCAACCCAACAAGCTTGAGAAAACGAAAAAAAGAAGTCGACACCTTAACCGTGGAAGGACGTGGCCTCAACTAAAAAGACTACTCTAAGATGATTAGGTACATTCCTTGTTTCTACGATTTCCTTGGAAGATGATTCGTCGGAAATTTTTAATTCTCAGCGTCCTTCCTAGGTTGATTGGTGGTATAGCAGTTTTCATAATTTGTGATACTTCATTTTGTTCAATGTGGATTTTATACTAATCCAAGGAACCGAAAAGAGAATTAAGAAGTGGTTCTCAGTACGTTGCTCCTATATGGCACGCTCAAACACGCTTTACAGGATGCAGATTGGTAGGGTATTGTGCTTATACAATTTTACACTGAATTACAATCATCACAATACCGAATCCCAAGTCCATAGATAAACTGTATGCAAGTTTCTTCCGGTCGCCTACCTTGGACATTTTCGACTTAGCCTTCACGGTTGGACCCTTCATCTCCAGTTCCTCCTCACGATCTAATTCTCTCTGTCGAGCTTCCAAATTCTGTTCCAAGTAGTACTGCAGAGCACCAATGAAAGAGAGCCACTGACATGTCAAAAACAGGAATATTATGGTACTACCACCACTACCAAAAGACTGCCAGATATGTAAGCCATCCTAAAATTTATGCCACAATTCAGTTGCTGCCTAACTGTGCCATTATGAGCACTTCCAAATTTGGAAAGTACAATACTGGAACACAAAAGGCCACAACTGAATTGTGACACAAATTGGACGACTTACCGGCTTCCAAGACATGGGCATTCTGAAGGTGAACAAAAGAAATAAAACCAACAATTGAGGGATTCATGTTAAGGTTGCGAATATCGAAACCAGGCGTGTAAGCAAGAATCATGGTGAGCAGGACTTATTACATTATAATCGCCACTGTAGTCTTTGAGTTTATGATCAGCCACTTCCACCACCCGATTCACAATTTGCCTCAAAAAGTATCGATCGTGGGAAACAGCAATCACTGTACCCTTGTATTCCCTCAAAGCCTCCTGCAAGCGGCACAAGCTTTATTACTACAACACGCCGAACAACTCTCTCATTCACGATGGTCGTACTCTTTTTCAAACTCATCAACAACTCGTCAGCAAAACCGTTTGGATTGTGGCAATCAAATTGAACAATGACCGAATCCTGCTTCATTATTTACTCAAAGCTAAACCCTGGAGTGCCCAAATAGTCAGAAGTGGTCACTTCTATTTCTATGGGAGTTGGAATGAATCACTTGGGAAGCTTTCCAAAAGAAGAAAAAATATAGAAAGAAGGAAGGCATACCCTACAATTCCAAACAATGAAAGTATCTAGTTTAAAATTGAATGTAATTGGTTATGAGCTTCCAGAGAAGACTCTAAATTTTAGTTCAGGCACTAAGGAGCTAAACTTCAGGAGAGAATAAGAACTTGTGGGATTAGAAATATTACCTCCAGCATTTCCTTCGAAGGAATGTCCAGATGGTTGGTGGGCTCGTCCAGCACTAGCAAAGTTGAAGGTGTCACCATGAATTTACAGAGCGATAGACGTGCCTGCCCAATTAAGCATTATGTTAATAATACAATCAAGAACTCGGATACACTTGAAACAATTTCAAGCAATATTTACAAAAATTTGTACATCTCAAGGTAGTGAGATTGTCAATAAGCTCAATTAGTTCAGTACCTTCTCTCCCCCACTCAGGAAGGCAACTTTTCGATTCAACATTTCGGCTTTAAAGTTGCAACGCCCAAGGAGGGCTTTGATGTCATTCATTCTCCAATCCTCAGCAGCTTCTTCCACCGTTTGAAGAACTGTTTTGTCCAAATCCAAGGCCTCTGCCTGCCCCACATTAAACCAATGAATTAGAACCTCTCACCACAGATAATCCACGCCTCCAGTCAACAAGAAATCCCAAAGCTAAACAATTAAATGACCAAGAAGCTTTTCCACATTGAGTCTTATGCTTTTCTTTTGCACAAGTTTTGAGTACAAATCATGTGGAGACTATTTTTAAGTCATTAAATTTTTTTTATTTTTTTCACTGCTCTCCATGGATACTGGCAATACCCAATTGCCCCCATCTGAATACATTATTTACATTATTTTCAATATAATAAAATAAATTGGTCATTTTGAAACCATTAACCTTTGGTCTTTCAGGGGTTTAACATACATAACTTAAGATTCTTCTTGTGCACAATCTTCATCTCATCTCAGGTGGGAGGTACCAAAAGATACAGGAAATGACCCCGCTCACTAAGGGCCACGCATGCTCTCTACATTGAATGTCAAACTTTATGTCAAAACATATAATGAGTCATTTTTCGTTGCTATCTACGGTAGAGAAGGATGAATTCTAATAGCTGCTAAAAAATGTTAGGAATATGTGAAGGACATTTAACTTAGAAATTTAAATTGAGAAGGGTCTGGTCACCTGATTTTGCTCAAAGTAGTTGGGGACGACTCGGTATTCTCCTAGAGATATCACCCCAGATGTTGGTTTCTGCGTCTGCATCAACATCCGCAAGAGAGTACTTTTGCCGCATCCATTCGGACCAATAACTGCTAATTTCTCCCCTCGCTCCACTAGCAGCTGTGCATTGTCAAACAACACCTGCAAAAACAAAAACAAAAACAAAAACATAGACAAAAACAAAAACAAAAAAATTAGTCATGTGTAAATTGCCATGTATAAATTGTTCAAAGTGCTGCAGCGAAATAAATATACATGACTTCTGAATTCACGGATGATCTCAAGACTAATATTTCGGGAGATGCATACCTTGTTACCATAGCGACAGCCCAGTTTCTTAATCTCCACCACCGTTTTTCCACTCCTCTCCAGCTCGGGGAACCGGAACTTGAGAGGCTTCCGTTCAAATGGCTTTTCCACAATCTGTCCTTCGTCTTGCATCTTTTCCAGTTGCTGCAATCCACAAAGTTTCATCACAATTAGCTCAACGCACATTACAAGAAAATCCTTGTAATTTGACCTCCAAGACTCTTAATTTCTTGTGTCCACTAGTACAAACCCTAAATTTTTTTGATTCCATAGTCGTTTATTGCCATTTAACTTATTTCCCTGCAATCAGTTTGGCACAAGCCTGGAGAAGTTTGGTTTTGGAATATGGCAAACATGCTACATGGAAAAACACCAAAATAGCACAAATTCTGAATCCTGATAAGTGTGTGATTGTTTGACAAATATACATTACTTTTGTGAAAATTGATACAACACCGTAATCTTTCTATTTGCGTTCATTTATAAAAGTGACACTTCGGTAAAATAGTGTCATACGCAATATTACATAACAATTCAGTGAAGCAGTTGCCCACCTTGGCAGCCGACGAGGCCCGTCCCGAGTTCGCCCCACTGCTGAGCCTCTGGATCATGTCCTCCGTGCGCGCAATCTCCTTCTGCTGCTTCTCCCACGCCATGCGCTGCGCCTCCCCCCACGCGGCCTTGGCCAGCACGTACTCGCTGTAGTTCCCAGGAAACGTCTGCGCCACGCCCATGTCCGTCTCCACGATCTTGGTGCACAACTGGTCCAGGAAGGCACGGTCATGGGACACGATCACCATCGGCACCTCCTGCTCCTTCAGGTACCGCTCCAGCCACTCGATGCTGTCCAAGTCCAAGTGATTCGTCGGCTCATCCAACAATAGTAAATCCGGCTCCTGGTGCAGACATACTCGTTAAAATGACGTGTTTTCAAGCGACAGAACTACGAAAGTCGGTATCACAAACCTCGAGAAATTCCGACGAGGTACAGATCCGGACGAAGTTCTGCACAAGTGGCAGATGTAAAGTCTCCATTCACCATACAGTTAGGGAGAGGTTCCATTCACCACAGAGGTGAAACCTTTCCCTGCAACAATCTCAAAACTTGCACAGTGGTAAAGTTTGCATAATTATTTATTTCGTGTTAACCTAAAAATCAATTGCGAAATACAGAATGCCAATAGATGAAGTGTTTTCACACTTAGCACAAATTCAAGCTCACCTATATGGTGAATGGAATCTTTACCTTAGGTTTGAAATTTTAGCATTTTTTGGAAATTGATGGTATGTTGAGTGAGTGCAAGCATCTATGGTAAGCAGAAAAAGAGTTGCCCTCGCGTGAGAAAAGAGAGGAGTTCGAAGCCAAACCTGAAGCAAAATCTTCCCCAGCGCTATGCGCATTTGCCAGCCTCCACTGAAGGAAGCCACCAAGCGGTCCGCATCGTCAGCAGTGAAGCCCAATTCGGGCATCATCTTGTTGATGCTGACGTCCACATTGTAGAGATCGGATGCCTCCGCCTTCTGTTGCAGCGTGTCGAGTTCGTCCAGCAGTTTCGCCATCATATCCATATCATCCGTAGCATTCTCAAGCGCCACCTGCGAAAAAAATGGATTATCCCGTCGTTATTTTCAATCAATCACCAGTGACATCTCGAAGTTTGCATAACACTGAAGCAAGGATTTCTGTGATGCAGTACCATCTATGCCATTTTCAACCGGATTGTCAGTAGAATTAGATTGTTTCAGAAACTTTTGAAGAAACACAATAAAAAGAGACTCCCCTATAATTCGTGTAATGATGATTGTATAAAGGCATCCCTACCTTCCGCATTCTAGGGTGACTTCTATATGATCTGGCCATACGAAAACCTCGCCATGAATGATGAATCATGGGAAAATCGTCTTGACGATGTCCTGTACGACTGCTCGAAACGATCTGACTTTGCTGAAAACCCCTATTTTACTAATGATCCCAGATTCAAGAGGCACAACCCTATCTGATGCTTGAGCTTGGAAACGACCTGGACGAATCAAAACAATCACGAACTTAGAAATTGAAATCTGTACTAGAAATTAACATTGATGAGGAAGTTATTCCACGAACCTGCACTTTCTCCATCCGTGCAGCGATGTCCATCTCACTACCAAAAGTGCTCATAAACTCTTCTCTTAACGTCCTCGATCCCACCACTTCAAACTCCTGGCTCAAGAAAGCGATCTTCATATTCGCCCGGGCTTTCACCACATTCCCCGAATCCGCTTCTTCCTTCCCTGCAATGATGTTCAATTGCGTGGTCTTCCCGGCGCCATTGATTCCCACCAGTCCCACTCGCTCTCCCTTCTTCACCTCCCATGACACATCCTTCAACACCGTCACATCTTTGTACGTCTTACTCACATTCTCCAGCTTCACGCCCGACAGCACTGTCGACGCCCCTGACTTACTCTCCCCCTTCCGCTTAGTACTCTCCTTAGACTTGCTGCTCTCCTTAGGCCTGCTTTCCTGGGGCTCCTGACCACCGCCGCCTTCGGAGATGTTATCTTGAGTGAAATCCTTCTCGAAAGACTCTTCCAGCATGAAGAGAGGGACGCCTTCCTCCACTGCGGTTCTTCCGGCGGGAACACGCGAGCTGGAACGCCTATAAACCACATCCCGTTGGAACCTCCTGGAGCTCGGAATACGCACCGACTGGGAGCTCGTGCTCGTCACCTCGTCGAACAAGCTGCTCCGGGACAAGGTGCGCACGAGTCCTGCCGACTCCGCCACAAACGTGGACGCCATGGTGACACCGACACCAAGATCCTCCCTCAAATTTCACAGACCCACTCACGTTCAAGTTCAAATCCAAACGCGCATTCACCTCATCAACCCCACGCTCTCACTGACACAAAATCACGCTACCAAATCGCAATCCACGCAGGTCGATATCCCGAGAATGATAATATATCGATCAATTCCTTCACTGGTGATGAATTCCTTCAGTGGTGATCGAGAATTTGTTTCTGGAGATGATGGCGGTGACCGCCTGGCTTTCTCGTGAGCGCCCCCAGCTACGTCCACAACTGGAGAGAGCAGCTGCAGCCACACTGACCGGCGTGATCTGGGCCAAGGAAGAAAGTGGGGGCAAAATCCTGCTCATTAAGTGTTTCAGTTTTCATCCCGTTGGTGAATTGGGGCGTGTGGTGTTGATTGGAAGCTCGTAATTCTTCTCGACATTCGTAAATTGGGTTTCGATTGTAGTTGTGGTCGGGAACTGACGGACGGAGTGGCGGGTGTTATATTTGGACGTGTACCAGTGGAAGAGCAGGGCAGGGCCCGTCCTATCCAGTTGGTCCGCTTTCTCGGTAACCAATTGTGGCTGGGCAAGGTCCAGCGAAGGACGGAGAGGATGCCGTGCGGGTGCGAATCGGAGTTGCTGGCAAGGGCGCAATACTCTTGCACAGATATCTGCGAACGGGAAGAGTGAATGGGTTCCACGCGCCTGGCGTCCGACGTGGCTGCGGCTGTGGGCATCGATCGAAGATGCGAATCTACCGCGCGACGTCGTCCAGGCGACCTGCTTCCGGTCCGCTCCTGTGGCCAACTCTGGGCTACTCGTTAAGGGAGTCGGTTCATAAAGCGAGCTCTGAGGACTGAAACTGAATTTTGGGCAGGTGAAACTTCTCAAAATATTTTCGAGTAAATTTTCCTTGAATGAAAAGAGGAATTGGCATCTAGCCCAAGTTTGTTTCATATTTTTTGGATCATTTTTGAATTAGTTATGAATTTTCAAACGAGATGTGGTATAGGTCCCTATTTATGTCCCTAGGGCTTCCATGAACTATTCACTTCCAACTTCTGAAGATAAATGGGAAAGTAAAGAGTATGATTGGCTCTTGTCTTAACAATGTTTTTTTCTTTCCATTCATTCAAGGACTACAAAGGTCCATTTAAGAACCACTTCATATCCATTCACAACCACCTATATGGACAATTCTTAATGCCCACTCATATTTTGAGCTTCCTACCTTACTCCGTATTTAGAGCATGGTTCTTCAAAAGGCTAGTTTGAAGGTCCTACAAGTTTAGGGCAAGAAATGAGATCCCATGCCCCTCTCTAAGTTATTGTAGAAGTCCATGAAGCACCCATTTAAGAGCATCCCCACCCGTCTTGCAAAATGGATGACTTCTTAAAAGGGAGGGCTTACAAGCTGGAAGGGCTTGCATATTGGGGCTATTTTGCAAGCCACCCACCGGCTTGCAAAACAACAAAGGACAAGAAGTGGTCCCCCCTCCCAAAACCTCTCATCCAACCATAAAAACTTTTATTGTCAAAACTAAAAACGACCACTACAAAAATAAATTGACCATGCAAAACCTCATTGGTTGGTCTCCTGGCTTGCAATCAATGAATCTCATTGCTCCCCCAAGTCTGCAAAATGGAAGGCTTGGCATTTTGTGAGCCACATGTTTGCAAGATGGGTGGACATGTTCTAAAAGCAAAAAACTAATTTGGGGAAGTTAGGGCCTTCTTACATGCTCGTCCAATGGGCAAGTTTACAACTGATTCAAGCAAGAAGATAAAAGTAGCTCCACAAATTGTCTTGTGAGGACGAGCAAGCAAAAAAGGAGGAATTGAAGTTTCACCAATACTGGTCGACAGCCTCATTAGTGGAGACTAGTGAATTTAATAAGTGTAAATTCTTTATTGTTTCCTTCCCCACCCACCAAATCCATATGAAAGTGCAATGCCTATTTTCCCCTAGAGCACCTATTGTGCAATTCCCCCTATGACCAATACATGTAAGAAAGTCTCTAGGCTTCTTGAAATATTTTTCAGTAAATTTTTCTTGAAAGACAAATGGAATTAGCATCTAACCCAACGATTTCAAGTGATATTTTTTGGTTTTTTGTGGACTTAGTTATGAATTTTTGAAATTGAAACATAGTGGTCAATGAAAGTGTCCACCTCTTGAAATGTACACTATTTGTACATTGTTGAAGCAATGGAAAAGAAAAATGTACAAAAAGTGTACATTTGAGGAGATGAATGCTTTTAGAGCCTCAGCACTTTATAAACCTTCTACCTTAATAGGCACACCTACTCAAATTTGATGATTGCCGCATTATGTTGACTCTCTTTTGAAAGCCTATTAAAAGGGAGAAAATATTGTTATGATTGCATGTTGACTTTTAATATAAAATTGGTCCTCTTGCCTTTGGTTGTCTACTTTTTATAGAACAAGGTGTAGTATTGTCTAATGGATCCTTTAAATTTTGGCATTTCAAATTGACAAAAAGTAATTTTCCAAACTAATTGGCATTTGAGACATGCAAGAGAACCCCTACAATACACTACTTTATCTTCTTAATGAGGTACAAAATTAGCGTCACTAGATTTATTAGAGACCCGTGGTATAATTCTTTTGATTTCCAAATTATTTTCGTGAAGTTAAGAAATATAGACATGATTCTTAACAAATGTAGGGTTATTGATTGAAGACTAAGGAGAAAAGTAAAGAATGAGTAATAGACAATGGATGTGCAAAAAATTGGGATGATTTACCATTGGTATTGTAAAAAACATATAGTTTTCCAACAAATAGTTTACAATATTGTAGACACCAACATATGAAAAATGTGTAAGTTTTCCTTGAAATACTAACAGAATCATAAGAGACTCTTTTCAAAGACCTTTGGATTCAACAGACATTACTTTCATGATTCATACAAAGCAATCACTACTAGAAAATGGTGTCCAAGCCTTTCACTTATTGGTGATAAAAGAGAGATGATTTTGGTGACAGAAAAGAGGAGAAGACAAGCTCTTTATACAAATGGGGTGATAAAGGGTCAAACAAACCATATGGAATATTTGAATCACTCAATCTTAATTTATATATTCCATATGGTTTGTTCTACCACCCCATTTGTATAAAGAGTTTGTCTTCTCTTCTCTTCTATCACTAAAGTCACCTCTTTTCTAACATTGATCTTTAAGTTATGAAAAATTGATCTTCTTTCTTCTTAATAAATTATAAAGTTTAATTTTTTCTAATTAAATTATAAAGTCTAATTTATAGTTCTATCTATATGTCATTCTTTGCTTATGTGGTGATTTATATTGGGTCAGTTTTTGGCTTGCTAGGTGGTGGTCATTCATTAAATGAATTAAAATTATTATTTTTTTGACTTGACCATCATAACAAAATGGACAACAATTTGTTGTTAGATACAATTCAAGACAACGCAACCGAGGATATAAATGACATCAACACTTTTTTTATTAATTTTTTGTTATGGTGGTCACTATTTTTCTACTAGTGAATCAATACTGAAAAATACACCTCTGTAAGAATACATGTTTCATATTCCACTCTGTGAGAATACATTCTTCATATGAGAAGTATTCAACATGGGCATGTACAAGTTCAATCGAAATTGACATAAGTTCATTTATATTTCTTTTGTATCCAATCAACACATATATAAGAATAGTTGAAGCCAGAATCCGCAACAAATAGTTGACCATATACATAAAAATGTTGAAAACATTACTATACATAGTTTTCTATTTCTTTACACTGATCTTGTTTTGAAAAAGTAATTATCCACTATATTATAAACCTACTAGAGAAGACATTTATCGATATATACATACATCATAGCACACTATCTCCACTCAATCAATTTCACTTTAATTATCAGCTACTTATTGAAAATCTAGCTTAGTTGACAAAACAAATAGAATACCATTGCAGTGTAAACAACATTGAATTGAAGTAAGCCTCTTGTGTATGCAACTCTTGTATTACATGGAGGGGCATTGGCATTAACCCCTAAAGGACCAAGGCCATTTTCTATCAAAACCCAATCAAAATTGCCCCTACTACTGTGTTTTATCAAAATTTATAAAACAAATTATTTTTGAAAAATCTAACTGTTGGATCTTATACTATAATTGTAGAAGGAGAAGTGATAATATTTTCATGACATTTTACCATATGGATTGAAAGATATAAGCATTTCAAGTCAAAGTTTCTTTTTTTTACTATGCCTAACAATTTTAGCTACCTTTGACCATTGATTGTGGAAATTTTTTTCATTGCGGGTGCTGAATTAAAAAAATTTGCATACTCTAAATCATGTTAGGAATGTCTCCAAAAAAATTCAGGGAAAAAGAAGGCATGGAAGACATACAAAAAAAATCTTGCAATGCAACTATGTCCAAAAGTTTACAATGCCTCACATAATTTTTTGAGTAAGATTTCCACCCTATACTTTTGAAACTCAAAAATCCTAATGGTGGATTGAAAGATTTAGTATGCCTTTACAATCTCTAAAAAACAGTTTGCAAAAAAACAAAAAAAACTACATTATCTAGCACCATGTCAATTAAAAAGGAAATATGGCTTTGTGCTTGGCATGAAAAAAAGGTCAGTGTCTAATCCCAACGTGTTCCCACTATGTTCTAATCATTGGGAACTCTAACTCCTTGAAGTCCAAGTACCAATCTCCAACTGGCATTTTAAACAATGCAAACACATTTTAAATTTATTTATTTTGAAACAATTGAAATGCTCAAAGACAATTCATTTAATCCCTAAAGGACCAAACGGCGTTTTTTGGCAACATAGCAATTTTGGGCAGCTCACTACGAATGGAGTTTTTATTTTTATTTTTTCAAATTTTCACACAACATGTGCCTAAGGAGTAGCATTAAGGCCCAACAATTTTCATAACTTTTGACTACATGGTCTCAAAGTTATTCTATGATATGTCATTTTCTGCGTTTGGCGGGTAGCCCGGGCAGAAAAAAAACTTCTTTAAAAATCACTTTTTTAAGAATTTGTTTTTTTGAAATTGGTTATCTAGATTTATATGTATTTAGAAAACTTTAAATCATTTCATTACAATTAATGAGATGAAAGTTACGAGGAGTTTTTAGTTTGGGGTAGTTTGTGGGCATGTATAGATTTTTCTACTCTCAAATATACTTTGAAGTCCTTTATCTTGTTCAATTTTAAATATTTTTGAAAGAAAAAAAATTAGGTGTAGATTTTTTATTACAACATTAAAACCATTGAGATTGGCATTTTTCAATTCCATAAATGAATTATTAACAATTTAGTGTTTTGAATCATTCTCTACTTCTTTCTACTTACTATTTTTTTCCTATATGTTGTACAACTCCAAATAATCTGAAATTTTTCAAGCATGTAGCCAACTTGCCTTGAAGAATGAATCCAAAGAGTAACCACCATTTTGGACATTTTTTTCAAAAAAATGTGACCTTGTGAAGTGCATCTGCCCAATTTTTTGCAGGGACAAAAGACATGTTTTTATCACTTCAAATGCTAATATCATGCAAACTACTTGGCGGAAATTTTTGAAATTTTTACTACTTCTTTACAAACCACTGTGCTACAAGATCCTATGATTACATGTGTCCAAAAATAATTTTTTTCTAAAATTTGGTACTTATACTAGAAATGGCAATTTTAGAACGATTTTGATGAAAATATAGTCAAAAAACTTTAGGGGTTAAAGTAAAGGAAACTTCAAATGAGTCCAAGATTGAATTTATTAAGAACTACCTAGTTTTTTGTAAAGGAGCTCCTTATAGCCACATAGGGTGGTAGGATGTAGAACAATCCATGTGGAATATGTTATTTAGAATTAGTAGGAGTTTGAATGTTCATAGTGAAGTCATGTAAACATATTCCACATGGGTTGTTCTACCTCCTACCACTTCATGTGGATATAAATAACTTCACTTCCCATTTGAAATCTCAAAAATAACAAGTTGATGAAGCTATGAGAAATAGCTTCAATGGGTTTGAAGTGAAATTTTTAAAATTTAAAATTCCAACTTCCAAGCAAAAAAGCCTTCTTCAGATTGTAAACTTGGTGCCTCCTCTTGGCGTGTCAGCCATGGGGCACAAAAGAAGTAGGCCGTCCTGGTCTTCAAAGTTGCACTGCAAGTCCACACTCGTTGTTCCAATCTATAGAGTCCGCCATGGGGATGCTCTGAGCTCCCCTCCTCCGTCCACTGCCCCTCATTCACGCAACTCTCTGTCCTGTTGAAGATGCCTTCCCCAAGTTTTCCCAAAGTTAGCTCTACCCACATTGCCCCATATGTAAATTGACTTCCATGTGGTATAATGCTACATTTAACTACTTCTGGACTTTTGAAAGTCCAGAATTCATAATGGTCATTGAGAGATGCATCAAAGGATCTATCCAAAACATTAGGGGATCTAAATTTTCATCGGGAAATTAGTTCAAAACATCAAGAGATCTATACCAACATCAAAAGATCTCCCAATCTATACAAACATCGGGAGATCTCCCAATGTTTTGAATTCAGTGAATAGTCCAAAATTCAATGAATAGTCCAGAAGTAGTTAAATGTGGCATTATAACTTTTGAATGACAAATAGAAATGTTTTTTTTTCTCCCCAGCATAGCCCTTGCAAAACTTTCTTTCCTACATTTTTTTTCATTAATTGGGATACAAATCCCTTTAGTAGGAGCCTACCTAATTTTCATTTTGTTTCCTAAAGAGACAATGGTCCTTTAGGGGTTTGAGAACAACTTCTATAAAAATCATAGCAAACTAAAAGAACCAAGAAGTTAGGTGAAGACCAAATTAAATAAAATGAGATGTAGAAAGTATTAGATCATTGCATATTGATTAAAAAAATTCAAAATATATGTAAAGAATTGAAACACTTATGCATGATTTTTTAAAATGCATACAAGAAGTTTGCTCCAATTAAAATTAAAATTCATTCATAGTGTTTTTATCCCCTAAAGATTTTATACTATATTTTCACCAAAAACGCTCCAAAATTGCCATTTTCAGTACAAGTACCAAATTTGAGGGAAAACACACACTTTTAGACACAAGTAACTATAGAAACTTGTGGTGCACTAGTTAGAGAAGATGTGGAAAAATTTCAGAAATTTCCACTATGTAAATTGCAAGATATTAGCTTTTGAAGTAACAAAAGTCCTTTTTTTAGCCCTATGAAAAATTTGATAGCTGCACTTGACAAGGTCATATTTGTATGAAAAAATTTCCATTATTGTGATGATTCTTTGGATTCAACTTTCATAGCAAGTTGGCTACATGCTTGAAAAAATTCATACCATTTGGAATTGTACAACATATAGGAAAAAAATAGTACGTAGAAAGAAGTAGAGAATGATTCAAAATTCAAAATTAATAAGATTTTAGTTATGGACTTAAATAATGCTAATCTTAGTGGTTGTAATGTTGTAACAAACAATCTACATCCTATGTATTTTATTTTTTTCAATATTTGCAAAAAACTAGGGTCCCAATGTGGAGTACAATTTGTAATAGTCATTGTTTCTATTTTTTTTGTGACAATATGTTGAAAATTTAGTGAATCAAAGGACTTCAAAGTTTATTTTAGAGTAGATATTCCAATAACTACAAAACTCCTCATAACCATTAGATGAAATTTGAGGCCTCTAGAAGACTACGAGTTCCCAGGCTCTGAAAACAGTCTCGACTATATGGGAACGCTGCCAGCTCTACAGTCCGACGTGGTCAAGACCGTACTACATCATTTTTTTTTAAATTCAAATTTTTTTTGAATTTTAAAATTAAAAAAATTATAAATTTTTGACAACTAGCCGTGTTCTTTTACTGCTATAGAAATAGAATTGAGAATGGGCTTGAAACAATCTTCTAGGTTGCTCATAGTTCAAAGAAAATTACATATCATACAATAACTTTTTGACCATGTAGTCAAAAGTTATGAAATTTTTTGGTCCTTAAAGCTACTCCTTTGGCACATGTATGAAAACTTCAAAGAGAAAAAAATAAAAATTCCATTTATAGTGAATTGCCCCAAATCACCTTATGTTGCCAAAAAAACGCAATTTGGTCCTTTAAAGGTCATTTACAACCAAAAAATCTTAAATTTATTTCAAAGCCCTCAAATTTGGGTAGCTTGGCTTGTGCAACATGTATTAAAAAAAACTCATTTAATTAGTATTTTATGTTGTTATTGTCCTCGAAGATTATTCATTTCATGTGGATAATTGCATTTTTGAGTTCCTTGTTGAAAGGCCTATAAGAATTTTCTACAATAAATCAAATTACATCACTTTTGATTGGACTAAAATGCATTATAAGATATTATAATTGGAAGTATAATTAAAATACTGGAGTTGCATACCAAGGATAAGCAATATGATAAAACTGACACAAAACCAAAAATATTATAATTATATCCAACACCAAACTATGTATTTATCACAAACCAACTTCCATTCCAAAACTTCAATTTATTCAATAAAACATGTAAAGTAAAGCAACCCATTGTGGTCAGAATGAGGAGTTTGACATCATCTTGTTGTTGAAATTTTTCAATTTTTTCCCACATTAGTACAAGTGAGAGAAATAACAATTGAAATTATTATTTTTTTTGACAAAGTATTAATTTTCTAGGAATTCTTCAAGTGTTTAGTCCAAAAGAGTCTATAGACTACCTTAAAACCAACAAAATCTAAATGCATAATGCTCATCTTATTACCTAATGCAATCAAAATATTTTCTATCATGAAAGGCCTAGAAAGTTAATTTTTACAATGAATTTCACACTGAAAAATTAGAAGTTCCTATTGAGGTCACTATTCACTTCAATATTGTCATTAAGACATGCATTGTGGTCCACATCTCACATACTGAAAAAACCCACAATAGATCATTTCCTAGGTGATGACAATGGGCTACTTTACCTTGAATAGTAAGGATCATTTTACACTATAGTTATGCAAGTATAAAGTTTTGGTCAAGATATGGTTATTTGGGACAATTGATGGGAATTATGGGATGTTGAACAAGATGGAAAGACAATAAAATAATACCTTAAGAAGTATTGACCAATTGTTAGTAGTGTAAACACCAACCGGAGAAGTCTTACCAGCCAACAATCCCCATGGACATATTTTGTACATTTTGAAGTTGCAATGAACTTTTAGAAGCTATAATTTTTGCATCTGGTGCTTAAATTCAATAAAACGTATTGGAAAAAATGCGTTTATTTATCTAATTTGTGTGGTAATATATTCACATCAATCTAGTATGTATTGAATTTATGGGAATTGTTTAAATACATAGGGTTCAATTTAGTTCACCAATCTTAGTTTTGACTTGCATAAGAAGTTATGCAAAGGGAGGCATCAATCTTTCTCTTGTTCAATCATAATAGTATAGTAATCCATGTATGGACAATCATATGTGGATTTGCAATAAGTGCACGATAAAAAATGAATCAAGAGTTTTATCCTTGTACACTAATAACATACTGTAGATTATGCATAGTAGCAACTCTACTACAATCATGAGAGTTGAGCATGGCAAAGAAAAAATAACACTTGAAGGGGAGTTTAGTCAATTAGATTTGACACTAGAAATCATTTTTTAGTAAAAGTTGAAGTTTTTCAGAACCCAAGTTTCTTGTCTAGGAGTTGAAGATTTTCAAGAAACTTAACCTCTGGAGAATTTCCTTTACAACTTTCCTTATTACAGGTGTTACCACATAGGCAACCATGTCATTTTTTCATTCATACTTGAGGTTCTGCACTGAACAAATCTTGGTCGTAGTGTAAACCCAATCCAATGAAGAACAAAATTTGCTCCAATCATATTGCTCCATTTCCCTAAATTTTTTGACCAGTGCACTTCTCCAGCATGATCTAAGGTGACTCTGACTCTCAAAGCAATGAAGCTCAATGGAGCAAAATACATGTACCAGGCAATATTCATTTCACTGCCCTAAACCTCTGGAATAGTACCACTCCGGCACTCCCTGACCATTCTAGATGGTCCAATGAGGAAGAAAACTCAGCAATCAATCCCGAGTTTTCAAAAAATGAATTTCTACCCAAATTACCCCACATCGAACCAGAACGCAGATTGAATTTAGAATGCGCATCATGCACCACTGGAGCTTAGTCGAAGCAATTCAGTCCGCATGTACAATAAAACGGACACAAAACAAGGGACAACTACAATTGTAGCCAACACCAAACAATGTACAAGTTTCACAAACCAACTTCGGTTTCCGAAGCTTCAATTCATTCAATAGAACCTGTAGACAATAAGTCTCAAAGATACCAAACTCAATGGAGCGAAAAAAAAGTACCACGCAATGTCCAATTCACTGCCCTAAACCTCTGCCGGAATAGTACCACTCCGGCACTCCCCTGACCATTCAACATGGTCCAAAGGAGGAAGAAAACTCAGCATTCGATCCCGAGTTTCCAAAAAATGAAGCTCTACCCAAATGTGCCCTGCTGCTGCAAGGAACACGAATGACTAAATCGATCACTCAACGCTGGAGCTTCAGTCGAACATCGGGGCCCCCGAGACAGGACCCGGAGCGGAAGCCGGAGTTTCGGAAGAGCTGGGACCGGAGCTCGGAGCGTAAGCAGGGGAGCCAACAGGGGAGCTCTCAGGAGAGTAAGCTGGAGCATAACTTGGACCATCGCCAGCGAAAGGAGCAGGAACAGGCCGCGCTGCATCCGCATGCGCAGCGAATACAAGCAACACCACCATAGCCGCCGCCATCACGCCGGCCATTCTGTGCGAGTGCGCCTTAACCATCTTTCTCAGCTTGTCCTGAATCCAAAATCAGGGGCAAGATCACTTCTGCTGAATCAAATGCAGTCGATAGATCACTTGTACTGAGATCGACTTGCTACTGATGTCCCCACGTCGAATCTTGACGAGCGTGCTGCGAAAGCTGAGAGCTCGATCTGGAAACCAAATTGGAATTGGAGTTGGATACTTGTGCTCTGAGAACTTGGGTATCGATCGATGTGTGTGTGCCTGGAGTAAAGTTGCCGTTGTTCAACGATGACTGTGACGAGAAGTGTGGGAAACTGGTGGATTATATAGCATCCCAGAGCTGGACGTACGAGCGATCTTCGGGAACTTCAGCTTGAACCGCGTGCGTTGGACCCAAGTAAAACTGCTGGCCACGGTTGTTCAACACGGCGTGACCACCGGCCAAGAGCCGCAGGACTCGTAATCGAACGCGTCCTACCATGAAAATTCGGTGTTTCCACCTCACTTGAAGGTAACGAATTCCGCCTTGGGGAGCCCGCCTGCCACGGCAGTTTGCTCCGAACACAGGGGTGACAGGTGTTGTCAGCTACGACGTTGATAGAAAAGTTGTTGCATAATTGAAACCAGACAGTACTGTAGTTCGATTTGTGGAAAAAAATACTTAAAGAAAAAAAAGGTAAGGTAAGTCGTTGCGCCGGTAGTGTAGTTGAAGGAGCGAAGTTGATGGAGCTTCATCAGTTATCAGCTTTCGTGGGCGTCATTCTCGGGAGCAGCCTCTTGTGTCTATTTACAGAAAGGTCTTCGGAGTGGCGGAATGTGCCGCTCAGACTTGCAACTGCGTGCGCTAGTTGTCAATGAGAAGCCGAGATATTTGCTCACACTTGTTTCACAAATGCGCAGCCTTGGGTCTTGATGACTCTTCACTGCAGTTGGCGGAGGTGAGATATTTGTGCACAATCCTGCTTCTTTTGAATTTTGGAGCAATTGGAAGAAAATTCATTGCAAGGAAGAGAGACTCCAGACTGGGAGTTCTTCAACAAAAGCTCACTCTGGACTCTTCACTTGACGGAGCACAGATATTTGCACGAATGCACTCTGGAGTTCTCACACTTGGCAGAGCTGTGATCTTCTTTTCACTTTGAAGTCTATGGTAATATACTACAATCTACATGATCAAAGTTTCTTTTTCCATACATTGTCATACTAGTCTTATGGAGGATTCTATGATTGATTATGCAAAAAACATAAAAAAATTCATTGCAGCTCTTTGCACTAGAAATGGCAATTTTTGAATTTTTTTTTTTATTAAACATAGTCATGAACTATGAAACATACTTGCTTTCTAATGTAAACCAACTTTTGACTAGGTCTTCACTTAGCAAAAACACACAATTGCATATTTGAGGTTTGGTAACTACACCTAATTATTAAATTGCCTAATTTTTTGTTGAAATATGTTGGAAATCAATAATATAATCTAGATTCATTTCTTTTGCATTTTTGGACACCGTACTTAAAAACTAAAAGGTAGTGTTGAAAGTGAATGTGCACAAAAGTGACATTAGATTCACATGAATAGAGGCTTAAGCAAGAATCTCTAAGAGTATATTAGAGAGGGGTGACAATTTGATGTGGTTACCTTTGAAGTGTCAATTATCATCCTCCCATTTTGCTTTGTAGGGCCGGGGGGCTTTTGATGTTAGTGACAAATTAATCCCATTACTACGCCTTGTGCTAGTGACACAATTGATTCATACTAATTCCGGAATTACATAAATTTATAAGGTACTCTAATACAGAAGTTCATAGTATGAGGTCTCTACTATTTTATACTACTGTAGCAAGAGATCACCTTCCGTGAAAAGTAACTAAATATTTCAATGCCAAATGATTTTGAGAATTAACAAGTCACCTTGCCAAATCCAAAAAAAATGAATTGCCAAAAGCTGAAAAATGAAAGTTGAAATCCTAGAAAGAGATCAATACCACTAAACAATGTGTGGAGAGGTTGTTTTTATAGTGGAATCCATTGTCCGTCATGAATCCTCAAAGGGTATGGGACAATTTGAAGATGAGAGCTTGAGTGCTCATTGTGAAAATGTAGGAATTGTGTTCAATGTAGAACTTTAGACCTCATTTGGGTATAGTAGAATGATTTTTTTTTACAAGAATTTGAACTAATAAAATTTGATTAATTAATTTAAATTTCATCTACTACCCGTTTGTAATTTTGAGCCTCCAAAAAAAAGTTATGAACAAAATTCAGAGAGGATGTTTGAAAATGTCAAAGAAAATGTCCTTTTCTACCCCTCTTTGAATTTTGTCCTTAAATTTTGATTGAAGGCTTTAAATCTCAAACAAAGTTTTGGAAATGAAATTTGAGTTGATTTCCAAACTTTTTTTAATTCAATTTTTTTTAAATGTTAATCTTTGAAAAAAGTTATACTTTAAAGTGTTGAAGTTCATTTTGGACTTTAATTAATAATTCAACAAAATTGAAATAGCCTCTGGGTACATTATCTCAAATAGTATGATTACAATTCTACTTCTATAAGTTTTATCCTATTTTCATTAGCCTTCATCCAATTTCCATCTAAAATTCATCCAAATGTTCTTACTAATTAAACCACATTCATCCAAATTTCATCCAAAATAGTGTGGGAGGCTACACATTTCAAACTCTTACATCGGTTGAATTAATTTGTATAATAATGTACCTTCAATAGGTATTCTAGAAATTTTTTAATTACAAACAAAGAACAGTATAGTTGTAAAGTAATTCAATTAATAGTAAATGAATTTGAATCCTTACAAAGAAGACTCAAGAATGCAACTATATGACACTTTAAAAAGTAAAATAAATTATATAAATATTCCAAAAATCAAAAAATATTTTTTTAATTTATAATTTTATTTATTTGTAGATAGAAAATAACCTCTAATTGATATTTAGACTCAAATTATGCTTGGTAGCTTGATTGAATGAATGGATTTAAAGAATTTTAGCATTTACAAGTGAGATGGCTTTCTTACTGATAGGCGCAAAGATTGCTATTATATAAACTTAGGAGTGTGAGTCCATAAGCCTAGAAATTTATACACCTATGTTATAGGTGTTTATATTATAGAACCTTCCCATGATTATAATGTAACAGTATTACACATCACAAAAAATTCAGCCTTTAAAGGGATTGTTAAGGGGAGGTTTTCTAAGTTGTAAACCAATTCAATGTTGGCCAGATTAGATGGGTAGTAACTTGCTAATTTGCAATTATTGAGACTACCAACAAGGAGAGACTTTGGAAGAGACTTGAGAGAAATTAGGTTTTTATTACTAGTACCAAGAAAATTTTGTAAGTGAGCTTCATTTGGGCCTTCATTGAACCTATAGTGTAAAGAAAATTTTGAAAGCCTCCTACAGTGTTTCAAGAACATTGCAACAATGCAAAAAAAATTTACGAGTCTCTTGTAAGTCTTCCGTAGTGTTCCAAGAACATTGCGACAAACTTCTTGTAAATGCCGGGTGAGCTAAACATCCTGAGTGTGTAGGCTAGGGCCCCCCGTACTAAGAACATATTCCTATATTATAGATGTTTATATTATAATCAAGTACCTTCAATGGTTGTAGGATATACTTATACATATGCTCAAAGACAAACTACAATTCTAAAATTTATACTCACACACTAGAATTGTTGGTATTACCCACATTTCATAGCATCAACAATTTAGTGATGTTAAAAGGCCAAAAATATGATACAAAAATATTTGATATAATTCACTAGATGATCTTGAAGAGATCACTTCCTTGTAATTTAGCAAATTTTAATGTTCAATAAAATATTTAAAAGAGGAATTTTGGAATAAACATATTCATAGAATATTCAAATATGTTATAAGAATATTTTACAAATATTTTCAAAATGAATTTACAAGCACCTATTTTTTCTTAAAATTTATAATTTTCATAATTTTTCAATGAATTAATAGCATCCTACGATTTTAATTGACAAATTCCCTTTGTTCCAAAATGATCTTTTTTTTGGTCAAAATATTTGGGATTAAGGTTGAAAATAATATTTAAAAACCCCTTTTGAGTTGTAAATATAGTGCATTATAACTTTATTTGTTCTAAACCCTTTTCAAAGCGTGGTTTCAAAGTATTTAAAAATTGGATTTTTGGACCATTTCTAAGGAGCACTTGTAACCATTCAATTGCTCATTGTAGATCCAAAAGGTAAAAGCTAGCCTTCAAAGTGAAAGTATATTATAGACCCATGAGGTGGAAGCTACGGCAAGTGAGTTGCATACTATTGATTTGACTTTCTAATTCATTCCCTCCTATTAGAGCAACAAATCCACTTAGTCTACACACTAAGGTTGTTCATTGGAAAGTTGCAACATGAAAAAATCAATTGACATGGAAATAAAATGCTTTCTATTTTCATAGATTTGACCACTATACGTACTACATAATTGCTATAGTGGATGGGAAACTACCTATCAATCACCCCTTCTTCCCACAACAAGAAAATCATTTTGGGACAAAAAATTAAGGCCAATAAGAAGATCATTTTGGAATGGAGGGAGTAGTTTTTAAGTGAACCAAATGAATGCCTTGGATGTGTGTAACTTTTGTTTAGATTTATCCTACACCATAGGTTCTAACATGAACTTGGAATCACCTTGCCATACTTGTTGAAGACTTGTTTACATTTGATAGAAGAGCAAACTGCATAACCAAACTTCTTTAATTATTGGAAAAGGTATAAAATTCTTTTTGAACTTGAAACTTGCTCTTAAAAGACCAAAACAGTTTGGAAAAATACGTATTACACAAAAGTTTTAAAGTTGACATCAAAAGAGATTGAATTGTATTAATTCATATAGTCAAATTTCAAAAATCATTGTAAATCTATCACGATCCTAGTAACATCTTATCGTTCCAAACAACCTCTAGATGCTCACTAAGGCACTTTGGCCACCCTAAGGAGATAGGGGTGTGACAAGATCTTTATCAAATCAATTTTGAAGGACTCAAATAACTATAAATATTACCTAATATGTATATAAAATTCTTTTGGTTTAAGCTTTTTAAAAAAAAAATTGGATAAGTTTTCATGTCACATTGATTAACTTCTAATGGATGGAGAGTGCCCAAACTTCTAAAAGCTTGAATTGTTGGAAATTGACGTCCTTGGGCTATAACATGGTTTCAAATTTCAAGACATTTTAAAAAAAAATTCTAATTGTAAGGTCTCAATATTGGGCTACCCATTGTATCTTTTTTAGAAACCATAACCTATCCATTAGTGTCACCACATCAATCTACAAAATTTTGTAACCAAGTTTTAACCCATTTTAATAAATTGTTTGTGAAAGAGACAATTAGAATTCAAGAAGGTGATGATGAAGTAAAAAATAATGGATGTTTTTGAAAATTTAATTTAAGATGGGGACTTTCATCCCTTTTTGTGAGAATAAAAAAAATTTAATTGGATGTCAAAATCAAAAACTATGTTGCTTAAAAAATTCTTAGCAATTTTGGCATCATTTGCTAAATTCTTCATCCAACTCTAAAAATTGGCATATATAAACAATATGATATAATTATAAAAACAAAAACTACTTTCAATAAAAACATCTCATTCCAATAAGAATCAATACTCTACTAAATGAGCTAGGTGGTAAGTTTGAAGAATAGTATATTTTTTCTAACCATAAACACTATTATCTTCAAATCCATATTCTTGAAGTTTTTGAAAATTTTTCTATAGATTTCAATTATTTGTTTCTAAATTTTCACTATTTGTATTTGATATTAAAAAATTCCTTTAGTTAGTGCTTAAGAATCATCAAAAAATGGCTAGTATATTGTCCATTTATTGGACTTTCTCATTTTGCAAGGTAATTTAATTGAAGTGAGGTAAACCTCATATTTGCTTTTGAAATTTTGCTTGCATATACCTCACAAGATGTAGTACTCAATGATGTAGAGGATCAATTTTGTACAAAACAAAAGTTTTACTACAAGAGGACTCAAAGTCTTCTACCTATGTCTTGAAATAATGAAAAACAATTTTTTTCACTTCAATTGTTATAATCTTTCAATCTACGTAGTCAAAATTCTTTATAATTATTTAAGTTATTCATTGCTTAGTGGGTACTTGTACAAATTTGTAAGGACCTACCATGTGTGCTTTGAACAATACAATAAGCCTCGGGGGGTGCTGTGCCTTAAAAAAATAAGGATATATGAGCGACCAACCACTATTTTATAGGGGGCTATTACTTTTTTTTTTTTTTTTTTTCACATGCTACAATTATGTAATTTTCTAATTTGGGTTAATAGAAAAGGGGCTTGCATTACTTACAATTCCAATTTTCTATGAATAAATGATATGGTAAATTAGATTGAAAAATTATTCTACTATAATTTTGGCCCAAAATTGAATGGGGTGGTTTGGTTTAGGGAATGTTCTCGACATATATAATGCAGCATGGACCCAAAAAATGTTGAGAAAATTTCAGGCCAACGACAATTTAAGTTACAACGAAATTTGACAGAAGAAAGCTTTTACTCCAAAAAAAACTTTGGTGTCACCCTTTACTTGATATCTCACAAGATTCAGTCTTATGTGGGAGCTGTATTAGGACACACATCAAACATAGTTTTCGTACACAATGATGGAGTAAGAAAAATAATGCTCATTGTGTTTACAAACACAGTGAATGGGACCAAAGTTAGCATATTATGTATCCATGAACATAATAGAAGTTAAGAAAAACAATGTTCTCATTGTGTTTACAAACACAGTGAATAGGACCAGAATTTGCACATTATGGGTCCATGAACAAAACTAAGGCTAACCTACACTACTGTAACCGGTGCTCAAAATCCCCTGCACCTGTATTGCAACAAACACACTTGCATCAATTTCTCTCTTACACTCCCCGCAATATATCTTCACAACAGCCAAGCCACAGTGATCGTAAGTTTTTAGGTCCCACTTGTGATCTGCAAAATCAAGTGACTCTAGCTCCCTTCTCAGCTTTTCTGCACCCTACTTGTAATTCTCAAGCACATCAGTGGCTAACAGCGTGGATTGTAGCAGGGTCTCCTCGAGCACATCAGTAGGTGACAGTGTCGGCTGTGGCTCAGCCTCGTCGTCTTCAGGAAATTCTGGAACTTCAGTGGGATGCCCTAAACCGGCAGCTCCTGCCTCCTCCAACGTCCGTGCAGCACCGGCGTGCAAGACATCCGTGCCACACGGTTGGACACCTCTCAAACCCGTAAGTTGCCCTGGCTGCTCCGCTGCCAAGTCGCTGCTCCTCGTGTCGGCCTGGTCCCCAACACGACACCGCTTGCAACGTCCGGCGTCGCCCTCCACCGACAGAATTACATAAACGCGTTCTTTAACCGGGTTCATGGCCTCGAACCGCTTTGGTATTCGGCATGCATCATCTAAGTCCCAAAAAAGGAAAGGCCACTCCACGCATTCCCCGTTCTCCAAGCGCATGCGCAAATCCGCATAAGTATCGCTGGAGTTGCAAAAAAACGGACTGAGTAGCTCTGGCCGCCCCACATCATCCTCCACAGAGTACAATCTGATCTTGTAATTGAGCGCCATCATCCACGCCCCTAAACCCTGCGTTCAACAAATCGAATCTGTCATTACACCACGCAGCACATCTGGATCCAGAACGCAAGAGCAACGCACCCTAAACCCTGAAAGGTAAACCACAAATTAACAAGAGCCTGAAGACCACAAGACAACCGCAATACAAAACCCTACGTTGCCCAATTCAGAGACTAGCAATACCTCAAAGCAGTAGGTGCCAAGATGATCGCAGCGACCCCAGGCACCATGTGACGCTGTCACGCAAGAAAAAGACACAGAAAAAACAATTCCCCAAACCCTGAAGTCGTAAAGCCTAAAACCAAAACACAGATCTGCACCAAACCGTGACGGATTTGCAACAAAACGTAACGAGGGCTGCTTGGGGATGCTCCCAACGAACCAATCGTAGCCAAACAACAAAATTGATTGCACAAACCGTAGCCAAACAACAAAATTGATTGCACAAACCGTAGCCAAACAACAAAATTGATTGCACAAACCGTAAACTCTACACGCACAACACAGATCCGCCCCAAACCGTAACGAGGGTTGCTGTGGGACACCCGAAACTGAACGGGTGCACAAACCGTAAACCCCGTATCCAGCAAACTGAGGTCCTTGCACAAACCCTCCACCTCGTCCAAAGCAAATTGATTGCACAAACCCTCCACCTCGTCGACAACAAACTCAGGTCCTTGCACACGCCACGGCCGGATTCTTGCACACGTCGGGAGATTGCACCCAGTCCCGACCAATTGAACAAACCCTAAACCTCTTCCTTGCAAACTCAGACGCAACGGTCGGCTTCAAGTGAACTGACCCCTAAGCCGAGTTGAGCTAGATTGCCCTGACCCCTAAGCCGAAAACCCCATCACTGAGCCAGATTGAACTGACCCCTAAGCGCAGTAAACCATCATTGAGTACCCTAAACGAGATCTGCACAATCTTGTATTCTGTAATATTAAATCATACTCCGTATTAACTTACAGTAGTCAGACCCTAAATTATGTATCCATGTACAATGTATAACACTTAGTTGTAAGAGTAGTTAAGTCACTGTAGGAATCCGAGAGTCTTACATGAACTAAGATGTATATTTCCTATAGTACAATAAGCAATTTCAGACATTTGGCCAAAGAATTTCATATAAAGGGGGCTATTTTAGTACTACTGCATTTTCTAATGGGGCCTATTATTCCATACCCTATAGTACTTTAAAGACATCCAATGCCATATTCTATACCCTATAGTACTCTAAACTCTTTTATAATTTTTAGCCCAAATGAATAAAAAATACCCTATCATTTTTTCGCTCATAGTTTGCTAATCCGCCCGATGACTACACCCCCCGAGCAATAAGCTTAGCACTATAGGAGGAGGTCCTTAAACAATGTAGGCATTTACAATGGATCCTAGAATAGGTCTGTAATGAGTGCATGTGGTTGCTCAAATGGATTCCATTTTTTGAGGTAGGAAAATGTGACTACAAGTGAGTGATTTTAGGGTAGTGAGTAGTGCTTTTGGACTACTATTATGTGTCATGTATGAATCATGAATGCATCATTTACTTGTGAACACAAAATTCAAAAAGATAGTAAGAAATAAGCAGTAAATATTAATTTTAGGGTACATAATTCTCTTGCTTGATTTAGGACATTGCATTCAAACATTATGGACCTTTCTTAAATATACTAAGCACTATTTATCTTTCTAGGGATTGTTCTAGTTTTTTTAGAAGTACATGTTAATTCATTATTGTTGAAGTCTTTGACCATCAATAGTGACCTCTAGACTCTTCACTTGAAAAAATCGAATCTGTTTCATTCTAAATCAAAAAATTACGATTCAAATTGCAATTTGTTTCTTTCCATTTCTCTCTCTACCAAAAACAATTGGAAATCATTGGCTAGCTAGTTTCTTCCACACATTTGTTTTTCTCCTTAGATGTGCCATTCTTGAGCCTTCTATCTTTAATGTGTTTTGGTGAATTTGAAGGGATAGTCACTCAATAAGCTCATATTTAATCATAAGTGAACCCTAGTTTGTACCAAGGATGTTAAAGGAAGGCTAAACTAAGAATAGTACAAAAGAAACACATACTAAATTCAATCACACTCCAATTTGGGTGCTTCAAAGAGTTTTGTCCTATGTTTTTTTCAAACTCAGGCTTTAGTCCTTCATTGCACATATTTTATGATTAACTCTAATGTGCATTAGCTTATCCCCTCAAATTTAAGCACCCTTACTTTAAGATCATCACTAGACTTAATTAAAAGTGGACAAGTAGCCACATGATATTCAGTTCTTACTTATTGGTCTCATTGCTCGGCAAGAAGAACTCCCCAAGGGTATTGATTCATCGATGTAGTAACCTCTTTGTACCACAAATATTAAGGTAGAATTGCCCAATACCACCATCTATCCAATTCTACCACCTACAAGACCCTTCCATTTGCATAAGTGGCCACCCATTACCACAATTTTAGCAACCCTTCATCATGATGGCAAGGCACTTGGAGAACGGACACATCAACCCACGCTATAACAAACATCTACCCATGCTTCAACAAGGGTCTATTCACACTTCAACATTTTAGCTTTGAAAAATTACAGAAAATTCAATTCTTGTTAAAATGTCTTCATTCTTTTTGCAATTGACTTCTTTCAAACTTTTCAATTTGTAAAAAATATAGGAGCTAACAAATAGCTTCTCCAAAGTACCTAAATAGCAAATATATGTGGTAATGGTCTAATCTACCTTATTTGGAAGCAAAAGAATTTTCTTAGTATTAATCTTGCAACTTGAAGTCTGGAAGAAGTCACTTTCAAAATTAATTTTGTTATGGGATACATTAGTAAACTAAACCTGCCTATGACAGGTAAACCACCATAACATGCACCTAGGAAATGATCCATTACAATCTTGCATTGATCTATGACAATTTTTTTTCCAATAAACAAGATTTGAGCTACATTAGGTTGAGTAAGTGGCCACAATCAATGTCTCAGGTGATGGTGATAGAGTTATTAGTGACTGCAATAAATAGTTCTATTTTTTTTAGTGTATATTCATCTCAAGAAGTGACTATTTTATTCCTTCTTATTGTGGCTACATATAGTAGAAAATATTTTAGCCATGTCAAAAAATATTATGACTACTTTAGGTGGTAAGATGACCATTATGGATACACATTTAGTTGGTTTTGATGTAGTCTACAATAGAAATTCTTCAGGGCCCAATTGGATAGTACACTTCAAAAATTCATAAAAAAATTCATACTTTGTCAAAAAAATAAAATTTCAATTGCTCTCTCTATTTCTCACATTTGCCTTTACATGAAAAAACTTAACTCTTTTTAATTAAAAAAATTCAACAATACCAACATGGCAATGCCAATAGTCTTTCAACCTATCATAGGTTGGTTTAATTTATACTAGAATCTCTCTTGCACTTCAACAAGCAATATTGGATATATAAGGATTTGAATTGTATCCACACTTGTATTTGTACATACATACATTATATATATAAATACAATGTATATATTATATTCAATTTTGGAAGAATAACTTTTTTTCTTTTGTCAAACCATGATTTTTCAAAAGCCATTGGCTAGTGTTTTTGAAGGGATAGTAAGCCCTTAAATGATAACTATTTTGCTTGATGAGATGTAAAGTAAGAGCAACCATTAACTTATCAATTCTAACCAAGTAATTTATCGACAACAAATATGATTATGATTGCATGAATGGGCGAAGGAAGGTAAGGTATCAATATACAAAGTTATAGGAAAAGTCATTGATTATGCATATTTAGGATATATTCGCACTTGGTGATCGGGATGATATTAGTGAATCTGGTCTAGAAGTAGGTCTAAATTCGTTTCTATAACCCTCAATAACAACACTCTTTAACACCAAGTACAAATATACCCTTATCTGAATCATCTACTAGTTGTTCATTATTTTCTTTTCAGCATGTGAGAGCTTGATTTACTGGTGATCCTATTGTTATTGATGCTGTACTCAAATGAACTTCAGAAGTGAAAAATTCTCCATTCTCTTTATTCAATTTCGCATGCTTCTCTTCAAATTGCTAAAAGAAAAATAGACATTATTCCTCCATCCAAGATCTAGTTTATTTCTGCTGAATAGCAATCCGTCAAGCGGCGATTATGAGAGCACATATCTATGTACCGCAAGCTCAAGTGATGTATTGTTATGAACACTGAAGCTACCCTTGTGAATTACTGCGACAACATCCAGGAGCTGGGCAGAATCTGTGCAGCCTGGCCAAGGCCAAAATTGGGGTTGAGTAGCAAGAAATCAGCCCTGATAGGAACGTCGCTTTCTCCAGTCACTGTGTCAACTGTAACAGACCTTCATACGTGACATCAACACTCTCTTTGTAGAGTTTGGAATGCATCCAATTAGTAAAGTCCAGAAATCAATACATATGACCAAACGAAAGCGAGTTGAACTGAAACGACCTCCTCCTGTAAGTGATATCGATCGAGTGCAGATACCATTGCAGTGTACGTAAACAGCATTCAAATAAGCATGTACAATAAAACGGACACAAAACAAGGGACAACTACAATTGTAGCCAACACCAAACAATGTACAAGTTTCACAAACCAACTTCGGTTTCCGAAGCTTCAATTCATTCAATAGAGCCTGTAGACAATAAGTCTCAAAGATACCAAACTCAATGGAGCGAAAAAAAAGTACCAGGCAATGTCCAATTCACTGCCCTAAACCTCTGCCGGAATAGTACCACTCCGGCACTCCCCTGACCATTCAGCACGGTCCAAAGGAGGAAGAAAACTCAGCATTCAATCCCGAGTTTCCAAAAAATGAAGCTCTACCCAAATGTGCCCTGCTGCTGCAAGGAACACGAATGACTAAATCGATCACTCAACGCTGGAGCTTCAGTCGAACATCGGGGCCCCCGAGACAGGACCCGGAGCGGAAGCCGGAGTTTCGGAAGAGCTGGGACCGGAGCTCGGAGCGTAAGCAGGGGAGCCAACAGGGGAGCTCTCAGGAGAGTAAGCTGGAGCATAACTTGGACCATCGCCAGCGAAAGGAGCAGGAACAGGGCGCGCTGCATCCGCGTGCGCAGCGAATACAAGCAACAACACCATAGCCGCCGCCATCACGCCTGCCATTCTGTGCGAGTGCGCCTTCACCATCTTTCTCAGCTTGTACTGAATCCAAAATCAGGGGCAAGATCACTTCTGCTGAATCAAATGCAGTCGATAGATCACTTGTACTGAGATCGACTTGCTACTGACGTCCCCACGTCGAATCTTGACGAGCGTGCTGCGGAAGCTGAGAGCTCGATCTGGAAACCAAATTGGAATTGGAGTTGGATACTTGTGCTGAGAACTTGGGTATCGATCGATGTGTGTGTGCCTGGAGTAAAGTTGCCGTTGTTCAATGATGGCTGTGACGAGAAGTGTGGGGAACTGGTGGATTATATAGTAGCCCAGAGCTGGACGTACGAGCGATCTTCGGGAACTTCAGCTTGAACCGCATGCGTTGGACCCAAGTAAAACTGCTGGCCATGGTTGTTCAACACGGCGTGACCGCCGACCAAGATCCGCAGGATTCGTGATTGAACGCAGTCTACGATGCCACGGCACTTGACAGTAGGTAACGAATTCCGCCTGCCGCCGTGGCAGTTTGCTGAAAACAGGGGGACAGGTGTTGTCAGCTAGGATGCTGATAGAAAAGTAGGTGCCACAATCGAAACCAGTGTTCAAATTGTGCAAGAAAAAGGGAAGAAAAAGTTTGTTGCGTAGTTGAAGGAGCGAAGTTGATGGAGCGTCATCAGGCATCAGCTCTCGGGGGCGTCATTCTCGGAGCAGCCTCGTGTCTAGTTACAGAAAGGTCTTTGGATTTATGTAAGTTAATACGGTGCCGCTCAGACTTGCAACTGCGTGCGCTTGTTGTCAATGAGAAGCCGAGATATTTTCTCACAGTTGTTTCACAAATGCAACCTTGGGTCTTAATGACTCTTCACTTCAGTTGGCGGGGGTGAGATATTTGCGCACAATCCTGCTTCTTTTTTTCTCTATTTCTTTTCTTCAATTTTGGTGCAAACTGAATGGAAGAAAAATCACCGCAAGAAAGAGAGGCGCAGACTTGCTTCAACAAAAGCACACTCTTGAGTTCTGACACTTGGCGGAGCTTCGATTTTTTGGCTTAAACGTACCTGCTTCTCGAATGCGGACTTCTCGACTCGACCTTCGCTTTGGCGGAAACACACGAATTTGGATGTTGGAAGTAAGGTAACTCCACAAAATAAAGTCAAATAAAAATTTATAAATTCTAAAAGTGAATAACGAAGTGGATATTTGGCCAAAAAGAAAATATTTTGTGTGGCGGTCTTGTGAACCTGACCCCAACGTACGGTATTTGTATTTCTTGAAAGCTAAATTCTCCTTGTACCTTCACTTGCCACCTAAAGTAACCTCAAGAAGACAAAAAAGAACCTTGGTGAAAGGTAAATAAAAGAACAGAAAAATTGGGAGCTTTTTTGAAGCTTTGGGAGGCATTTGTAGTTGATGGGTTTAAGGGTCATATGAGTAATAAATTAATGGTTTAGATATTACAAAAAGTTGTTGTGTAAAATATTTGTATACAAATTTTCCATCTTATAGGGCCTCCATTGCATTAAATTTGTAAACATTTTTAACTCCTTCTCAAGTTTTGAGTCAAGTATTTTTGTATAGTATTTATTCTTTTTTCTTTTTCTCTTCTACTGCTCAAGGCAAAATGGAACCTTCTTTTTTAGCTCAAGTAGTATTAGTGTGGATGATATTCTCTATTACCATGACTATAAATTTGAATTCTAAATCTCTTGCAAGAAAGGTCGTGGATGTTAATAGTTGCCTTTCCAGGGGACTCTATTTTGTTCCATTGTTATTGTTACTAGCTTCAAGGAAGAAGCCTAGGATTACATAGAATATTTGGGTAGAGCCTAGACAACCAATCGGCATTAGAATTATGTAAAGAGAGTGGTGTAGAAAGAAAGTGAAGACATGCATTACTAAAAGTTCAAACAATTTTATAGAATGAGTTATTCCACATTCCATAACTTGCAAATCCTTGCAATGACACTAGAATGTGAACATTGAACATTGAATGGAAGACAATAAGGATTTTTTGGCCCACTTCTAGAAAAAATAAGATAGTAGTTACTAATAATAGACTTATGATGTTCACTTTTTCAAAGCATATTACTTTTGAAATATGTTGATGAGTTTTGGAAAAATGATTAAAAATGCCTATCAACGTTGTTTAAATACATTCCAAAGAATCCGGTATTCTTCAAATATCATACAAATTCAATTTGATTTTGCTCATTCTTGATGATTTGCAATTCATCTACATTCATCCAAGATAATTAAATGAAAATGGTAAAAGAATTCCATCATTTTTTTTAATCAATGTGTTTTGTTGAAAGGTTATTTCAATTTAAGGTAATCTACTTTTAATCCCTAAATGCCCAAGGCACCCAATTTGGGTGTCGACAATACTTTGAAGTTACATTAAACCAAACTAAGTTGCTATTTTTAATAGTTTCTATTTTCGAAAAAATATTTTTGAAGTCTACTTTTAGTGTCAAAAATCCAATTAAAAAAATGATTCATCATGATTTTTTTATTCAAGATTTTGTACAAGGGTGTCCATTGCAATCTTGACTTTCCGTAGTGTTGAAGTCAAGGCTCTTGGAAATGATCCTCAAATACACTAAAACTTGGAGAAAGAATCACATTAGAAATTCATTTAAAAAAATTTTAAAGTAGATTTTGAGAAGCTGTTAATTGATTGGGGTTATGCATGTTAGGCCCTTTATCTTCATATTTTTTTGGTGATCAACTTTTTAAGTTTGACACATGAAAAGAGGATTGAAAGCCTTCAAATCACTTTTGTAGTTTTAACACCCTCATAATCAAACATTATAATCTTTCAATCCACAAGTAATATGATTGTGTTTTCTTTTCCTATGTAATTTTTAACATGTCTAGTTTCAATTTGTATGGTTACAATCCAAAAAAATTGATACAACTTATCAAAATGCTAGCTTTTTGTTCATTTTAGAGAAGCAAATTCCGAAGAGCTCAATAAAGGTGTTGGGTATTTAAGGATTAAGTACTAAGTCCAAATATGCAATTGTCCTAGTCGGGCTTAAGGTATGTTACTTATTCATTTTTCATTTTTTAGGGCAATTTATTTTAGTAAATGAAAGGAACTTGTAGAACCTTGGGCCACCATTCTTTAATATGAAAAGAATTTGAATTGGCACCATTATTTACAGGTGTTTCATTTTCATATTACACTTTTTGGTTCAAATTTTTTTTTCTTTCATTTTTTTTGTTCTTTTAAAGGAGGAACTCTAGATTGGTTCCCATGAAATTCATAGAAGCCACATCTACTACAGTTGAAAAAGAGTGAATGTATTCTTCTACTTTATTTAACCCGTAAAGGACTAGATCCATTGCAAGATTGTCAATCATGCTTGAGTTCAATTTAGCCTTTTAAATTGTGTTTAACCCTTAAAGGATAATGGGGTGACTTTGAAAATCATCAGTTTTTATGGCTGTGAAGCATTGGCTTAAAAATTTTAAAGTACTCATTGCAAGACAAACTATTATAGAAGACCTCCACCTTTCTTGCAAAATTTCTGAGGATGAATAGTTGCACTTTTCTCCTACATAGAGATCCTTTGCCATCCATCAACAAAACATCCACCTTGACATTTAAGGGTTAATATCAATATTATATTTATTTTACATGATATTATGGATTGTGTATCACTATTTAAAAAAATTCAATTTGGTTTGTGAAAATATTTTATTGATATAATTATTAATAGTAAAAATAAAAAATAAACTAATAAATAGTAAAAAAAACAATCTAATGAATTGAATTTTTTTAAGAAATACAAGTAGTAATGGAAATTGGTGTGAAGATTTATCAATTAATTACTAGGACTTTGCTTTGTTGCACACAACCATTGATGATTAAACTACAAGAAAGAAATATTGATTTTATTATTTGTCTTTGAAAAAATTCCATTAGTGCCAATAAAGAAAAAAACATTGCAAATACACAAACACAAATACACACACAAAAGAAAAAGAAAAAAAGAAAAAGCTTTTTTGGAACATCTCAAGAAGTTGCTGTGATTGCCTACAAAACAAGAAGCTCCATAACTTTTACATCACTAATCCAAATGGAATGAATCAAAATTTCCCATTTACACTAAAATATAATCTACGAAAAAAATATTAAAATTTTTATTTCAATTTTTTTGTGGATTTTTTTTGCTGCCTAGTCTCCCTCATTTTAAGGTTATTGTAGCATAACTTTTGTTCCCAGGCACTAATTGGAACAAAAATTATATTCTCAAAAAACTAATAAGTTTTTCTATTGTATGAGAAAGTTTCAAAAAGTTTCAATAAAAATTGAGATCATAGAAACCTGCCCAAAATCTATTTTGTCCCCCATACAGACAATGGGATCAATGGGATTGTAGGGATCAAAAGCAAAGTTAACAAATGTTGAGTGATCCCCAACTAGGAGGACCACTCAAAATCTCCTTTCAAACATTCTCAACAATTGAACAGGAGCGTGAAAACCAGAAAATTCTTAATTCGAAGCGCAGAATGCCTGAGTTCCTATAATTAGTTTTTTTCAACATTAGGGTGAGGAACATGACCCGCACACACGGTATCTTACGAGACTCCAGAACCAGCTGGTATTCCAGAAGCATAATTGACCTTTATTATCTACAAATTTTAGAAGTTCTTAACCATAGTTGGAAATGATTCTAAACAACCCCAATTTTTAATAGTAATATAATATCCTAAATCCCCTATGAATGTCCAGCAAATAATAACACATATGCATTGCAAATTCAACAGGACATTGAAACTGGGGTATAAATATGAAAAATCTATGAATTGAACATTGAGCTCGAGTAAGTTTAGCAAGACATATTCATATGCCTTCGTGAACTTCGCAAAACTCAGCCTCAATAAATTCACGTGACAAAAAATCATAGCTGTCAGTGAAATTGCTCGGAAATAACTTATCTTCATTACATTTAGGCGTTGCTTAAAGGATCCAAAGTTCCAAACGCAAATAGATCTTCCATGAAGCCTACTAGGTAACTGCAGTGTGACCAGGCTCTATGTGATTGTACAAGAGAGACAAAAAGTTCCAAACACCCTTTAAAAACCTCATCCCATAGAAGGTTAAGGATACGCAACAACTCGGTTGCTTAAATTCCTAAATTCAACATTGACGAATGCTCTCAGAATATTCACTAAGATTTTAAAACTGTAGAATGATCTCAACATGATCATTCAACTAGTAGATCATTCAACAATATAAACATATACCAAAGAGAGTTTGTCCGCTATTCCCCACGTATTCCTGGGGAGGGATTTTGATTAAGGAGATCGCTGACACCTCTAGGAGGCCTATTTCCATGGGAGACAAAAGGACACTGCTAGAACGGATCGATAATGTTATGAATGTATTTTCGAAACTCAAAGGACACCTCACGGCGATGTCTGAAGCACATACAGAATGATCAAAACAAGTCTGTACTTGCGGTCTACAATGCAAGCAGTTGAAATCATTTCAGAACTAAGATTCAGTTGCTTACGTTCGTTGCTGGAACTTTACCCACTCCAAATTTGAGATAGGCTTTGAAAATGTCTCCGCGTCATCTTCAACGTCATTTTCAGCGCCATCGTCTATTGGCTGTTTCCGTTCTGGATGCTCATCGTGAAGTGCTATTGCTGTCTGCTCAGCTTCTCTAAACACTCGCTGAAATTCCAGTCAATAATGCCGTGAAAAACGTTAGTATTCTATGAAAATAAAGGATACAATCAAAACCGGTAATTCCAAACGGTATGCCCTAAACAAACATCAACGCAACAGCATGATGGATGCGCGCCACTGGAAACCAATGATGAAAAACCATACCTCTTTATCTCGAAGCATAAGCCCAGGCTCACTCTCCAGAAGAGCAGTACTGCAGACACGAACGTCAACCTCATGACTCAACATTCATAAAATTGAACAAAAAAGCTAAAATACTGCGTGGACATAATTTTAAAACGATGAATTGTATTTACCATATGATTTATGAGCAACAGCAAGATCCATTCCACCACCTTGTTAGTATCCAAATAGTATTGGCCGACTACAAAGATGAAGCACCTCATCAACGCATAAAAAAGATGAGAGCTGAGTACCTGAAGGCAAGTCTGTCCGGAATAGGAGACTTTATCACTATCACTTTGACCTGTTCCCCAACTTCAAACACGTCTGATACTTGGTTAATACGTCCATTTGCGATGTTGCTTATGTGTATCATTCCCCTGCACACCATGGGGCAGAATATGTCAAAAATCGCATGTACTCACAATTGCTTTGGATGACTGAACAGGTAAATCTTCAAACAAAGCTATGAATGCAAAACAGAACACGAAACATATTAACAGCGGCATAAAATTGCAGTCCCTTTCCTCAATAAAATTCGTGAGTTTTACTCTTTAGGAATAATCAAGGCTTCAAAAGATCTCATACCATATGTCGGTCTCATTGACCTGGACAAGAGCACCGAAGTCATAAATTTTGGTTACAGTACCATCGAGAACAGATCCAAGCTTAATATTCCGTTTCATCTGCATTGACATAGTGTTTAGTTCATTACTTGTAGCGAAATCAATAAGCTAGAGAAATTCAACAGGGCAAAATGAAATGCAGACGGTGAACCATATTAGTGCTGGTTGACGTTCAATTTCCGCTAAAGAGAGCCAAGGGTAGAGATGGACGAGAAATTATAATAGACATTCCAATGCTATTTGCCTGTTCATCCATAGCAATAGCATTGATATTCAAGTGTGCTCAATCCAGTAACCTAGAAAGAATCCTAGAGCATAGTCGGGTAGAGTTACATGATCATCAAAGCGGAAAGAAGAAAAGGGAAAATTGGAGAGGCTAAGACAGAAAGAGGTAGAATAAAGCAATATTCGACTTACCCAGACCTCTTTCTCACTCAGAGTAATGTTCCCACGAGTTTCCCTTACATAAGCAATAGTCACCCACAATTTTCTTCCCACCTGCCACGATCATAGGACTGAAACTCAGAAATCAAAATTGTAGGCAATCAGACAAAAAAATCAATGCCAAAACGTAGAGCAAGTAAAACGCGAACATTCACAATGTCAAAATTGAGGAAACCCTGAACCCACTTACATAAGATTCGTGACTTTCGCCGTCTGTGGCATTAGGATATTTTATAAACTCAGCTAGAGGTAAAAATGCTCGCAACCCCTGCACCCAGAAAACATCTATCAAACTTACCGACCTTGTTCTACAGAGAACTGGATCATGACATGGTATGGGATAGGAAAATATAGAAACAGACACATTATTGACCCTCAATGCTATGCAGGACACATAATTCACATTCATCGCATTCAACCACTGCTTTCATCTAGTAAGAGATTTCTTAGAAGGCATACATTCAACCACTGCTTTCATCTAGTAAGAGATTTCTTAGAAGGCATACAGCTCGGGTATTGTCAGACTGAGTAATGAATTGACTTTTCAAAAGCGATTCTTGCAGCACCAATGCATGCTCTCTTGAAATATGGAAAATCCAAAACCACAGCTTATGTCTATTGCTTTTATTCACAACATTATACTTATATATATTAGGTGAATCTTCAGAGTAAAGCCTTTTTAAATTTATTTTACAAAGATCTACGAAGCGTTTTCCAAGTCAACTATATGAATAAATTCTTATCATCATGCTTAACGGATGAACACTTCTCAAACAAGTCTCTGAGTATCCCAAATTGTAGATAGATATCTGCTGGGCAGCAAAACAAGGTCAGTCGTGCACCTCAACAGTCGCTATGAGACCGGATTTATTAAAATTGAGAATCTCCACTTGGAAAGGCTCATTCCGTTTTTTGATCTGTTCCCACAACACAAACCCCAGAAGTCACACAGTACCGGGTTAGTTTATCAAGAGCCCTTACGCAATCACGTCGAAAGAGATGAAGCGCATCGCTATACCCTAAACCCTAAACCCTAAGGCTCAACAAAGAAAAGTAAGCAGAATCACCTGCATGACCCGGTCCCATTGAAGACGTTGAGCAGCTTTGCGTGCAGACAGGAGAGGATTTCCACTCACGGTCTGCCCTACCACCTCCATTTCTAGCACAGTCCCAATATCAACAACAAGGGGCTGAGGAGCTCCATAACTGTAAACCTGCTCATCATACACAACATGAGGACTTCCAAGGAATGACGTTCCACAACTTCCGCCATCACTAGCATCCTCAGGCAGGATATATTTACTCCCATGGATATCGAATTTGTCATTCGGAAGCAGATCTTGCACGTGCAAGTGGCCAAGCTTGGCGGCTCCAATATCCACATCAAGCTTTGCGTAATTGCCGGAGACCACCACCCCTACCACACGGTCTCCGGGAACGGGAACATAGCAGTCGAGGTCATTGTCGTCCAATCGTACTGCTTGCGATTCCAAGGCAACATCAAAAACCCTTGCAGCAACATCTTCTCGGCAACCATCCCTTGTTGCAGCGTCTTGCACACCCTGTCGCGAGTTTCCGTTCACAGGGACACGCACGTCACTCGATTGCGCATAACTACTACTCGATGCTATTCCTTCACCAAAAACGAGCTCTAATCCTAATCCTTGGTTGCGAACATCCGCGGGTGGTTCCGTGTAGTTAGCAGACCATTGGGAGGTTAGGGTGTCGTGCAATTGACACCGCGGTTGGTTCGCCACCAATCTTCCACATGAGAAAGTTTCGGCGCGCTTGAAGAAGAGAATTTCCCCGAGAGTTTGTAACGGTTTGGAATTCTGACTCCCGCTGCGGAGACACAAGGCCTGACCCTGCGTCGGCGGGACACTAATAGCACGAGCCGACATTACGAACTGTAATCTCAAGAAAGTCTCCGAAACGGTATCATGAAAATGCCTAATTCAGTTCTAAAAACACCGTTGTTTTGGTACAGGCGAGCCACGAAAGATGAATTTCGGACGAATAGTACAGTCAACACGAGGTGCCAAAAATTTTATGCTGTCGGTTACCAAAAGCCCGTGCTGTATCAAAAGTATGACAAAGAGTGCATCAGTCTTCCCGTCGCACCATCGATCGTAAACCCTGCTCATCACCGAAAAGGAAAAATTGGTGAGGCAGGATACACTGCACACTCGGAGACGTGAAGGAGAGCAGATTCTAGGGTTTAGGGTTTTAGGGCCTTGCATGGCGGGCCGGATCTTCAAAAACCCTCGAATCAATCACAGGAATTGAAACTGTTCTAGATTTTGGGCACCTAAACTGAAATCTATGCTAATATCATTTTCCCGAATTTCCGGTGAGAAGGATCTACCAAACCGCGCACAGAGATCTACGACTCGTTTGCAAATCTGAAGGAACCAAGGACAGTGGCGACGGCGGAGAGTACTGGAAATTGGAATTCATATGCACCCCCGAATGCAACCTCATTTTCTCGCATTTTCGAACGCAATCGTATGTCACTTTGAGAAGTGACAAGATTCAATTCTTAGAAATTCAACTCAAAAAACTGTGAAGGGGTTGTGACAAAGAAGCTCCAATTTCTAATATTCCTCTCAGACGGCGACATCGTGTCACTACTCCGACGATTGATCGCTTTCTCAGCCCGTCTGAACTCAGTGATCTGATCAGAGATTCAAAGTGAGTCTTCTGATTGCAGTTTCTCGATTGAAACTCGTTCTGAGGGTTTAAGGGTTTTTCAGCGGGTTCAGGGTTTAGGGTTGGCGAAAGCTCAGTCTGGACTAGTCAGAGATTCAAAGTGAGTCTCCTCTCCTGATTGCAGTTTCGCGATTGAACCTCGTTCTCAGGGTTTAAGGCTTTTTCAGCGGTTTCAGGGTTGGCGAAAGCTCAAATGTTTTGAAGGACGGCATCGGAGTCTCGCATTGTCCGGTGGCACGTACATGACAGAGCGTGGAGGAGCCCTACGGCGAGCGGAATCCTGTCACCATGAGTCAATTGTGGAGTTCTCCCGCCAGGTCGTCTTCGTTGCGTTGCTCCATTCGTTGGATTGCCACCACGAATGGGCATTCTCCATTGCGCTTCTTCTCTAGCAGCGCCGCCGCTGTGAAGAGCAGCGAGTCGTCCGATGACGAAACCGAGGGCAGGACGCCTCCGTCTGAGAAGGTGCAGAGGCTCGCCGAGGACATCTCCTCCCTGTCGTTGCTGGAGGTCACGGATCTCACGACCCTGTTGCGAAAGAAACTCGGATTGCCTTCCGGGATGGGGATGGGGATGGGGATGATGCTTCCGGGCACGGGGATGGGGAGTGCTAGTACCGTCCCTGCTGTCGCCGAAGAAGCCAAGGTGGAGAAAACGGCCTTCGACGTGAAGCTGGAGAAGTTCGACGCCGGGTCCAAGATCAAGATCATCAAGGAGGTGCGCACCTTCACGAGTTTGGGGCTGAAGGAGGCCAAGGAGCTCGTCGAGAAGGCGCCCATTGTGCTCAAATCTGGCGTGGGGAGGGAGGAGGCAGAGCAAATCATCGAAAAGCTGAAATCTGTTGGCGCCACGGCATTGATGGAATGAGCGTTCCAATCCCTTCTCGCATTCTTTGAATCATCAGGCGATCCTCTCCATTCTGTGTGTTTCTATTCAAGGTCTTCTTTTAGTCTTTTCGAATTCCTGCGGCAGATGAAGCATAGTCGGATTCCCTCTCAGTTGGAGCCAACCAGCATTGACAATGAAGGATTCGGCTGAGTCGAGAGTGTTCGTTCGATTGAGTTCTAGGGTTAGCAATCTAGGGCTCCGGAACTGATCGGAAATGGGATTGGAGCTCACCTGCAGTGTTGCAATGGCTTGCCCACAAGTGTTGGTGGCAAGCGGTTACACTATTTCAAATCTGCAATTGCCTAATACTCGATAATTTTGCCGTCTTTGATTTAACTGGGGGTTTAGAATCGATTGATTTGTACGACACTCTTATTGGATAAGTATCTCATCTGTTTTGTTGCGTCAATTGAGGTGATGGGGATTAGACCTTGAATTTTAAGCATCACAAATTACCAAGCAACTATACTCTATGTCTCGATAAGAGGTTCCGGCCCTGTAGCACTTGCTCGCGTTTCAATTACTGTCCTACAGACTTTCGCACATTCATACTCAAACTTCACATTCTTTGTAATGTAGCTTTTGTCAACCCTAAACCTCCTCCCCTTTAATCCAGAGCCGATAACTTGAAATTTGAAAACTCATCCTCCTCAAAATGAAGAAGTTTTCTTTCACCCAGTTACTTACATGCTCTTTTTAGTATGATTACTATACATGTTGGTTTTATGGAGTACCTGACTTCTCGCTGCAAGTGATAGCTGGTCACCACAGAGAACCTTGCTTCAGCTGCACATGACGCTTAGCTCCTTTATCACTTGGTCTCTGCCAAAAGTTGCATCAACAATTGAGTGCCTTTTGGAGGATATGCCATGCATTATGAAAATAGTTGAGGGGTCACGTGGAAGAGGTTTCTAAATTGAGCAGGCAACCTTTCAATAGGCACATGCGATCAATTCACAGCACTGCCAGTTTAGCAGTGTCTCGAAAATCAAATCTTCATATCCCTCACACGTACTGGATGGAATAATCTTGCATTGACTACAGAGGGTTTCGCTAAGTGGAAGTAGCAATTGAATTTAGCGAACATGAAGACTGATGACTGTACAATATGGTTGCTCTCAAGCAAAACTGATTTCCAACAACCTTTCTTACAGCTCTCTTCATGTTGGCGAAGCTTGATCTTTGCCAATCGTCATCCTTCGTTTCAGTTTGTGAGAAGATAAATACTCGAAAATAAGTTAATGTTGCCGGCCGAAGCACACACGATAAGGAAACGAGAGGAAAAGCGAACGGGAGGGCATTGATCTCGCATACCCAAGTGAGAAATGGCATTGAGTGGACAACCATCCGCACCCCCATTTCAAAATTATCGTGCGCGGTGGCTACAATCCCCTCTAACAACCGAACATGTGGCGCCCTTATTCGACTACGAAACTTATCGAGCATCACGAAGCGGGGCAGCAAGAACGACTGGAGCAGCGACGGATCCGGGATGCACGGGTTTGTCCAGCATCGTGAATGCCTGTTACGAAAGCCCTTATGACCACATGGGAATGCAGCAGCAGCAATACCAATCGAGAAATCACTACGCAAATGCTCCCTACTCAGGGGCCTCCTCTGTCCGGGCCGCAGTTGGGCCACCGGCATACATGGCCGGAGGAGGATATGATAGCACTTATCAGAAAGCGCAAAGTCAAAATGGAGGTCAGGAATTCCAACTTCTCACATCGCTTTTGATTCGCATGATCGTTACGTTTGCTCGGTGCCGTGTGTGCTGACCTTTTTGTTTCTGAATTCCAGTCGGTAGTTGGAACTGGCTATATCAACCGAGTGCCGACACGAGCTATAATGCAGCAGCTCGTGAGTTGGAGGTGGAGCAACAAAAACACGTTCCATGGATCTCCCTGGCCATTGCAATTGCCTACACGGTGATTTTCATTATGATCATGCAACAGAACGACTGCCCGTCGTCCGGCCGAAAGAAAGCCTGTCTCCTGGCGCCCCTTCGAAGATTTGCGTTCGAACCATTCGGCGAAAACCCTCTGCTGGGGCCTTCGGCCAAGACGTTAGTGCGAATGGGAGCTTTGGAGGCGGAGCTCGTGACCAAAGCACACGAGGGCTGGCGCCTGCTTTCCACAATGTGGCTCCATGCAGGCGTGTTGCATGTCATGGGCTCTGTTCTAGGCATCATGCTGCTGGGTATCCCGCTGGAGCGCCAACTAGGGTTTGTAAAGGTAGGATTTCTAGCTCCTTCCTTCCCTAGATTTGGTTGATCCCAAAAAATTTACTGTGAAGTTTGCAAAAAAATTGCGATCATTGCTATTGCAGGTTGGAGTGATCTACGTCTTGAGTGGGTTCATGGGGAGCATCCTCTCGGTGCTGATGGTCCATGGGCGCGTCTCGGCTGGCCCGTCGGGTGCATTCATGGGCCTGTTGGGCGCAACGCTATCATCCATTGTTGTCAACTGGAACTCGCATCGCCACCGCTCACGGACGTTGGCGGGCGTCATCTTCTTCACCGCGTTGAACACCGTGTATGGGCTCCTGCCCTTCGTCGACAACTTCATGCACTTGGGGGGCGCTATCACGGGTTTCTTAGTCGGGAATCTGTTCTTCATCCGGCACGATTTCCGGTGTTGGAAATCCTCGTACGATCAGGATCATGACATGCCGAGCAAGCGGAAGAACGCAATCATGCTCGACATTGCGTGGGTCCTCTCAATGGCCGCTCTGGTTGTGGCCACCACAATGGGCCTGGTTGCATTGTTCTCAGGTATGGACTCAGCTGTGTTCTTCATAAAGTCGAGCGTTAGAACGCAATATCTCACACCGCATGTTTGAATCAGTCTTGCAAAAGTTCTCAGGGTTCAAGTGACTGTCATGGTCCAGGAATGAATATCGACGGCGGCTGCTCCTGGTGTCAATACCTTACCTGTGTGCCCAGTCGCTTCTGGAAATGCTCCGGGAACCGTAAACTCAGCTGCAATCCATCGTCGTTTCGCGGAGGCCTGCGTGTCACCTGCGCGAATGGTCGAATTTTCGATTACTCCACAGTTCAATACGCCTCAAAGCTTACACCGGAGATTGAAGGTCTCTGCGTCAAGGCTTGCGTCTGAGAGATCAATCCAGTCGAGCAAGAGGTATCGTGTTGAACCACTCATTTATCGGTAGTATTGAAGAACAAACCAATGTAGTGCTCAAAGCGACGACACAACCTGTCCTGGTCCTCAAGGGTCATCCTGCCGTTCTAGTCGCCACAGAAGAAGTCGAGCTCATCACAGCTCCTCACTGGTGAAATTTTAACACAAGCATATCATCTCATCCCGAATTGAAGGTATTAAAGAAGCGGCAGAGGAATGATCGCACCTATAATCTTGAACTTCACACGTCAACAATCGGGGCAAAAGACAGTGCGTGTTGCGTTAAGCTCCAACTCCCTGTTAGAACTGCAGTATGTAGAAGTAAAAGTAAAGGGACAGTGGAACAAGTGAAGGACATACACAGTTGCACGCAAAACTTGGAACCCCAAATTGCTCATTCCTGATTGCTCCTAATGGGAGACACGATACACCGAATAAACCTAAACCCACTCTTCCACAAGCTCAGAGCACTTGAGCAGGGCTAAATAAACTTGATTCAGTACGTCTATACTGAGAAAGCTAAGAAAATCTTGCTGTGCTCAATCCTGAGATCACAGAAGTACAAAGCATCTTCACTTCTCACTCAGGTATAAAACAACGGCACAAAAATTCAAACCAAGCTCTCTTTGGTTTGAAGTCTCCCAAGGCACGATGTAAAACAGTGTAATAAAAAGACCATAAACTTTCTCATGGTATCCTATAGATAAACTGTCTTGCTCTTCCAACAAGTATAGTTAACCCCCACGGGGCTTGTTTACTACATTATACACCTATCCCTCAATGCACTACACACTCAGTTTTGTACATGAAATTCAGCAGAAGCCCTTGTTTTCCTGACAAACCGCCCTGCATCCAAGAAATAATGGTGTAAACAGAAAAGCCACATCGTTATTCAATAACAAGTTCAAAATATTTCAGGAAATGAAAGGAAAAAACTTTTAAACAATTTTAGAATTTCAGAGTACTCGGAAAAACTTCACTCGGGAAGTCAATCCAACGTCGGCTTATGAAAAAAATATAGTGCATGGATTCGACACAAACAACAACATACCTTCAAAATGAAGGGCCATGGTTTCAACATCCACCGGCTACTTGATGAATAACACACTTACATTAATCAAAGCCGGTAATGACCTAGAAATCTCCAAGGTCAGGCAGAATTTGAGGCCAGCTGGATATTGCACTAAAAAACGTCATTGCTGATCCGGCATGTTTGGCAACAGTGTTTGACAGAGTGTTCAATATGCTGCACACAAATCAAAAACCAAAATTCAAAAAAATTCAAAACAAGATTCTGCATACTCTGTGGGGGTGAAACATAGCTATTCAGGAATGCTACCTGAATCAAGAGCCCTGGTTTCTACAAGGCTTTACACTGTTTTAAAGCTAATTCCGTGAGCGTAGTCTCTCTTAAGCGTTGTGATTGTGTTCTAAATAAATTCAGGGATGCAACTATTGATGGTAATCTGAGAGAGCACTCAAGTCAGATCAACATAACTCTCGAGAATGATGCGAAGCTCACCGACAAATTTGTTCTTATATATCAGCCACCGACTAATTCTGGTCCATAAAGTTGAGACACACTTTGAGGATGACATCGGTAATCATTTCTGGTCCACTATCTAGTATTCACACAGAGCTATCTGTAAGCCTCCCAAAAGGGATGAATTTAGCTGAGAAACTCATTAATTGCCCACAACTAACCAGCAGTCAAAAGAGAGAACCTTCCCAAGCTCATCCAACAACCAATCAAAAGTTCCAGATCGAAATACCTCATGATTGTGCAGGCTGTGAAACTTGCTGACCGGGAAAACCCTTGGCAAGAGCTCCTCAGCATTCACTTTTTCATCATTTGCGAGACTGCAAGCCTTGCTAAGTTTTCTCCTGCTAACTGCTTCCACATCAGCAATAAATCTTGCAATAACAGGTCGATGGTCCGAAAGCCTCGCTTCGACCATTGAGTAACTCAATTGTCTCAGGCCTTTTCCATAGGATAGAATTCGGTCACACCTGCAGGTACAACCTTGCAATCGATAAGTACAAAGCTAACCCCTTCACGTCCTCATAATTTAAGAGAACTCTTTAACACATGAAAAGAGTTAAAGTTCAAGGCATCAAACTAGTCGAAGTTCTCCTGCATAGTCCAAAGTGGACATTCAGATTCACAGGCTGTTGACGTACTGAATAAAGGTGAAACCAATAATAACCCAAAGCAATGGACCACATAGGATCCTGAGCGCATTGACAGTGTCACCACAAGCAAAAAATTGTATTTCTTCGTGAAAATGGAGACTGCCTTTACCATGCAGGTGTGCGACGCTTATCTCCCTTGAATGTATGTTCACCAAAATATTGATCAGATTCCTCAAAAAACTTGTAAGTCGGTTGAAAATGAATAGCATGCTCATGCCAACCCTGGAAGATCCGCCCAGCGTCTCTCTCTACTTTTAACTGCGTGTCCAACAGTTGGGTTAGCTGTGAATAGAAAGGGGCTAAAAGTATAATCCCTACCAATTATCAGAAAACCACACCGGTTCACAAAATGGCACAAGTACTTGAGAGGCTCCAGGAAGAAACAGCTTACTACTGCTATTTGCAGTGAAATGTCTAAAAATCCAAAAAAAAAAATACCTGGTCTTTAGGAAGAAGACTCTTCCAATCACATTGGTTGACTAGAATCCATGTTTGATCATCCGGTAAGTCGATCCGGAAGTTCAGATCTCCCAGCCATACGATTCGACTGCACATCATTATTTTGAACAGTCAATCAATTAGTTGAGGAATGAGGCATGATACTGGAAACCAAACATAATCTCGGGTAAATTTTTGTCACTCAAATTCATTCAAAAAGTCCAAGACGAGAACTAAAAAACAAGAAGGCTGGGTGAAAACACAAGAATTTGAACATTTAATGGTGGATCAGAAATTCAAGAAAAACAAGCCGCACTTCAGATGATGCTTACTCGTGTTCCATGATTGTTTCTGGTAGCTGCATCCCTGAAAGTTTGACCAATCTAGGAAACGTAGTGCGACGAAGGATATCAGAAATATCATTATTCCGACGAAGCTCATCACCTTCCTTGTGGCCAGATGTCAGATGCGTACACACAAAGCAGAAGCTGGTTTGGTGAAGAGACATACTGACAGAAACAGCACCCTGCGCAGTAGCTTCTATAATCAGAACCCCAAAATTCATCAAAGAAATCCATTACTCCAGCTAATATTAATATGTAGAAGACGCTCAGGAGGGCATAACACAATCGCGTGAAAATGCAACCGAAATAAAATTAACGTTCAAAAAGTTCTCCCATTACAATCTCAAATAACAGGAGAAATGCATAATGTACCTTGTTTCTCAGGAAATTCAGGATTCCGCAACCAACAACGCAAACTTTTACGTTGTTCACATATCGTCGTAAGTCTGACCTCACCCATACAGTTATGAAAATTCCAACCATCTGCTTGCTTGCAATTCGAGAATATTGCTTACAAGAATGTTGACTTAGGTTATGAGAAGAATTCATCAGTGGGGTTTCATCAGTAACACCATCATCAGGCATAATTGCCTCGCAGAGCCAATCCTCTGCTGTTTTGACATTTTTGGTCAAATCCTTCACAGTCTGATCAGTATTATTTGCTGTTGTTCTCTCACTAAGCCATTGTCTATCGCTTGAATCTGGAAGTTTCTGAAGTAAGGATGATTCAAGGGTTTCGTCGTTGACAAATGTACTCATCAAGCCTTTAACGTCGGAGACTTCAGGAACATCAGTGACCACATCTTTCTCATGCCGCACTGAAGATGGTGGTGCACTACTACTTCTCTGAGAGCCCTCGCCATACTTCACCCTGGTGTTGAGAGCGTGCCGAATCAGACCATCCCATACGATAGACGGCGCGTCATCTTCGACGCACAACACGTTGTTGGCATTGAGTGGCACAATCTCCTGAAACCTGAAAAATTCAATGAAAGTCGAATAACGATAAGAACCTACTCGCAATCCAGGGTCCTTAAAAGAAATAGACAGTATAGCGAAAAATCATAACAGAAAACACGTCTCAACAGCATCACATTGTTTATATATAGGAGTCCAATCCACCGCATGCAAGTAAGTGTAGAACTCAATTAACCATCTCAAAAAAAAGCACTAACTAGCAGTACTCACCCAAGTACATAAATGTCAGCACTATCAGAGGAGTCCAGAAACCCATCAAGGTTAATATCGTCTGGAGGAAGCAACCCCCCAACATTCCAAGTTCCAACTGCAATTCTGTTACATTTGCAGGAACACGATGCTTTTAAAACGCAACTGTGAAAAAAATTTAAATATACACCCAACAATTCAAAATAACTATCCAGAGAAAAACTAGGACTACGAAATCTGCCAGGCTACCGATATTCAAAGATCCAATTAAATGAACACAAACTTACTTATACTGGTTGTTGACTACAAACTGCTCATGGAGAGTCTCTGAATGCACTCGCAGAAGTGGGCTATTATGTTGTGAATCTGAAAGCCAGAAAAATGCAACTTCGTCAAGTAAAGAATGAACTCCAAAGCAAGTGATCCAACACTAACACTAAAGGAAAAGAATCTGTACAATGACATCAAATTGCTGAAATACTGAAACATCCAGAAATTTTAATTTAGGTAGGCAGTCACTAATAAATCTGAATTGAATTCAGAGAATCTTGTAAATGACATTGACCTGCATTAACTGTGGCATCTGAGTCGAGGTCTGATTGGGTCCCCCTTGCTTCAAAATCGCTTGTTCCTTCACTAACTAACAATGCACAACAAGCACTTAACATTTACATGGTGATGGTAAGCGCATATCATGCGAAGCAAAGCACACTTTCAGTTTATTAAGACTGATTGCACCAGGACAATACTTACCATCACTATCGTCGAATTCTTCCAACTCGCTTAAATCTTCAGCATTAGAATCCGTATCTTGGTCGAATTCATCTCCGGTTTCTTTATAGCTGAGCCACTTCTTCAACAATAGTTGAGACCACGACTGCAGGGAGCACAAGAAGTCCTTTCAATGCATTGCAGATAAATTACAGTCACCTAAACTTTTTGATAAGAACCACATGTTAGTAGAAACAACACGTTATCACCCCTGCTTTCATCGATGGTCATCAACATACGATTTCAATCAAAATTTGAAACCAATTGTGCATTGAGAGAAACTAGAAACGTATCATTCAATACCATTACAGAGATTGAGCGTTACACAGACAAATATCTTGTGAAAGGTGAACACGGAGGATGCCCTAAATCACTTTGCCCTTACCACCAGCTATTACTACACATCTCCAGTTTGAAAGAGAACTAAGCTCGTTCAGACACTCTCACAACTCACCTCTGGCTCTCTGTCTTGCATTGGATTAGGTTTAAATCCCACAATGTATTCGTACAATCTGCACCCATATGTCACAGGAACACCCGATATTTAAAACACACAAGCGTCTCAAACCGAATTAACGGTCTTCTCGAATGTGGAAGAGTTCAGGTTAGTAAGACGTCAGCTTAGAGGAAAACTTGTACAAACCTTAAAGTGACAACGTTACAGATAATACTTGCTGGAACAAACTGTGATTCCGTTCATACTACATCTTGTAACATGGCAATCGACAATAATGTGTCGTTCTGGTGTAGATGTAATTTCAGAATATAAAACTGGAGAAACAACAAGATAGCGCTACTGGAGAAGTCCGACAGAAGCACGACAAAGTACCAATACTGAGACTCAATCACCATTCAAATATATTTCACCTTTTGTAGGTCTGAGGAGATTATAAATTGCATCTTCAAAGTGACAGTACGCAAAGAACAAACCGGAGTAGGCTGTGGAAACAAACACAAATTCCAGACTGGCAATCCTAATTGACAACGCAAAGAAAAAGACTTGAAATAATATGATCTGCATGTACCTGAAATCAGTGTGACCTTCAAGAATGTCCAATTCGAAATTGCTGATGGAGTAGCTCTCCACAGTTAATAAAATTTCAATACTTCGAAATCAATTTTTCGTGTATCATGACTAGCTATTTTTCGCATGGCAGCATCTTCACAGCTAGCAAGTACCCTTCCTGAATTTCACCATTGAAAAATTATATTCCCACTGCACCGGATGAAGGAGCTGAGTCTGGCAATTCCCTTCACACTTATCCAAAATCCAATCCGAAAATAATTGCGAAGGATCCCCTGTCCTTCGCCACCTGGCGCTTCCTAGGCTAGGCTTCCCATTCAGACCTGGCGCATATGAAGAAGAATGAGCACATAAGACACCACAAAGTTGCACGGCTTATAATGCCTAGACTCTACAGGATGCCTTGCGATTATATAATAGTGTAACGGCTAAGGATATAAGAGACAATGTTCGCGAAACTAGGAGAGATGAAACACCAAGGCTGCAAGCAAAATGTGAATAAAACTAAATCAGACAATCCAATCCAACGTCTGCAGAGAGTGTCCAATATCAGCTCAGATGCAGAGTGCTCCGCAAGATCTTGAGTCTCATCTAAACGAAGTGAAACGAACGACTCGTTCACACGCCGGAGGAAGCGACTACGATCTGCAAAATCTCCCGATTTCGTGCTAAACATAAAGTCCCAAAGTACAAATGCAAGTAGAAACTTTGAAGGGTCTCAACTAACAAAAATCAGGAGCTCTGAAGACAAAAAGCCGAAAACCCAACATAACCTGTGAATCCTAGCAAAAGGATGCCGCTCCTTATCTTTCTACAACGTTATACCTCTTCTCCGCTATGACTAAAAAAAATACGGAAACCAGCAATTCCAGACACAAGTAAACTACACCATAATCCAATAAGAATGTCTACCTACCGACGTAAACAACCAGTTCGCTCGCTGGATAAAGGGACTTGGATCTACTCCTTACACCAAAGGACCTGGCGTTCTTCTGCTGATGGACGTGAAGTCTCAAGGTACAAATGCACGTCAAATCTCCGAAATGTCTCTACAAAGGAAAATCAGGCGTTCCAGACAGAGAAAGCCAAAAATCTCTTTCTAATGCTAGCCAAACGATGCCGCTGTTTATCGCGTGGACAGAAAAAATATACAGAACGGCGCGGAACACAGGCAAACTTCGCCAAAGAATGTCTACCTAATGACACACCTCCCCGAGCATCAAAATTCTCGCAGCAGTTTTCGCCGCTCACGCTCCCTCAAGCGCGTCTCACACTCCACAACGGACGCAACCTAACTCAGGACCTCCGCAGTAATAGCCCCTTCATGATCCCCAATCAAACCCCGCCACGGCCACGGACCAAGAAATACCAGCAGCATCCGAAATGTCCAAAACCTGCCGAGCACACTACTCCCTCGGCCACAAAATCGCAAGAGCACGATCACAGAGTGAACCGCAAACAACGCCACGAAAGCGGCGGATCCAAGCAAGTAAGCGCACGCCACTCGCACTATTCCAAATAGCGTGTCCTGGCCGTCGTTGCCAGCTGTCTTTCACACCACAGGAACGAACTACGATACTCCCGCAATACCACACCACACCAAACCAATAGCTTCCGTGAAAACAACACGATGACGCAGAGTCGCATAGAGACACCTTGCTTGCTACCAAGAGCGAACCCCTGCGAGGAAGAGAAGCAATGGAAGGGTATATTAAAAGGCTGTACAAAAAGCAAGCAAGCTGTAGATCTGAGACACGGAGCGCAAGACGCACCACAGCTGGGTGAAAGGAGAAAAAAAAAAGAAAGGAGAGAGACGATGGTGCCCTGTCCCTTTTCTTACCCCGACCCCTCTGCCCACGGGCAATCTCCTTCTCGCCCCGTTCCGCCCCGTTCCGCCCCCGCGTAGCCCCGACCTCGACCCTCCCTCCAGTCGCGGGATTCTTCTTCTAGCTGCCCCATCTTTTTCTTTTGTCCTCCTTCTTTTTCCTTTCTTTCGGCTCTTTCGAGGGAATCCCATAGAAGCTGTTCAGTCAAACTGAATGTGCTTCTCCCCTATTCTCATTCGGTGGGTACTCATTTGCTCACATTTCTCGTCGCATGCACCAACAGGATTGTTGTTGTAGAGAAAGAGCATCGGTGGCCATATGTGACCATCATGACAACTGCCATTGCCACAACTAAAATAAAAGTAATAATAATTTCCTTTATTTTTTAAACCAAAAATCAATCAAAAACTTCATAACTTTCCCACTATAGGTTCAAATCAAAACCCATGCACCCCTCTTTGCTAACAACTTGACAGTCTACATTTTTGACACTACCAAAAACACAACAAGGATTCATGGTTTGAGAGATCTCAACTTAACAAAACAAAACAAACAAATAGCCTAGATGTACCAAAGAACTAGTAGCAAGTAGAAGGTGAGTAAGTTTTTTTTTCAAATATTTGGTTCAAATTAAAAACTTCAATCAAATTGATGGTCTACATTTCAATGAAAAAGTGATTTCAAATAAAAAATTAAAGATATTGGAAAATTTAGCTCAAATTTCTCCCCGAACAATTCATCTTAAAATAGTTGGTATTAACCCCTAAAATTCCAAAGTCTCATTGGAGGACCAGATGGATTTTGGGTAGGCTTGTCTAACCTCAATTCTTGACAAGATTTTTGAAACTTTTTCCTAGGATAGAAAAATACATGAGCTATTGAGGAATGTGATTTTTATTTCAATTAGTGCCAAGGAGCAAAAAGTTATGCCACAATAAGTTCAAAATGGGCAAGACTAAGCAACAAAAAAATCCACAAAAACTTGAAAATAAATGTTGTTTTTAAATTTTTTTTCTCAAAAATTACATTTTAGTTTACATGTAAAGCTTTAATTCATTCCATTTAGGTTGGTGATATGAAAAGTATGGAGCTTTTTGTATTGCAAGCAATCTTAGAAACTTTTTCAGCAAATAAAGTATTGGATTCATTTTTTAACTCAACTTTAACAATTTAAAAAAAATGGCTAGGTATGCTTGTTGGAAAATTTTCATTGTGGGGATTTTAATTTCATCTTACAACTATTGACAAATTAGTTTCCCTTCATTCTTGTACCAACGTCTACTTAACAATTTTTTTAAGAATGAAAATCAAGTATTATTTTTTGAATTTTTTTCCTGGACTTTCAACTAAAATCTTCATTATTTAAAAAATTCTAAAATCAATATGTTTAGTAAAAAAATTTAAATTAAGAAGATTCAAAGTCAAATAATATAGTCATGGAACTTGTTCAAAATTCAATTTTCTTCACTTTAAGGATAATTATCTTGCAATTTACTTTGAGGAAGATTTCAAATTTTCTCCTACACATTCTTATACTAGTCTAGTGCAAGATCTTCTTAATTACAAATATCTTCTTATTTAATCCCTAACGCCAAAAGTGACACTATTTTTAAACAAAATAATTAAATTAATTACATTAGCTTAGGTTGAATTACTACTATACTAAATCAATTTCCAAAAAAATAAAATTCTATAAAGACACTAATTTTAGAGGTGGTACTAATGATGCACCTTCACTAATAGGAAATATTAGTATAGCTTGATCGTAGACTTTGTGACTTTGAGACTCATAAAAATCACTATACATAATTTTTAAGTGCAAAATTTGTGCTACTATCAAAACAAATGGTAAGAAATAATAAAGTTCAATAAACTATCAACCTACACTAATTTTAATGTATTGTTTTAGTGAATCACACTATCAAACTCACTCATATCTCCTCCTCTTTCCGTTCGGCCCCACCTAGCCCCGACCTCGACCCTCCCTCTACTCGCGGGATTCTTCTTCTAGCTGCCCAATCTTTTTCTTTTGCCCTCCTTCTTTTTCATTTCTTTTGGTTCTTTTGAGGGAATCCCATAACTGAATGTGCTTCTTCCCTATTCTCATTCGGTGGGTACTCATTTGCTCACATTTCTTGTTGCATGCACCAACAGGATTGTTGTTGTAGAGAAAGAGCATCAATGGCCATATGTGACCATCACGACAACTGTCGTTGCTACAGCTAAAATAAAAGTAATAATAATTTTCTTTATTTTTTTAAACCAAAAATAAATCAAAAACTTCATAACTTTCCCACTATAGGTTCAAATGTCACAAATCAAAACCCATGCACCCCTCTTTGCTAACAACTTGACAATCTACATTTTGACACTACCAAAAACACAACAAGGGATTTATAGTTTGAAGGATCTTGCAAAAATAGCAAATTATAATTTTTTTTACTCTTTGCAATAGAAATGGTAGTTTGGAGTCATTTTTGATGAAAAAAGACCTTGGGATAGGGTAAGATGGAGAGATGGCTCAGTGTATGGAATCATTGAAACCTAAAACAATGGAAAAGAAATCCTTCAAGGATAGAGATGAAGCCACATCTTCTTAATTACAAAAATCTTCTTATTTAACCCCTTAATACCAAAAGTGATACTATTTGCAAACAAATTAATTAAATTAATTACATTGGCTTAGGTTGAATTACTACTATACTAATCAATTTCCAAAAAAATAAAATTTTATAAAGACATTAATTTTAGAGGTGGTACTAATGATGCACCTTCACTAATAGGAAATATTAGTATAGCTTGATGGTAGACTTTGTGACTTTGAGACTTATAAAAGTCATTATACATAATTTTTAAGTGCAAAATTTGTGCTACTACCAAAGCAAATGATAAAAAATAATAATAAAGTTCAATAAACTATCAACCTACACTAATTTTAATGTATTGTTTTAGTAAATTACACTATCAAACTCACTCATAGAATTAATCAATGTACTCAAGGTAATTCAATGAGTATGAGAGTTAGAATACTAGTAGTGCAAGCCCCCTTTACACAAATGGAATGAAATTTATACAAATGTGCGGGCATTTTGATGATTTTTTTTTATGAAAATTGAACATAGAGAGAGATGAAATTTGGATGGCAATCATACTATTTGTAACAATGTGAAAATTGTACAAACCACACTATAGTGGGTTTATTTTGAGTGTTGTGAATTTCCATTGTAGTGAACATTTAAAATTGCATATCATAATTTCCAAACTATTGTAAGTTTGTGTTATTTATGTTGGACACATTAATTGAATTAATTTGAATAGTAACTATTTAAAATAATACAATTGTTGTACTATGAATTAATGACACTTTATAGCATTAATTTCGGAATTATACAAATTTTACAATGCATATTATGGTAGAATATAGGAAAATTCAAAACATTTTGATAGAAATGGTTTACACTATCTTCATACTATTTCATATGCTATTTGTCATCAAACTTTCATCGCCATTCATTCAACTTTTGTCCAATTTTCTACACTAAGTAAGCACAATTTATTCAATTTTCAATCATATAGGTGTTTCTATCTATTGTATGAAATTGTTCAATGTCAAACTAACTATTACACTTGCATTCAAATGGATGGTAACATTTTCACCCCTGTAAATTTTTATTCCAATTTTAGAAAATAATTGAATTTAAATTCCATTTCTAGTAATATTGTACTACCTATATCCTATGCAACGAGGTGGTGTTGTGATTGATGCAACAATTGTAATATTAGTTTATTATATAACCCATTAAAAAGGCAATAAAATTTGTATACTTGAATATATTTAATTGCATTCAAATTAGTGTAATTTACATTAAACCTAAGGGAAGATAATGTCTACTTCTTTAGAAATTGGATGATGTATAATACTTCAAGGCATGGAATGATTTAGACAATTCAAGTATTAAAATTAAAATTACAAAATTTATATGTTTTTTCATTTGTATTCATTTTTTTCATTAAGTGATTGTAAATTTTGAATAACTATTTTCATTCTTTATATCTTTTACAAATTATTTAAATCTCATTCCAATGACAACATTTAGGTCATCACTAGTTTGTTTTATTTTTTTTACACGATAACTAACATTTTTTTGTATTGACAAGTACAAGTTTCAATTGAGGTGTCACGACTAAAGCCTAATAATTTAGCTGCTCCACAACTACAATGTCATAACTTTAAGGCACTATGACTACATGGTCGTTGTTTTGAAGCATTAGAACTATAAAGTCATAACCAAAGGCTCAACTTCTTAGAGCTATTTCTATCCTTTTCATCTACATTTAGGCCTTGATAAGACACCTTTACAACTATAGAACTGCTACAAATTTTTTAAAAAAAACTAATGGTGAAAAGTCTTTTGAGGCATAAATTTGTTTTAAATCTATTAAAATTTGAAACATTAAAAGCTATTAAGATTTCAAGAACATATAGTTTAAATTTATTTATTCTAAATCAATTTTTTGTATTATTTTCTTTTGAACTCCAATTTTCGTATCACAAAGTAGTGAAAATTTTCATCTCTAGAGTCTCTAAAGTTCCAAGCCTTTAGTTGATTGTCATTGGTATGGTAGAAATGTTGGTGCAATCTATTTTGCCTTGAAATTTGCATGCATCAAATGCCATTTAAACTAAATTATTTCAAACTTTAATTTTTATATAACAAATTTATAAAAATTTATAAATCTAAATTAAGTCTTTGAAGCACCTTTAGTAGGTGTTGTTGGTAGTACAAATAATAGTGAAATCTTGACATTTTCTTATGTATTATAATTAATACTCCATCCATCTTCAAATGATCTTCTTGTTGCATTTTGTGACATTGCAAATTAGTCAAATTCTAATTTTGATTGCTATTTGGGATCAAGAAAACAACTCCAAGCTATAGTTCCCCCTCCATCCCTACAATCATCAATAAAAAGACAAATGAAATGACTAAAGGGGTTAATCTATACTATTTTGTTTTTATATTTTTCATCTCTTTGAGTATTGCCTAATTCAAAGAAATGAAGCTTTAGGAGGTAAAATAGAGGTCTACACATGGTCTTCAACCCATATTAATTGCCCACAAAATGGTAGCCTCACATTCAATAATTAAGTGCCCATTGATGCTCCTTGAAAATGCTCCCAAATTTCTACTTACAACTTGAATGGGCTTAAAAAATATTATTTTCAGAGCCTAATCAAGAACATTTTGTCCAATAAAAAGATCATTTTGGGATGGAAGGAGTATAATATTATAGGTAAATTTAGTTTTAAAGAAATACTTTGACCTAATAATTATACATTATTTTTCATTGTTACTTCTACTTTTGAAGATGTGTGAAGCAAATTGGATTTGTTATTTATATTCACCATTTTTTCTATTAAAAGATGTAGGTAGCGCATTATTTTTCAAAACTAATTAATTACTACAATTTTAAAATCCAAAATTGCCTTAAAATACTCGTACTCAAAACAAGGCTAGAGTCTTCATCTATGTTTATTTTGTAACAAATTCAATTATAGAACCCTTTAGTTAACTTAAATTTTAGAGTGAAAATCCCCACCTATTGCAAATTCATTATACCTTAAATTGAAAAGTAGTTTTTTGTAGATAGTTCCAAAAGTAAAGTTTTGTCTTTGGCAACAATTTAGAAAAAAGCATATGTTCCATGATTTGAGCATTTTATTGAATATGTTGGAAAATGGATTGAAAATACATGATAAATACTTAAAATTTTCATATTCATCTTTAAAAAAATAATAAAGTGGATGTTAGTGCGTGATGAAAGGAAAAACTAAATCACTAATGAATTTGACAAGAAATAGAGAATTATAAATCTCAATAGTGTGAATGTTCCAGTCAATAATATATATTCCATATTTTTGTTTTTATTCTAATAACTCTCATGTCATTATTCAAAATTTAATACTTCAAATGTTTTTATGTAGGTATCAATCTATACGATCAAATAAAAGAGAATTAAACTTGTTTTAGAATATATTTTGAATTGTCCCATTAGATAAAATTCAGTTTTTCTATAGAGTTGTGAGTTCCTTAAAGTTTTTGGATTGTAGGAACTTGGCCACAACATCAATCTAACATGGCAAAGCAACTACCATGTTAGATAATTATAATAAATTATTTCAAAAAATTAAAAAATTAAAAAAGATTTTATTGATTGTTCCTTATTCTAGCGAGCATTGGTTGGTTCATAGCATAGGCTTTCCAATGTCCCCAAAAAACATCTAATGCTTTTGACATTGAAATCAAAATAATCTTACAACTCAATTTCAAAAACAAAGTTTTGCAATAGAATTTCCATTTGTTTCAAAAAAAATTAAAAAAATTAAAAAAAAACCCTTAGAACTTTTGATATAATTATCATAATGACATGAAACAAAGCTCTACATATAGATGAGGATGATTAACATCCATCCTAAAGAGAAATGAACAAAAATACATTGTTAAATTAATAAAACATGTCCAAGTTCTCAAAAAATCCAAAGTAGTCTCTTTAGTACCTCAAGGATTAGTATATTTTCTAGCTTCATTAAAAAAATACATATTCTCACCTAATGAAAATACAAAATTTGTCCACAAATTCCCCTAAGACTTTTTTGAAATTCTTAGAGTTTGTTCCATCCATAACATAAAGCCAATGTTTTATGGTTTTGATTTTAAAAATTGAATTTTAATTGTATGATCTTAAATTAGATGTGATATAGAGAGAGGATTACTTAGGGAAAGAGATGTATATTAAATATGGATTGAAATTGGATTTTTGTAGATAAAAGTAGACTTGAAAATGTATTCACAAGAAAATTAAAATATTAAATTATAACTTGGGTACATTTTTTGTTAAACATGAACCAAAAAATGAAATGCCTTGGGCATTTTAGAATGATTTCATGGAAACCCTAGAAAGTAACGAAGAATGCATGTATTCAACCAAGGAATCCATTGTGATAATTCTAGGTTGCCCACTTCGTTGATAGGGTCGCATCCTCCCTTCCCAATTTAATCCCTAAAAGAGCTACCTTGATCTCTTGGATGGATGATGAACTTTTTCTAAGATCTTATTATTGTCGAAGCCGTATGTACAAAGTGAATGAAGCACGTCCAAGTGTGTTCAAACAAGCACCTTTTTGTCTATTTTTGAGCGGAGTGACTAACGTGGTCAATCAGCTTAAGCCACAGGTGTCATCAATTTTTTTTTGAATTAGTTCATGTAAAGATGGGAAGCAGGGAAGAGACCCATATTCAAATCCAATTTATTTTGCCTCAAAAGCTCCAGATCTACATTCCCTTTCCTACCAGTCTGCGTGGGTGTGCCTGTTACTTAAAGAGCAGCCTGAGTGGGTCTGTTAAGGGGTCCTCCCTAATTTGAATTTGCTGCACATGGCATTGATGAGATACCACCACCACTAACTTAAACAGCCCTTTCCCCAACCAAACTTTTATTATTCAACCGTTTCATTTGTTGTTGTTTTTTAAAAAAAAGGAAGAAAAAGGAAGAAAAAGAAAAGCCCACCTTATGATTTTTAAGTTTACAACACGACTGAACTCTTTATGACAGCAAAGTGCTTGCACCATAAAAGCCCCTCTTATACACTCCGCCTTTAAAGGCGGGCCCACGTTAATTCAATAATTCATTTGAAACTCTTGGGAAGCCTCACTTGGTGCTCACCAGCTCTTTTGGCATTAACAGTGCCAGATTGCACCGAAAAAAATAAAAATAAAAAATAAAAAATAAAAAATCATTTGGCTAAAAAATGGCAACAAATCATGAAGGTTTTTTTCCCAGGAAAATAGAAAATAATAACAAAAAAAAATATTGTATGAAATCATCAAATTTGCGGAAGAAAAGAGAATCATGTACATGTGATTTGTGCTAATGTGATATTTTCTATTCAATATACATTTTGACTGGTGAAATTTGAAGCACGACAATAACGTTTTGCATTTCTGCTTTGGCACTTCACAAAAAATGAAAAAAAAACAAAAAAAAGCCTTAGTGCTCACTTGCGGTTTGGTATTTTGCAAGATGCTAAACCCGTCTCACAAGGTAGGATGAACCGGGTGAAAACGGAATAGTTTGTAGGAGTGAAAGTAAAATCTTGCCCCGTGTTTGGTGTTGGGTCTAGAATACACATTTAGAACCTCTTCCAATGGTTGTGGGGTCTCCGATTGCATATATGAATTCAAAATTTGCAAATGTTTTCGTGTGTGAAAAATAAAAATAAAAGTCCTACATTTGCAAAATTCCTACATTTTCACCCTGCTCGTCCCACTTTGTAGGATGGGTTTTTATCCTCCTGCTGATATATATATATATATTTTTTTTTTTAAATTTTTAAATTTTAAATTTTTTTTCCCTAGGTGTAGGGAGGTGCCCCTAACTTAATGTGTTGATGAGTGGATGCTTGAATTCCCCTCTCCTTCCTTCTTCCTTACTTGACTTCCCATTCCATGCACGCAGCCACACTTCGTACTTGTGCAGCGTGGGTTAAGTGAGCCCCCTTCCCAACGTGCGTGGGACGGGGGTTTTCGGTGCTTGCAGCTGTTGCCATCAATTAGTATAGTATTGGAAATACTGTGTCCTGCTTCTTAGCAGCTGCAAGCCTAAGCTACCTTGGAACTGATTAACTGAAGTGAGCATCAGTCCCTAGAAATTCCCCAGGAATTGCAATGGAGCTGAGCAGCCTTCGAGGTGCAAGTCAGATTCTGGAATCATTGACCTCCGTTGGTCTGGGGAACTATCATATAGAACTACTGTAGTACTGCTGCTTCAGCACTCTATTGTTCAATTGAAGGGGGCTTACTCAGGGTTTAGGGTTTTGAGGGGGGTAGGGTTTGGGTTTTAGGGTTTTCTCCATTGGGACTTGGAGTTAGGGGTGATGTTTGCAACGTGAATACGCTTCCAGAAGTAGGTTTAAATTCATTCCTATGACCTTCACTAACAACACTCTTTAACACCGAGTGAAAACATACCTTTAGGTTTAAATTCATTCCTACGACCTTCACTAACAACACTCTTTAACACCGAGCGAAAACATACCTTTAGGTCTAAATAATGATTTAAAAAAATAAGTAAAATTGTTAGTTACATGTTGCATCACTTTTAGAAGGTTTTAGTAGGTTTGGAATTGGGATTAACTGTCATAATTATGGGCTTGTGAAATATGTCATTTTAAAATAGTCAGTGGAATGATTGTAATTGAGAATTTGAAAGATTGAGATGATATTACCTGACTAATATCTTGTGCGAAGGTCAGATTTGACATAATTTAGGTCATTTATGTAGAAAAACATGACACGTATCATATTGTGATTGGTGTAAAGTAACATGAAAACCTTGAAAATCCAAGGTACAATCCAATTTTGACACATCTTTGATGAAGTAGACCTTCATGTATAGTGCATGGAATAGAAATTAAAAATATCTATATCTCATTATTCACGATGTTTTTTGAAGAATTTTGTAGTGAATTATAGAAAATGCAGTTACATCTTAATAAATAATATTTCCTTTGATAAAACTTAAGCGGTCGTGAATTAATTTTCTATGAGATTCTGAAAAGGTTCAGCATTCTCCCTACTCAGGAAGTTCGTAAAATATGGAGCTGAGCAAAGTCGGTTGATTTTATTAAGAAATCCGGTTTCAATTTGGTATAAGAAAAAATTGAGCCTCAATTTGTGCATTGGACGCTACTTTCATTAAAATTTATAATTAAAGTTCAAAGTGTACCCCCAAGGACATTTGAAGGTTGGGGCAAGTTCCTCCAATCTCAATTTTGGGAGAGATTTTTCTCAAACTTTTTGTTAAGATAGAAAAGCACATTCTCTTTCGGGGTATATTATTTGTATTTCAATTGGTGACTAGGAACACAAGTTATGCCACTCTAAGTCCAATTAGGAATTTGCCAAGTATAAAAATAAAAACCCACAAAAACTAGAAGTAAATTTTTTTTTTTAAATTCATGGATTATGTTTTTGTCTACATAGAAAGCTTTGATTCATTCCATTTGTACTAGTGATGTAAAAGTTATATATGGAACTTCTTGTTTTGTGGGAAACCATTGAATCTTTTTGAGAGAACCTATTAATTCATTTTTAAACTAAAATACTCAAAAAGAAAAAGGCCCATAGGGTTCGATTCACTTGCTAAAATAATCTCACAATTGGGATTAGTGTGTTCCAACTCCATTTTAGAACAATTAACATTTTAGTTTTCCCTTCTATTTCACCCCTACTTCTACTTACTTAACGATTTTTTAAAGAATGAAAGTCAAGTTTTAATCTTTAATTCTCTCTAAATTTCCAATTCAATCGTTCAATATAAAATTATTAACATTATAGTTTAAAAAAAAATCCAAAGTCTTATATTTTAATCATACAAGGTGCAAACCCCCATGTTTCTTGCACTTGAAATGCAACATAATATCTTGTAATATATGTTGGCAAAAATTTTGAAATTTCTTCCACATATTCGCGTAGTAGTTTAGTCCAAGATCCTATAATTAACCCCTTAATGTCCAAGGCACCAAATTTTGGTGTCGACAATACTTTGAAGTTGAATAAAACCTACCCAAGCTACTACTTTTAGTAGTCTATATTTTTGAAAAATCCTTTTTGAAGTTTAATTTTAGCATCAAAATTTTGATTTTAAAAATGATTGATTATGATTTTTCTATTTAAGATTTTGTGCAAGGATGTCCATTGCAATCTTGACTTTCCATATTGTTTACGGCTCTTGGAAATGAGCTCAAATACACTGGATTTTGAAGGAAGAAAAAATTACATTAGAAATTCATTTAAAAAAATTATAGAGTAGATTTTGAGAAACCATAAATTGATTGGGTTTGTGCATGTTTAGGCCCTTTATCCTCATATGTTTGTAGGAACCAACTTTTTAGATTTGACATGTTAAAGGAGGATTGAAAGACTTCAAATCACTTTCACAATTTTAGCATCCTCGTCATCAAGCATTACAATCTTTCAATCCATAAGTGACCTTGTTGTACTTTCTTTTCCTGTGTGATCTCTAACATATCTAGTTTGAATTTAGATGGTTACAATTTTAAAAAAATGGATACCACTTACCAAAATGCTACCATTTTGTTCGATGTAGAGCAAAGTTCCTAGAAGCTCAAAAAAGGCCTTGGGCATTTAGGGGTTAAATACTAAAAGAAGACAACTTTCTAAATAATTACAATCTTCACAATAGAAATGATAGTTCGTTCTGAGTGTTTTTGATGAGAACAAAGGCCTTGGAAACCTTAGGATTTAATTTTTTTCAATTATTCAAACATATAAGAACTTCCATCTTGAGAGCCACCATTGTACATACAATTCCTTTTAAAGTCCCTTGTACGACCCGTTTTGAGCCTCAGAACTCTTCGATTGTGGTTTACTATATGAATTGTATGTCGATGCATTGTTATTTATGTACTACCATGATCATTAATTTACTTTCTACCGAAAAATATTCGGTCAATGTTTTTTTTGTTTTTTTTAAATTACATACCACCTCATTCATAGTATACTATCCAGGCCAAAAGGGCTTTCAGAATTCAGGCTGAATGCTTTATCTTACACGGCCAAGCGAAAAGGGTTGGTAAACTGGTACCGTAGAGCAGTGATGCTGCGGATGACACGTGTGAATCGTGCTCTCCATATTCCCCCATAAAGCCACCTTTGCAGAACTTTGGGATGAAGCATCTTGTGGGGAAAGACAAAATGCTAACTTAAAGGAATAATAACTTTGTGACTCCAATTTATCTCTTGCAAGTATGATTTGTATCATATATTTTTTATTTCTATTCTTTCATGAATGGAAAAACATGTAATATAGTTTATGTTGAGCATTGTTCTTGAAAACTTTAAAGAAATGAAATCACATGCTTTCTTCTTCTTTAACCCTTGAAGGACGGGCATGTGACTGTGGAAATCATCCCTTTTGGCATTGTGTGAATAGTTGGTTTTAAAAAAGATCTGAAAGCACTCATTGGAAGTGAGACTACTATACAAGACCTCCCCCCCTATTTATGTAAAATTTTGTTCTACATTCGAAGATTTTTTTGTCATTCATCGACCGGAAAAATGGTTGTAGTGTCGATTATGGGTTAAGCTTTTGAGCGTTTCGCTTTACTTGTAGACCTTAGGGTTCTTGCATTCCAAGAGTGGATGTGCCTTGTTGAGAGGAATGAAGGCATGTTAGCCTATGATCTTGAGTCCATGAGCCTCTTGTAGGCATCTATGTTATAGATACCTATATCATTAACACCTTCCGTGGTTATAGATATTTGTGTTATCAAGGCTTATGTTACAGGGCCTTGCCATCCTTATGGGGTACTTATGTTGTAAGCACTTTCAATGGTTGTAGAGTAACGATTAGCACTTGGACTTTAAGGCTTGTAGGCTTGTATTTCTAAACTTACATGCTAGTATGTTAGGCCTTGTTCAAACTTTCTTATGACTTTTAAAGTATCTATTTTGGTTTCAATTTAAACATAGAACCAAAAATCTTGTAAGCTCTATTTCTATTTCATTTCAAAATTTTGTAAAAATCTCCAAATCCAACAAGGTATTGCATTTGGATCTAAATATTTGAATTTAAGCAACACAATATTGGATGGATTTCATTTGTATTTCCTTCTTTAAAACTTTTCACACCATTCTTCATGCTTGCTCTTACCTTTTTGAAAAGATTCAAATTAATGGGCTTGTTTTGTTGTATTTACCAATTTATATACACTTATTAATGAAAAATTATAAAACTTATAATTTATCAAGTAATAGAAATTTTACACATTGATACGTAACATGAAGTCTTATTAGATAAAATTATATTGAAACTCTAGTATGATCTAAAAGGCTAACTCAAGTTCAAGAACAAAATTCAAATTAATCAAAGGCAATGGAATTGGACCTGAGAAGAGAAGATAACATCCACCAAATGAGCCACCAAATAAGCTAATGGACATGGTTTCGATTATTGTTGAGTAGATTAGTAAAGTGGATGTTCAGTAGGTGTTTCTATTCATACATCAATGTTCATCTCATTAAGGTTCTAAATGTGTTATTTCCTACTAAATATGACACATTATATGGGCATTTAGCGTGTTTCTTTTGAAAATTTATTACACATTCTCTTAATAGCCAAAAAATTAGATTCTACTTGCAACATCTTTAACTACAATATGCTAATTTTTTGGAAGAAAAAATTCTTTATGTAGGCATATAAAAACATTGAAACTCTTATATTGCCACTTTAAGGTGTTGCAACCTTACTCAAATCCTATTTGATGATTTCTTGTATAGTAAGGGAATTTTTATTATTTTAATCCAATTATTTAAAGAATTTTGAGACAAACAAGTGGAACATGTAAAATAATTCAAGAACTTTAAGAATAGAAACTTCAAGATAATAGCATTTTCAATTAGCAAAATTTATTTTAAAAAATAACTTGCCCCATAGGGCTAGTAGAACTTTGATTCCTTTTGGAATGAGATTTTGCACTAAAAGATTGTGGGGGCAAGAATTGTGTAGTATATCATATTAATTACATACGTGTTAAATTTTAAAAGTGGATGAGGAATTTAGCAAAAGATGCCAAAATGGCCCAAAGGAACTAGATTTTCTTAAGCAACATAACCTTGATATGGGCATTTGATTTGAAATCTTTACTTCTCAATGAATGAGGTGAATGTCCCAATCTTATGTCAACTTTCAAATTTGACTTTGTTTGAATCTATTAGTGAGATTTCTTGTATATTTTGAACAATCACTTGGTCTTTTAGAGATTAAAGAGTCATATTCTAAATGACAAATAAATTTCTTCAAGGTGATTTTCCATCCCAGTTATATATTTTCATTAATCCATTGTGCATGGATGAATCTTTCCTTAAATTTCTTTTATGATTGATTTAAAGAAAATGAGGTAAATAATATATTTTATAAAGATATAAGAAAAAAATTTAAAATAAAAGCATTCATTGCTTTACAACAATTATTAAGATGAACATGCTTCATTTTTGGTTTTCTTCTGACCACAAAAAAAATTGTTCTAAATTTGAAGTCAAGTTTTAGTTAAAAAGAATTCAAGTCCAAAAATAAAGTACATTATTTGATGTTTGTATTAAATTATAATTTCATATTAAAATTTTAAAAATCAAATTATAATTTTCTATTATTTCATTATTTTTATATGAAATTTTGAGTGGTGGAAAAAAAATTCATTTCATTCACATGGGCAAATTTGAGAGAAAACTTTGCACATTCTAATTCCAACAACGTTTAAAATTGTTATGATTTCTTGAAGTGTATTGCCCAAAAGTTTGTATTAGCATTGAATAATAGACTTTTTATTAGAGAATAATTGTCTAAATCTTTTTTTTTGTTCATGGACAAAAAAATTGAGACATGGTAAATTGAATACAAAAAAATGAAATCCAAATATTTGATGGGAATTGTTCTTTTCAATTCTTATATTCTATTAAGCTACTAGTAATTTGAGAGTTCACTACTAGAAAATTTCATTTTTCTGTTGTTTTGGTCACGTTGATCCGGTCAAAATCTGACAGAAATCTGTTGCTTTCAACAGATTTCTGTTAGATTTTGACCGGATCAACGCGACCAAAACAACAGAAAAATGAAATTTTCTAGTAGTGGTTACTATTATGTGAGCCTTGGAACATGAGCACATGAGCCTCAAAGACTGTACACCTATGTTATAAGTGTCTATATCATAAAAACCTTTCATGAGTATAGTGTAACTATGATATAGGTATCTATATTGTAGGTGTTTACAATAAGCACCTTCAATGATTGCAATATATTTACATATATGCTCAAAGCTCACATGCTTGCATTTTCATACTCACATATGTAGCACCATTGAAAATTTGAAAACTTACGAATTTATTCTCTTGTTTTAGTGTATCAAATATGTAAAAATATGATGATTTGCTTGTTTTTAATTTAAATTACAATAAAATAATCCAATACAAATATAACAAAAACATTTTAAGGAGATGGATTGACTCAACTAGTTCTTTTTCTTCATTAGAATAGAATATATAACCTTCTAAGAAATCATATCATATAACCATAGATCTACTACCAAAAAATGATGTTGTTTTTGGCATTTTCTTTTAACATTGTTGTCAACACCAAAGTGCAAGACTATTGAGAATGCGTTTAAATGGATTCAATGAAGAATTTGCCTTGCGTATAGAAGAGAAAAAACAAAGCTCATTTTAATAAGATAACAACCTCCTATTAGTTGGCCCTAAATAAATAGATATGTACACTTTTAATTCAGTTAATTTTGCAATTAAATACATTTTGAATTCTTACATTTGTCCATTTTAGGAATTCATTTTATTCACTTCCTTCCTTTTCAAGAATTTAAATCCTTAACCAACAAAATAAAGAGATTATTATCATTGTTAGATTTGGAGAACATAAGTTTGAATTATTAAAATGTTTAACATTGAAATTTTTAGATTTGTGTGCATATAAATTCAAAGTTTAAATTTTGGTCTATTCAAATAAATTGTTTGAAAGATTTAGAGTTTTAATATCTCTCCATAAATAATATTTTTACTTTGACAATACATTGATGGTGAATAAAGTTTAATTTTTAATTTTAATTTTTTGTAATAATTCTAACTCAAAGATTATTCAAAAAAAACATTTTTTTTTCTGAATTTTGAAATAATAAAAAATTCAAATATAGAGATACCGCTATTTAAATCTCTAAATTTCTAAAAATATAAATTAATTTTGTTATCTAAAAGTGACAATGAGTTTATTTTCACCTATTTTGCACAAGAGAAAGTTTTAAGTTCAAAATTGTTTTCAAATTTTTTTTTGGGATTTACTTTAAACTTTAAAGTACATTAATACATTAGCTATTTATTGAATGGATAATTTAAAATAATTAAAATAATCCAATTCAACTATTTAGTATTTCCAATTTTTTTATCAAAAAATAATAAACTATCTTGTATATAATGAATATCAAGATTGTAGGTCTCAATTTAATGGACAAAATTCTTGAAAATTTTAAAATAATTGAACATAGCGACATTGAAACACGATTGGTACTCAACTTTTTCAAATAATAGGCTCCACAATAATAACATTAAATTTTAATAATTATGGAGTTATTAAAAAAACATTGTGAGTCATAATAAACAACATATAATTTCATGGTATTTTTTATGAAATAAATGTATTTTGGTCTACATGATCTTCGTGCATCTTACATATAAGGTTGTTAAGACATTTTGACATTCAATTTGTCTTTCGGATGTTGTCAACAATACATTGACCATCTAAGAAGGTAATTCATACTGTCAAGGACTTGTTGTGCAGAAAGAGTGGACTCTAACGGGTGGAAAAAGCGGACTCTAATGGGTGGAAGAGTGGACTTTAACGGGTGGAAAGAGTGGACTTTAACGGGTGAAAAGAGTGGACTCTAACGGGTGGATAGAGTGAACTTTAATGGGTGGAAAGAGTGGACTCTAATGGGTGGAAAGAGTAAATTCTAACGAGTGGAAAGAGTAGACTCTAATGGGCAGAAAGACTGAACTCTAACGTGCGGAAAGACTGGACTCTAACGGAACGGGTGGAAATAATGGACTCTAACGGGCGGAAAGAGTGGACTCTAATGGGTGGGAAGAGTGGACTCTAATGGGCAGAAAGAGTGGGCTCTAATGGGTGGAAAAGGTGGATTCTAAGGGGACTCTAACGGGTGGAAAGAATGGACAATAACAGGTGGAAAGAGTGCACTCTAATGGGCGGAAAGAGTGGAAAGAGTGGACTCTAACAGGTGGAAAGAGTGGACTCTAACGGGTGGAAAGAGTGGACTCTAACGGGTGGAAAGAGTGGACTTTAATGGGCGGAAAGAGTGGACTCTAAGGGGCGGAAAGAGTGGACTCTAACAAGTGGAAAGAATGGTCTCTAAGGGGCGGAAAGAGTGGACTCTAACGAGCGGAAAGAGTGGACTTTAACGAGTGGAAAGAGTGGACTCTAACAAGTGGAAAGAGTGGACTGTAACGGGCGGAAAGATTGAACTCTAACGGGCGGAAAGAGTAGACTCTAACGGGCAGAAAGACTGGACTCTAATGGAATGGGTGGAAAGAGAAGATTTTAACGGGCAGAAAGACTGGACTCTAATGGAATGGGTGGAAAGAGTGGATTTTAACGGGCAGAAAGACTAGACTCTAACGGGTGGAAAGAGTAGGCTCTAAATGGGTAGAAAAGATGGATTCTAAGGGGTGGGAAGAGTGGACTCTAACGGGTGGAAAGAGTGGACTCTAACGGGTGGAAAGAGTGGACTCTAACGGGTGGAAAGAGTGGACTCTAACGGGGAAAGAGTGGGCTCTAATGGGTGGGAAGAGTGGGCTCTAATGGGTGGAAAAGGTGGATTCTAAGGGGACTCTAACGGGTAGAAAGAATGGATGATAACGGGTGGAAAGAGTAGACTCTAACATGTGGAAAGAGTGGAAAATAATGGGCAGAAAGATTGAACTCTAACGGGCAGAAAGAGTGGACTCTAACATGTGGAAAGAGTAGACTCTAACGGGTAGAAAAATTGAACTCTAACGGGTAAAAAGACTGAACTCTAACGTGCGGAAAGACTGGACTCTAACGGGTGGAAAGAGTGGACTCTAACGGGCAGAAAGAGTGGACTTTAACGGGTAGAAAGACTGGACTCAAATGAAACGGGTGGAAAGACTAGACTCTAACGGGCGGAAAGACTGGACTCTAATGGAATGGGTGGAAAGAGTGGATTTTAACGGGCGGAAAGAGTAGACTCTAACGGGCGGAAAGAGTGGACTCTAATGGGCAGAAAGAGTGGACTCTAATGGGCAGAAAGAGTGGACTCTAATGGGCTGAAAGAGTGGACTCTAACATGTGGAAAGAGTAGACTCTAACGGGTAGAAAGACTGGACTCTAACGGGCGGAAAGACTAGAAGAGTGGACTCTAACATGTGGAAAGAGTAGACTCTAATGGGCAGAAAGACTGGACTCTAACGGGCGGAAAGACTAGACTCTAACGGGCGGAAAGACTAGAAGAGTGGACTCTAACATGTGGAAAGAGTAGACTCTAATGGGCAGAAAGACTGGACTCTAACGGGCGGAAAGACTAGACTCTAACGGAACTGGTGGAAAGAGTGGACTCTAACGGGCGGAAAGATTGGACTCTAACAAAACAGGTGGAAAGAGTGGACTCTAATAGAACAGGTGGAAAGAGTGGACTCTAACAGGTGGAAAGAGTGGACTCTAACAGGTGGAAAGAGTAGACTCTAACAGGTGGAAAGAGTGGACTCTAATAGAACAGGTGGAAAGAGTGGACTCTAACAGGTGGAAAGAGTAGACTCTAACAAGTGGAAAGAGTGGACTCTAACAAGTGGAAAGAGTGGACTCTAACGGGCAGAAAGATTGGACTCTAATGGGCAGAAAGACTGGACTCTAACAGGTGGAAAGAGTAGACTCTAACGGAACAGGTGGAAAGACTCGACTCTAACGCGTAGAAAGACTAGACTCTAATGGAATGGGTGGAAAGAGTGGATTTTAACGAGCGGAAAGAGTAGGCTCTAAATGGGTGGAAAAGGTGGATTCTAAGGGGTGGGAAGAGTAGACTCTAACAGGTGGAAAGAGTGGAAGATAACAGGCAGAAAGATTGAACTCTAACGGGCGGAAAGAGTGGACTCTAACATGTGGACAGAGTAGACTCTAACAGGTAGAAAAATTGAACTCTAATGGGCAAAAAGACTGGACTCTAACGGGCGGAAAGACTGGACTCTAACAGGCGGAAAGACTGGACTCTAACGGGCGGAAAGAGTGGACTCTAACGGGCAGAAAGACTGGACTCAAATGGAACGGGTGGAAAGACTAGACTCTAATGGAATGGGTGGAAAGAGTGGATTTTAACGAGCGGAAAGAGTAGACTCTAACATGCAGAAAGAGTGGAATCTAACGCGCAGAAAGAGTAGGTTCTAAATGGGTGGAAAAGGTGGATTTTAAGGGGTGGAAAGAGTGGACTCTATCGGGCGGAAAGAATGGTCTCTAACAGGCGGAAAGAGTGGACTCTAACGGGCGGAAAAAGTGGACTCTAATAGGTGGAAAAGGTGGATTCTAAGGGGTAGGAAGAGTGGGCTCTGACGGGGGTGGAAAGAGTGGGCTCTGAATGGGTGAAAAATGAGCTCTTACTAATGGGTAGAAAGTAGTCACCAACACCTAGACAATAGGTTTCAATGAGTAGGTTGTGGGCACAAACGGATGGAAGCAAAGTAAAGAGATAACAAATTCCATGTCTGTTGATGGCTGCTTTCTATCCATTGGTGTAAGATTCCAATATGGAATTCGACATTTAAAACATTCTTTTCATATTATTTAGTCATTGTAAACAACAACTAACTATTAAAATTTTCTTTAAATCCAAAGATCCAAACCATATAAAAGATGTAAAAATTTGTGATGTTTCATTTATTTTTTAAAATTTTAAGCTAATTAGAAATGAAATACTAAACAAATGGTACATGAAAAAAGTTTTAGAAAATTGGACTTATATTACTAGTTTCAACCAAAAGGGATTTTAGGTTTACTAATTACACTTCAAAAGAATTTTTTGAATTTTTGATCAATTTATAACACAAAAAGATATGCACTTTGAGTATATGTGACTACTCAAGGCAAAAAAATATGATATTTGAGAAGAGATCTTTGCCAATATATGAAACTCTAGGATATGTAAACTCAAATTTCAATTCCAAATGCAATTAATAGGACTAAAAATTATATTAGAACTTGCCAAAACAACAAAAGTGCCATTGAATTGAGTTTTGTTTAAAATATAACAATTTCAAAAGACATGCATAAATGATTAGAAACATAAGTAATAGTCATATATACCTTATTTATTAATTTTTAATATTTTAAAAGTAAAATTCAACAATTATAGCCTATTAAATATTTTTATCTTAAACAAAATAGTGCTAGAAAATAATACTAGTCATTCTTGCAATCCCATAAGTTGAAATTATTGTTTGTAGGCCCTTTTATACTAGAAGTAAAAAAACTAGAGAAAATCTTTGATGGTCTACAAGGTAGGTCTATAAATTGCCCATTTAAGAGGTGACACTAAATTCAGGGGAGGTAAAACTTCTTGAAACATTTTAAGTAAATTTTTCTTGAAAGACAAATGGACTTGGCATCTAACCTATGTTGTTTTATATTTTTCAAAACTTTGAAGAATTAGTTATGAAATTTTGAAGTTGAAATCACATAGGTTCTAAAATCGCCCACCTCCTCAAATGTGTATTGTTTGTACATTGCTAAAAGCTATGAAAAAGCAACATGTACAAATGGTGTACATTTGAAGAATTGGATGATTTTAGAACCTAGATGCTTTCAAAACCTCTTACCTTATTTGTTTTTTAAACTCCAGCTTTGAGAAGTCATAGCCTTTGGAAGTATAGCAAATTAGAAGGAGGTTCTAAAAGTATCCAATCTATAATTTTATTCTATTTTCTAAATTAAAGCAACTCATAATGTGAATTTTTTTTAATCCTTCAAGGGCTTGAAAGCCTTTGTGGACATATAGTATATTATGAATTTAGTGATATTTGATTAGAAAAAACATTGACCAAATATTGTTCACTACAAAGCAAATTAATGATTATAATAACATGTAAATAACAATGTATTACAATTCATATATCAAACCACAATTTAAAAGTTATAAGGCAAAATGTGGATCGTATAAACGGACCCCAAGGGCCTTTCAAGGGTTAAATGCTTACTTATGATCCTTTTGGTATGATATGGAATTCTTTGTAAATGAAGACAAAATTGTTTTTCATATTTTTTTTCCTCCTTCAAACTTAAAATTTCAAGTGTAAAGTGACATTATTTGGTTATCTTAATCTACAAAGCTTTCATTGAAAATTTGCTTTCACAACTTTGGGTGTCTAGTGTAAAGGGGGCTAAAATCGTGTATCCTTGTGTACATCCTAGAATCGATCTATTGATTCAAAGTATTTCGGAAAGTGGATGAATATGAATTTTTACATCAAGATCAAATGCATTAAACATTTTACACTATTGACTTTGAATCTTCTTAATTTAATTTTGAACTATACACTTTCAATCTTCACCTAACCTAATTTTGTATTATAGGATTATGTTTTATTAATTTAAAAAGATTTGAAGTATAGTTGTATAGGTGATTGGATACCAGTATTAAAGTTTGAATATAATTGTTTGTATAAAATATTTTGAAAACCTTAATTTTATAGACATTGAAAAGGTGGATATCCTCCAAACCATTACTTTTTGTTACTCTACCTAATTACTATTACTAAACCAATCAAAATTCCATTGATTTTCTTGTTGGCAAGTGAAAGGAGGTTCCAACACACTAAAGAAAAATGTGGCATTTGGATCCCATATACCAAAGTTGTGAAGCCTACTCTAATTTTTTTGTTAATAAAATGATGTTCTACAATTGTTTCTTCTACCTCCATCCATATAGATTTATGGGGAATTTAATTAAAATGGCGATTATTCTGTGACTTTGGCATTCTCGTAGTTCAGACCGGGTGGTCTGAACTCTACTAGCATTCTAGATTTTTGAAATCTATATCATTATTAGATATCTGAAATCTAAGAAATATGTAGATTTTTTAAATTGATTGATCTGAAATCTACATCTTTCCTAGATTTAATACATCTAATAGTGGTATAGAGTTTACAAATCTAGGACACTAATAGATTTCAGATCGCCCGGTCTGAACTGTGGGAACGGCACACTGTGAAAATGGCACATGGAATATTGCCATTTTAATGAAATTCCCCATATTTTAAGAGATGTACATATATGTGGGAGGCAACCCATTTATGATCAACAATCCGTTTTAGCACTATAGGGGGGTGTAAATTTGAGCAGGAGGTGATTAACATTGATTAATTATGGCATGATTCCTAGTGCAATTGTGGTGCATTATGATTGGCTACAAGACTCTCAATATTGTAACCAACCCTTAAGGTAGAACCAACCATTACCAACTACAACCCCATCAACAATCAATAGCAAGTTTGAAATTTAAGAGAGGCTAGGACTAATTACCAAACATGAACTCTTGATTTCTGTCCATCAATTCCTCCATTATCTTCATGATACATTTGTTTGGTTTGCAGTGCCAAAGTGAACAAGAAGTAGTCTCTTAATTGAGCGGTTTTGGAATAGTCTACACATTGAACATGGATCTAAACCAACGTTTGCCTTCCAACATTTTCACTTCAAGCCATAAAATTACCAAATTTTGGCAATCCCTTTCATTTCTATCTTTGCACCTGTGGAAATATTTCCTTCACCTTACTGTACTTCACATAATTATGTTTGCAATTGCTTATTCAGTTGGTTATGGGTGGTTCTACCTTATTGGATTTTGCACCAAACCTTTGGTCAAAAAATAGAAAGGTCTTTATAACAAGTATGTGTGGAATAAAATCCTCGTCTAAAAAAATTCATAATAACTTTGTTTTGAGAAGTAACATTCTGAAAAATTATGGAAACCTTGTGAACTTCATTTCTGCACATAGAAAAATTTCCCCACTATTAAAGCTTGCTTTAGTTTGTACATAAGGTAGAACTATCCATTACGACACAAATTTGCTATCTAGGTACTTTGGAGAAGCTATTTGGAAGCTCTCATATTTTTCAAAGATTGAATTGTTTAAGAGAAGTCAATTGCAAAAAGAATGAAGACATTTCGATAGGAAATGAATTTTTTGTGATTTTTCAAAGTTGAAATGTAAAACTATGAATAGACCCTTGTTGAAGCATGACCAGACCATTATTGAAGCATGGATTGATGTGTCCGCTCCCCAAATGCATTGCCATCACGATGAAGGATTAATAAGATTGTGATAATAGATGGGTTAGTGACGAAAATGGGAGGAACTTGTAGATGGTGGAATTGGGTAGTTCCACCTTAAGTGTATTGTATGTCCTTAACCCCTAAACGTCACAGGGGACGAAAAATGTCCTCATAGCTTAAAAGTCAAATTCAAAGGACTGTAACTTTTGCATCCAATGTCCAAATTCAATAAAACCTATTGTAGAAGTTGCACATACTAGTCTAGTTTGTGTGATAAAATTTTCAGATCAATACAAGATGTACAATAGTTTTGGTAGCCAATTGAAGTTTACAGGTTTAATTTGAGCTCACCAAACTGCATTTGATGGCTATAACTTTGGGGGCTTGTATCTTTGTAGTATAATGTTTGTTTTCAATCAAATTTGTTGGATTTGGTTTCCACTGAAGTCTAATTATTGTGGTAAAGTTTTCATGTCAATTCAAGTTGTTTCGAATGATCGGAAGCAATTCAAAGTTCAAAATCCAGACAATGGTGGATTCCAGTGAACTTTGGTGGCCTATAACTTCTTCATACAATGTCCAAATCCAATAAATTCTTTTGTTAAAGTTGCGCATACTAGTCTAGTTTGTGCGGTTAAAATTTCATAGCAATCCAAGAAGTTATGAGTGACTGAGAAGCATTTTAGTAGAAGGGGGTTCAGTTATAAATGTGATTTTTTGTTACTTTTTTTTACTGTTTTCTAACATTTCAAATCCATTTTGCAGACACAATGATTCATTTGAATGTTATTTTTTTCCCACCAAAGTGTATAAATATATTCTAGTTTTGAATCACTTTGTAGCTTAAAGTTTTTTCATTTGAGTAGGTTTAGAAATCGAATTTCACCTCCATCAAATGTGTTTTTAAGAAAATTTGAGCACCTCTTTTCAACACTAGAACATTATTATAATCTTTCAATCTATACGGTCAAATGACACCAAATTTGTTCCACACCATCAACAACATGCACACTACAATATTGTACGGTTGAGATCTTCATACCTTACTCTAATTTTGACTTTTCAGACTTGCAAAGACAGGTAGTTTTTAAGCCTAGTTGGACCTCCGGCGATGAGGCCAAGGGTTAAGTGGTAAGAAAGCAGGACGTTAAATTGTGCCAACTAAGGTGGGCCCTGTTGAGGTGGATTTAACCCGGGGAAAACGCAGGAATTTTTTATTTGCCACAAATGATTTTTTTTGCAACTTCTGAATTCTTATTTGCAATCAGAGACCCCAAATTAGCTAGATAAGGTCTACAATATACCCTAGACATGGATCAAAATAGGGGGATTTTTTTTACTTTTATTCCTAGAACACAAAGTTTACCTTGTTCGGCCCACCTTAGTTGGCATGATTTAACGTCCTGCGGTCAGAAATGGGTCTTAGACCTCCCTTGGAGCGACGACTATGGTGGTTCTAGGCAGGGTGCAATTCCAGGTGTAAGTAAGTAGGCACCTTCTACCAAGCAGAAGGCGCCGGGAGCTTTGCTGCGAAAGAGCCCCGGTCGGACACAGAATTGACATTCATTTGGCGAGAATCATGTTTCTGATTAGCAGAAGCACAACTTAATACGGAGCGCGAGTTCTAAGTACTGTACCCTTGGAAACGGAGGTACAGTCACTACAGTGCCTTGGAAATGGAGATTGGGGCGGTTTTTCGGAGGCACCCCCAGCTCGCCCCCGTTTTGCCACCTGGAGTACGAGCCGACACCCGCCACAAATTGCAAGTCAGTACTCAGTACTGCGATGCTCCCACGCCAATAGGGATGATTTGTTGGGCAGGCTTCAGTTATTTGCAATTACTACCCGTCTGTCATGCACCTGTAAAAAGTAATGTTTGGCAGAAGTGAAGTGAGCTTTCGTGGAATGGGATCGATCATGGGAGTCCCCTGATTGTCCCTCGCCGTCGGCCCCGGGGCTCCTACCCAAACCATGCGATCGATTGATCTTGTGGCGGGCTGGCTGGCTGACGAGTTTGTACTTTTAACCTTCCTTGCAATGAAATCCCCGGTTGATTTGTGTCTTTAAAAAAAAAAATTTAAATCAAAAAAATGCAATCATACTTTGATCCAATTGACATTGCAATGAAATCTCATTTCATGTGCTGCCCAGTGTGTCCGTAGAGGTCGCATGAATCAGTCCTTCACAGGTTTGGGGAGTGTACATGCGCCCAATATGGTTGGCAATGGGGAAATCACATTATGAACCCTGTTTATCACGGATAGATAGAAAGGCCATGGAGACCTCTCACTTGGAAACAAGGGATTTTGTTTTCTTGTAAATTCAACCCTGTGAGTAGTGTTTGGGTGGCACTTTGTGCTGTTATACTCTGGGTTTTGTGGATCGAAAATGGAACGATGATGCAGCCTTCGACGATATCAAGTGGCACCCAGTTGAATTCATGCAACGGATTTGGCTTGGTATTATTGACTACGGCCATATGGATTGGGACATGGTTTGCTGTCTTTGGGATAGATGTGGTACTTGTCATAGTTCGGGAAACTTTTTGAGTTTTACCGGTTAATTTCCTTCAATTCTCATATTGAACCGATTTTTCCAGAACTGAGTCCGGTCATTTTCTCTATTTTCTACTCAAAATCAAAATTTTATAGATTTTTGCACCGATTTTTTGCCGATGTTTTCAAATTGCAACTGTTTTTTTTCCCAATTCCTCCAGCTAACTTTGAACTAGCCGCCGGTTTTTTCCAAACATTGGTACCTGCGGTGATGAAGCTAGGGAAAGGTTTGCTAGGAAGTGGCTTCGCAATGAGCTTTTATTTATGTTGTTGTAGTTGGTGACACGTCTAGGTGGGCTAGTCCATGTGTTGGTTTGTTTTCCAACCTCCATAGGTTGGCTGGCATTTTGGTAGGGCGGTTCTCACGCCCCACTTGTAGCTTTTTTTTCTTTTTTTTCTTTTTTCCTTGGTTTGTGCTACTTGCACCCCCCAGGCTGTTTGGATTTCTGTTTCGTTTTCCTTCCTGTATTAAGGTAGGAGGCTCAAAATATGAGCAGGTATTAAGAACTACTGCCCATACAAGTGGTTGTGAATGGATATGAAGTGGTTCTCAAATGGACCTTTGTAGTCCTTGAATGAATGGAAAGAAAACAAAACATTGTTAATGACAAGAGCCAATCACACTCTCTGCTTTCCCATTTATCTTCACAAGTTGCAAGTGAACAAGTTCACGGAAGCCCTAGGGACATAAATAGGGACCTCTACCACATCTTGTTTGAAAATTCATAACTAATTCAAAAATGATCCAAAAAACATGAAACAACTTGGGTTAGATGCCAATCCCTCTTTTCTTCCATGGAAAATTTACTGAAAATATATTTTGAGAAGTTTGACCTGCCCAAAATTCAGTTTCAGTCCTTAGATGCTCGCTTTATGGACCGACTACCTTAAAGGTCAACCTTCATTTGTGTCAAAAAAAAAATCTCATTTCACTTGTGTCAAAAAAAACCCAAAGCAAAAAATGCAATCATCCTTGGGTCCAATTAAGTTGGAATTCGGTCAACATGTGCGGCAGCCAGGGCAGTAGTACTTGCATGACACCGCAGATCCATTAGTCTCGACAAAGGCTACGACTCGTCTATCATTGCCAGTTTGTTCGTCATTGCCAATTCCGGGAGCTCCTGAATGATTAATGCCGCAGGCAGTACTTAGGGCCATTAAGAGGAAGCGCTGGCAGGCAGGCAGGCAGGCTGTTCGTTCAGCCAGAGTACGGCTGTGGAGGAGCTGGGAAACCAAACCAGCCACAAAAAACTTCATTCATCGGAACTTGTCGACCAATGATGCCAAAATCAGGTTTGGACGTATTAGGTGAAAAAAACAGACAATTGGGGTCAAATGACACCATTGCATTGTAGGGTGTTTTTTTTCTTCATTCAGTATGTGAGATTTTGGCCACAATGCATGTATGAAGGTAACAGGTTCAGAAATCACCCACCTAAGAGCTGGAACTGGATTTTGGGGGAGGTGAAGCTTCTTGAAATCATTTTTAGGCAATTTTACTTGAAAGACAAGTGGAATTGGCATCAAACCCAAGTCGTTTCATGTTTTTTGGAGCTTTGTGGAATTGGCTATGAAATTTTGAAGTAGGAATGGTTTAGGACTCTGAAATAGCCCACCTACGTTGTTTGTACATTGTTGAAAAAAAAGGCGATGAAAAAGCAACGTGTACATGTAGTGTACATTTGAGGATGTTAGCAGTTTTAGAGCCTGTGCGATTTTAGAGCCTGTTACATGATAGTAATGGAGTGATTAGTAACCTCATTAGGAACTTCCAACTTTTTAGTGTGAATTCATTGTAAGAATTGACTTTTTAGGGTCTTTTATGTTAGAAAATATTGTACTTGCTCTAGGTGAACAATATGAGCATCTATGAATTTAGATTTTGTTGGTTTTGGGGTAGTTTACAAATTCTTTTGGGTTGTGATGCATTGAACACTTCAAAATTCATAGCAAATTCATATTTTGTTAGAAAAAATACATACATAATTTCAGTTGCTCTCATTTTTTCCTCACACTTCTCTATATGTGGGAAAACATTGAAAATTTTTAGCAACAACATGAGGCCAAACTCCTAATTCTGACTAGAATAGGATGTTTTACCTTAGTATATAATATTATGTAGGGAGGGCAATGCCCATCAAGGAGGAAATTGTGTAAAAAAATGATGTCAATAAGGAGAGCATTCAAAGCTTGGTGAGGAGACACAATTTTCTATGTGGTTCCCAATGGCAAGGATATTGCTTGGTATAAGTAGTATGTTAGAAAATGCGAGAAATTTGGATAACTGAAAACTTTCCAAATGAAGAATCAATATAATGCCCAATTACGCGGGTGGACCTAGATAATGCTTTGATTATGCAAAAATAACCTGTCCAACAAATGAATGGGGATTTTTTGTAGGAGGTATATATAGATATAGAAATGGGGGTATATATTGGTTTGTTGTGTTATGTAAAAGTGGTGGGACCAATTCCATAGTGTTCAAGGGTAGTTTTGGTCTTCAAGTGGAAGTTTATCTAAGTGGTTAAATTTTTCCACTTGAGTTACAAATTTTAAACCCAAGATGAGTTATTTTTTCAATATTACACATTTGAATGATTTTTATATGAAGTCATGGTACAAGTGGAAAATGGTGATTTTGCATTCCCAAAGAATTTTTTCTTACTTTTGTCAATTTTCACACTATCCCCAAGGTTGGAAAATTGTTTAGTTACCATGAATTTTTTTGCATAAAATCATGACTATGTTAACCCTTGAAAGCCCAAGGCCTTTTGGGGTTCAAAAACATTATTGCTTTTGAAGTACTATAGATCTAAATGTCACTAAGGTATAGAAATCTCAACTGTACAATCTTGTAGTGTACCTATTGTAAATGACCTGAATCAAATTTGGAGTCATTTGGCCACATAGATTAATGTTTTAGTGTTGAAAAATGATGCTAAAATTTTTGTGGCAACACATTTGGAAGTGAAATTTGATTTTTAAACCTACTGAAACAAAAAAACTTGAAACTATAAAGTGATTCAAAACCAACATACAAACACATTGGTGAAAAAAAATATCATTCAATTGACTCATTGTGTTTGTAAAATGGCTTTGAAATGTCAAAAAATAACAAGAAAAAACACATTTCAGGTTGAACCTCCTTCGACTAAAATGCTTCTCAATCACTCATAACTTCTTAGATTGATATGAAATTTTAGCCACATAAACTAGAATAGTATATGCACCTTTTCCCAAGATATTATTGAAAACAAAAAATTGTACGAAGAAGAAACAAGCCACTAAAGTTTACTATAACCCAAAAATGTTAGGATTTTGAACTTTGAATTGCTCTTAAACATGCAAAACAACTTGGATTGACATGAAAATTTTACCACGATAACTAGATTGCAAGGGGAACATAAACCAACAAATTTTTATTGAAAACAAACATTGGATGATGGAAATACAAGCCCCCAAAATTGTAACCATCAAATGCAATTTGGTGAATTCAAATTGAACCTTTGTACTTCGGTTCACTTACAAAAATTAGTACATCTTGGATTGATTTGAAAATTTTACCACACAAACTAGAAAAAAGAGTACAAAGTTTCCAACAAATTTCATTAAATTTGGACATCATATGCATAAGTTACAACTCTTTGAATTGAATTTAAACTATGTGAAGACACTTTTGGTCCCCTATAGCATTTAAGGATTAATAGCATGTGTACCAAATTTGGAGGTGAAAAGATGAAGAGAAATGGAAATATTTTAAATCTATCACCATGTGCACTTGTAAGAAAATTTCCACTACTTCCAACTTTAACATTGTCCTAAGGGCTAGAAAATTGTTTATTTACCATGAAATGTTTGGCATAAGATTATCCCTATGTTGATAATATGAATACCACATTTGGAGGTCAAAACTTGGGTCAAAAGAGTCACAAAAATGAAGATATTCTAAATATGCCAACATATGTAGTTGTGAGAATGATTATAAGGACATACTAAAAATTCTAGACAAAGTCATATTTGGAGAATTGGATATGAGTGTGATTCATCAAGTTATATAGTTTTTGCTTTTGAAAGTGGACAAACTTCTTTAATGATTTGAGGCGCATTTGCTAAAGGGCAAAAGTCAAAACTTGTTCTAACACCTAAAGATCAACATTGTACTAAGGATTTTGTGGAATTGGTCTATGATGGCAATTGTTTTATTTTATGGATAAAGTTTACACTAGATGCTTATAGAAGATGGAGCACCTTTCCATTGCAACAAATTATGTGAAGAATGGAGAAGAATATGCCTTACTAAATGCACAATTGGTATGCAAATTCTCCTAATTTCAATCCATTTGAGAACTTGTAGAAGATTTTTTTAAATGTTGCCCAATAGAATGAGATATGCCCTAGAGACTTAGGAGAATGAAAAATAGATATCATTACAAAATCCTAATGTTTTCCAACTTCTAAGTAGATGGATTTTGTTGTTCATCGAATGCAACAATCCATATTTTTCTATTGACATAAAAACATGGATTGTTGCATTGGATGTTCAACAAAATCCACTTGCTTATACATAGATTTCTTATAGTGTGATTGAAAGATAGTGGAGGTCAATTAGTGGTACAAAGCTCCTTAATTTACGTCATTTTATGCTTTCTAGATTATAAGTAGTGATTGAATCTAATAGAGGACATACACATTGATAGATTTAGAGTATCTCTATTTTTGTAAATTTTTTGCTCTGTATATTTGGTATTCTTGATATTAAAACAAAGACAATCATATAAAAAAATTCATAGTAAATGAACAATTTTTCAACCCTCAAGACAATGTCAAAGTTGACAATAGTAAAAATTTCTCAATACTATACAAAAGATGTACATATGGATTTCCTATATACCTATACTATAAAATTTTAAAAATTCATCACCAATGTTTTCAATCAATTTCCATGTCAATCTATAAAAATTAGATAAGTTTTTTGCTCCAAACGGAATTGGATTTTTTGACATTAAAAATTCACATGCTTTTTTGAGATGTGCAAGAGGACAATGTCAATTATTCACGACATACAATGAGAGTTATACTTCAAAATATGCAAAATTCTTTGAATGGCAAATACATTGGTTTATAAGAATACTAAACCTTGCTTCTATATATAAGATCTAAGTTTTGTTCATTAACCTTCCAAGGACCAAAAGGACACGACGTGTCATCTTCAAATTTTCAATGGCAAATTCTAAGTAGGGTAAAACAAATCTCAATATTTTGTAAATTAGGATCTTGTAAAATATCAAGTTGAAATACGTGTTTCATTTTTTGATTTTCAAAATTTCAATGTGTGAAATATTTCAAAATTTATTTAGGAAATGTTGACTAATAAAAAGCAAACATAATGTTTTTACAATGAAAGGAATATTAAGGATGGAAAAAAAAATCTTGAACATTTTTAGTCTTTACTCTCCACAAACAAATTGGGTCTCAATAGTTTATTTTTTTTAAATTTGTTTATTTAAAATTTTAAAATATACCAGCCTCAATCTAGTTTGATTATGAATAAAAGATAATTGGAATGATTCAAAATTTTGTGGAAGCGTTCCAAATAGTATTTTTATATCAACTGTTAAATTTTAAAAATTGACACATGTATAATTAAATCTTTTTTAAAGAAACTCTGCTCCTTTCTACACCATTTTGACATTGACACTACATTCATTAGGTTAATTAATGTGCTCTATCTTATTTTTCAACATGTTACACTAATTTACAAAATAGCTTAAAATAAAAATTGGATCATTTGATTATACATTATATAATAATATTATAGAGTCTAAAGTCTAATTTTTTCATGTACTTATAAGACAATATGGAGGGGGGATTGAAGAGGCAAAAAAATAAGCAATAGAATTAGCAATCTAGATTTGGTAATCTTATTGAAACCTTTGATTTTCAACAAGTTTGTTTCAACAAAATTAAGTTGCTCAATTCAATTTCACCTTCAAAATTTGATCCAATTTTAATTCTCTTTCATGTAACTACATTGTTAAAAATCAAATTATGCATCACCCTAATATTAACTATCCTAATTTTGTGAAGTCCTATTGACAATTGAGAAAGACCTTTGCCTACACTCGAAAGTATTGTTTGAACATTAGAGAGGCATTTGCATCTTGAAAATCCCTTGGATTTATGAAGTTGCTAGATTTTAGAATTCCTTTAAATTTGAAATATCTTTTGGAGATGTGTTTTGCATTCCTCAAAAAGAAGATATTTGACTCCCCTTTAAAATCAAATTCTAACAACTTTTATTGTGTGAATAAGCACTGAACTTTTGAAGGCTAAATTTTTTGTGTTTAAAATTAAGCCTAAATTCACATGTTCTTCACATGAATATTTTAAGCAAGGATTTAGACATGACACTTCAAAAATAAAATTGCTCTGTGCCACGGGATTTCTAGAATCCTCTATATTTGAAAAATCTCTTGTAGAGATGCACTCAATTCTCTTTTAGAAGGAGTTTTTTTAACTCCTTATGAAAACCTAGTTTTGCCATTGAATGAGTAAACACTTGAATTTCAAAGTTCTAATTGTATGAATCTTCATGATCAATCCAAGATCCAAATATTCATAAAGTGAAATTTTAAAGTAAGAATGTACATGGATCACTTCTACAACAAGATTGTACAAACCTATAGGATTGAATATCTCTTTAGGACATACAATCAATTCCCCTAAAAAAAGATTTTCCAATCCCCTTCAAAATTCAATTTTGACATCGCCTATTGTATGAATTTCATTGAACTTTTAAAATTCTAGTTCCATGTATCTTCAAAATCTAGCCTAGATCTACATACTCTTAAACTATAAAATTTATACAAAAATGTATTTATGACACTTTTGCAATAAGATTACACTACGCTACATGATTTTGAGGTTCTTCTAAACTTTGCTCACTTCTCCTTAAAAAGAAGGTATTTTCACCTTGTTTAAAAACCTAAATTTAACATCCCCTATTGTGTGAATAAATATTGAACTTTCAGAATTCTAATTCCATGTGTCTTCAAAAAATTGGCCTAAGACCCACATGTTATGAAAATATATATTTTAGATAAGATTGTACATGAGTTGTTTTGTACCAAGGTTGCACCAAACCTTTGGGATTTTGGAAATTCATTGGATTTTAAGAATACTTTGGATTTTAAAGATCTATTTTAAAGATATGTACAATTTTTCCTTAAAAGGAAGTTTTGTGAGTGCTTATCAAAATCTAATTTCATCATCCACTATTGTACAAGTAAACACTTAATTTTCAAAGTTCTAATTCTATGTCTTCAAAATCAAGCTCAGACCCAAATATGTTGAAATTGTATTATAGCCCATCACAAAGTTTAGACCCTATGGTTTGTCAATAGTTATCATGTGGTTATTGTTGTTTCATGGGTTCGCATGTTAATTACAATTTATCACATCATTACGATGCATTACTTTGCATCGTTACAATGTAGTTGTAAGTAATGCATTGTTACTATGCGATAATGATGTGAAGTAATGCATTATAATGATGTGATAAATTGTAATTAATGTGCAAAACCATGAAACAATGATAACCACATGATAACTATTGACAAACTGTAGGGTCTAAGCTTTGTGATGAGTAGGCATAAATGTACATAGGCTACTTCTACAATAAAATTGTCCTAAGTTGTGGGATTTTGAGAAATCTTTGAATTTTGAAAACCTTCTAAACTTTCATAATCACTTTTGAAGATGTACTTGGATCCTTCAAAAAGAGTTTTTCAACTCCCTTTGGTAATTGAATTGTGGCATTTTGTGTTATATGAATAAACAATGAAGTTTCAAAGTCCTAAATCATTTGCCTTCCAAATCAATCTTTGACCCAATATGTGCAATGAGTGTATATTTTTAGACAATTTGATTTGGCAATAAGATTGCAACGAGCTATTGTTTCAATGGTAATTGAACTAATTGTCTTTTCACAAACATACCAACTTGAGGGATCTAAGTTAATCTCTAAACACTCAAGTATCCATTGAGTTGATGATGAATGTTGTAAAGAGTGCACTTTATCTATTTAATATTAATAGAGTAAGATGTTTAAAACCCCACATGTATCAATAGAAAGATGAAAAAATGCTCACTATGAATCAATGATACAAATATTTTGAAGGAGTTTCAATTGTTTATTTAAATTTTTTTTAAATAATCTTATTGAAGCAAAGGCTCTATTAAACATACAATACATTAGAAGCTCCTTGATTGAATATATATGTGAGCTTTAATTTCTACCAAGTGTGAAAATATTTAATCTACTCACATATAGTTTTTGCAATTGATTTTTCGCTTGTTAGCTTTGAACATAATAAATGTAGAATATTTGAGATGGCTAGACTATAGTAGAAAAGTTTCAAAATTCATATGTATGGTTAGTGGAACCTCTTTTTTATTGTATTTTGAATGGAGACTTCACATTATAGTTAGTTCAAACATTGAGTTAAGGGATTAAGTTGATTGACATTTAAAAATATGAAGATTGGTTTATTCCAAATTCAGAGACAAGGGGACCAAACTTTTGAAAGATTTCATTAGTTGAAATTGATAAGTTGTTGAAAAATGGATTTACATCATGAAACTAGAAGTCATAAGTCTCTATGAAGGTCCCATGCCACAATGAATACTATTTTTGCAATGTGGCATCAAAAGTCCTCAAATTTTGAGCCCTTGGGATTAAGTTAAATCCACCTCAAAAAGTAAGTCTAATTGAAATTTTTGGGTGGTCATAAAAAAATACCATTTAATTAATTAATTTTTTGTCATTTTATGCCTTTTGGGCACTTTATACCAATCCAAAGGTTGTGACTTCTCAATGACAAATGAGGGACTTAGAGGGGGAGACTTCTTAAATTTTTTGGCCCCTTACTATTTTTGTGTAGACCGGACATGATATGGTTGCGAAAGAATGTTAACCCCTAAAGGCCCATTGTTCCTTCAAGGGACAAAATGGATTTCAGGCAGGTTCCTATGAATTCAATTTTTAGTAAATTTTTTTGAAACTTTCTCATAAGATAAAAAAACTTATTGCTTCATGGGAATATAATTTTTATTCCAATTGGTGCCCAAAAGCAAAAATTATGCTACAAAAAGCCTAAAGTTTCATTTGGTGGGCAAAAAAATAAATACTCACAAACTTAAAATTAAAATTTTCTTTTCTTATAGATCAAATTTTTGTCCACATGTGAAGCTTTGATTCAATCCATTTGAATTAATGATGTGAAAGTTAGGAACAATCTTGTTTTTCAGGCAATTGAGCATCTTCTTGAAAAAATAACTTGTAAGATTCATTTTTGAATGCAATTTTCACAATTTTCCAAAAAGAATTGTTTGGTAAGGTTAAGTTTTCTTACTAAAACAATTCCACCATTGGGATTATTGTGTTTCAATCCCATCTTAAAGCTATTCATGATTTAGTTTTTCTTTCAATCTTGAACCTTCTTCTATTTAACAACTTTTTAAAGAATGAAAATCAAATGTGTTTTTTTTTGAATTTTTTTTCTTAGACTTTCATCTCAATTCTTCAACACAATTTGAAAAAAAATTGGCCTTGGGCCTCTCGCCCGGAATCCAAAACCCTGACACCCGTTCCAAAGTATGGCATCGCTACCGACAACGTCGCTCAAAAACTCTAGATAGCAAAGAAAAAAACCCAGAATTTCTCCCCCAAAATCCCAAACCCTGCGAAATTGCTAGAGATTCATCACTCGATAGAGAGCGTAGACCACCAGATTCGTAGGGGTTTGCACATTGCACGGGGATCATGGTTGATGTCCGAGTCAGATCTTTCCGGGAGTAGCTCCTCAACAATTTGATGCTCAAATTCGTCTGTGCAGTTTGAACGCTAACGTTGCAATTCAATGCGTGACCACCTTTCAAATCAAAGCGAGGCTATTCAGGGTTCATGGACCCATCAATGTAGAGTTCGGACCAACATGACAATCGTGGAAGATGAGCTAGGGTTTGGAGTGTGTCTGGATCTCCGAACACATCATTCAATCAGTGCCAATACCAACAAACGCTTCATTTGCCAATGCAACTCCCCTTGTGAGGCATCGAGAGAGAGCGAATCCAGCCACAACGAGATCAAACTACACACCCAACTGATTGCTCGAAAACAGAGTGCAAATGCAATACATGCGGAGGGTTTCGAGTGAAACCCTGAACGCGCTTCGTAGCATTCCGGTGTGTGTGTCAAATGAAATCCGCGCTTCTGACTTACCAATGATTGCTCACAATCAGATTGTCAACAAATCAGTCTCTCCGACATTGCACATTTCAAGAATTGAAATGCACGCCCAAAATTTCAAAAAAAGGCGTTTCGTTGCAACGATGATCGCAACTCATCACATCACCTAGCACACGCTGCACTTAGGATAGGACCTTCTTTGCGATGCTATTTCCAGGGTTCTATAATACTGTAGAAATAGCCTTCCTTTACGGAATCCAGTAACGCCTTGGTAGCATCAATGCATCTCATCTCCTCAAAAGTGACGGAACAGAAATCAACACAAGCAGAGGCAGACACGCAACATCCAGTCTCGGAGCGCACTGGTTCGCTCCCTCTCAAGATGCTTCACGATTCAAGCTATGGAAGGCGCTTTCGTTTTAGGTCAAATTAAGGTAAGGCATTAAAAAGTCGACTCTTATCCTCAGAGCAACGCAACGACCAATGGACGTGTCCTCGCTGGGTCCCAGTCAGTCGCCCATACTTGCTATCTTCAAAAGTGCCATGGAGTACTGCCTCTTTGTCAGTTCGAACTGGGTTTCAATTCCTTAAGCTCCCTCTCTGATGTGATAACTTAGAGAGAGCCAGCGGCCTCTGGCAATCGATGGAGTGATACCTTACATTTGGAGATACTTTACAGCGGAGGCTCTACTATAGGAGGATACACAAGTATCTGTTCGACGTGTCAACATTCGTTGGCAACATTCATCCTTTCTATAGCCACAAAGTGTGGTGACCGTCGCCTCTTTGCCTACTCTGCTTTGCGGAGGTGTACAAACAGATATGATAGACTGACGGAGACGCAGTCGGTTTTCGGAAGTACGCGGAAGACTCTTGGATTTGGTGAGTAGGGTACGTGGGTTGCCGTTTTCGCAAATGTTTTTGGAGATTGTGTAATTCAGGTCATGTAGTTGCTCGTTTTTCTCTCGGCTATCTGCAGTGAGACGTCGTTTTTTGGTTTCTCTCTTCGTAGGTAATGAGTTGAGACAGCGCTGTGGTGTGATTTTGAGCTAGATGCTCTTGTTCTTGGTCATCATCCGTTATGGAGTTGCTTTTTGACACTCGCGCTTTGTCTTCACAGTTTTTAATTTTGCAGTCGCGGGGGGCCCCTATCATTATATTTGTGGCTTACTCCATGTTGCCAAGTTCTGTTGAGTTTGTGTGTGTGCGTGTGCGTGTGTCTTCGTGTTGTATAAGATTCTGGGGTGGAGATTAATGTCCGCCATTGATGCTTGGTGTTGATGTCACAGGTAGCCAGAAACTACGATAGTACCAACGCAGTTCCCCAGTTTCTAATCCTTCGCCAGAGAAGGATGCAAGATGAATGCCCTATCTTGAGGAATTCGTCATTGGTAACCCATCACTAGTTTGCGGACTGAGACCATGGCTATGGTGCAGGGAATGCAGACTGTGCTCTACAGTCATATTCGGCAGTTGCAACCTCCCCACTTGCTTAGTGATTTCAGTAGCAATTTCAATACATGTAGGGGTGACTATGTGGGTAAACCAAAAGATTTCAGTTATGAAGAAAGGAAACAGAGGTTGACGCGTACTAGGGCACACGGACTGCGATTACCTCCACCATCTCGCAGGAATTGGCATTCAATTGGCCCCGTTTATTGTATGAAAACAAGTGAAGTGGAGCAAGAAGGCAAGAACTTGGATCCTGTTCCTGCTCCTGCTGCTCCTAAAGGGACAGAGGACTGGGCTGTGAAGAAGGGTTTGAGTGCTCTTGATGCCTACTTCGACAAGCTCCATGCCAGCAGGGTGGAGGAGCCTCCTAATGAAACTACAGCCCACTCGCAAGGAACAACTAATGGGGTGAATGTGCCTGTTCAACCGCCTTCCAGCACAGGGTCGGTTCCAAGTAGTCAGAATTCTTCAGGAGCTTTGCAGACAGGAAACGTGACGAAGGATCGTGTAGAAGAAAGCCATGATGAAAAAACTGTAGGGGGTCTTAATGCACTGGATTCGTATTTCACCAAGCTTCGGCCCAGTAAACCTGGAAAAGGTGATCCAGATGATGCCTGTCACTGCTTTCCGAAATCTTGGATTGTCAATCTTGATATGGTCTGCTTCTCGAGAAAATGAGAAAAATTAGGTTTCCGATGATTGCATGCTAAATCGTTTTTTTTGCAGTTGCCAATTCGGACGAGGATGTAAAGAAAGCCTTGCATGGGGAGATTGAGCAAGCAGTTCAAGAGAACAAAGAAGGCTTATATAAGGAAGAAGACAAGAAAGTAAACATAAAGATTATATCGAACTCCCCTGTAGAGGAAGAGGAAGCAGAATATAGAGAACTTATGGAAGAGCTGGAAAAGGCCCTTGAGCAACAAGCTGCATCGGGAGATACATTAGACAGGGAGGACCTCCTACCTGGTTCCTCTTGGGGCTTGCAAGCTGGCAATTCCAACTCTTATGTTGTGTAAGCTCTGAAACCCTCTCTTACCGTTTGTACTACTTGCACACTGTTCGTTGAGAATGTGCAATGTTTCCTACCCTCAAAAGCCCAAGGATATATGGTTTTCATATGACCAAGTCGATCGATTATACTTTGAAGAATATAATTCAACTGGGGTCAAATTTTATATCACCAGAATCAGTGAAGAACATTGCACGTCTTGTTCAAAAATCAGTAAACTTGGACTAAAGAAGTTCCCGTGCGACCTACTCGAAAGAATAGGAGGTCCGATTTGGGTTTCTTGGTCCCCATTTTAGGGGTTGAACCGGCCAAATCAGGTGGCTGTAGGTTAATGTGACCTTGTACTAAATACCCTGCTCTCTAGAGGCTCTGTTGTGACAGTCTTCCTTATGTGTCGTTCAGAAGCATGGAAATGTGAAATCTGGTCTTGGCGTTCCACAAGTGGTCGAAGCTTCACAACAACATGATCTGAATGCAATTCTACCTGCAGGAATGGCTTGGTGGCTTTGAATATCGCCGTCTACTTATTCGGTTTGGCGAGTCCGCTGGAGGTGCCGGGTATGGTAGATGCTTCTCTTCCTTTCTTGTATGGAGCAAAAGTGAACGAGCTCATCGTTAATGGAGAGTGGTGGCGTCTAATTACCCCAACTTTTCTGGTAATTGTGACTGCCCTGCCCTGCCCTGTCCTTGCTTTGACTATCCCATGGGTACCGTGATATGGTGATCTAGAGTGAATAGTCATCTAGGATTTGGGTGGAAAATTGAATTCTAGATGCAACGAACTTTTTACAGATGCAATTTAAGTATACTAACTTATTATTGTTTCCGTGGGAGTACAGCATTCGGGTCTCTTGCACTTAGGTTTGAGTACTTGGGCATTGCTTGAATTCGGGCCAGCTGTCGAAAGTGCGTATGGAACTTTAGGGTTTTCCATGATCTACGTGATTGGCGGGTTGTATGGAAACCTTTTGAGCTTCTTCCACACACCTCAAGGCACTGTTGGCGGCACTGTAAGTTATCTATGCATGTCTCCTGTGACATTACTTGTTGGCCGATTGTATTCCTCCCAGTGTTGTGGCAATTGTCAGTAACAGCCAAGAATTTTCTACTCTTCAGGACCGACTGATCAGAATGTAAGAAGGATTAAAATGCGTAACCAGTATTCCTTAGTCTTTAATTTTTAACAGTTCTGCAACTTCATGTATTCCTTTGCTACGGAAACAACCTGGTGTAACTGATCATGTGATTGGTTTGGACAGGGTCCCATTTATGCCCTTATGGCTACCTGGATGGTCTACCTATTGCGCAACCGAGAGATTATTGGATTGGACGTGGCAGGTGACATGGTTCGGAAAGTTGTCATCTTTACTGCAATCACTTACGCATTGTGCAACTCCTTCCCTGTTGATGACTGGTAAGTCGATCTCTTAATTTTGTACCCAGTTAACTGGAGGAAACTCCTTTCCTATTTATTCAATTAATTTACGTGAACTTATGCAATTGAGTTAGATGTAAGTGATGCAAGAGATTTTTATTTTTTATTTTTCAATAATTATTTCCGTACTCTCACCCCCTTTTTGTGTCCATATCCGCCGAAGGGGAGAGACTAATCAATGTTCTGAAAATTGGAAGGTTCTTTTGCCCGATGAAAATGAGACACAGTAGCATGTTGGAGCCCATCATTCTATACAATGAAATTGCTGAGAAGAATTGACGTGTGGTTGTAGTTTTCATGACAATTTATGATTGTCGAATGGAGTTTTAAAATTTTCAATCCATGAGGATCATATTGAAGATTGTACTTGGGATCATGTGAAACAAGACATGGAAATTATGCATTTCAATTTGAGGCAGAGGCACTTGCAATTAGCTACTGATTTTGTGATCCTCAATGGCTGTTCTCTGATTATTTTTTTATTTTCGACTGTGGTTGCGCATTTGCAGGACTCATCTGGGAGCAGCAGCAGTGGGTGTGATCTTTGGCCTCCTCACTTGCCCGATGGTGCAAGTGAATCTTCATGTTGAAGAAGTAGCTGAAAACAACGACGATGACGCAATGGAGTCCTATCTTTTATTAAACGAGGGTCTCCATCCTTACAGGCTCTTTCTTGTGTTTGGCCTTTCCGTGGCCATCTTTTTTGCTCTCTACAGCGTGGGGGTGCCGTATGCAACCGAGTTCCACTTTCTCCATGGTGGCCTTGGCGATGAGTACTGGTAACTTCTCGGTCGTGAATTATAATTTGGTTTGGAGTTCAAATTGCAAGTGCTACAGCGTTCAAATGTCCAACACATCAGTCTCTCAGCTTGTGAGAGTCAATGGCCTCAATTTCCATTGATTTCATCATGCCGTGGCGTTCTCTGGATGGTTGCTGCTTATGCGAGGAACTCGATTGGCGAAGTACACGCATATACTAAAAGATTGGCGAAGTGCCTTGAGATATTATAGTTGGTTGTGCTTTGAAGCTTTGAAATCGCCGACCATTCAATTGGGGGTGGAGTAATAGCTTGTGTAGCACAAGCAGTGCTTGTAACGTGGAATGTCTACTTTCTGCATATGAGCCAGTGGATATGATGAAATGTTCAGTGGCACAGTGATTAGACTTGCTCCGGATTCTAGTACTATCTTTTGTTTTGTTTTTGCAGGTGAGTTCTGTTGTTTTTGACCGTTTTGTTCTATTGTGTAGGCGTTGTATTTGTGAGTCATATATTCCTTGACCAACTTGGAATGGTTCGTTTGTGAAAGAAGAATATAGGATTTAGGAGGGAATCTAGGACCTCTGGTTTCTCCATTGCAAGCCTTTCAACTTATCTGTCTTTGCTAAATCTTGAACTCAAGCAATTTGCAAGTGGTTAAGAAAAGCTTATTCTTTTACTGAAGGCATGAGTAATGAACTTCTCAAACTAGAGATGGAAACTAAGTCTTTGGAGGATGTTTTATAGGTATATTGTTTTTAACCCTTGAATTCCGGGCCTTTTTTGAGCTTCTAGAAATTTGCTCTAAATTGAACAAAAAGCCAACATTTTGATAAGTTTGTATCAATTTTTTGGAATTGTAACTATACAATCTCTAAAGTTAACATGTTAGAGATAACATGTTAAGACATGTTAAGAGAAAACACAACCATATCACTTATGGATTGAAAGATTATAATGTTTGATCATGAGGGTGTTACAACTGCAAAAGTGATTTGAAGTCTTTCAATCTTCTTTTCACATGTCAAATCTAAAAGGTTGGTTATAAAAAAAATGAGGATAAAGGGCCTAACACGCAAAATCTTAATCAATTTATGACTTTTCAAAGTCTACTCTATAATTTTTTTAAATGAATTTCTAATGTGATTTTTTCTTCAAATTCTAGCATATTTGAGCTCATTTTCAAAAGCCCTCAACACTATGGAAAGTCAAGATTGCAAATGACCCCCTTGCCCAAAATCTTGAATAGAAAAATAATAAATAATCATTTTCAAAATTAGATTTTTGATGCTAAAATTAGACTTCAAAAGAATTTTTTTTGAAAGTAGAAACTACTAAAAATGAAAACTTTGATAGATTTTATTTAGCTTCAAAAGATTGTCGACACCAAAATTTGGTACCTTGGACATTTAGGGGTTAAATAACTAAATAGTAGAAGTGTAAAATTTTCATATGTATTACTCCCTTTGTCCCATTAAACAACTCTAAATTACATACAATTCATATACCACTAAAAAGTTCATTTGTTGATTTCAATCATTGAGTAAACAAGTTAAGCTATCAAGGAACATTCTTCTCCTAGCAAGCTTGGCCTTGCCCACAAAAAACCCACCTTGTACTTGTTGCTTCTATAAACAACAATGATTACTTGGGCGCTATGAAGATTTGCTTACTAGGATGTGATATAGTAAGCTAAATTTTTGCTCCACAACTGTAACACTGTGCTCTGAGGCCAACATTCCTTAACTAAAACATGATCTCTTGCAATCCAATTTCTATATCTAAATTATAAATTCCTAATCTACTTCAATACTAAGCAACAAATTTAGAAGGTGGACTAGCAATTTGGATGTGGACCAGGTTTCTTCTATTGAAACTAGCACTAAATTCCAAAGACGAACTTGCAATCTAGCTAGAAGCCAATTTTCCTTGTTGTAGGTATTCTGGATAGGAAGGGAATATCAGGAATCCCATTATTGTCAACATTTTGGAAATTGACCATTCATGAGTGGGTTAGGTTTCCTTGTTGTAGATATTTTAAATATTTCTAGAATCTCATTGTTGCCACCAACCTTTAAATCATCAAAAATGATGAGTTGGCAACATTCATGGACTATGCTAAAAAATATAATACTTTTCTCATGGATTTTAGATGTCTAAATGATGGTGCCTAAGCTAAAAATTTTGCATAGATCTAGAGGATGGATTATTGGGTTTTGAATGCATGTATCATTGGTACTAAGACTGAAAATACAATTAATTCCTAAAAAAATTTGGAGTTTTTTAGTGGAATGGAGGGAGTATCTACCAAAGTCAAAGAATCATACTTTCAAGAAGTCATACAAATTTTTCTTCCATGGAGTCTATGTGGTGCAATATTTTCTATACTTATTACATGTGATATATAATGGTATATACCAATTTTGTTTATTTTCATTTAGAAACAATATAAACCCTCCTTTCTTATCAAATTTGAGATAATACATAAAATTGAAAAAATATCTTGACTATCTATTGGAAAAAGGGAAGTAGAAATTTCAAAGATTTTAATGATTAAGAGAAAAGTTCAAAATTTTTATATTAAAAACAATGTATAAAATGTCAGCATTTATTATTTCTATCTATTAGGAGAGATTTAAAACTTTTGAAAGTGCAAAAGTTATGAAGCAATATTGTTAGCTTTGAATTATTGGTCCCAACACAACACTTTGAAAATTCATAATTCATTCATTTAATGTTGAAATAATGTATGTTGAAGTATATTGAACTGCTTTTACAATTGCCAATAAAATTCAATAATAATAATAAAATATGTTTAATTATAGTGACAATGCTCAATTATATTTAATGACAATTACAAGTTCATATAATTTACTTCTTGTATATTGTAATAAAATTGTATTTCTATCCATATAGGAATAGTGACACTACAATCAAAAAGTTAAAGGGCAAATATAAAAGAGGTATTTTGTGAAATCAACTATAGCGTATTGGGGTCATCATTATTAAGAATTGATTGTTTATATTTTATAGAACAAAGAGTTGGAGTTAATGGAATAACGACGTTTTAAGATTTAAAAATAGGATTTTAAAATTTTCAATGCATAAAGATGAAGGATGGCATTGATGATCATAAGAGGCATACAAAAGAAACTTTCTAATAGTTACAAATTTGATTTACAAAAATCCAAATGTTTACAATTAAGGTAGTTTTGCTCTAAAAACGATCATGTTTTAAATGTGACCCCTATTTAGAAATGAGTGACACGTTGCTTGAAATATCTATTACTATTAATGATGAGTTATGTAAGCTTAGATGATTACTTTAAGGAGAAGCTACCTTAGGTACCTTTTTTCTGACACAAATGAAATGGAATTTCATTGCAAAGAATAGAAGTTACTTGTTTTTCATTATTCTTGCAAATGTTATTTTTCCTTTGATTCTCTTTATGTTATATGGCTATAGAGAATTGAAATTCATTTTGGAAAAATACACTTGCAATATCTAATAATAGTGGCCTAAGGTGTAATTTTACAAAAGCATGAAATAATTGGGTAACAAAAATTGAAATTGTCATGAGGTTGGATTCATAATACTATAGCCTAAGGTCACCTTCAACAGAATATAAGTTTTTGAAGGTTGATGATTTTGGAAATTACTAAGCCATTTTGTCAAATCCAAAGAAAATTAACCCTCTCAAGGGAACAAAGTATATTTAAATATAAATTATCAAAAATTAACACTTTTTAAGGCAATGACTAAAAAATAATCATTTTTAAAAATCAACCACGCAAATTTGTACTAAACCACCATGGAAATGTGTGGAAACTTGAATCACATAGATTAAAAGATTAGAATGTTTTAAGTTTGTGGAATTTTTTTTTCCAACTTTGCCTAATTATAGGATGAGTGAGATTTTCACTCTTTCTAAAGTGAGATTTTTGTACTAAAGTAGAAAAGTCCATCATGCGCAAAAGATTTACCTAGGAAATGATCTATCACAAACTTTTTTCAACAAATGAAATTTGGGCTACATTAAATTGAGCTAGTGGAGACAATCAATGTGTTAGGTGAGGGTAATGGAGTGATTAGTGACTACAATATGGACTTCTACCTTTTTGAGTGTAAATTTATTATAGGAAGTGACTTTTTTTAGGCCTTCATGTTGTGGCTAAATTAGAAAATATTGTAAGTGATTTTAGTGAGTACAATGACTATTATGAATATATTTTTTGTTGGTTTGGGAATAGTCTAAATACTCTTTTGGGCTAATTGGGCAACAAACTTCAAAAAACATAACAAATTCATTATTTGTCAAAAAAATAATAATAATTTCAATTACTCTCATTGTTTCTCACACTTGTCTTTATATGGGAAAAAAATTAAAATTTCAACAATAGCATGAGGGCAAATTAGTGTTTCTTCCTATGATGGGTTGTTCTACCTAACACATTTATAGTTTTTCTTTTTACATTTGCATTCTTTATTATGTTAATTACATATCTATCAAATTTCAAAAGTACAGGAATTTTGTGTATGTTGTCCAGAGCTACCAAAATTAGAAAAGAAAATTATATTCCCACCAAAGAAGTATATGTTTATACCTTGCATCAAAGAAATTTGAACTTTGGACCAAAATTGACTTTGTGCACAACTATTTGAGATTTCTTATGTACATTCAATGGTCACTCGGTCCCTTGTGGGTTAAATATAAAGAAAGACAAAATGTTAAAAAATATAGTTATGCACCTTGATCCCAGGACATATCTACTAAATAATGAAGAATCCAAATCCATTCCTTTAACTTAAGAGCAAGTTGGGATGCTATGAAAAGTAATGAGTTCATTAAAGTCATGACTATTACATTCATATGCAATGAAGAAAACCATTCAATTTCCAAGACTATTTGAAGCATTGCCAAAAGTTCAAAAAAATTATTTAATAATTGTCAAATAATTTATTAATTAAATAATGAACTACCAAACTAGCCCTTCCAATTTTAAATAACTATTCAACAAAAATGCACCAAAGGTAACTTCATACTATGATATATACTTGAACCTATGGTGCCAAATCCCCAATTTATGTAGGAGAGAAAAAATCTTGAAGTCAATGGTTTATAATGGTACAAAGTAGAAAAAATGTACAAAACTTTTAATCCAAGATTGCATATGTTCAAAAGTGAACTGAACTTGTACACTTTTATTATTGGGGAAAATTATAAAATTGGATTAAAAAATACAAATGTGTTTATTGAATTCATAATAAATGCTCCATTACAACATAAAGTAACACAAAAGAACATCATTTTTTAAAGTTTTTCATTAAACGATTGTTACCAATATTATAAACTAATGTTGAATAAAAGTTGGCCAAACTACAAGAAAATTATGCTAGAAATTTTGTTCTATATTGTAATAGAAACTCTAGTACAATAAATTCATCATTACAATGCACAATGTCTTGATAACATTTGTATTACAAAACTAATCTAATACTCGGATTGGAATATCCATCATGGGCCATACCTTATGTGCTAATGAATGGTTAAGAAAATTAGTTCAAGTCATTTAAGCATTGCTTTAAATCACCAAGCAAAGAAATTGACATCATCGATAGTCATCTTCATCAAAATATTCCAATGCTTTTAAAGAAAAGAACACTACAAGAGAAAGGGGTGTTTTAAGTAGTGTCCTAGACATCACGTCTTTTAAGTAACATCATTTAAGTAAGTTTTTAAGTAAAAATTTTCTAAGAAGACAGTCTTTTTAGTAAAATTTTACTTAAAGACTTACTTAAAAGACGTGATGTCTAGGACACTACTTAAAACACCCCTTTCTCTTGTAGTCGAATTAGAGTCTTTCCTATTATAATGCAAATTCATAGACAAGATATAAATTACAAAAATGCATGAAATAATGTAACATGGTAATATAATTTAAGATAAAAGGTGGTTTAAATTTATAAATGAATAAAATATAAACAACCAGTTGAAAAAGGATATCAGAATCAAATGACACAACTGGTGGTTCTGTCATAAGTTGCCAAAAATCATTTAATTTCGGAGTTTTCTCAGCTTGTATTACTGTCAATGTATAGTTTGTATCCTATAAGTTACTAGCAATCAATAGGATTATAATACATTATATATTATGAATGAAAAATTATATAGAAAACATGCAAAATTGAAAATATTTATGAAAGTGCATATTTGTGGGATAGGCACTTGAAGAAATATTAGGATCTTAAACATGTATTAATATTTTAAATATCTTTACAAAAATAAAAATATAATCAACGATTATTTTACTCCTATGTAATTGAGGGACTATTTTGTATTTAAAACATGTTTGATTACTTGTTCAACTTCAAGCAAGTATTTTAGGCATGAAAACCTTTATATTTCTAAAAATTGCATATTGTATTAGGCTTTTTCATATTTTATATATGGTAAAAACAGCCCATTGTGGTTAGAATGAGGAGTTTGACATCATCTTGTTATTGAAATTTTTCAATTTTTTTCCCACATTAGTACAAGTGTGAGAAACAGCAAGTGCAATTGAACTTAAATTGTTTTAGCAAAGCATGAATTCACTAGGAATTTTTGAAGTGTTTAGCCCAAAAGAGTCTATAGACTATCTCATAACCATCAAAATCTGAATCTATAATGCTCATCTCACTACCTAATGCAGTCAAAATATTTTCTATTATGAAAGGCCAAAAAAATCAATTTTTACAATGAACTTCACATTGAAAAATCAGAAGTTCCTAATGAGGTCAGTGTTCACTCCATTGTTGTCATGTAAAACATGCATTGTGGCTCACTTCTCACATACTAAAAAAAAACCCTACAATGGGTCATTTCCTAGGCGACCATAATGGGTCATTTGACCGCAATGGGTTGTTTTACCTTACATTAAAAGAGGTTTGAAGGCTTGAAAGGGCCATTTTAGGTTTGTTTCCTAGGCTGGAAACACATTAGAATATTTAAATAATTAAAAACAGTTTTAAATAATTTTAAAAAATACTAAAATATTAATTAATTAATATTATTTGACATGGCATGGTCATAGCCATGTCAAATTGCTAATTTGATAAAGTTCCCCGCAATCTTCTTTTGCCTTCAAAACTCTTCTAATGTCATGTTCTAAACTAAGATAAAAAATTCAAAAAAACTCCCAAAGATTTAAAAATATCTAATACTATTATATTATAGAAGTTTTGATATATTTTCAATACTAATAATTAAAATTTTTAATTAATGAAAGGAAATAGCATATTTTGGGTCACTACTATATTACCTTATCATTTTCATACATTGTTATATACTTTTTCATAATAATTTTTTTTAAATCCAATTTTATTATTTAAAAATTTTAAAAATTGAATGGAAAATTTTCAATATTCAAAGTTTTGATTGTTGATCCATTACTAAATTCTACGTTTTTAATTAATGAAGCATTTGAGAGGCCTTGTTTTAAATCAATATGACATTCTATCATTTATATAAATTATTAAAAACGTCTAAATCAAATGCTCTCGAATTTATTTGATAAAGAAATAATGATCCATGGAGATTCTTGAAGTTAAATTAAGTTAACATTTTTTCAATAATTGTTAAAAATTGTTTGAACTTGATACATTTAATAGATATTAACATGTTTCAATATAAAACTTGTCAAAATTATCTGTTTTTTATTTTATTTTTCTTGAAATTTTTTTATTTAAAATCTTCAAATCCTATTAAACTTTGCAAACTTAAAGAAATTTTGAACAAAATCTAACAAAACGTAGTCAAAATATGAAGGAAACTATTAACAATGGAGTTTGTACTACTATAGTAGTATACACTAGAGTTAATTGTAAAGTTGTCTACAATTTATACAAGGATTACTAGAGCCTCAAAGATGCCATATTTAACTACTTTTGGACTTTTCAGGGAATTTTGAACTTTGTCCAACGGGAGATCTCCGGTTGTCATAGATATCTAAAATCTAAACTTGTTGTATATTTTTCAAACCACCTAGTCCAAAATCTATATCATATCTAGATTCCTAAAATCTATAGAAATCAAAATCTACAACTGTCTTAGATGTCCCTTTACCAATTTTGGACTTTGCAAAGTCCAAAAGTAGTTAAATATGGCATAAAGGTGGCTTGACAAAGAATAGTATAAAAGTGACTTGTTGAAACATGACACAAAACTCCATTAGATACCAATTTTAATGCATCAAAGAATTTTGTCTTGTATTTTTTTTAATATCCTCAAACTTTGTCCTTTGGTCCTTCATTTTCAAACACTTTAAGATTAGCTCTATAATCTAAATGTTATTTTTTTTTAATTTTTTGAAGATATTTGTAGTGACTGATAAAGAGATTGAAAATGACATGACTTCCTATTGAATGTGACACATTTATTGTAATGATGTAAGATATACAAGCCCAATGTGGATGCAAATTGGAATAAGCCACTATGTACAAAATTGTACTAGTGGTGTACATTTCAAAGTGCAAGAGGTACATTGATAGTACAATTTTGCCTATAATAGGCTTGTCTATATCTATATATGCAATTTTTTTTATGAAGTGCCAATGTGGCAATTTAAATGTTATAGTGGTGCTCCAAATTTCAACATTCATCTACATATTGGATAGAAAATATCACATTAGCACATCACATGTTCATAATTCTATTTTCATTCACAATCTAGTGATTTCATCCAAGTTTTTTTTATTTTGAAGTTTTTTGGCAAAAAACTTCATGGTTTGTTGCTACTTTTTAGCCAAATTAATTTTTTTTAGGTGCAATCTCGCACTATTATGATGAAAGAAAATCCTTGGTTTGCAATGGATGATTTCACCATAGTAGTTTGATTGGATACTTAATGATATATTTTCAAATTATTCTTGTTATGGTCTATAATTATTAAAGAATGTTTCTGAAATTCTAATTGAAGAGATTAATTAAAAAGTGTTGTTTTCAAGAACTTATATAAATTTGATTTTATCATTTTAATATTGTATAAAAATCATTCTTGATTTTGTGCACATAATTAACAAAATTGCACTTAAAAATTATAGGCCACAGGTTAAAGTAGGAGACATTAGTTAATATCAAAAGGATTACATGAATAAAAATAAAAGTAAATGAATACTCCTTAATATGTAAACTTTTTTCTCAATACTTAAGGAATATTCATTTTATTTTATTTTTATTCATGTAATCCTTTTGATATTAGCTAATGTCTTCTACCTTAACTTGTGGCCTGTAATTTTTAAAAACAAATGAATATTTCTATAAAATTTGTTTTCAATACCTAACAAATATTCTTTAGGTATTGAAAACAAATTTTACACATTCTAGGTGGCTGGCCTTATGAGTGGTCAAGGTGGATGAAAAACATAAAAAACATGCAAGAATCTTGGTTTGGAATGCCAAAGGTTAAGATAAGAAACTCTATGAATTTGTATCACAAGTAAAAAACTACCCTATTGTGCCATTATCTATTAGTAGTGTATATTTTAAACTTTCAAATGGCTTCTATTGGTACAAAGTGGCACACATAATTGCATGGCACAAATAGGGGTTCTTACCTTGAATTTCATTGCATTGTATCCTTAGAAAAGAAAAACTTGCAATGACATTTAAAGTAAGATTACAAAGTACACCTACAACATTATAATTTTTTGCTGAAAGATTCTAATCCTTTGAATAATTTTACTTGGCCCAATTTTCAAATACAAGAAAGCATTCAATAGTTGCAAGAAGATTGGAGTTTTTTGTTAACCCCTCAAGGCCTAACATGTAGTTTTTCAATGAATTGTCCCACTTTGATGTTTTTATGCATATGGATATGCTTGAATTTTTTTTATTCTAACACTATAAAAGTAAAGAGTACTTTGTCTAGTATGCATGGAATCAATTGAGGAAATTATTGGCTGCTAGAATTTTAGATTATGACAATTTTGGATTATGAAGTTTATAGGAAAAAATCCAACTTTGGGGGAAAAAATTATAAGAAGATAAATAATGTTTTTTCACCTAATCCACTGTAAAATTATTGGAATCTGAAGAAAATTTATTTATTTATAATTTTTTTAAAATAAAAATAAAAAATTCTCTCAAATTTATACATATTTTCAAATAGAAGAATACTCTTCTATTTGAAAATATGTATGAATTTGATCCTAACAAAATTTAAAAGAAATTGTATACGTCAATTTTTTAAATTTTAAATTTGATATTATTAGCATATCATTTGGAATATCTTCAAAAAAATTGGAATCATTCTAATTATTTTTTGATTTTAATCATACTAGATTGAAATTTGTATTTCAAAAATTTCAAAAAATAAAAATTTGAAATGTTTTTTTAGAAACCCAATTTGAATGTGTAGGGTAAAGACTAGATATGTCCATGGATTTTTTTTCCCATACCTACTATTCTTTTCATTGTAAAAAAATCATGTGTGCTTCCTTTTTATTAGACTATATTTCTTTTAAATGCTTCTCACATTGAAATTTTTTCAATCAAAAAATGCAAGAAGTATGTCAACTTGTTACTCTACAAGATTCTACTTTACAAAATATTGTGATTTGTTTCACCCTATTGAGAATTTATCATTGAAAGTTTGAAGAAGTCCTTGAACGGTTAAAAGAAAAAATTTAAGTTTTAAGGAAAAAAATTTTAGTTCTATTATTTTATAGTAATTTTAGATAAAAGACAGTGAATTCTTAAACAAAACAAAACATCTAATGAACTTTTTATTTATTTTTATATGAAAATACTACAAATAGGTCAAACTAGCTAATAATTCAATCATTGATATTATTCATATCAACCTTAAATTTAAAGTAACCCTTATACTATTATACAAATGTAAATACTATTAAAAAATTAAAATTTTTGTAAGAAAATAGAGCGTTGAAAAATGAGAAAAAATCTTACAAGCCCATATTTCATTGGGGTCATAAATTAAAAGATCTTCAAGAGTGGCTCTTATTGATTCCAAAGCAGTTGGCCATTCATCCTGATGATATGTATAGTGAAAAGGTTTCACATCATACTTGTAATTAAAACTTAAAATACTACAGACTGTATTTTTATTATTATGTCATTTAAAGTTTTCAATATTTATATATATTTTTAAATTATAAGTTCAAAATTTCAAGTGCAAGTTATATGATATTTATTATATTTGATTAATCTTTTTAATAAAGAAAGTATCAAACCTTAGCCATGTCTGTAAAAATTCTACCACATTTGAGTATGTTGATATTTATGTCAATGATCTATTTATAAAACATTCAAAGATCAATTTGCAAATTGTGTGTTGCAATATAATTATTATTGCATAATAATATTTACAATCTTTTATAAACTACTTTAAAAAACCATTGTATTATATTAAAGCATATTATGGCAATGTAGGGGGCAAGGATGACTTTGGATAGAAAAAAAAAATTGAAAGTATAAATTAAAAGTATTCAACTAGAGAATTGACCATTAAGTTTATTTGATTTATACATGCAAACTATTTAAAGGATTGAAAACTTTTTAATTCATGGATTGAAAGACAAATTGTTAGATGATTAAAATCGTATTAAATAAAACTAAATAGGCTAACTATTTCACTATTAATTACAAAAATTGAAAGAGATGAAGGTCTTACATGTTGTTTTAATGATATATAAATGGATAGATATATGGTAATTATATATGCATATATTATAAATTAATAGCATCTTAGGTATTTTTGACATATCTAATATTTATTTAATTTTGTTTCACATTTTTCTCGAGTTTCCATCTTGTTAGAATTTGACACATGAAAACATCTTCAAAAAAACAATCATTTTCTACCAAAGTTGTTGGTAAATTATGGTACAAATACACACACAGATATGTATATGTGTGCTCAAGTGTATCTCTCTTTCTCTCTTTATATATATAATCGACAATTACTATTTCTTGATCATTCTATTAATTAGTTAGGTACTGAGTCTTTTGGATATCTTCCTAATCTTTAATAAATGTGAATTGCTACTAATAAATAATAAGTCAATTTGTCTTTGAATTAATCATTAAATTACTTTATCAATTAATCCTTATTATGAAGCCAAACAATCTTCATTTGATTTTGGATTTCATCCAACAAACAAGTGAATGATAGATTGGTGGATTAAATGACTGATTGTTAGCTCAAATGTATAAACCAATCTACCAAATATCACTCAATCACTTAATTTAACTTTTTTTCTCAATCTAAAAATTTTCACTCAATCTTGTAGATTGTTAACCTCTAAAAGACCAAGAGTACCCTTGAGGAACTCTTGAAGATTCAAGGAGGTTCATATGATCTCAATTTTTGGAATGATTTTTGGAATTTTTTTAGAAGATAGAAAACAAACAAGTTTTCTAGGAATATAATTTTTATTCAATAGGTACTTATAGGAAAACAAGTTATGCCACTTGAAGCTCAAAATGGAGGTCACCACCAACAAAACTATCGTCAAGATTCAAAATAAATTAATACTTTTTTCCTCATTAGAAATGTTTTTGAATACATAAATATCTTTTATTCATTTTATTTGGACTAGTAATGAGAAAGTTACAGAGAATCTTGTTTTCATAGCAATCATGGCGTCTTCTTTAAAAAAATTACAATGCCACACTTAACTATTTTTGAGTATTCAATGAATTATAAACAAAATATTTAGAGATCTCTTGATGTTTGTATAGATCTCTAGATGTTTTGTATCGATTTCCCGATGTTATGCATAGATCACCTAATGTTTTGCATTATTTCCTTATAACCATTTTTTCTCCCATAAGGAAATAATGCAAAACATTATTAATTTCTGACTAGGAAAAAAACAAAAAATCAAGAATTAATAATGTTTTGCATTATTTTCTTATAACCATTATTAATTTTTTATTTTCAAAAGTACAAAGGTAGTTCTATGTACATAGTTTATTTTGCTTATTAGAACAATGTCATAGTTGAGATCAGTGTATCTAAATTTCATCTTAGAGCTAGAGGGTTGCTATTATATAAGCCTAGGAGTGTAAGCTCGTGAGCCTAAAAGCCTATACACCTACGTTATATAAATCTATATTTTAAAAAACTTCCATGACTATAATGTAACTATATAATAGATATTTAGATTATAAGCAACTTCCATAGTTGTATGATACCTATTTATACATATGTTCAAGGCTCATGTGCTTGCATTTTTATTCTCATACAATAGCTTTATTGGCTTGGCAAATTAGTGTATATACAAACTTTTTTAGAGTAGCTTGATTCATTAGTATGTTTTAAATGAAAAGTGGGTGACAAGGGATAGTGGTCACGTTGCTAGACTTGCCTATGTCCTCTGAGTATGGGTAAATGAGCTTTCAATCTTTTAATTTATCCAAAGTAGTCCTCAATCTACTAGATGTATCAATTCAAATGTGTCACTTAATCTATAAAATTTCATTCAACCCACAAATTTGTCATTCAATCCATTAGATTTCTTGATTCAAATTTGTCACATCACTCAACGCACTAGATTTCTTAATTCAAGTTTGTCACTCAAACTTCCAAAATAACAAATCCATTAATCAATCCAAATCAATTGTGTTAATTAACAACTCCATCACTTACTCCACCAAATCAAATCTATCATTCAATACACAAGTTTATCACTCAACTCTATTAAATATCACTTAATCTAGTAATCTATAGCTCAATTTGCCAAATTTATTATTAAACCACATTTTTTTTTCAATTCACCAAATTTGTCAATTCAAATCTATTATTTAGTCCACAAAATTTCATTTACTACAAAGTAAGTGGATTAATCCTTGGTTCACCAACTAAGGAATAATCCACTTACTTTGTTAGAGTAATAAATTAATGGATAAAAAACAAAATGAGTGATATATTGGTATTGTAACAATTATGTTAGCTTACAAATTAATTGGCTTATTGGTTAATTATCAATGTATTAAATTAATGAATTACAAATGGAATTAATAGGAGTTAATATTGAAAAAATGACTTGTTGATTGAATTATGAACCTATATAAAAAGTTGGGTATCATTTTGGAGGGTTAAATAAAACAATGTTTAACAATTTCTACTAACAATTTAAATCCAAATCAAAAAATAAATACTTTTGTATTATATATATATATAAAATTTTCAATCTTCTTTTATTTGTAGAAATTTGAAGAATTTATTTTCTTAATTCATTTCAAGAAAACTTTTAGTGTATGCAATATTTTTGTCATTTGCTTTAAATGCATATATCACCATCATTATTTCTCAAGAAACTTTTGTGATATGATTTGAACTAAAATAATTACCTTTTGAATCACATTAAAATCTTCGAGAATGAATTCATTGTACGGGCCTAGATTTTCACTTTTGATATACACATTCATCCATGCTGGCCAAGCTCGCAGTTGCACCTATATTGTCACTGTTCTTCATGTCTAAGTATCAATAATTAAATAGCCTTGAGAGATAAAAACTACATATCTACTATTTTTCAAATTTGGCTTTAGTTATATATATATATATATATATATATATATATATATATATATATACTCTCACATACATAGGCAACAAGCAAAATGATAGACATGGAGGCTTGAAATCAATGGTCATTAGTGTTTACAAACCTAGCTAAAATTCATTGCATTGTTACTTAAAATTTTCATTAGCTAAAAGTACATTGGAGAAAATCTTTGAAAAAATTAGATTTTAGCCAAGATTGCAACAAGCAATAGAATTTGACTAGCAATTTGCAACTTCTTCCACATTGAAATTAGCATCTATTTATTCTGTTTTGTGTTACAGTGCTACCAATAATCCTTTCCAACTTGCAAAATCCTTTATTTTATTTTTTTATTTTGAATACTACTCACTCTCAAGGTAGCCCAAGTTGATGCATGTTTGTCTTGAAGGGAGCATATTGCACTAGACTTACCATTTCCGTGAAGGAGAGGATGCACACTCCTTCCAGAATGGGCGCCAGCTTGCCTTCGCCGCGCAATGCTTTCACCACATGCATCAGCGTCGGCGTCTCCGCCTGCATACCATTCCTTCTCAATTGCAACAAACCAACATCCGACCCCCAGGAGAAGAAATTCAATCTTGCTCTGTGCTTTTGTTTCTGTGCTTTGGGTTACCTCAAGCAAATGCACTACACACGTTGGGTACACCATCAAAAACCCTGCCATTCTGGAGATCAGCCCTGCGCCTTTCATCGTCGATTCGTGCCATCCTGCACACCTAGTCATGGCGGCCAACTCGATTTTTAGTAGCCATGGACATGCTCTCCATTCGGATCATGCTGAATGTTCGCTTTTCGTGCATCATTAACATTTTTTTAAATTTCTTTTTACTCCTACCGAACCAGGAATCCCTAATTGGGTCTCGTGTTTATTTAAGGTCATTTGGGGATGTTCTTTTTGTTCAATTCACTTCATTTTCTCTCCAATGCATGCGGTGTTCTTCACTGATTCTGATGATATAAAATTTAGCCCCGTCTGAATTGTATTCCTCACGTTATGGTCAGTCAAATTGGTTGGGATGGTAACCGTGAATTCTTGGTCCTTTAGGGTTTAACACTTGTGTAAGCAGATTGCGGAATTGCGGTGATTGGTTGGAGATTACCGACTACGCGGTCCTTGGAGGTTTCCGGCTGCATGTCCTCGGGAATTTTGCCGGCGTATAACAGGCGACTTATGTTGGGTCCTCTCTGCACAGGTTTTGCCAGGGCGAGAGATGTGTTATTGCTGTGAAATGGCAGGTCGCTCAGTGATTTGCATTTGTCATAGCCAACAAACTTGACAGATCAGTCAGCTTTGGTGGTAATGGCTGAGGTAGTGAGTGTGATTCAGGGCAAAATATTTTGGCATTTTGAAATATGGCGGTGAGCTTGAAAATGTGTGCAACGGATAGCACAATCAATCAATCTGACTTGAAATTAGTGCCCAAATCTCCAATTTCAAGTTCTCGTCGTTCCAAAGACCTCATAAATTGTTGTGCTTCTAATCCACAGGGTGTTTTGTGATGAATGTGGATGATTCCTGACTGGCTCTATACATCATACAGATTCTTCAAAGACATTGCTCCTGCGTGAAATGGGAAGCAACCAATAGTAGAAATAGTTTCGGAGCCATTACAACTTTAAGAGCAGCCTGTTCCACGGCGGCATCCAGCATGTTTGGTCTCGACTGCAAAATATTCATGTAAATGTCGTCTATCTGTGACTGCGTCGGCCTCGCCATGACGATCGCTTCGACAGCGAGGTAAGTAGATCTTGATGGAGCCCAAAAACTAACGATCAGGAAATGGGAGGTACTGTAGAGCGAGCGAGGAGAGTTTTTGTCAATATGATCGACCTCAGGTATGTGCAATGCAGCGTCCAACACTTGCAAGCACTTAGGGTTGGCAGAAAAATTTGGTCACCTTATGGTATGCAAATGGAAACTAGGCCATATGAACTCCTTCACACCATGTAAACTCGGAGTCACGAAGTGGTTTAGAATGTTCCAGAAGACTGAGAAATCTTTTCTTCTGCGTTGGAAGTGTGCTTAGGATTGCTTACCATGGAGGTTCTAGGGATGTGGGATTTGCCTCTCCACGTATGGGATGTCAATCGAACAGTCACACATTTTAGACAGTCGATTTGTAACCGCTTCAGAGCAGGCTTGGTTTGGAATTCCCTGTCAAGCAGCGTTCACAGAACTGTCTAAAATTTGCTCCATTGCTACTTAAAATTTTCAGTAAAATTTTCAGTAGAAAATCATTGAGAGAATTAGATTTTAGCCAAGACTGCACCAAACAATAGAATTTGATAACCAATTTGCAACTTCTTCCAAATTGGAATTAGCATCTATTTAATCTGTTTTGTGTTTTACTACTTGCAAAATCCTTTCTTTTTTATTTATTTTTAATACTTCTCACTCTCAAGGTAGCCTAAGCTGATGCCTGTTTGTCTTGAAGGTAGCATTTCGCAGTAATTCCATTAACTAGTTCTGGGATCACTGGTCACCACTTCGCACCTGTCCTTCATATTCAATTTAAAATTTCACTGCAAAGCTACAGTACAGAGTCATGGGGTCTTCGTATTCAATCAGGTTTGTCACTGCAGAGCTATGTTATAGAGGTTCACAGGGGCTTCACAGGTTGTGAATGCGAAGTTATGGCAATAGTGGAAACATGGCTGAGTAGACTTGGGAAATGATATTAAAGGATCTCTTACATTTGCATGGGTTTTATAGGAGGCAACCCATTCTTGATAACTCCCATTCTGGCAATATAGGCTGCTCTCCTTTCGTGCAGGAAGGGATGAACAGGGATAAATTATGGCATAGTTTCTGACATAGTTTTGGTGCATTATGATTGGTTATAAGACTCTCAATATTGCAACCAATTTTAGGTGGATTTTGCAATCAGTTCTTGGTAAAAAATAGGAAGGTTTATATGACTAGTGTGAGTCAAATAAAATCCGCAGCTAAAAAATTCATATGTTTTGAGAAATAAAAATCTGAAAAATCACGGAAACCTTCCAAATTCTATTTCTACACGTGGAAAAATTTCCCCACTAGAGAAACCTACCTTGCAAATATGTGTATTAACTTTCCTCATTGGAAAAACTTGCCCTATAGATACAAGTATTTGCTTAAGTGGTCAAAAATGGAATGCCTCCCTTACAATATTGTGTCTCTTTTTCATTTGCAATGAAATTTTTATTTGTGACAAATATGAATAAATAATATAAAGAAAGAAAAAAAAAAAAAAAAAAAAAAGAAAGAAAGAGAGAAAGACCCATTACACTATTAATGATATTTTGTATTACTGACCTTATCACCTAACTCACTCTATTTCTCATTTATTTGACATAGTATTCATTTTGACATTTAGTATTGATAAATCTCCAAAACTAAACAAAGTATAGCCAACAATGACTCACTTGCAATCTATGGATTCTCAATAGTGGCTACTAAGACCCCATATCCTTGACTCCATCAAAATTCTTCAAATATTTTTTGAAACTGATATCTTCTATAAGTTTTCATATTATATTGGTTGTGTAATATGTCAAGTGATGTCAAAGTTGTGATTGCTTGAATATTGAACTTTGTAGAATTTTGTGTGATTTTAAGGAAAAAATGTCAAAACTAAGTCATTCAATGTACATAATTATCTCAAAGCCATGTTAGTAAATTTTTCTAAATTTTTACTATGATATGCATTGATACATTCTACAATATATAGCATTTATGTTGCAAACATTTAATTGAAATACTCATTGATAATGTAGCTTGAACCCAAAACTTGTTACATTTCTTATTGGACCAAACTCATTTTTCTAAGTGCTTACGTGCAATCAATAGGAGGTGACATATTTCACACTTAATGGATGGTTGTTTATACTCTAAAGTTCCTAAATCAAAAATTAGAAAACATTCTACAAATTGTCAAAAAACAACACCTTCTAAAAATAGGTTTATAAATCAAAATGTATCCACTTTTTAGAATTTATAATTAGAAGATCTTATTTTTAACTAGTAGAAGAGACTTACCTAAAATAATTGGAGTCTAAAAGCAATGCATGTGTGCGATACGACCGAGCAAAGAATAACAAAATGTTTTTCTCAAGGTTGCCCAAACTTTTGATAATGCAATTTTGTTAAACTTTTGAGTTCCATAATTCAAATTAGCAAGAAAGATCTAAGATTTTACATTGAGTAGAGCCTTGAGTTGAGAAGAAGTATGCAAATTTTCAAAGGAAAACAATACTCTACTCCACCTATTTGAATTGAAGGTCAAAACAAAAACAAAAAACATAAATTTTTAACCAACCATTGAATCTTTCTAAAAATTAAATTTTCTAAAAGGTTATTTGATTTTCCAATTTAAAAGAAAATGAGAAAAAATCCCAAAAATCTAATACTTCACTTTGGATGTCCATTTTTGAATTTAAAAGAGCTTTTATTACAAATTATCCCCCTCACTACCCATTCTTAGCTGCAATGTCACAATGCCTTCTATGGACCTTCACAACAATTAGAATGAATTATAGGTGGAATTGACACAATGCAACCACGTAGATTGAATCATCCTTTCGAGCCAAATACTTTTACATGTTCCAATCAGATTTCCATCCATTTGCTTTTATTCAATTTGAAGCTAATTTCAAAGGAAGTACAAATTTGCACTGCATACCTATGGATAGTTCTTGTCCCCTTGGGTAAGTGAGGGGTTAACTGACATGTATAGGGTCCCTTATGTTTTCAACTTTGAAAATTTATAGAATATTGTGCGAGTGTCGGAAATATGAAACAACTTGGACTCTCAAAAGGAGGCACATCAAAAAAAATTCATCATCATTTTGACCACCAGGAATATCTGGGGCAGAAAAAGTGGCAGTTTTTGGGCTCAAGTTATGAGGTCAGAGTAGGACAGTTCAGTACAGTTTTGAGGACATGAAATTGACATTCATCCTCTTCAGAATATTTTCAGAATTTCACCTACAATTTCACCTACTCATGCATGAGAACAATTTGCAAATATTATCATTTCTACTACTTTTAGAGCAACACTGTTGCAAAAACAGCTGCAAGTCAAACTTAAAAAATCAATTCAATTAACCCTTACACGCCTGGATCTGTCCTTTTTGAAATTTCAGCACATTTTTGCTTCTACCTTAGTACCCCAAAAATGATACCATTTTCTGAAATTTCATGAAATTGGTCATTGAGATGGAGGTTGTCTCTTCAACATTCAAGTATGAAATTGGATGAATGAGAAGTTCATTGGACGAAAACAGTGCCTACAAGCCCTCCATTCATTGTCCAAAACATGGACATCGGAGTGTTTTAATCCTTAAAGGATGGGCCTTGTAACCGTGAAAAATCATCCCTTTCGATATTGTGTGAATAGTTGGTTTTAAACAAAAATTCCAAAGCACTCATTGAAAGTCAAACTACGATAGAAGACCTCCCCTTTTCATGCAAAATTCTGAAGATGAATGGTTGCACTCTTGTCCTATACTCAAGGATTCTCTTATAATTCATCAACCAAGAAAATGTCCGCAACGTCATTCATGGATTAAGGGTTAAGCCTGCATCCAACTAGGTGAGCTTACATTACCTTAAAAGCCAAAGAACGCACACACTTGCTAAGCTAACCCATCACATCTAAACTAGCCTATGACAGTCCAAATGCCAACCAACCCATCACAGGTAAACGAACCTATGATCGTCCAAATGCCAGCCAACCCATCACAGGCAAAAAAATTATAATGATGTACATTTCAAAAATTGGAATGTACACCATTAGTACAATTTTGCCTATGATGAGATGGCTTCCATTTGGGCTCCTTTCCTTGGGACTTGGGAACCACTAACCACTGCATCCTTGCATTCTGTACTTCCATGTACATCAAAAAGTGGTTTGAAGCACTGAACTGACAGTTGCCCACAATGGCAGGTTCAATTCACAAGTCATGACACATGCCCACCCAACTCTTTTCTTTTCTTTCTCTGTTCCTATTGATAAGTTAAGCTTAAGGTAGAAACACCCAAAATCACACCTGTTGGTATTCTTTGTTCTTAGATTCAGTCAATTATGTCCCTAGACTTTGGTGAATGTGTCCTCCACATACTTAACATTGATTGGCCAATACATTTGAAGAACACATATTGGACTGTGATTTGCTGGAAGTTGAGTTGATTTTTGTAGGGTTCAGTTTGGGGGGCACTTATGGGATAGTTTCAAGGGTTTAAGCAACCAACACTTTGAAAAATTACATATAATGTTTGAAAATTTTAATTTTTAAAAGAATATTCATGATTTTCACTTGCATATACTACAAAATATTATTTAAAAAAAAATATACCTCCAACTATGCTGAATTGCGTAAAGTAACGATTTTGGGTGTTTCTACCTTAATTTTTTAAGCAAAAGAAAGGTGGAAATTAGAAGGCAAAGGAAGAGTATATTTAGTCCAGTTTAACCTGGGAGGCAGGTTGAGCATGAGGTGCCACAACTTATGGCTGGTGGAAGTTACAGGAGAAAAAAAACAGGTTGATAAGTTAAGTTAGAGTGGGTTGTCGCACAGCACACATAGACACTAACTTTTCTTACTGAGGAATCTCAACTCAAATGCAATACAAAGGCCAACATAGAGAGAGAGAGAGAGAGAGTAAGACAGTACACTCCATTGTACGCAATTTCATACACTTCACAGGTTAATTGAATATACAATGTTTTTAATTTTGATCACAGCCCGAATATATTAGACATGATAAATCAGATGACATAACATCAATTTCATGATTTCATGATCCCTCAGACCAGGTGAGACTTGGCATTCCTTGTTGGAAAGAAGGGTGGTTACCGAGACATTAGGAGTACCAAGTATCAGTTACAAGAGTTTCTGTAATAAAGAACTCCTCTACTAACAGTATCTTATCATGTGTCCGTTTTGAAGCTATCAATTTCATGCTGCAAAACAGGTATTCAAGCAGAATACCAAAGGACTTTGTAGTATGTATTAAATTTATCCACGTTTGATATAAGAGTTACAAAACTAAGCTCCAGGAAGACTCAGCAGTCGAATTCTCAAAGGACCATGCCATCCATAATGTACTCAATGTACAGGTCAAGAATCTCAAGATGAACAGATGCCAGAGCAAAATCAGTAGTAGTGTTTTAATAAAAAAAAAAAATTATGCTACCTCACAAGGTTCTCAATCAAACTACTGTAGTGACTGAGCCTATTTCAGCTAAGGGAGATTCCAGATGTTAGGGTTGTGATCACAGATGCAAAAACAAATTTTAACCAAAAGACTATTCAAGCTAGAAATAGTTATGGATGTGGAAGAAGAGAATTGGCCACATGAGGCACGGTGATTGATCATTTTCGTAAAGAAATGGGGAGGGAATGCTCCTCACCTATGCCCATGCAAGCCAACAGACCCAAAGCAAAGTGTGTTAGTTTATGTGGCTGCGTGAAGTGTCTTCAGAGCATTCCAACTTGTCACCCATTTCAAGCCAAAAATCAAATCAAGATCAGCATGATCTTTAAAACAAATTAAGGATTGTTTCATGCAAGTCAAAGAACTCTCTAGTGTGTGAAAACCTGTTCCCTGGAGTTGTCCAAGGGAGCTCTGTGAGGTTGTGCTGAAGCCATTGCACTAAATGTAAGGTGGGTACACCTAAAACCGCCACTAATTGCTACTGAGCCTATTTCCTAATATTGGATTGGTAAAAATTTCATATGTTCTTGTTGGCAAGTGAAAGGAGGTTCCAACGCACCAGAGAATGTGGCATTTGGATACTGTATGCAAAAGTTATTAAGGAACAAAGTTTGGTTCTGAAAGCGTTTCTTCCACATAGGTACAGAACTGTTTTGGAGATGTACGTATGATATAGATGGCGGTTTAAGGTCAATGGCACATTTCGGTGTACCTACCTTAGATGCTGCACACACTGTTATCCAAGTTGCAATACACTAAAATTGGTAAATAGTGTTGGGTGATAATTAGTGTTGTTCCCTGTTTTTTACCCCCAACACTATTTTTCAACTTATGTGTAAATAGTGTTGGGGCACTTAATTGCTGTCATAAAAATCTGTCCCTTCCCTGCAAAACTGTAATTTTTGCTCCCCGTCGTAAAAATCTGTCTCTTCCCTACAAAATTGTAATTATTGCCTCCCGCCGTGAAAATCTATCCCTTTCCAAGAAAACTGTAATTTTTGCCTCCCACTGCGAAAATCTGTCCTCTCCCTGCAAAACTGTAATTTTAGCCTCCCGTCGTGAAATTTTGTCCTTTCTCTGCAAAATTGTAATTTTTGCCTTCCGCCATGAAAATCTGTCCCTTTCCTAGAAAACTGTAATTTACTATAGAGCTAAAATAGTGTTAGAATGGGGTAATTTTCATCTAACACTAACCTTGCAAATCACAATTAGTGTTAGTGTTGACAATTAGTGTTGCCAACACTATTTACCAATTTTAGTGTAGTGCTCAAATGAGTGTAATTGTAAAAGTTTGCACTATGGGTGGACTACTGGACTTTGAGGAAGCTCCTCGAGGTGTTTCTGCAATACTTGGTAATCTTCCAATCAAGCTTCTATTGGCCATTCATTTGTCCTCCATGGGTAGGAGAGGTGACTTTGAGCTAAGTGCAAATTGGGGTGTTAACCCCCTGAGCACCCGAGAGCCCCAGCGTTCCAAATGTGGCCTCCTACTAGGAGACATTTGATCATTATAATGTCTTAGGTTGTATGGTGAAAACTTCCACAAATTTCTCCAAAGATGCCCTTCCTACCTTTCTTGCAATCTAAACGATCATGTCTCTTTAATCTTATTTTTTAATCGGTGGGGTCTACTTGAGTGGCAATTTGTAGCTTGCTTTTGGAATTAACGCTGGACGCTCATGGGTAAAACTCCATGTAATATCATGAGTGGACTCCATGCAAGGACTTAGTGGCAGCATCAAGTACTAAAGCCCACTGTGTCCTTTATAGTTACAGTTTGTACGAGTATATCATTGGCTAGTGTGTGGCAATGTGAATGTAGTTTGTACAAACCCACATAATAAAGCTTTCATTTTGTACAAACCCACAATAAAGCTTTCATTTTATCACAACTTTGGTGTGCTTTCTAATGAAAGCTTTATTAAAAAATTAATAAGAAGAAGACCTTATCACTAAGGGTAGAATTTTTTTTTTAAAAGAGAGAGAGGGAGAGAGAAAAGCGGTGGCAGCCAAGGTCCAACTGTCCCTAGAGCTACAATTTGACATCAGTCATTGGTCATGGACAGAAACAGCCTTGTATTGCACACTAACTAAAGGTAGATTGAAACACCCGAAACTGTTACTTTAAGCAATTCAGCATAGTTAGAGGCATATTTTTCTAAAACTAATATTTTTGTAGTATTAGCAAGAGAAAATCACGAATATTAAAAAAATTAGATTTTTTCGATGTGATGTGTAATTTTTATGATTTTTCAAAGTGGCGGGTCTCTAGACCACTGGAACTAACCCATAGGTGAACCCAAATCTGAACTGCGCAAAATTCAGTTGTTAACAAATCAAAGTTTAGTACGTGTCCTTCAAGTGCGTCAGCTAATCACAATTAAACATGTGCAAGACACATGAATGGAACTCTATGGACACTTTAAGGGCACTCTATGGGACAAAAAATAGGTACAAGGACAGTTTGGGGTGTTTCTACCTTAAAAAGGATGCACACAAAGCCAGATGCTTGAATTGTCCTAATTACAAGTAGCTTTCATTGCACGCATGACCAAACCAAGACCAATCCCCATGATTTCTACCTTCATACATGGCACAATATTTACATTACATTGTCTTATAATGCTCTAGAACATATGCAAAATAAATCGCTTAATAAGTGGTCAAGTGTGGGTGGTTCTACTACAATTCACTGCTTTTACAATGCACAGTGGTGAATGATGTCCATACTCAATGTATAGACTCTTCCTATTCCAATCATTCAAGAACTACTTTTCCACTTATTACTTTCTACTTTCTTGTTCACTACTCTAGGAATTGTGTCACATGACCTTATTAGTCACAACCTTGAAAAGGAGGAAAAAAAATCACATCCCAAGTTTCGGTTGAAATTTTGTTTTAGCCTTGGGTTGGAAATAACTACATCCTACACGTTGGGTATGGATCCTTGGTCAAGAATGGGTGGTTCTACCATAAGTGTGTTTTGGGGCCTTTTGATTTTTAGGTGTCGTTTGTTGGATTGAACTTCCCAATGTAATCCATGGTGAATTTGTTGTGGATACGTAGCAAAATAAGTGTACAAGGCTATAGATGTGTTAGAGAATTTCCATGACAAAATTTGTACTCCTCCTCAAGTCTAGGCTCAGCCGTTGTTATGAAACTTATGAATGATTCCTTTGACCATGTTTTGTTGCCTCATTTGATGCACTCTAAGAAAAATGAAAATTGTACAATAGTGCAAGTGAAGAGTTGTGGCCTTGCCTCAAAACTAGGACACTCCATCTAAGCCAATCTGCTCTAAAACCACCCATGCTCTAAAATTGATCATCACTGACAGAGACACATTTTGCTTTCTTCAATGACTCAAAGGTGTACATTTCAAGAGGAATGGTCATTTTTGGCGACCACTGTGTTTGAACTTCAAAAATTTGTAACTAATTCCAAGAAGGGCCAAATAAATAAATAAAACGACTTAGGTTAGATGCCAATTCAATTTTCCTAGCTTCCCACAAAAATTTACTGAAAATTGTTTCCAAGAGTTTAGCTTCTTTGAAATGGCAATCAACTCTTAAATGGTTGCCTAAATATCATACTAAGGTAGGTACACCCAAATGTGCCACTGTCCTTAAACCGCCATCTATACTACATGTACAACTCCAAAATCAGTTTCGTACCTATGTGGAAGAAACGCTTTTAGAACCAAACTTTGTTCCTTAATAACTTTTGCATACAGTATCCAAACGCCACGTTCTCTGGTGCAATGGAACCTCCTTTCACTTGTCAAGAAGAGCATATGAAAATTTGACCAGTCTAATAATAGAAAATAGGCTCAGTAGCAAAAAGTGGCGGTTTTAGGTGTACCTCCTACCTCACTTTAGGTGACACCAGGTTGCCTTTTGCTCCTGGCCAACTAGTGTTCCAGCTTCCACGTGTTTGTTGCCTTGTTGCCTTAGTTACCATTTATATTGAAGATGTACACTGTACAAAGAAAATTGTACCCTCGTCTCATGATTAAAATTGTACCCTTGTCTCATGATTGCTTTTAGAGCATGTGCGCTTTTAGAGCATTCTACTCCTGTATTGCCCATTTTTCTTCAGGTTCATTTCAACAACGGCCGAACGGGGTAAGATCCAAAGGCAGGTTCAGCCCCGGGCGTGCTGAATCCGCCCTTGAATGTGCCTCTTCCGTTGGTACCGTAGATCGATGCGACCCAGCTGATATGATGCCGATCCATGAGTGCTACCCTTGCCAGTTAATTCATTCTGTGGAGGCGATCCGGCGATGGCTCCTGCAGGTACGAGTCTGCCTTCAGTTTGTTATTCATTGAATCTTGCACTGCAATCCGACCTCATTCGAGAACGCGTAAGATAAAGATTCGAGCCCGACGGAAGTCTCCAATTGCAAACTCGAGGAACTGGGTGCACACGTGGGTGGCGTACAGTACATCGTGTACGAACGAACCCGGTGACTAGCTCGCTCTCCCTTCTGTTTTTTCTGGGTTTTTTTTCTGTTTTTACTCAATCTCATTGGCACACACGATCGACGATCGAGCTGTCCATGTTGCCCTGTCAGTGGAATTGCTTGTTGCCTACCGATTGCTTCCAGCCTTGGTCTTCCGGCCCGCAGGGCCCAGATGATATGTCCGGCCAGATGCCAGATGCACAGGCGTGTAAGGTATCCACTTCATCATTTGGCAATCGATCTGAACAGGTGCCGCGCCTCTCTGGCAAAAGATCTTAGATGCCGATCTGATCATGAGAACTTATGACAGGTTTTCTACAATTTGGAACAAGGCGGGACTACTTAGTACAATAGTACTTACTCGAGCTTCCACAAGTCAAAGGGGCTCTCATTGTATTCCGTGATTCCGTGATTCCGTCCCGTCTGGCACTTGCAGGACTGGCTGGAGGATAAAAGCTATTAGCTGTTGGCTCCCGGACGTCCGCGACTCGCCCGCCGGGCATGGGCTGCGTGGAGCGAGCCAACTGCCCAGCTTCTTCCGTTGTTTAACGGTGCGTGACCTCGCAGCTGCCTTTTCTCTTTGGGCAACGATTGCACCATTTCAAAAGTATACTAATGATGATAAATAGTGTTATGTTGTGATTAGTGTTACGTGGACATAACATTATTAACCTTCCCTGGGGGGACCCTTTTGCTCCCCAAAAATCAGGAGCCCTCAACAGTAGCCTTGCCAATGACATACCGAGTTCTGACAACTTGGTGCTACATCACCTCTACCCAGCCAATGACTTGTGCAACATTATAACTAAACTCTCCCCCCAGGTATATAGGAAGGAATTATACCTCCACTTGGGGGGACGAAACCAAGCTGGTTAGCAATGTTATGGACTTTGACCCCAATCACTCTAAACTTCAATTAGTTGGCATTTAGTGTTGTCATAACATTATTAACCTTCCTTGGTGGGGACCCTTTTGCTCCCCAAAAATCAGGAGCCCTCAATAGTAGCCTTGCCAATGACATACCGAGCTCTGACAGCTTGGTGCTACATCATCTCTGCCCAGCCAATGACTTGTGCAACATTATAACTAAACTCTCCCCCCAGGTATATAGGAGGGAATTATACCTCCACTTGGGGGGGACGAAATCAAGCTGGTTAGCAATGTTATGGTGTTCACTTTTTGGAGCAGTAACTTTTTGGAGCATGTAATAGGTTTCTTGAGTTCATACGATTTTTTTAGCATTTTGATGAAATAGTTAGGTAACACTAAATGTAAACTTGTAAAAAATTTATACCCAATAGTTGACAAATAGTGTCTATGTTGACATTTAGTCGGGCATTTAGTGTTGGTAACATTAACCAGATTGTTGACAATTAGTGTTATGCTTCGTGATTAGTGTTGCCTACACTATTTATCATCATTAGTGTAGTGTTCTTTCACCAGAATCTTTCCCATTTCTTCTTTCCCAAAATGTGGATGAAGATGCTAAATTTGAATGAAAAAAGTGTGCAAATATGATTGAAAAGTGTTTTTTGGTCCAAAAGATGGATGAATGTAGAAATACAATGCTTTGCCAAATTTTAAGTTTAAATCGTCATCCTAACACTTTTTTCCAAAGTTTAAAAAAAGGGGGCTAGTTTGTATGTATTAAAGAAGGGTTGGTCATGGGCGATTCTACCTTGAAAGGGGTGAATCCTATGACCACACACAAGGCAGAATCGGCCATAACCAAACGTGCCAAAAACTTGAGCAATTTGTTTTCTCATTTTTTCTTGAGATCAAATAAAGCATAATTACAGGATCTTGAATTTTACATTGAAAGTGAGCACCTCAAAAAAATTCAGATTGTTTGACTGCATAATTTAGGAGATATATAGATTTGGATCTATCCTTTTTTGAAGTGGATCTGGTCTTTTTGAGGTTGGCAACAATCCTATTGGTTGGTTAACTTTTCAATCCATACCCAAATTGAATTTTTAAAAATGAGATGTGAACTATACTACACCACTCAATTTTTAAAAAATTCACAAGGTGGAGTTTAATTTTAAATTTAATGAAACTACCACCATTGGATTTATAACACGGACTATTTTTTGAATGAAAAATATTTTTTTAAATTTCAAAATTTGAGAACGAGAAGCTCAAAAAAGAGGGGGAACAACTAGAAAATGGCCTCTTGGTCATTAGGGATTAAGATAGAACAACCCATTATTGACAAGAAGACCCACTCCAAACACCTCGAGAATGACCCGTTCCAAAAAAAATACAGTAAATGAGATTTGGACAACAATCAATGTTTTAAGTGACAATATTAGAGTAATTTGTGACTACAATAGGAACTTCTACCTCTTGAGTGTAAATTCATTGCAAGTAGTTTTTTTAGGCCTTCATTTTGTAGCCATGTTAAAAAATATTGTAACTACTTTAAGTGGATAAGATGACAATCGTAGATATACTTTTTATTGGTTTTGGAGTAGTCTAAATATTCTTTTGGGTCATGATGGGTAGCACACTTCAAAAACTCATAACAAATTCATTCTCTATCAAAAAAATATAATTCCAATTGCTCTTGTCTTTTTTCACACTTGTCTTTAGGGGGGATGAAAATTGTAGTAATTATGGTATGGGGACATGCAAACTCCTAATTCTACCCATGATGTGTTGTTTTACCTTATATACCCTCTTGTAGAGTTCATTGGCTTGAAGAGATTTCACTTTTATTGCTTCATCTTTACATCTTTCCAAGACAAGATGTTAAAAGGTTCTTTAAAAAACTAACATGGTGTTCAATATGGTTATAAAAATTCAAGTGGTGATAAATCTAAATATTCATCGTCATTGTTCATTTACCAAACTTGTTGCGTCCATTTATAGATAAGATTGTTCTATTTTTATTAACTTAACATGGGTTCTAAAATGCAATGGGTGTCTTATATAGCATTGAAATAGAAGAGTGTTGCTTTTGAATAGGTGGATTTTTGGTGCACTACAAAAACCATTCATAACCATTGAGGATAGGTTGTATCTTGATTTCTTGTAATAAATCTTCTCATTTAAGATGAAATTTTTTTAATTATTTATTTTATACTTTTCTACAAGTAAAAAAATAACACTTGATTATATTTAATCATGTATGTGTAAATATTTGTAAAATGGATAGTCTTAAGATAGTCCACTTTATTGTAGAAAACTACACTCTTCAATCCATTTATATCATACTTCAAGAGACCTATATTTAGCATTGAGACATTATTATGGCAATTTTAGTTCATATTAGTAAAGCCAATCATAGTATCCTCCAACATGAAATAATTTAGAGGCAAATGTATGAGATAGTTCTACCTTGTGACATCATTGCAAGTACCATAATTAGTAAAAGTATAAATTTAGTGTAAAAAATCATAACTAAAAAATTAGTGCAATAATAAAAAAAATCAACTTTGATTAATTTAAATAATACAAATAGTGTGTCTTTTTGTAAATTATTGTCCTATACTAATAGGTAAATCAGTACACCTTTTTTTTACAATGAAATTCACTTTCATGTATACTAGTATGTCTTATGTCATTGCCACAATCAAAATAAAATTAAAAGTAATTTTCTAATTTTCTAATTCAAAAATAACTCAAAAATTTATAACTTTCATAGCATAGGTCCGAGTGTGAAAAAAAAAAACATGCACCTCTCCTTGCAAGAGAGCTTTCCAACCATACTAAAAGCTTGATTGGGGGACACGTGGTTCTAGACATCTCAATGTAACAAGCAAAACAAACAACCTCATTTAAGGTTAAAAACTAGTGTGACCTATTTTGTTGTTATAATATAATAAAATAAAAATAAATATAATTCTTTATTTTTTAGTTCATAAAAACTTCAAACTTCAATAACTTTCACACTATAGTTCAAAACATCACAAAACAAAGCGTGTACACCCTTTCTTGTTGAGAGCTTTCTAATGGTACTAAAAACGCAATCAAGGGACGTACAGTTCTAGAAATCTCAAAGTAATGAACAAACAAAACAAATAACTTCATTTAAGCTATGGAATAGTGTGCCTTGTATCATTGCCACAATCAAAATCAAAATATTTTTTTTTCTAATTTCTAATTCTAATTCTAAAACTTTGAATTACAATAACTTTCACACTCTAGGTCTTTATGCCACAAAACAAAGCCCGTGCACCCCTCTTTGTAGACAACTTTCTGACAATACAAAGACGCATATTCCAAATAATTTCACCGTATCCAAAAAAACCTAGCACAAACAACCTATCTTAACCCTTAAAAAGACAGATTGGTGCTCGTGGAAATCATCCATGTTGGTATCATGTGAATCATTGGTTTATAAAAATCCAAATTATTCATTAGAAGTCAAACTACTATAGAGAACCTCTCCTTTTCACACACAATTCGAAAGATGAGTAGTTGCACTTCTATCCCACATAGAAGAATTCATTGTCATCCATCAGCTAAAAAACAACCACATGTCGTTTACGGGTTAAGGCACAAATAGATTAACAAAAACATTCTGCCACCTCCTCCATATCCTGATAATGCATATTCTATGGCAAATCTTCAATGACTGTTAGAAATCATCCATATTGGTATACTGTAAATCATTGGTTTATAAAAATCCAAAACCACTTACTGGAAGTCAAACTACTATAGAAGACCTCCTCTTTTCACACCAAATTTGGAGGATGAGTAGTTACACGTATGTGCCACATGGAAGAATTCTATGTCATTCATCGGCCAAAAAATTGGCCATATGTCATTTATAGGCTAAGGTATGGTTAGATTTAAAAAAAAAGGGGGACTCCGCCACCTCATCTATACACCGTTCATGCATATTCTATGACAAAGCTTGAGTGACTTTCCCAAGCCCCAACTACTTAATCATTTTGGGCCCCATTCGTTCAGTTTCGATTCACGATTCAGATAATTAACCCTGTAAGGACGGCCAGGGAGAACTGACCCCCTCATTGCCCCGGTCAGGGTTAATTGTGAAAAAAAGCCCCCTATTTTTTGCCATGATTTTTTCATATTTCTACACCACCCCTTGCTAATTTGGGGCCGCTGATTGCAAATCTGAATTCACAATTTGCAAAAAAAAATGCCATCTGATTGCAAATAAAAAATTCCACAACATTTTCCCCAGGGGTAAAACGGGGCAACGAGGGGGTCAGTTTACCTTGGCCCCTGTAAGGACGGGTTGGTCTTTGCAAAAATCATCATTTTCGAAAACCGTGGGAATCAACTGCTTAAAAAAATGGAAAAGCACTGATTGGAAGTCAAACTTCTGTATGTAGATGATGTTCCGAAAACTCCAAGGATGAATAGTTGCATTTCTGTCCTTTGCAGAAGTCATCCATCGGACCCTAGCAGCGTTGGATTACTCCACCGCTGCCACATGGCAGGCCGTGATTGGTTGAACGTTTCTCGGTGTGATCCTCTGATCCAACGATCCGCTTCGCTTTCTTGTTCCAAACTCCAGAGAAGATGCTTCTGGTCGTTTCGGCACATGTTCCCCTATTCGAACCCAACTGTAGCTGGGGATCTTCGGGGGTTTGAAGATAAGGTAGCTTGCACCATGGAGACGGAAATCATCGGTTGGACCAAGGTTTTGGTTTTGGTTTTGGGTTTTGGGTTTCGTTTTTTTAAGAAGAGCCAAAGCGGCGACATAAAATGTTACTACACTAATGATGATGGTATTTAGTGTTATGTTACTAATAGTGTTACTTGAGCTTTTACTCTACCCACTTTAAATGTCAATTAATTGGCATTTAGTGTTGTATTCACTTTTTTGAGCAATAACTTTTTTGAGCATGTAATAGGTTTCTTGGATTCATACATTTTTCTTTGCATTTTGATGAAATAGTTAGGTAACACTAAATGTAAACTTGTGAAAAAATTGATACCTAGTAGTTGACAAATAGTGTCTATGTTGACATTTAGTGTTGGTAACATTAACAAGATTGTTGACATTTAGTGTTGTGCTTCGTAATTAGAGTTGCCAACACTAAATACCATCATTAGTGTAGTGTGCCTTGTGCCATTGCCACGGCCCAAATAAAAGTAAAAGTTATTTTCTAATGTTTCAACTCATGAAGACTTCAGAATTCAACAATGTTTACACCGTGACTCAGAATGCCACGAGACCAAGCCGGTGCACCCCTCTTCGCCGAGGGCTTTCCGACGGTACCGAGCACGCAACCGGGAGATGCATGGTCCAAGAGATCTCAATGATGTAACAAACAAAACAAACAAACAAAAACAAACAGCTAAATTTTAAAGTATGGATAGTGGTGCTTCAAATTTCAACATTCATCCACATGTTGGCTAGAAAATTATCACATGTAGTAGTCCTATAATTTAGTTTTCATTCACAATCTGGTAATTTCATCCAAGTTTTTTTTGGCATTGGTAGCCAAATTGATTTTTATTTTTTTTATGCAATCTAGCACAAGAAAGCGGAAAAAAGCCATGTTTATTCCTTAGTATAGTAGAAACATTTGATACTATCAATATAAACAATTCAGCATAGTTGGAGGCACCTTTTTTTCTCGGGGAAAAAATGTTTTTGTTAGCATTGGCAATTGAAAATCATGAATTTTCAAATATGAGATGTAATTTCTATAAATTCTTTAAGTGAAAGCTCCATAGGCCACTGAAATTGTCATATAGCTGAATCTCAAAAAAAAATCTCAAAAAATTGGTAGTGAACTAAGGGGACAATTTAATGATACTTTTGAGGGGTACTTTAATGGAAGTTTAGGAACACTTTAAGGGGAATTTTCTATGCATGAGTGGGAATAGTGACTTTTCGGGTGTTTCCACCTTAATATAATGGACAACTTTCAATTGGAAACTGGTGGGGAATTGAAGTTATGGTAGAAATATGTACTCCCCCCATCACCAAATGATCTTCCGGTTCCCCTTAAGCTTAATATTACATTTTGAAAAGGGCTCATGAACTTAAAGTTTCAAGACAATAAGAGTGTACTAAATACTACTTGTAACTTAAAATGAATTGAAACCACAATGTTATTTTCAACAATAAATAGAAAAACTACATGTGTATTTTAAATTTTCACTCTACATTCTACAAGTGAAAATAAATAATCAATGAGTACAAAAATCAACTCTAAAAACATTTTGCCCTCCTACCACACCATTTTAGTGTCATTACCACAAATTTGCCATTCTCATTTGTACCTTTATAGTTTCTTAATTCAACCTACTTTGTTATGATGATAAAGTATAACAGTCCTCAATTGTGGCCAAACACACCAAAATTGTTGCCTTTTAAGAACTGAAGGTAGAGTTGATGTGTGTAAGTTTGCAATTCATGCAAGTTTGTGACTATGAAGCCTCGGACTTTGTCAAAAGTCTCTAGAGCCATCATACTTAAGATAGTAGTTGGACCCTCAACCTAAACAAGTCAAACCTAACTAAACCTAATTGGTTTACAAGAAATACATCCATTTTGGTCAATGCAAGGCAAAGGGACTTCAAAAAAGACTTATTAGAGTTAAAACAATTGTAATGATCGACTTCAAATGGTTTGAATCTTTTAAATGACAACCCCCATCATTTTTTGGTTCTTGTATGGGACAACCTCTATCCAAAGTGGTGGTTTAGGGACAACAAAACCTTCAAATGTTAAATTCTTGTTCTAATATTTAAGGTTCGTTCACATTACATCCCACACCCCCATTGAATTATTTAAGTTTGATGGATAGATAATTGAAAAATGGGACTCAAGGATTCTTACTATGTTTTAATGCCTATAGAACAACACTTTTTGAAAGTTTTTGTGCCAAAGAAGTGAGCATGAGCTAGATCTTACAAAAATGGAGACTCCCAACTCAGACTCCAAATACCATTTATTGCTTTAAAATTAATATGAGAAGAGTAATGAAAAAGCAAGTATTTTGTAGACTAATCTTGCAAACAAATATGTCTTTTGTAGATCCCATGCTTGAAGTGCCCCCAAAAAAATTTAAGAAAAAAAATTTGATCCATTTTTGACATATAACATCCATGTAGTATTATACATGAGAAAACTCTTGGGACTTAGGACTTAAGGTATGTATACCCATTGCAGATCCTTCGATCATTGTACATATTTAGACTAATTGGTTTCAAAATATTTTTATTGCAATTGAATTGCAAATTTGAGAGTTATTCACATGTATTTTTGTGAATTCATTTTTTAGTAAAAACGCACACATTGTAGGTGGTCAAAACAAAAACATATAATTTTCCATAGTTGTCCTATGGAAGGACTATTCTAGTCCATTTGGATTCTATCAATGGTGGTTCATTGGACTCCCTGTATGGTTGCAATGATAATTCTAAAGCATCCCTTCAAATGGTGAAATAATGAAGGAACCTTTCCCCATGTGTCTAAACCACATAGGATATTCCTTTGAAGTTATAAAATGGTACTTGCTCAATCCAATTCCACCCCCTTTCAACTCCAATTTGACTACCTATACAATTTTAATTACATTAGAATGCAAAGAGGGCCTCAATAATAGGGTGTCATCTTGGGCATACATATCATAGTGTGAGAATTGCTCTTAGTTTTTTTTACTAAAAATGATTTTGTAAATACATCCAATATTGAAATTGTGGAATAGTAAGAATATTCTTGTTATTTGCCTACGTACATACCAATAATGTTTGGATTGCCTTTGACCTAATCATGTCAATTATAGAAGGAGTTGGATATTTTCCAAAGGCATCAATTGTATCCTCTCCTTATCGAAATCCCCTTGTTTATTTTCACTAGTATAAAAATTTTCATTAACCACTTTTCTTCAACTTCAAGTTTACAAAGGTTACAATCTTTCAAAAATATGTTGGTTTTGAAGTTGATTCCAAATTCATTACACTAGGTTGACACAGACAATGAATCAAGGGTTGACCACTATGACCAACCTCAAAGCAATACCTACCCCCATCCTATCCAAGCACTCCAAAAAACTCAACAACCAACCTTAAAAGCGATACCCACCTTGTCTAAGAACATACCATCATCTCAGGTATTAGCTTGGGATTCAAAATGGCAAGTGGCTAAAATCTGACAATTTTCTGAAAGCACAAGCTACATACCCACCTTTTATTTATGCACATGGACCCTCTCATCTCGAATCCAATGTACGGGGAGTACCGGCATTTAGTTACAAGCTAGCCAGTTGATTTTGAGAACTTCCGAATGGATTTCAAAATCTTCGGAAAAAAACCGATCATTTAAGAGGAAAATCAGAAAATGTTCTCTATTTTATAAAGGTCTAGCCAAGAGAATGCTTCAAGCAACCATTTGGTCTCAGAAAATGTAGGATTTTAGCTGGTTAAGCTAAAAATCTCCTTGGACTGTGCTCGAATCCTCCCCCATTTTGTGTCCGGTTTTGAATTCTTCATTTTCACACTCCAACCAATTATTTCTCCAAAGACACCAGCTAATAATGAACTAACTGACAATTCTCCCCAAACATTGGAACATGCAAAGTCTGTTGAAAACATGCAAAGTCTGTCCAAAACCCAAATTGAGGGGGGTGTGCCAAAAAATATAAGTTATGTGAAATTTGGTAGATTCTACTCCAACTGGCCCCTCATGCCTCACAGGGCTCCCCAAGGGTATGGCGCGCGTGCTGTACTGTAAAACCCTCTTCATCAGTCAATCATGGCCGTCATGTGGGGTGTACTGTAACGCGTTCTTTCATAACACAAGCACTATTATAAGGAATCCCTGTAAAGGATGTCAGTAGCAACACTGATTTGTTTGTCCTACTGTGGAAACACCCAAACCGTCAATAATAAGCAATTCACCACAGTCGGAGGCACCTTTTCTTTAAAAATAATACTTTTGTAGTATTAGCAAGTGAAAATTATGGATATTAAAAAAAAAATAGGTTTTTCAGATGTGGTATGTAACTTTTATGATTTTTCAAAATGTTGGCTGAAACTGTCACATAGGTGGACCCTAAATTGAAATCTGCAAAAATTAGTAGTCAGCAAATCAAAGTTAAGTATATGTCCTTCGAATGCGTCAACGATGAGAGTTAAACATTTGAAGAACACATTGACAAAAGTCTAGGGACACAATTTAGTGGTAGTTTAGTGTACAAGAATGGGAACAAGGATGCTTTTGGATGCTTCTACCTTATTAGAATTGGTCTTAAAGTGAATCCTAGTTTGTAAAAGGGGTGTTAGAAGAAGATTTAACTAAGAATAGTAGAAAAAAGAAAAAAGAAAAAAATATTAAACTCCATCAAACTCTAATTTGGGTGCTTCAAGGAGTTTCATTGGGTTTTTTTTCAAAACTCCGGCTCCTGGTTCCTCATTGCACACACTTTACGATTAACTCTATTAGTGAGTGGGGGAAATTAGTGTCATCTAGAAAATTAGTATCATCACAAAAAAATATTTTTATAGAAATTGGTACACAATAGTATATTATTTCAACATGTATGGATTCAAAAGAATGTGACTTTAGTTAATTGGTGGCACACGGACTATTAGGATAATTTTATGTAGTTTTTTTGAGCGTTGTTTAATTGGGATGTAACTGTGAACTTTTTGAATTTTGAAAAAACGATGTGTAATGAACTCAACAATGAATAATGTAAATAGTAGAATCAATGACAATTCAACGTGTTAAATAAATAACAAAACAATAAGTCACTAAGGATTTAATAATGGTTCAACATCCCAACTTTAGAAGAGAATACAAAAAGAGTTGCTCTCTTCTCCTTAAATCTCATTCTTATAGTCACTATATATTTTCTTTGTCCAAATTAGAGTCCTTCCCTCACATCTTCTAATATATACCAACACCATCTATAACCCTTTATCACTTCAATTCTATATTTAGATTTTATTATCAAATTAGAATTTATTATATCTATAGGAGATGGCTCACTCCTTTACCACTTCAATTCTATAATAAGAACTTACTATCACTTCAACTAAAGAAATGACTCCCTCCCTAACTTTCACATCTCATCCATTTGAATTGTGCATCCTTCATCCATTTAGAGATTGCTAACTCTATTTGTCATCTACTAATATACTAGCCATAGCTAATTTGTGGTTAGTCCAATCATCCCTCAATTATCCATTCAAAGAGTGCTTGAGGTATAATACATCACATGATGAAACTTATTGTTTATTATAGATGATTAAATTTTGGAAATTTTGAACTTGTATTTGGAATCAAAGACCCTAGGTTGTTTAGGAGAAGGTATCATAACTAATCAAGGTATGTTACAAGAAAAAATTATCAAAAATTTCCACATTCTTGTACATTGAGTAATAGTGAAACAAAAAGAGTTTTGTCTTTACATTCAACTATAAAAATGGTAATAGACTACTTTGGAAATGTCTAAAAAAATTTGAAAAAGCTTGACCCATGTAGATTACAAAATTGTTGTGTTTGAATTTTGAATCTTTTGAGCTTAATGCTAGGTCCAATTGGATTAAAAAACTTGGCTCTTCTTGGAACGAGATTTTCTCACTAAATGAATCTTTTACAATCGTATTTTATACCATTGGTTAATTATATACTTGCAAAATTTCATAATCATAGTTGACAATTGTCTTTTAGGGGTTAAAAATGCAAAGCTAACCTCCACAAAACAAAGAACAAATTTCTATGTTTATATCTAAGAAGGAAAAATAAATGAATGAATTTGCTCATAAAATTAGTTCAAAGTACTCCACTTTTTCAGGGAAGGTTAGTATATACAACATTTTTATACTATTCCAACTCATGAAGTAGAAGTTATTAAAATTTTGAAACTTTGCATTACTTAAAACTATATACATTTTAAAAATTAAGAAAAAAAATATATTTTTAATTTAATTTTGCTTAAAGGATAAACATTTGTGAACAAGTCAATTGCATGTACTACAAGATTGTTTTTTTATTGTTGAATATTATAAAAAGTAGAAAAACACACATTGGTATTGTTGGTCTTGTTGTTGTCCAAAGTTATTTTTCCAGTGTTTTTATTGAAAAATTATCATCTTTAGTATGGCATGTCTTTTTGCTACAATTATATAACCCAAACTTTATTATTATTATTATTATTATTATTATTATTATTATTATTATTATTTGTCTCTTTTTTATTTATTTGGTAAACTTCATAACTATGATACTTTGAAATTATGTTCTATAGATCATTAGACCATGGTTTTTAAAACAAAATTATTGATATTTGCCATTAAAGAATATTTCGTAATGACACTTACATCTACCCAAGGGCTTAATTTATATATGTTTTGTATTTTGACAACCTTTCTTTATTGGCTCCAGATCAAAAGAGAAGAGACTTGGTATTAACAATTACTATTAAAAAAACTTATCTAAAAGTCAAACTACCATACATAATAAAATAAAAAGAATAACGAAGCCTTGTTTCTTATTCATCGTTCCATACTCCACGTTTCTAATGCTCCAACAATGGAGTTTTTCTTAGAGTATCTTGTAATATATATATGTTAATTTTATAAATCCCCCTTGTTGTTTCTTGCCATATTGAAATTGTGTAAATTTTTTGAAGTGCACATTCATTGAACCAAAGGGGAGGAGGATTTGCATTCATGGAAACTACTATAAAATAGTTTTAGTAGCACCTTTAAAGAGAACCATCTTTTCTTATTCATCATTAGTGTTCCAAGTTGAACACACCATCTTTTCTTGTTCATCATTAGTGTTCCAAGTTGAACACGTATCTAGAGTGGTATCGACTAAATGTATAACTTTTTCTCCAATACATATCTCTTCCCATGTTTCTCCAATACATATCTCTTCCCATGTTAGAAATAGTATAATTTTTTATGAACACATTGGGTTCCCCACAAAGGACTATCCAATGTACCGGAAATACCCTCATGATAATGAACAATTTTTTTTTTTTTTTTTTCTCTTCCCACTTGTCTCATTGCCAATTCAAGAGGACTCGATTCTTTGTACAACGAAGCTGCCCAACTGCCCGTAAGTCCTTGACCCAGACCGACAACCGAACGGTACACGTTCATCCCACGCCAATCCGACGGTCAGGATGAAGAAGTTCCCACACGATCGGACAGTAATAACGCTCGTCACAGGAAACGCGTTCGAGGGCCAGGATGCAAGCTGCTTGTCGTACGTAAAGCCCGTGAAGGTCAGCCAAAGCCCTTGGGAAAGGTAAAGCTTGCGAAACGGGTGTTGTGCCGCAGGCGTCATCGGAGCTTCAGGTGGCGCCATGCCGCCATCCCCGCTGGTTGACAGGAATGTTTGGGAGTTTCGTGTTTTTCTGCTTGTTTTTAAGATTTGTGAGAGGCGAATAATTTTTTAGGCTAGAATTGATGTTGAGGTAGGCTGGTATGTTAGCTTTTCTTATTCGCGGAAGCTGACTGGAAGCTGAGCATTGGTACAAGACAGCTGATCACGGGTGAAAGAGAACTGCAGAGGACATGAACAGAACAGAAAAAAACTAAAAAAAGAACTTAACACAGATTTGGATTAACGTCGAAGCGGAAGTTCCGGGGTGGTGGACCAGGACCCTCGGAGCCGGAACTAAGTTAGACGTTGTGGCGTTGAGTGTCGAGGAGTTTTTCCGTTTTTTCTCTTTTCTTGCTTCCGGGGCTGTGCATTTTAAAGGATTTTTTAAGGGAACGTGATTGCGATAATTGGGAGCACAGTGTGAGGTTAGGTGCGGTAATCACCGTGTTGCGAGGGGAAGAACGGTGCTGGAGAGAGTGAGGGTTTTTAAGGGAGTGTGTGGTGGTGTGATGAGGGAGTGTGGTCGCTTGTAGCGATGGGAGACAGAGAGGATGGTCGCCAGGATGTGGAGGCGGTTGTCCAGCGACCTCCGCAGCTGGATTTGTATGAGCCTCTGTTGGAGAAGCAAAAGGTTTCCTCGAATGGAAACGGGAACGATGCCACGAATGGAACGCATCACGTGGCTATGATCGGCACGAAAGTGGCGCCTATTGAGAGTCTTGATTTCGAGTAAGTTGCGCTTTTTTGGGCATCGATGCTTGTTCTTGTATAGATGTGTAGTTGAATCCGGCCATTTAAGAGGCGGTTCTCAAAATTCGTACAATTTATGGCGTGGTAGCGATCGTGGATGAATCTCTCCTCCTATTTGTTCCAAGGATCAACCTGGAATGGTTTAAGAAGTCGTAGAGTATTTGCGAGTTATTTCGGGGTATTGCTTCTAATTTGTCGTGGATCTCAATGTTGTGAATCTGGTGGTAGAGGTAGAGTAGTTTAATTTTAGAAGCGTCAGGAAACTCCTCGGTATCGATAGGAATTATCTGTTTGTTTTGAAGATTTAGTAAACCTGCGAAGCGCTTTGTTCTAATAACGAGATGCGAGGAAAAAAAATTCTTCACACGCAATTTTGCGTTTCTCAAGTAGTGCTCTGATCTCTTGGGCGATTGTTCTGCAGACTTGTGGAAAACGAACTGTTCAGACAAGACTGGCGTTCCAGGGAGAAAAGCGAGATTCTACAATATGTTGCTGTGAAATGGGCCTTCGTGTTTCTTATTGGCATTCTGACTGCAGTAGCTGCCTTGGGGATCAACATTGCTGTCGAGAATATTGCAGGACTGAAGTTTTTATTGACGGTGAACTTCATGCAGTCGGACAGGCAAGGATTTTTTTTTCTCTAATGTAGTGTGAAAATCCGGTGTCTGGGATTCGACATATGTAATCAAGCTTGACCATTATAAATTGCCATAGATTTTTCCTTGCAATGTCTCAGCTACGTCTGGATGTGAGCTTGATTTTAGCTTGCAACGTGTCCGGATGGCATTGTTGATGCCGACCTGAAAACTTCGCATCTTTTGTTCGTCGATTCGTCTTATCAGAAAACCTGTCGATTGCTTTTTTTTTTTCCCTGTGTCGCATATTTCAATTACAGAAAAGATCACTATTTATCGTGTTAATGAGAAGCGGTTTTCCTTCCCTTTTGTCTTTGGTCTCAGCCTTCTACAGCACGTTAGTGTTCATGCGTTGGTGAATTGTTTTCCTGAGTAATCCTGCCAGCGATGTGATAGAGCACTGCTTTTGCGGTTGTGGTTTTGGAAATTTTTGACTGATCAAACGTATTTGTGTAACAGGTTTGTCATGGCATTCTTGGTATATGCCGGTTTCAACGTGATGTTGGTCATGGTTGCCGCTTTACTTTGTGTATATATAGGCCCTTCTGCAGCGGGGTCAGGAATCCCTGAGGTGAAGGCTTACCTCAACGGTGTTGACACTCCCAATATATTTTCTTTCAAGACGCTCATTGTTAAGGTAAGCGTCTAGTATCTTAATCTCAGCCTGACATCAGTGAGTAAATTGGTTTCCTATTTTTACTTTTTTCCTCCCTGAGGAATGCTGAGCAAGAAAGGATTAGGTAGTGTCTTAAATTACGAGGGACTTGATTTAAATTCTTGTAGCAGGTAGTCTTTCTTGCCCTCTCGTTTTTGCTCCACCGTGATCTGGACACCAGTTGAAAAAAGACCCGTGCGAGATGCTGACTACTCATGCCTCTCTTCATGCGAAATGCAGATACTGGGGAGCATAGGTTCTGTAGCTGGTGGCTTAATTGTGGGAAAGGAAGGTCCACTTGTGCATGTGGGCTCCTGCATTGCTTCACTGCTTGGCCAGGGAGGGTCTGTAAGACATGGTTTGACATGGAAGTGGTTGCGCTACCTAAAGAATGATCGAGATCGTCGAGATCTTGTGACTTGCGGAGCTGCTGCTGGAGTTGCGTCGGCATTTCGCGCACCTGTAGGGGGGGTTCTATTTGCAATGGAAGAAGTTACCTCCTGGTATCTACTATACCTTTTTATTACGCACCTTCCTACTTTCTCCACCAGTTCGGATTATTCTTGTCTTAGAACAGGGTGCATTTGCAGGATGAGATTTTCAACTATCACCCTATCCACCTTTGTAGATGATCAATTCGTACGTGGGAATTTCCAGGTGGCGAGGTCCTCTTTTGTGGAGGGCATTCTTCACCACGGCTGTGGTTGCTGTGGTTCTGCGCACTGGGATTTCTTGGTGCAAAGAGGGGCACTGTGGGCTGGCTGGTGAAGGTGGATTGATCATTTTCGACGTGAGCGGTGTGCAAGACAATTATGGGTTGTATGGACTTGTCCCAGTGGTTGTTTTGGGAGTGCTAGGGGGTGTGCTTGGCAGCCTTTTCAATCAAATTAATGCGAAGATCATTATCTGCACTGGCTTGTGGCTGAAGAAGTAAGACTTCGTGACGAATAATTGATGGATATTTCATTCAACAACAGAATCAGACGTTAATTTGAATGCACTTGATGCCATATCTCCATTGCGATATTTTTATGTGCTCCACACATCATGTAGTATCAAATACGATTCTAATCAGAGGCTGTGGCTTTGCAGGAAAGGCAAATTTGCCAAAATAGCTCAGGCTGTTATCGTTGCTCTCATTACCTCAATATGCAGTTTTGGACTCCCATGGCTAGCAACGTGTCGACCCTGCCCAGAGCATTTGACCATACCTGGATTAAAATCATGCCCTACATATGGGCTTACTGGCAACTTCAAGAATTTCCACTGCCCTCCTGGAAGTTACAACGATTTGGCAGGCCTGTTCTTCAATACAAACGAGGATACTATCAGAAATTTGTTTAGCAAGGGCACAAACGGAGAGTTTCAGTTCACCTCTCTTTTCCTGTATCTGGGATCTGCTTACTCATTAGCGCTCCTCACTTATGGTATTGCAGTACCTTCCGGTCTTTTTGTCCCGGCTATCCTGTGTGGCGCTACTTATGGCAGGATCGTGGGCATGGTTATGGGGATTTTCTACAAGAATGGGCCTATCGATGAGGGGGTGTATGCTCTCTTGGGAGCAGCATCGTTTCTTGGGGGCTCCATGCGGATGACTGTATCGCTGTGTATCATATTGTTGGAGCTGACAAATAATTTACTGTTGCTCCCTCTGATCATGCTTGTCTTGCTGATTTCCAAGACTGTGGGAGACTGCTTCAATCACGGTCTGTACTCGCTGCATGTACATATTAAGGAAATTCCTTTTCTCGAAGCTCATCCTCCGCGGTTCATGAGTCAACTCACCGCCCGCGATGCAATCACCCGACCGTTGATTTGGTTTTCCAAAGTTGAACGTGTGGGTGCAATTGTGGAGGTTTTGAGAAACACAAATCATCACGCTTTTCCTGTAGTGGATGATGATGTTGAAATCAGTGGCAAACCAGTTCTTTTGGGCCTCGTACTGAGGTCACACCTGCTCGTCTTGCTGAAGAAGAAGAAGTTCTTAGACCTTGGGCACTCTTATTCAACTGAGCATCCAAGTGCTATTTCGGCAGCTGAATTTGCCAAACCCGGCTCTGGCAAGGGACTGACCATCGAAGGTATCGAATTGTCCGCTGAGGAAGAGGAAATGTTCCTAGATATACACGAGGTTTCCAACACTTCTCCGTACACAGTGGTTGAGACCATGTCGCTTTCAAAGGCATATACATTGTTTCGACAGCTTGGTCTCCGCCATCTTTGTGTCGTGCCAAGGACTTCTGAGGTACTCACGCATCACCTTCACCTGCTGTACTGGACAGTTGTAGTGTTCTTCCCTTTTATCGGTCAAGGAATCAGCTTTAGGAATTGTTCTATCTATTACGTCTTTAGAATACGTCACAGTCCGTTACAGACGTGTTTTTTTACTGTTTCTAGTGATCACACGTCTGCCACTTGTATTCGTGACGCAGTGGAATTCAGGGCGGTTTATTCGGGGTTTTAACTTTTATTTTCCTTCCTGTCTTGGGTGGTCATTGCAGGGACAACCCATAATTGGAATCTTGACACGACATGACTTCATGTCTAATTATCTTCTAAACCTCTACCCTCATGTAAAACAGAATAATTACACAAAGATTCAAGCTTTTACTTCGTCAGTTGGAGCACGACTGTAGCTTAATTTTTGGCCCTGGCATAGAAAATTTTAATTGACCTTTTTTATACAACCTTGCGACCCTATTTCGATTGACAAGTATGTAATGTACTTGTGGAGGCCGGATTCAACGAACGAATCGGATTAACTAATGGATAGAGATGTAGCTTATTTTTTTATTTCTCTTAGAGGCCTTGGGGAGTCGATACATTTTCTGTAGGCCTGTCCATCACTGTTTCATGTGAGGGCATTGTATTTCTATGCCCCTGAATTTTTCGATGTGATTTTCAAGTGCAAGCTCACTCTCTGGCTCTGTTTCTGAATGGTTCTGGTTGATCTTGTTTTGGGGCTCAGACAGTCGACCTCAAAGCTTTTTTTTTTTTTTTTTTCCTTCTTTCTAGGAATACGCTACATATCCCAGTGGTGTCCAAATGCACGATTCCTTAAAATTTGTTGCCTTCCTTACTGGGAGTTGTAGGTTATCGCTTGATGTTTCAATTTGCTTGGGATTCCCTTCGCTCTGCAAGTATCATCCAAACAATAAGATATTTTAAAGCACTTTCTTAAATACTTCATAGTTCTACCTTGTTTTCCTATTCATCCATGGAAAAGAGGAAGAACTTGAATCTATGGCATGAATGAAGCCTTCAATTGCATAAACTTCTTTAACCAAAATAAAACATTAAACAAGAGGTCAGATAACCTAAATGATGATTAAACCCTAAGTAAATGTCCAAGGCCTTTTTGGAGTTTCTTGGAACTTAATCCAAATTAACCCCTAAAACTGTCATTTCTAGTGCAAGGACCAAATTTTTGAAAAAAACTTTTTTGACACATGTAACTGTAGGATCTTATAGAATGCTGACTTGAGAACACGTGGTAAAATTTTCAGACATTTCTACAGCGTGAATTGCAAGATATAAGCATTCAAATTCACTGAAATCATTTTTTTAGCCTTGCGAAAAGCAGGGCAGCTGCACTTCACAAGCTCACTTTCCTATGAAAAATTGTCCAAAATGGTGGTTACTCTTTGGATTCTTTTTCCTAGATAAATTGGTCACATGCTTGAAAAATTTTAGATCATTTGAAATTGTGCAACATATAGGAAAAAAATAGTAAGTAGATAGTACTAGAGAATGATTCAAAATATTGAATCGTTAAGGATTTAATTATGGAATTGAAAATGCTAATCCCAATGGTTGAAATGTTGTTATAAACAATCTACATCCTATGATTTTTTTTTCAAAAAATATTGAAAATTGAGTAAGATAAAGGATTTCAAAGTTTATTTTAGAGAAAAGAGTCTATAATTGCCCACAAACAAAAATTGCTCATAACTTCCATCTCATTGATCAAAATGGAATGATTCAATACTTTCTACATATATATAACTCTAGAAAACCAATTTCAAATTTTTGTTTTAAAAAAAAGTGATTTTTTCTGATATGCCCGCACTGCCCTGTCAGTGAAAAAAGTAACATATTTGGCCATAACTTTTGACCCGTATGTCCAAATGTCATGAAATTTGGTGCGTTTGAAAGATATGCCTCGCCCCCACCTATTAAAATTTCAGCCTAAAATATGCAAATCTCTAGCCACATGTACTTGCCCAAAATTTCTATACAGTAAAAAGTCGCAAGTTGGCATGGTCCTTTAGGGGTTAAATAATAAAACGAAGTATTGATTAGTTTTATCAATTTAACAAAAATTGAAACTATATGAATTCAAACTCCACATGCTATGGATTACATAGAAAAAGAATACACAACAATAGCACTTATGAATTCAAAGATTATAATGTTTGATCAAGAGGGTGTTAAATTGTGAAAGTGATGCATAATTATAATCAATTTACGGCTTCTCAAAATCTATTTTGAATTTTTTTAAATGAACTTTCAATATGATTCTCCCCTTAAAGATCAAGTGTATTTGAGGGTCATCTCCCAAAATGATTAAAATATTAAGATTTGCAATCTTCAATAGAAAAATTATGAGCAATTTTTTTCAAAATTAGATTTTTGATTCTTAAAGGTATTGAATTTTAAAAAATTATCAAAAATAGTATGTTAGTAAGATTTTGTATAATTTTGAAGTTTAGTCAATACCAAATTATGATGCCTTGGACATTAAATTTAGGTATTGAAGTCATCTTACAAGTCATATAATTTCAATTGTCATTTGTCTCTTCTCTATATTTTTAAACTAAAATAGATTGCACTTGAAAGATCGTTTTTGAAAGCAAGTGACTTGTAGAATGTCAAATTTATACATAGAAGCAATGGCCTCTAGAATTCATGCATGCAATGAGTAAATGACTTATCAACGCCCACATGATGCAACTAATATTTGGATCGAGTTTGAGTGCATTTGGCCTAAAATTCCCAATCATGGCTAACAAGAATGGTATTAGCAATTTTTTGGAACAAGGAGGGTCACCCTTCTTGTTTATTTTCTTAATTTGCCTCTTTGCATTTCCTTTTCTTTTCAGCTCTTAATTCTTCATTGTCTAGCCTTTGTGGCTTGGCTGTTTTGTATTCTAGTTTTATTTAATGCAATAGTTCTCTCCATTTGTTAAAAAAAAATGTCAAGTTCAATTTAATATCCATGATGATTTTCAATGGATTTTTTGTATACAACTTTGACAATGATATAATTGTACCAATTGAGTTAATTTCAAGTCATTTTACCTTTATTTTTAATTAAATGTAGACTATGATTAAAGAAAAACAAAATATCCATGTTTTGCATATTAGTACTTTGGACCTATTTGTTTTTGAGAAATGATTTTTTTGTCATTAAAATGACTTTCATTGCTTCAAACAAATTTGACAAAAAGATGGTCAAAAAGTTTTGATTCAAGTATCATTTTGTTTGAAAACTTTGAAATCTTCCTACACATAAATACATTATTGTAATTTGAAGTTGAAAAACTAGAAAAATATTATCAAATAACTACAAAATAAAACATAAATTTGATTTACATCGTGATGTTCTACACTATAATTTATAACTATGGTTAGATTTCTTTAGATTTTTTAAAATTTATAACAAATGAATGTAGTCTTAGATTTATATTTTTGTCACCATTTCTAATTTAAAAAATCAAGTAATTTCAAAATTCATGAAAATATTATGGCAAACTAGAAGATATGATGAAGATTAGAAAAACTATTGTGGATATAGTAAAAAAAATATAACATTCAAAGAAAAGAGTTTTAAGGTTCAGTTGCATAGACATAAGTTATTAGTCCAATTAAAGAACTCTTCAAAAACAAATATGAAAATATTTCAAAATTTAACATAATTGAGTTGATTTCAAACTATATTACTTACATTTCTAAAATTAGTATGCTTGATAGGAATACCATAGTTTGTGCTCATTTTGGAATTAGGTAAGTATAGAAGGTGAACTAATATGAAAATTCATAATATTTTAGAAGAAATCAATACAATTTAATTTATGTTATTTTCATCTTCTCTCAAACTACTACCATAGTAGACTCATTAGGAAAAAATTGAACCCACAAAGATGCCTTGAGTTTTCTTACTAATTTTTATACTAATTGAATGAATATGAAAGTAGTCACGTCCTCATTAGTACCACCACTTGGCATGTACTCCATTCTTCATGATGATACCATCATCAGGTTTATAAGATCATGGAGATGGATTGGGTAATGATTACAAATTTTTGAATTCATTGTGCAATTCATAGCCCAATTAGTGAGTTGAGAAGGCTCTTCCCACCCAAGCTTTTGCATTACAAAGCAGCCTCTTTTGAGGTTCAATTTTTTCCTAATGAAACCACCCCTTATTTTGGTTCCCAAGGATATTCTAACACTATTCATTACAACATTAACTATTCTTTTTATTAAAAAACTTTATAAAACTTTTCAAAAACGTGAGCAAGGACATGGCTTGGTGAATAACAAAGTATAATTGTTATTCTACTTTTTCCCATTTTCATCTACATTCAACCATCTTTCACCTTTTAATCCAAATGTTCAAATTGATTAGATTACATTCATCAAAACTCATTTGATAAGTATGAAGTAATTTTGTAAATTTCAAATTTTAACATTAATTGAATTATTTGCATATTTTTTTAATTACTTGAGTAATATTAAAATAATATTTAAAAATAGAGTTCTATAATTATTTTATATCTTTTTGAATTTTTGTTGTTAAAACTTGATTTTGATATTTGAAATGATTGCATTATTTGAATGAGTAATTGAGGGATGATTGGACTAACTACAAATTGGATGTGCCACCTAGTGTTTAAGTAGATGATGAATAGTGTTGGCAATCTCAAGATGGATGAAGGATGCACAACTCAAATAGATTAGATGTGCAAGAAAGTGAGTCATCTTTGTCCATATTTAAAGTAATTGTAAGTTCTTACTATAGAATTGAAGTGACAAAAGAGTGAGCCATTTTCTATAGTAATAGTAAATTTTGATTTTGGAAAAATCTAAAGATACATTAGAATTAAAATGATAAAGGATTATAGACTTAGTGTTTGTTTAAGATTAAAAAATCAAAGGGAAGGACTCTAATTTGGATAGAGAAAATTAGAAAGATATGACAATTATAAGAACAAGGTGTGGGGGAAAGCCGGAAAGGAAAATAATTGTTTTTGTACTTTCCTCTAAGGTTGAAAGATTGAGCAATGAAGTTGTATGTGAGCATAGAGTGTGGAATGTAGAGTGCAAAGTCACGAAATCTAAGCGGGAAACTAAATACTTGTTGAAAATTATTTTTGAGACTAAAAAATGGCTAATTTATTTGGAAAACTTGAAAAATATTTTAATATTTTAATATTTTAAAAATAAATTGTACAAGTGACTATGGATTTTAGATGCCCTAAGACCATGGAAAATAAGGTATTATGCAATAAAACTTGAACCTTGTGTTATAGTGATCTATACAATAGTTATTTTTATGATGCAAATAGTGAATGAAAATGAAAATTCTAAAAAATGTCAAAATTTGAACCTCTAAACTTGTGCCAAATGGCTTTTAGATAAAAGGACGCAACTAACTATTGTATTGGCATTGAATGTGCTTTTATACACACAATTTTTTCCATCATAATTTATTAGTGTAATTTTTTTTTGATAAAAAAGAGTATTCTTAATCATGTATGAATATTGTCCACTTAATGCAATGTAAAGAAAATTTTAAATACAAAGCGGATGAAATTATAGAAGACAAGAATCACACGGTGCCTCTTTTAGTCTAATTTGAATTAAAACTCATAAAATGTGACGTACAAAACAGATAACCATTATGATCACTATTGACAAAAAGTCGAAATTAAGATATAATGATAAACTACTTTACTACTCTAATAGGTCACAAGCTTTCAAGAATATGATTAAGTTCATTAAAGCTTATTCTAAGGACATAAATGAAAAAATCAAATCTTGCATGAAGGTTATATATCACTAAAAAATATAATACAATATTTGTAATTTGACCATTGGCCTTTCTTCTCCAATGCCTGTTAAAAATATGCACAAGAATATTTTAGAAATGATCCCACAGTCAATATGTATTGGGATTTTGTTCCACTTTGAATTGTAAATATGTTGTTGTAAATTATTGTTGGTATCATATATCTAACTCACTAGATGAGATTTGGCTTTTTTATAGGGTTGTGAGTTCCCCTATATTCCCAAACTATGGAAACTTAGCCACAACAACAATCTAATGTGGTAAAGCAACTACCACATGAGATAATGATAAAAATAATAATTTTTAATTTTTAAATATTTATTTGTTATTTTAAAAATATTTTAAAAATTTGTCCAATAATGTTTGGTTCCTACCACGAAGAACAAACTTGAAATAGCCCTCTAGTGTAGCTCAAAATCATCTAATGTCTTAAATCTATATTTTTTGATTTTTGATTGACTTTGAATGGAATAGGAAGCATTCTAGAAGTTTGGACAATTCATTCATCGTCTTTGGTGCTTGTTTAAGTTTCAATGGATATGGTAGATTAAAAAGAGTTTAGATGAAATGGGTGAATTTGGATAGACTTTGATGCAACTAGATGGCCTTAATAGATTTTGATGTGGAGTTGAATACTCTTGGATTTGGATCACTCTAAACCACCTCAAACATGAAGGCTTGTATAGGCTAAATTTTTAGTCAACTAGACTTACATCACCTCAATTGGAATTACTATAGTTGCTTTGGCTTGCTTGGATTCATTTAAGCTTAAATAAGTTCAATTGTAATCACACTGAATTTCATCCTCACTTCAAAAGAAAGAATAATTATTCTATTCTCAACTACAATTCTATTGCATAAAATATCCAACTTAATTGTTCCTTAAGTAGAGAATCTTAATATCAACCGTACAAATTAAAGCATTTAAATATATCGCACAAATGAGTTTTATTTTGAGATTATGTAAGGTCAATTGACAAGTTAATTATTAATATTGAGCCTTCTCAAGCTTGTAGTCTAAATGTTTCTTAATATATGTAATAAATTTAATATTAATTTGGATTCAAGTCAATTATTTCTAACTTCCTACAATCAATTTTTAAGTGAATTATATTTAGATATCATGGCCAAAATTTCTTTATAGGTTGGAATAAGATACCTCAATTTTGCATTCACTTTAGCTCACTTTCAAAATCCTTTTAAGTTTGTTCAACCTTTAAATACCTTTTTAAGTTTCTAAAACAAATCTTTTACATTCTCATCTACCCATCCATATACCCTAAAGGCCATGTAAAGAATTAATCACTCTTAAGTCAGTCAAAGTTGAGGTTAAAGGCCATAATGATGAATTTTTATCTCTTCTAAGATGCCTTTAGGATAGTCAACATTCTCCATAAAGAAATACACACGAACATCATTTCAAAAAATATCTTTTTAATTTAAATTTTAAAGAATAATATTATTGTATCTATTCAACTCCAAGTGAATATTTGTTGGCACCAATATGTACTCTACTGGGCCACAAAGGCACCAAATATTTACAAAACAAAAATTTAGCTTTCTAAAATAAAACTTGTAAATCATTAGAGTCCACAAGTAGTACCATTCAACATTCATAGTTATTCTTGGAGGGATTCACAAAGATAAAATGTAAAAAAATCATTTTCTTACACCTGCTTTAAAAAATATTTCTTCTTTCTAACACTCTAAAGCCTTACTCTAACTTGACCTAGAGACAAGAAAAAAAAATGCCCACATTGACAAGTTACTTTGGGAGGTTGCAAAGTAGGGACAATTTTTTTTGAATATATATATATATATATATATATATATATATATATATATATATATATATATATATATATATAAGGAGATTTCTATTTGTTCAAAAAGGTTTTACAAAGGAGTCATGGACTTGGAGAGCCTATCAATATCAATAAGGTTCCTCTAGGGCCTAAAGTTCTACTGTTCTACAATAGTTTATGGAAATTTAAAAAAAATAAGTTACATATATTTTTGAAAGTTGTAGTTGCAACTTAGACCAAGTAGAAATATTGTTGGAAGTGACATCATCTTCATGAGTCCTTGGCAACAACTACAACTTTCATAAACAATAGTTGATTTTACGGATTTTATTTTTATTTTTTATAATTAATAATTTACTTGATGCAGATAGTTCATCATTGGTGAAATTATCAACTCCATGAGAATCTACTTGGTTAGAAGGACACAATTTATGTGAGAATGGCTACGAAAAATCACATTTTTTTAACTTTGTTGCTGCTGCTCTGCTCCTGCTCTCCTGACAAGTGTGGTGATGACCATGACCAACATCATGCACATAGTAATCAATAGAATTCATATGATGGTGGAAACTGGAAATTAAAGCTTCCTTTCATTCAACATGAAAACATCCACCTGTCCTGCAGCAACCAAAAACAAACAAACTAGGAAATCAATAATCGATTGAGAGCAACATCCAAGGCAGGCTTAATTTCTTTTTTACTTCTGAAACAACGCAGTCTGCATACAAGATTGTTTTTCTGTGATGTAAAATCCAACCCCACCTATTAATTTCACAAAATATGATCAGTTGCTTCAACCATGAATCCTTGACAAATTGGGGTTAGAAGTGATCGATGTTGTAAAGAAGCCTGTTGAATATCGATGCCAAGCAGTTCCATCAGCTCCTGTACTCAGCATCACCTGTTTTTTTTTTATCATCTTCAATCTTCCAGTACTTATACTTGGTTGGCATTCATTCCATTAGCAAGTGGTGGAAGCATGAGTTGACAAAATGTCGACGTCTACAGTCGTGACGTAAATGAGATGATCTGCTGCCCCTTCAAGAGTGGTCTGCACCTTCCTCGTGTGAGTGAAATGGTTGCATGAGGAACCATCCAACGTACACGTACATGGAGTGTGGAAACAATTTGATCTGAAGAGCTTTTGGCTCTAAATTGCACTACCGGAATTGATCGATCTACGTACTGACCTCCCAATGAAAACATAGTCTTACATGAATGGTTGGTTAAAATGCTGTGAAGTGATGGATCAAAATAGTATGACATCCTCGATCGACCATATATTATTGAATGCTAGTATTAACCCCAAAGTGACATTCCATATCTAGGTTCAAAAACATCATTGCTTTTGAAGCTCTATAGGTCTAGATATCTTCAAGTGTATATGTTTTAGATGATATGTATAAAATTTGAAGTCATTTGGCCATATCGATTGCAAGATCATAATGTTTTAGTGTCAAAAATAAATGTTGAAATTTTCCCCAAAACACATTTGGAGGTGAAATTTGTTTTCTAAACCTACACAAATGAAAAAACTTTACACTACAAAATGATTCAAAACTAGTATACAAACACATTGGTGAATATTTCTTTCATTCAATCAACTCATTGTGTCTAAAAAACAGCTTTGAAATGTCAAAAAACAGCAAGAAAAATTGCAAAAAACACACCTAAGGCTGAACCACTCACTCATTACTTCTTGTATTGATATGAGATTTTTGCCTCACAAACTTGACTAGTATGCGCAACTTTTCCAAATTTTTTTTATTGAAAATGGACTTTGTATGAAGAAGAAATAGGCCACCAAAGTTCACTCTACTCCCCAAATGCCAGGATGTTGAACTTCGAATTGCTCCCAAACATTCACAACAACTTGGATTGACATGAAAATTTTATCACAATAACTAGACTTCAAGGGGAACAAAATCCAACAAATTTTATTGAGAATGAATGTTCTACGAAAGAGATCCAAGCCCCTGAAGTTGCAGTCCTAAATGCAGTTTGGTGAACTCAAATTGAAGTTGTGAACTTCAATTGGCCCCCCAAAACTCAGTATGTCTTGGATTGATCTGAAATATTTGCCACGCAAACTAGAGGGGAGAACACAACTTTGCCAACAAGTTTTATTGAATTTGGACCTTGGATGCAAAAGTTACAACACTTTGAACTGAACTTCAAGTTGTCTGAGGACACTTTCTGTCCTCTTTGTCATTTTGGGGTTTATAAAAGTAGAATGGCGATCAATCTTGTGATGGTTTTGACCTCTGATCGATCGACTCAGACTGTGCGCCTGCTCTTGCAACGCTTACTCACGTACAATGAAGCGCGCGCGGTGTGTCGATCGAGTAGCTTCGATGTCAGCCTGCATTTCTTGCTGTTAATTCCTTCTCAATGATGATCTTTGCATCCTCCGAAGTCTGACCGACGTACACAGATTGAAGCGTCACAAGCTGCTGATCGAGAGACTGACGAGCTAGTCAACAAAAGCATGATTGGAGATTGTCTTCCTTTCTGCTGACCTGCAGTCAACATTACATTTAGGATGTGAAATTGATAGTTAAACCAGCTCACATACAGTATAACTTACTCTTTCATGTAGGCTGATGATCAACTCTTAAACACCTCGGTCCTTTTTTGAATTTTGGCACATTTTTGCTGAAATTTATGTATAAAAATACTCCCTCTGTTTCTGAAAAAGACCCATGTTTCGTTTGTATTTCACAAAGGAAACACGGGTCTTTTTCAGAAACAGAGGGAGTATCATTTATCACAATTTCATGAAATTGGTCATTAAGGAAGGTTGTCTTTTCAACATCCAAGTATTACATTGAATGAATGAGAAGTCGGTTGGACCAAACTACTAAAAGTCTACAAGCCCATCTATTCATTGTTCAAAGTACAGTGCTTAAGGATTAATCCCTATTAAAGCGCTAAATTGCGTATTTTGGCAACATAGAGATTTTGGATACTTCACTACAAACAACATTTTTATTTCTTTTCTTTGAAATTTTCAACAAATTTTCAACAAAATTTTCTTTGTTTTCAACAAAAAGGCTTCTTTAAAAATTGATATTTTTTTTAAATAAAAAATTGAAATTGATTCTCTATATTTATTTATTCATGTGAAGCTTTGAATCATTTCATTTTGATTAATAAGATGAAAGTTATGAGGAGTTCTAGTTTGGTGGTAGTTTGCAAGTATTTACAGAATTTCTACTTTAAAATAACTTTGAAGTCCTTTATTAACTCAATTTTCAATATTTATTGAAAAACATAAAAGAATTAGGTGTAGACTGTTTGTTATAACATTACAACCATTGGGATTGACATTTTTCAATTCCATATTGCCAATTTACACAATGGAAATTTCTGAAATTTTTCCCACATCTTCTTAGACTAATGTGCTACAAGATCCTATGGTAATTTGTGTCCAAATTTTTATTTCCCCTAAAATTTGGTACTAGTACTATTAATGGCAATGTTGTAATGTTTTTTTTTAAAACAAAGTAAAATAATTTTACAGGTTAAAGAACCTTTTATTAGTGTTGCTCATATGAAATGATCTAATAAAATAGATGAGCTTAGAAAATGCCTTTTGAATTAACCCTATAATGCCGTCATGGGCACTTAGTGTACAATGGGTGATAGAGGATTCTTTTGTAAAGGATAGAAATACAACTATTCATCCTTAGAGTTTTGTTGAGAAAAGGAAACATTTTCTACAATAGTTTGACTTCCAATGAGTACTTTTTCATTTTTTTAAGTGATTGATTTCTACAATTTTAGAAAATGATGAATTTTGTGGAGACTGGCTCGTCCTTATAGGATTAAATTGCAATCTTCATAACATAAAAAGAAATGAAGGTATAATTATAATATATTCATCGCAAGGGGGAAGGACACAATCAATGTGCATTGTTTTCCTGATAGAAATTAGGTTCACATAAACATAAAAAGTAATTGTCATATTCCCTACACCTAATGTAGAACAAAAACTAAAAGTCTTGAACACTAGAAGAGAAAGGGATATTTGAAATATAGTCCTAGTAGTATAGTCCTATAATTTATGACTTTTTAAGAGATTTTTAGTAAATTTTTATTAGAAATTTCTTAAAAAGTCATAAAGTAAAGGACTACAATTAAAACACCCCTTTCTTATGTAGTGTGAACAAAATTCAAAAACAAATCTCTAGAATCTCTGTAAATGCTTAGAGCTTGAAAGTCTTTGCCTTTGACATGTGCCTATACATTCCAAACAAAGAAATAGTTAATTTGAATGTACACAACACGTGTTTACAACTGCAAGGACCGATTGTCATCACTTTTCACTACAACAAAAGCAGTGTTTTATGACTGCAGTGAGTCGTAAAATAAAAAAATATGACTCACGCAGAAATCACTGTAGATGACTCGGAATATGACTGACTCCAGTCGCTTTAGATATCAGTCATATTGGCAGTCATATGGGTTGAGGGATATAAATACCCATTTTTAGCCATAGTATGCCAACTAGGCGTATACTTTGACTATCCTAGGGGGGTTTTGATTTTTTCTTGGGTTGCCCGGGCAAATAAAAAAATCCTACGTGGAATACGACTGTGTCGAGTCATATTTTTTGATGACGTGGAATATGACTGTGATGAGTCATATTTTTTGATGACGTGGAATATGACTGCGATGAATCATATTTTTGATGACGTGGAATATGACTATGGTGAGTCATATTTTTTGATGATATGGAATATGACTGTGGTTAGTCATATTTTGCAGTAACATGGAATATGACTGCGGTGAGTCATATTTTGCAATGATGTGGAATATGACTGCGGTGAGTAATTTTTTGCAGTGATATGAAATATGACTGCGGTCAGTCATATTTTGTAGTAACATGGAATATGACTGCAATGAGTCATATTTTTTGGTTACATGGAATATAACTAGGGTAAGTCATATTTTGCAGTAATGTGAAATATGACTGCGGTGAGTCATATTCTTGTTAATGTGAAAAATGATTCTCATGAATCATATTTTTGAATGATGTAGAATACAACTCTCGTCAGTCATATTACTAACTACAATCACATTTTTAATGCATTTTAAATGGACATGAAATATAACTATCATACATCAAGATGATTTGACAATTGAATAAAAAGCCTCATGCAATTAAAAATGAATACATAATATATGATTTTAGAGATGTATAAGAGATAATCATATTAAAGAAGGAGAATGCAAGAACAAATACAACTATCTTCATTGACATTTATTAGTCACTAATACAAAATATATATATCACAATGAATCATTCACACAATCCAATAAGGCCTACAATCCTTACAATAATGTGAAGATGGCTTCATAGGATTGTAAGTAGCCTCCAATGTCTTTGTTTCAACTTTTGGTATCTGCATATACAATTAAAGAAATGAGAGGTTAATTTTTAGTGATTGAACAACAAAGCTCAACCTTCAAAGGCTTATAACAACACAAAATATGTAGCTCAAGTTTAGGATAGGAAGAATAAGATTGATGATGGAGGAAACAAAAAAAAAGAAAAAGTATTAAGAAATAACAAGAAGTAAAAATTAAGATGCAACAAGAAATAAGAAGCAACAACTAAGCAACAACTAAGACACAACAAGAAACAAGAAGTAACAACTAAGACACAACAAGAAACAAGAAACAACAACTAAAATGCAAAAAAAGAAACACAAAATAAGAAACAACAACTAAGACACAACATGAAGTAACAATTAAGACACAAGAGGAAATAAGAAGCAACAACTAAGACACAAGAAGAAACAAAAAGCATCAACTAAGACATAATAAGAAACAACAAGAAATGAGAGTGTAGATGCAACAAGAAGAAATAAGAAGCAAGACCTACAAAACAAGAACTAAAAAGAAGAAAGAGTTCAAGTGCAAGAGAAAAAAAAGAATTTAGATGCAACAATAAGAAGCCAGAAACATGAAGTAAAGAACAACAAGAAACAAGAATTGAGATGCAACTAAAAGCAACAACAAATGAGAGCTAAGAGACAATAAAAGGTAAGGAAGAAGAACCACAAGAAGTGACGGCTAGGGTTTCAAAACCCTAAAAAGTGGCGGCTAGGGTTCTAAAACCCTAAAAAAATAATGGCTAGGGTCTCAAAACACTAAAAAAGTGGTGACTAGGATTCAAAATCCGAAAAAGTAGGTGACTAGAATTTCAAAATCCGAAAAAGTAGGTGACTAGGATTTCAAAATTTTAAATGATGGCTTATTTATATATTTTTTAGAATTGCCCGTATTTTTCTTGAATTGTCCAAAACAAAAAAGAAATTCACTATTATGAAAATATAATTGATAATATGACTTGACGTTCCCAAACATATCCCCTACGTTCCCTATGAAGTATTTTGATATTCCTAATGGCCGTATAGTATACACTTGTGAAGTACAAGGCGTAAAAATGACTGGTAGTCATATTTTGCAGTCATATTTCTCCCCACAGTGTTGGCCTTCAAGAATATGATTGCAAGTAGTCGCCAATCATCCTCAGTCATAATTCTACAATCATAAAACACTGTCATTGTTGTAGTGTTTACAAACGAAAGCATATAAAAGACAAACAAGATGGAGGCAAAGAGTAACTATTCAAAATAACTAATCATCTCTTATGTTAAACCTTATCAATCATGGTGTATCTCATTAATGTAGTATTTGAATGTCACTAGAGTGTGCAAAAAGCCCTAGGAATTCTATTATAAATTATGCACCACAACTTCTTGTACTTTCAATACAATCAATTTGTGTTCAACATAGAGGTTTAAAACTTTGTTTTTATATGAGCATCCATATATATATACTATATAGTCATGTATGATACTATATAGCTCAAGAAAATGGATGTATAGGAATTTTTTTGAAGAATCCATCAGAGTTGGTGACATGGAGTAAATATATGTATTCAATTCAATTTGGAAAGACGAGGCTTATTACTAAGGTAATCAACCCTCAAATGATTAGATTTTTGGATGAATAGGTGCATTTTTTAAATTTTTTTAAAAGTAATCGAAAAAGTTGTTCACTAAAGATTTATTGTGGGTGATTGCAAGAAACACTTGTTTTGTTTGGGTGTCCCCTTGCCCATGGTCAAGTGTTTTTTGTTCATAACTTTTACATTGCAGGTCCATTTTCTATGAAATTTTAAATGAAAGTAGATGCAGTAGTTTTAGACATTGTGTAAATATTTGGATTTCTTAAAAATTATTTTACTATTTTTAATAGCCCTTGATTGGATGTCTACCTTGGCCATTTTGGGGGATTTGAGTCCTATTTTCGATCCAGAAATGCAAATGTGAAGCTCAAAATTGGTATATGAAGACATCTAATAAGTTTACACAATCATGCCAAAGATTATTGTAAAATAATAATTTGTCCACCTTCCACATGTGCTCAAAGTGCACTACTTTTGCGCAGATATAGAGAACATGATTTTTTTTCCTAGAGATAAAATTGCTTGATAAGGAGAATCTTTAGGTTAGAAAAAATGGATTTTTTAATTTAATTTTATTGAGTTTATTTAATATTTTTTAAAAATATAACTTCAAATTTTGTATTTTGTTGGTGTTTTCCATTGTGCATTTTTGGTGCATAACTTTTAGAGATTAATTTTTTTAGGTTTGAGATTACAGAGGCATTCTATTTTCAATGCTTTATAAATTATTCATATTTTATTATATTTAAAAAAAATTATTCCAAAAGTCACAGTACTCACCTAAATAGGCCTTTTTGACCCAAAACCAACAAGTGTTTCTTGCAATCACCCTTGTCCTCAATAGTCCAAAATATAACTGATTTATGTTGGTGTATCTTTAAGGGTTTTCATAGTGGGCGGACGTCCGGTTCGCCCGTCCGTCCAGTTTGCCCGTCCATCCGATTCGCCCGACAGGGCGTGGATGGGATTGTCAGGGCGTGGACGGGATTGTCAAGGCGTGGACGAGATCGTCAAGGCGTGGACGAGATCATTAGGGTGCGGACGGGATCGTCAAAATGCAAAACTCTCAAAATTAAAGCCGTTCAGACCGTCCGTTCGGTCCGGTTTGCCCGTTCGGTTTGCCTGTTATGACAACCCTGGTATCTTTTAACAAAAATATATTTTGTCATTCAATTGCATGGAGTTTATGAGAACCAAGCCATGATCATAGATATGTGACTCTAAGTACAAATCTAAAATAGTGCAATTTTTTCCAATTTTTCCATTTTGGTAGTAAATTTGACATTTGAAAGAGAGAGAAAGAGGAAAAGAATTTTCGGATTTTTTTGTATTTTTTTCTAATTTTTCAAACAACTATAGACTTGAAAAAACCTTAAAGTATTATATAATTGCATCTTTGAATCCTCTTTATAAAGACTCAAAACATTTATTATTGATTCAAATGTGAATCACGGGGAAGAAACTCTCACTACATTTGAAGTATCCACGTGTGGAGGAGTGATTTTTTGACCCTCTATTTACTTTTGAATAAACTATAATTTCATCCTAAAATTTTGAGCTTTGTTTAACAATGACTAAAGGTTTCTATTGACAAAAATTTCAATTCTAAATAACATAAGATATATTGTCTAGAAAGGGTTGAAAAATGAACTAAAATGGCATGTTCTCCAATTAAAATATTTATAGAGCTATGACTATTGCATCAATATTCAACCAAAATAAACTTTCAATAGAAAGCTATTCTATAGAATTTCTTTTTCATTTTTCAATTTTTTTTTTCTTATATAATATAGAGGTGTGAAAGTTATTTTCAGCTTTATGGTGTATCTTTTTTCTTAAAAAATTTATAACTAATTACTATTAGCATAAAAAAATACCAATAATTCAAAACATAAAATTTTAAAGTAGTAAAATCTATCCATAATTTTTTTTTAAATTAAATTTTAAGATGTAGTACATGTATTACTTTTTCCGCCGCACGTGGGTTGCTAAAACGTGGACAGTGTCCTCCCCGGGATGTGAATCCAAAATTAGTGTGAGTTGGTCTTATTGGTGTATACTATAGTTATTACAATAATTTATTAAAGACTTCAAAAGACCCATGCAGCCTTGTAAACAGACTAGAAGATGAATTTAGGGGTGAATGGAAAGTGACACTTCAAAAGTAACTACACCTGATTGTGCCCCCTTTTTAGAACACTCTTAAAAATTCTTACCTAAAATGTATTTTCTCTACTTACAAGAGGCTCATGTCACTTTTGCATACATTTATTTTCAACACCATTTTCTAGTTCTTTAGTATGTTGTTCAAGAAATGCATAAAAAAGAGAATCTAAGAATACTCTATTGACTTCCAATAAAATCCAACATAAAATTAAGCTATTCAATGATAGGAAGGATTTAGTAATTAGGTAATTATTCGTGGTGAACTGTAGTACAAGGCACTATAGCTTAACTACACTACCACTAGGTCAACTTTTCCTAAATTTTGTAGGACCACAAGTGAGGCTTCCACACTTTGAAGTGGCTTCCTCAACTTTAACCCCTAAATGATAGACCTATGATTGTTGATTTCAAACCTCACTATCATCACTCAGTTTGTTGCCATTTTACAGCAAGATGTGTATGAAAAAATTTTAATTTGTTTTTCAGAGATGAAACAAAATGTCTTCTTTGTTGCACCAAAATTTTAGATTTTTTTTGTAAATAATTCATTTTTTTGTGAATTTTCGTAGATATAATGAAGAAAAATCATATCAAATAGAAAATTATTTCAAAAAATCTGAAAATTTCACCATGTGTGCATATTATAGTGATGAACAACATGGTGTAAACTCATTTTCCGTGCCATTCTATAATTAGAACGTAGTAGACATTGAAAATACATCCAAAATTCAAACTGCAATAAAAAATTGATTATTAGGAATTTTTTCAAAATTCAAATTGGAGTAGAAACTAGAGTTAATGAACTTTATTTTGTTAGTTGGTCTTAAATTCAAAAAATATCATTTTTGTAGAGAAATTTCAGATTTAAAGCAAGGAGCAACAACTTTCTTAAATACACTAAAATAGCATATTTTGTGATTCATTTTTTTAGTAACTTCTCATTTATGTGAAGACAAACAATAGCATAACTCCAAACTCAACTAGATTATCTTCATAACCCAACATGGAAGGTCAACAGGAAAGAAGTGGATGAAAAACTGCTTCCCAGCTCTCTACAATTCAAGAAACATTCATCAAAATGGCCTTGTCGGCATTTTGTCGGCATTTCTAGGTTAACTGCAGTATTCTCTACAATTTTTTCCAGATTTCATATTATTTTCATTAAACTGCAATATTTTCTACAATGTTCATATACACTATGTTATAATTTCTGAAAACTTCATTTCATTCCCTATTTGTTGATATTTCGATTTATTTTTTAACAAATCTGATCCAAGCGTAGGGTAACCACGCTCTTTAAATTCTAAGGTCATTTTTGGATCAAATTCCTTACAACGTTCAGGGACGAAGCGTAACCCAACTCAGGATCATAAGCTCCATGAATTTGTCAAACAGTTAACAATCTTGATTTGGAGGAAAAAGGTACCAAACAGTTCCCAAATCTACGGCATTGTGATCTTGTCAATCACAAACAAACAAAGCATTTCACACCCAACTAGAATTTAAAAATTCAAACTGTTCACTTTCTCAGGTGCTCTGAGCACAAAGCATCTGTCATCCAAAACTTGTATGTTACAATTGCGGTTGTCCATCAACGGCTCACCACAACCCAGCACATGGAGGCTGTAGTAAACACGGGTTGTGGTTTAGCCTGTCACGAGGGTCCAAAACTGATGCCAATAGGCATGTGCAAACCTCAGATTCTCCTTCTACCTCAAAAAGTCTGGATAAATTTCAATCCTCAAAGTTTGCTATCAAAGTTTGACTAAGAGACATGCTCTCTCAATCACCTTCCCAGTCCGGTATGAATAAGCCCATGACGAGAATGTTCTTGCCTGCTTCTCACCATATCATGACAGGGAAGCACAAAATTATGTTGCTGCTAATCTCATTGGGCTAGACAACCTTTGGCTTGACTCAAAACTGCACGTTCACAGCAAGTAGACGAGCTTAATATTTGCAATGCAGAGAGATCTTGTGATGAAGAAAGCCATTTACCAATTCAATATTGGCATTCACCAGTTGTACTCCGGAGTTCAGTTTGTCATATTTCCAATTGTGATATCTTGGAAATTTCATCTCAAGTTCTGCGCCGTTTTGGGGGAATTTTCTTCTGAACAACATCATTTGGCGTATCACGCTTAGGGGAAGCACGGATTGCCTCCTCCGCTGTCTGCTCTTCCTTCTTGACCTGCTCATTCTTCTTGGTCTCTGGAACCACAGGAACATGGTTCACTATTTTCGTCACAACACCGTATTCCGTGGTGGAACCTTGGCTGGTGTCAGGAAACGCTTGCGCACCTATCAATGCCGGTACTCCACATATCCCTTCCTCCACAGCACGTAATCTCAGACTGTCCAGAGCTTCCGCAGTGTCAACCTTCTCTATTTTCTTTTGCTCTGGTGGCGCCTTCCAAACGAGAAACCAGAACAGAAACAACTTAGGATTATTTGATTATTACTATATTTTTGATGGACTTCCACCCTCACACTAATAACATCTATATACTTCTTCTACACTTCACAACGTACCGCTTAGTGATGACATGAAAGCCATCGATTGTTTAGTTTTCTGTTCAATTATCGCTTCATGACTTGATCTTGCCTCTATAAACTTGAAATAATAGACCACTTCAATCTGTCCCTAATGACAATGACATGATATTCACATTTGACTTGAACCAAAAGTGGCCTTTTCCAAATCTTTAGGAGTGAAAACAGATCATTTAGGAAGCAGTAAGGAGGGAGGTAACAAGATGTATCAACAGAAAGAAGAAATCATGTCCTATATTTGTAGACGATAGAAATATGTTTTAACCCCTAAATGTCTGGAGTCTTCTCCAAAATTGATGATTTGGAAAAAAACATTATAAAGTACAATTCGGAAGAATATTTTGGAAGTGATATACAAAGAAGTTGTAGATTTTGAGTTTTACATTCCATCCATACGGTTAAATTCAGAAATGGTATCACCAATAATTTTCTATATATTTGGAAAGGGAAATTTCAAAATTCCTTCTAAATTCAATTACAAGCAAAATATTATCATTTTTTTGAGTAAAACTTGTTGGAATGGATTTGAAATGAGGTTCTCTTCACATGATGATTTTTTGAAATTTTTGTGTTCTTTACATCTATGACCTCATTTTAGCAAATCTAGTTTTGAACTAGAGTCATTTGACACACTTCCACATTTGTAATTTTAGAAAAATATGTACTCTAGTAACACCAAATCCAACCATTAGATAAGACAAGAACTTGAAGTATCACCCAAAATTATGATGACTTTCATCCAAGAAGGAATGAGACAGAAACAAGAATCTGAATCTGTTCATCGTCCAGAAAATGGACGTCGGAGCGCTTCAGGGTTAAGAGTTACTATATAATAGACGACTAGCTTCCAGAGTAGAAATTTTACTTCTAGTTTGTGCACTTAGGGGCTCATATTTGCATAGCTGTAACATACCTCAAACGTCAATGTCTGAAGAATGTCGCTAGTGGTGCACATACAGCCCTCCACAAAGTGCAATTTAAGGGCAATATCCAACTCTTTCAGACGCATGGTCTCCCTGCTCCCAGTTGAGTCACACCCACACATAAAAATCAATAAAAGAGGCCTGCTATTTCAAAAAGATGTTTGACGGCCGCACATGGATGATCTAGCATTGCAAAGCACGATAAGTTTCCTCTACATAGAATTTCTTCAGAGTGACTTCACAACCCCAAATGGGACATACCTGCGAACAAGACATGGAGGTTTGGTGAATGTGGCCGGCTTGAACTCGGGTCTACCTGGAAACATTACCTACATTCACACATTTTGTAAATACATGATCCACTCTAAAAGATGAAAGCTGCTCGCTGCTTCACATCAATAGCGAAACAGACTTTGGTAGAACACCATCTCTTTTCCGACACTCTTGTAGTGCAAGAACCTTTCCAACGCTAATACAATTGTACGTACTATACAGCTACTAGTCCAGTTGAGAACAAGCACTAACGCTGATAAATCTAATTGTGAACATGGCAGATTCCATCACCCTTGAATTGATATAGGCACACCACTGACGCCAACGATGTACAGCCTACATGACTTAAACCTGTAAATATTGAGTTCACAATAGACCCTGAAAGTTACCTCAATTGATTTGATAAAAGGCAAAGCCATTTTTGGTCCATGAATACTTGCAATCCGGAAGTACCACTTCACACTCTTCTTCTCTGTATCAACAAATTAAATTCAGTCGATATCTCAATCGAAAGATTATAGCCAAAAAAATGATATGTTCATAGAAAGAAACAGCTACACCCTGTTCACTTATCAAGTTTACTAACACCCAACCATATAATGGTCCAATCTAATTAGGAACTAAAATAGTGTTTAAAATCTTACAGAGTGAGTACCGTGATTAATAATGATACAAGAGGAATTGAACTTGATTAACAAGTGTAACAATGCAAGAGTTCAGCGTTCTTACTTGTCCAGTAGTAGTAGTAGCTAAGAAGAATGCGGTCAATATGCACATACGGTGGAATAGTCCGTTGCAGGCGGCTCATCACACCTGAAATTACCTGCATAGGACAATCGATGCACTACTCGCTCAACTAAAATGGAGCACTGATTTTTATCTCGTTACCAAGGATTAGAAAGGATCTCATCGCCAAATGGTACAAAAATATGTAGAAAGCACACAATACCTCATCAACCCGTCCCCGGATTAGCAGAGCTGCACTCTTGTCCTTCGGAGTTGCCTGTCCATTGGTCACAGATTAGCAAATTTGGGAGACACGAGTGAAATTTTTTAGCAAATGTACAAGACACGCAAGCAGAGCAGAATCCTACGGATCATACAAGAATGCAAGATCCGAAGTAGCACTGTGCAACCTCAGAGATGGGAAATAATCGCAAAGAGTATCCCACGGTTGGAGATGCCCAACCAAAAATGGAGTCGATAGCAAGCACTGGATATGCCCCAAGTCTAATGCAAGTCTACTCTACAGTACATTGACGCACTTAAGGTACCTGAAGATTGACAATAACCATTTTACCCCCTGATCGCACTGTTCTCAGAGGAAGATTGCATGCAGGGGTGATCTGCAAGCTGCAAAAAAATACAACAAATGAGACTTGTAGAATCAAGACCCTATCTTGAACGCAAGTCACCCAATGATAAAGGCATCAGTGCAGAGAGGAACATAGATTTCGGCTTCTAAAGACATAACGCACTTTCAGTGACAACGGGATATAAGAAAAATCAGAGAGAAACAGCAAAAACAAAGAGGTTCAAAAACATTGAGTAAGTGAGTCTGTCTTCACAAAGAGAAAGTTCGCAAAATGACAGTAAAGGGACATGCAAGTAACAGATACCTTGTGCCCAGACACAAAACCAAGTCAGCCTTTTTCGTATGCTTTTCTGCAGCCCTCAACTCAGCAGGAGGCAATGCATCCTGACAAACAAGAAATATCGATATTAGGTCTCCCGACAACACAATATAGAGTACCGGCACTTCAGCGCGTTAGACCTTAAATAGGTCACAAAGTATTCCCAGTCATTCACAGGATAAAATGGGAGCCACAAAGGCCACAGGGAACAATGGTCTTGCAAATGGTCTTGCCAGAAGAGTCTCTGTTATCACGAATTTAAAAACGAAACTTCAAATGAATCTCAAACTTGCAAGTTAAAGATGTTCTTATGATAGGGCACACCTCCCAGTCCACAATGGTGTCAAGAAGCTTCCCTCCGCATTCGTGTTCCGTACAACGCCGCCCCGTGGGTTTACACCCTAAAGTCTCTATCTCAAAGTCTCGAAAATACCTAACATCACAAAATGAAGGGTTTAGCAGAGCCAAAACAGATTTACATGAAAGTGGACATTAATTAAACCTACACTAGCACCTAACACATGATTCAGAATGGAAGGGGAAACATGAGTAAAGATAATAGCAGCCATCATAACTCGCTGACTTGCACAATGGAATGGGAGCTACGCACTATATTATTCATTTCACCTAAAAACCTGCTCCTAATTGAACCGAATGACCAACTGCATTACCATGTGAAGCACTCAAGCTAAAATAATTGATACTACAGTATACCACCTCTTGCACAATAAGCAGTAAGCAGTTCATGAAATAATCCGTATTCTCAAAATGTTGAAACCATATAAAATATAGATATTATATAGCACACATAGGTCCATTACAGAAAAATAGTAGTGTAAAACATTGATACGCAGCAGTTGAAGCGATCGTAATTAATCCAGCCCTATTTGTTGAACTTGAAACCAGACGTCTTACTCTTTGTCACAGGAGGCACAAACTTCACGAAAGCAGTTACCGTGAAGCTCCGCCAGTTGCGACCTTGCAATCCCAGATCGTAGATGCAGCCCATCTATATTCTACTCACATGAAAAGAGAAACATCACGTCCGCTTCAGGAAACAGAAGTTTCATGTCATTGATCAACAGTTGCACAACGTCTAAGGCTCACATCATTTGATCAATTCGCAATAAGGTTTAAGGATTTGAGAAGCGTCACTGTCACAGAGAATGACCCCTAGTGAGATCAGCTGTCACAGAGAATTATCTAGGAGAAGATCCTTGATAAAGAAATGCAAAATAAAGAAAGATGACAACCATCACATTGTGAACCTAAACTTTCTTTGCTAAATAAAAGACAAGCAATTCAGGAACTGGAACATGAGTTCGCAAAGAGTGTAAAGTCGGATCTCATAAAAAGCATTAATCAAAGTCATTCTCTTGTGCACTAAAGACCAACACAAAAAGGGACCACCGGGACCAGAATGATGAGAAGTTGTATAATGCTCGATATGAGGTCATTCAAGAGCTTAGGTGATTCAAGTCAATTACCTGGCTGACGATAAACTTGAGTATTCCAGCTTGCTGGAGTTCAAACAGCGCCATATGCGTAATGCCCGGTCGTGCCTGGTCGAAGGGCACTTCTATTTTCGGCATGGGCTTTCCTTCGTGCTACAAAAGATTTGAAAAGAAAACTTGAAAATTATTTAAATAACTAAACCAATAAAAGAAACATCAATTACAAGCTCTGCAACTCACATCATTAAAATCAACATAGAGGGAACACGGTCAAGGACAGCTGCACCCTAAAACGGAGTACAGATGCGCCTAAAAGTGGTTGAGCAAGCGCTCTAATAACCAGTCATCTCAATGGTCTAACGTCTTGAAAAATATGCATACATTCTCCGAAAATGAGAAATGATGTGACGATATGAATGCATGTAAAGGAAGTAAAAGTGAGACCTGCAAAGTCCAGATTCCTTTTGGACCCCGGAAGTCGGGGATGCCGCACGAGGTAGAAATGCCGGCTCCAGTGAAAATGACCAAATGCCGACTCTGCGTATCACAAACTCATTAGAAAGGCCGGAAACTACCCTAGAAATTTCGTATACCACAGCATCTCCATCCTGAAAAGCTTGAGCACCCGAAGTTCCACACAAAAAAATTTAAGAAATGACAAGGCAGCAATGTTGTAGGAGGCTCGTGATAGGGGAACCCACCGCAGATATCAGTTGCGCCAGCTCCTCGATCTTCGTGTTCCAACATCCCACAAAGCACGCGATTAGAAACATGCATTCGACCGTGGAGAAAAAGTGCAAAAATAACAAAGAAAGCCTAAAAAAAGAAACCTCCCACCATAAATGAAACTCATGTGCATTTAAAATTCACACCGCTTCCCAAATCGGCATACACCTGATCATGACAGGCACAAAGGTGGCTATGTATCCACACCATGAGAAGATGCCCAAGAAATGGCCAAAAAGAAAAATAGAAAAGAAATCAATAAATCATCGAAGCTTCATGCGGTGTGATGTTGCTCACAAGATCCAACATACCTTGGATTGAAGATCGCCGCTGGAGTCAAAGAGCTCCGGCATTCCCACTGTTCCCACATCCGCCCTGTACGATAACTTTTCGGCATATCCAAGAGAAGACATATCGTCCTGGCCCTGCCTCCCTCCTTCGAGCTCCGTTCAAAGCAATCTACTATTCTGTAGATCAATATCTGAAGACTTATATATTCTGTAATGTACTGAGATACCAAAAAGAACATTATTGATAACATATACATAAATTTATATTAGTTCATGTGATTATGTATCTTTGAAAACTCACGTTGATAACGAATTAGTTTTACATGACTGGATTCAGACGGAAAAAAATTAAATTGTCAATAAAAGCAATAATCCTAAACAACCACCCTATGGAGAAAAAAAATTTACATAGATGACTGGCCTTATAAGTGGTCAATGCGGATCAGAAATATGAGAAACTTGCAGGACTCCTGATGTGGGTAGGCCATGAGTAAGACGTCATTATGGGCAAAACCCTATATTCAACATAAGTACAAGACCCCTGAATCACCTGTACCCATCGAGACACCCACGGTGCTACCTCTGGAGATTCCCAAGACATCAATCCAGTGCAACAAGAACTCCAGCACCCAAAGGTTTACGTGCTTTCCGTAATATCTAAATGTTTCAAATAATATGGGACCATATGCAGATTATGCGCAACATATCCATGCACACTGTCACTTGCACACTCCACCTTGCTCTATGCTTTTGACACATAAGTTGCCAGTCTCTGTAATCTTTTGAAAACTATGTGTTACATATGAGAGCTCTAGGAAATGCCACAACCCGTACCAGGCCACACAACAGAAGTAATATTTTCATATTCGTAGTGCATAAGTCCACAGTAATTAAACGGTTTCTAAGTTTCAGAGTTCTGAGTTTTCATTCAAGATGTGAGGTAAAATTCAGAAAGATAATTTTACTACACGCAAAATTTGTTAAAGCCCCCAAAGCATACAAGTTGTTCCATTTCAGTATACACTAAACCTGATCCGACTAACTACCTAGTTCTGTATAACTATCTATAATATGGAGGCTTGAAATATTGCATGACATAATGTGTGACATTATAGAGGTAAAGTCTGAAATCCTTGCCTCTAAAACCCTAGCATCTAAAACCTCAATCCTATCAATTCTATTATAAATTATCCCCTCCATATTATCACATTTGTATTGCAACCAATAATAGTACAAATACAATAGTACAAATACAAGAGGCATTTGAAATTTAAAACTTAAGCGATTGATGCTACCGGTATTATATAATTTGCAAATACAGGGTGTGTAATTAGAGAGGTTCAACTGTAACGTAGGTTTACAATTTGCACCACAGACAATAATTCACTCTCAGACTAATTCAAATAAAGTCCAGAAGATTAAAGAGCATCACAAGTAAGATTAAAGACCAATCGAGTAAAGCTCAAGAATATCAAAGTCTTCGTAAACTCGGTTCATTATCTCTGGATAAAAGTAAGTTGATACTAATACTTAGGGTCCGTTTAATAATCAAAGGTGATTCCAGCACAGATGCAATGCTCATGGTTCAGTCTTAGGCTCGGCAAATTGGGACCCTAAAATACTGCCACTGCAACAATTCAGAACTTGTTCATACCAAGTCCAATTCATTCCATAGTTTCCTCGGTGGAAATCATACTCTCAGAAACGAAGACAACAGACAACCAAAGAAAATACATTCGAAAGGATGGAAAACACGACCAAAAGAACAAAGACAAACGAATGCGTCCCCTCAACTCAACAGGAAAGAAAAACGCTCGTCATCATGCACTTCGAGCGTCCCATTCAGCACCTCCACACCAAAAGCAACGAGTCCTCCCGCTCTCTCCAACAGAACATTGCAGATCATCAAAAGGCCACAAAGAGAGATCGAACAGAGAACCAAGCGGCCGAGGACAAAAAAACTCACAATCAGAAAGGCGTCCTCGCGAATGTCAAGGCCCGCCAGTCGAGTAAGCTCCAGCACATTCTGTTGCTCTGCACACATTGGAAATCCATCAACATTTACCACAATCCAGGTGACGCACAAACCAAAAAAGACAAAACACAAACACAACAACTCCTCAAACTCCACAATGCAACTCGGAACCCTAAATCCAACCCTAAGAAACCGAGATCGCGGGGATGAACCAGCTCCACCAACTCGCAGCAACGATCACGATCCACGCGCACACAAAGACTCCGAGACGGAACCGAGGATTGCCATCTCGCGAAAACAATACCACCCCGAGGGGAGACCCATCCCGGGTCCGATCCAGGACCCCAATGGCCCGCCCAGAGGCCAAGGAAAAGCCCTGGCCAAATGCGGAATGGGAGGAGCCATGAGGGAGACGAGGGCGAAGGCGCGGAAGGGAGGAAGAAAGGTACCTTGCGACAGGGGCGTGGAGGGCGCCATGCGCCATAGCCAGGGCCTGAAGGGAGCACTTCTTGCGATCAGAAAGCGCAGCGTCTGATTGTGGTCTGTCTGTGCATTTGTTTGCCTTGTTTGTTCAGCAGGGGCCCTGGCCGGGCTGGCCTTCCTGGCTTCACTAGCAAGGGGAACTCAAGGAGGTCAACGTTTCCCCAAGCTTGCAAATGCGTTGGAAAGTGTAAGTTAGCTTGCAAAAAACATTGGGATTCATTTGGTGATGCCATGAAATTTTTAAAAAAAAAGTTCTACGCTGCACTTCATTTACATCATACATGAACGGTTAAATGAATTGTTGCACTCACCAACACAAACAAACGAATGAGAACAAACTTTGTAACCAAAAAGTCAATCAATTTTTGGAGGTGGCTCTTCAAGGTCCAAATGTAGTGAAAATATACACCAAAAACAATTATGAAATAGGTATTTGCAAGGCAAGCCAAGTTATCAATAGTAATAGCCAAGTAGGACCTATTGAGCCTTGGGTAGCAAGGTTGGTATTGACAAGCGATTATCCTTGATGACTTAACCTACTTCAAAATTATAAAACATAATGTCAATGTAAGAGAGTTGAATTGTTTGACTTCTTTGATTGCTTAACTAATCAAAACATCTCACAATGGTGACAGTCTTGTACATTTAAATTATGTTAGGTGGATCCACATTCACTAAATCAATACTAGTTGTTAGTAGTAGAGATTTCTCTCTTTGCCAAATTAATGAAATTTCTACTTCCTATCTACCATGTTGAAAACTTTTACAAGGGAAGCAATGATCATTATGAATCTTAATCTCTCCTTAAACAATTGAAACATGACACAATGGTGAAACTCTCTTTCATTGACATTATGGCTTCACTTATGATGCTTTTCTTGCTTGGTCTTAAAGTTCCATACCTTTATTTTATGAACTTCAAAACAAACCCTATATTTGGGGCAGAAATAGCTAACCTAGTTTTAATTTAAAACAATGAGTTTATAATGTGACTGAAGTTGAATGGTACCACTATATGCTACAATGAATTTGAAGTGTAAAGTTCTAAATAAATGATGATTGTTTTTGTTTACTTATCATTCATCATTAGTAATATTTGAAAAGGTAATTGCTAGCTTTTGGCTTTGGATTTCACTTCCACATCTTCAAAGCTTATGTGTGCAAATTTTTACTTGAAAGTTCATATGTACATGAAAGGCAGACAGTACATAATACTATTAACCAACATCCCTTTTGTTCCCCTAGAATGCAAGAACTCCTAAATGTCGCAACTTCCATTTCAATACAAATGACTAGTTGTAAAATAATCCACCCATTCCATGAACTTTGACATCATTGATGACACTTGCTTGGAACTATGATGTCAATCATACTTTGTCAAGAAACTTATCTACATGAGTTTACCACTTGTCTATCTACTAGCAATTGAAAGCTTAAACTAAAACTATCTTTAGGGGATCCTAATAAGGATATCTCAATCTCGTTGGGATCCATGGGGAAAGTGTAGGGATTGCGTAACAATATTGTGTAGAAGATGAAATCAATTGCATCCAATTACAAATTTCATTTTTTTTTCGCCCCAGATAAATGGTACTCTATAATTCAATGGAGTGAACCCCACCATAAATCATTTGTCCCCCAAAGAATTGGGATCTTCAATCAAAGCATTGGATTACAATTATAAGATATAAGTGTTGACATATGAAAACACAAGGTAAAGGTTAAGATAACTTTGTTGCCATGTACCTAATGAGAACCAAATAAAATATGATTAGTATGTACACATTTGCATTTTTCTCCCTATTCCAAATTTCAAAGATTCATAGTAATCACCAACATTTACACAAAATTGACTTCAACTAGGTTTGATAAGAGAATAGTAGACTATAGTTTCCCACACATCATAATAGTTTGGGAGCCATTTTGTGTATCCTTTCACTTACATTTTGATCTTGAATAGGCACCTACAAAATGGAGAATGCCGAAAAATTCCAAGTATAACCAATGGGAGTTGAAAAGTTCTTTGAAGTCATTAATGAAAATTGAAACATTTCATATACCAAACTCTAAAATATGTATGGCAACGTTTGGAGATTTCACTCTTCAAAGTGTAAAATCTTCAATTTATCACATGGGTAACTTGGAGAGTATTGGAGCAATGAGCCCTTACTAATTTGTATTCAAATTTAGAAAAAAAATTGATTGACTTTTTGGTTACAAAGTTTGTTCTCATTCGTTTGTTTGTGTTGGTGAGTGCAACAATTCATTTAACCGTTCATGTATGATGTAAATGAAGTGCAGCGTAGAACTTTTTTTTTTAAAATTTCATGGCATCACCAAATGAATCCCAATGTTTTTTGCAAGCTAACTTACACTTTCCAACGCATTTGCAAGCTTGGGGAAACGTTGACCTCCTTGAGTTCCCCTTGCTAGTGAAGCCAGGAAGGCCAGCCCGGCCAGGGCCCCTGCTGAACAAACAAGGCAAACAAATGCACAGACAGACCACAATCAGACGCTGCGCTTTCTGATCGCAAGAAGTGCTCCCTTCAGGCCCTGGCTATGGCGCATGGCGCCCTCCACGCCCCTGTCGCAAGGTACCTTTCTTCCTCCCTTCCGCGCCTTCGCCCTCGTCTCCCTCATGGCTCCTCCCATTCCGCATTTGGCCAGGGCTTTTCCTTGGCCTCTGGGCGGGCCATTGGGGTCCTGGATCGGACCCGGGATGGGTCTCCCCTCGGGGTGGTATTGTTTTCGCGAGATGGCAATCCTCGGTTCCGTCTCGGAGTCTTTGTGTGCGCGTGGATCGTGATCGTTGCTGCGAGTTGGTGGAGCTGGTTCATCCCCGCGATCTCGGTTTCTTAGGGTTGGATTTAGGGTTCCGAGTTGCATTGTGGAGTTTGAGGAGTTGTTGTGTTTGTGTTTTGTCTTTTTTGGTTTGTGCGTCACCTGGATTGTGGTAAATGTTGATGGATTTCCAATGTGTGCAGAGCAACAGAATGTGCTGGAGCTTACTCGACTGGCGGGCCTTGACATTCGCGAGGACGCCTTTCTGATTGTGAGTTTTTTTGTCCTCGGCCGCTTGGTTCTCTGTTCGATCTCTCTTTGTGGCCTTTTGATGATCTGCAATGTTCTGTTGGAGAGAGCGGGAGGACTCGTTGCTTTTGGTGTGGAGGTGCTGAATGGGACGCTCGAAGTGCATGATGACGAGCGTTTTTCTTTCCTGTTGAGTTGAGGGGACGCATTCGTTTGTCTTTGTTCTTTTGGTCGTGTTTTCCATCCTTTCGAATGTATTTTCTTTGGTTGTCTGTTGTCTTCGTTTCTGAGAGTATGATTTCCACCGAGGAAACTATGGAATGAATTGGACTTGGTATGAACAAGTTCTGAATTGTTGCAGTGGCAGTATTTTAGGGTCCCAATTTGCCGAGCCTAAGACTGAACCATGAGCATTGCATCTGTGCTGGAATCATCTTTGATGGTCATTGAACTTAGAAGTTTCTCATTTCTTTCTAGTCTCGTGTTTGAATCGCACTTGCATTGTAAAATGGAGACCTTTCCACTGACCGGGAAGGGACTCCACGCTGAATTTAATGGGTTTCCCTTTCTTAAATATCATCAACGTCAAGGTTGGATTTCGTGATAGTGCATGCTCTGCAGTGAAGCCAATTTGAAGCAGCTGATTCGTAAGATTGTTATCAAACTCGAAGGGTGTCGAGAATTGTCTAAATCCGTGGATGTGGCTGGGTGCAGCTGTGGGAGTTCATGCAAAGTGACGTCGCACCCATGCGGGTATTGCAGCTTCTCAAGTCTTTAGCAGGTGTTAGGCCGGAAGCAGCCTCAGCAGCAGCAGCAGACGGATCACCTCTTTCTGGACTTAACGAAACTGGAGCGTGAATTTTTCAATTGATAGTTTTGTATTGATAGGAGGGAATTTACTCGTAGATTTACAAGGTTGCAAGATGTCAGGAGCGGCGTCCGCCATTTTTTTAATGGATATGAAGGGCCGAGTGCTCATATGGAGAGATTACCGGGGCGACGTTTCTGCTCCTCAGGCAGAGCGTGCTTTTGCAAAGCTAATGGAGGGGGAGGTATGATCTTTGTAGGACCACATTGTACTCTTATATCAAGCATTCCTTTATCTGGTGGCGGTGAATTATACTCATATTAGCAAGATGTTCTGTGAACGTATTTTGATATATCAAGAAGAAACTTTTAATTTAATCTATATATAAAAATCGTTCCTGTTCGCTAAAATCTCAGTTTTGATAACCAGAAAATGCCTCAGTAATTTAACTCCTCCAGGATAAACTGGTCCAATTTGGGCCTCAACTTTTAGCAGTTTTGAATAGTTCAGGGGCAGACTTTCTTTTGGTCCAATTTTATTTATTTTGGTCCATCACATGCAATGTACTTCACTGATTCTGATGATATATAATTTGGCTCCATCTGAATTGTACTTTTCACGTTATTATCAATCGATTTGGTCACTTTTAAAACACGAATCCTTGGTCCTCTAGGGGTTAAGGGCATCCTGGTTTGCACATTTAAGTTTGTTTCTTCTGCAGGGTGATCCAGCGTCTCACGATCCAATTTTGCTGGAGAATGGAGTTACTTACCTTTTCATCCAGCATAACAACGTCTATGTCATGACTGCTTCTAGGCAGAATTGCAACGCAGCTAGTCTCCTTCTCTTCCTTCATCGCATTGTGGATGTAAGCATTTTTAATCGTTCCAGAAGATTAAATCTTTGTGAGTAATTAATAAGTTGTCATCGTATGAATTTCTTCAATTTACGATTACGGCTGCTTCTGTTGATTAATCTCCAAATCAAAGGCGAGATCTTAGGTTACCATTTAATGTGGTCTGAAGCATTTTTTACAGACCGAAAATTGCATTTGCAGGTTTTCAAGCACTACTTTGAGGAGCTTGAAGAGGAGTCTCTGCGTGACAATTTTGTCGTTGTTGTGAGTACGACAAATTTTGAGCATAATGCCGTTACAGGCTCTGTTTAAGACCCATCCCTTTCTTGTCTGTACGAGTGGTAATTCTATGTTCTGTTAGAATGCTTGTTAGTGGAGATTCATTCTTGTCTAACATGCTACTACTGGACTTTGCAGTATGAACTTCTTGACGAGATGATGGATTTTGGGTATCCCCAGTATACTGAAGCTAAAATTCTTAGCGAGTTCATCAAAACCGATGCGTACAGAATGGAGGTGACACAGAGGCCTCCCATGGCGGTAACAAATGCTGTATCCTGGAGAATGGAAGGCATTAAGTATAAAAAAAATGAGGCAAGCATCCACCTTATCAGAATAAATGTTTGGGAAGGTTAATGGTCCTATTATGCTGGCTATGGCAGTCGTTGACTCTCACTGGGCTGTCATACATCGCTAATTATATCGAACCTACGTAGGTAACCTTCAACAGATTTACAGTCTGTCGCTTTTAACCACTCGGCCACTCTCCCCCAAAATAAAGAAAAAAAAATTTATTTAGAAATCGGTCAATCCGCGCGTGTATGTAGTATGTATGGTATATAACCTTTAATGGGTTTGAACCAATCGAGAATTGCATGTACCGTTGGTTGCAAGGTTTATTTATGATGTATCAAGATTATTGACTAGTTTTCTGGAACTTGGACAGGTCTTCCTTGATGTAGTAGAAAGTGTGAACATTCTGGTCAACAGTAATGGCCAGTTGGTGCGTTCAGATGTCGTCGGTGCCTTGAAGATGCGCACGTACTTGAGGTCAGTTTCTCTTTCCTAAAGTCAGACGTCGTACTCCTCTTTATTGGAAAAAGCTATGTTCTCCGTAGAACTTGACTTGGTTGCTTGCTGTTCTGTGTTTTACTGTTCTGTGTCTCTTGACAAAGGTGCTATGATATTTGCAGTGGTATGCCAGAATGCAAGCTTGGCCTGAATGACCGTGTTTTGTTGGAGGCTCAAGGTCGAGCTACGAAGGGGAAGGCAATCGATCTTGACGATATTAAATTTCACCAGTATGTTTTCTTCTCTTTTTGATTACATTCATTATTGTTCTGATATCAATCACTGCTTTAGTGTATTTACTTTGTGGAATTGGTAAGTCAGGTTGAATATCCAGCTGCATTGGGAACGTCAAGCGGTTTTGTGCTGATTATGTTACTTTAAAGACGCAATAGGTGCACAGGATTGACGCCTGATTACTAGAATCATTATAGCTACCCCAGAACGGATTTGCACCACCCGGCTAATTTTAAGATTAATGTGCAGGTGTGTGAGACTGGCTCGCTTTGAAAATGATCGGACTATATCCTTCATACCTCCGGATGGTGCTTTTGATTTAATGACGTACCGCCTCAGTACACAGGTAACTGCAACGTTGAGTATTAATCAAGTTATGGTTGTGATCAGATTGTGAGACTTGATTAGGCCTTCTTTTTTCTTTAAATTGAAAGTCTAAGTACTGATTGTTCCGCAAACTGCAGGTGAAACCCCTAATTTGGGTGGAGGCTCAAGTAGAGCGGCATTCCAGAAGTCGCGTAGAGTTCATGATCAAAGCACGGAGTCAATTCAAGGAACGAAGGTACTTTATGCAAATGCTGTCATTGCCTCCTGAAATACTTGTCATCAACGTGGACAGGATGATGTGTATTCTATGCTTTGTTGCCACTTCATCTTATTTCTGGCACCTGATCTCTAACATCTTCCGTGAAGACCCAGAATTGATGTGATTTGTTTCTGAATGCCAGTACGGCTTCCAATGTAGAGATCGAGTTGCCTGTGCCAGCTGATGCTTCAACGCCTACTGTCCGAACATCCATGGGCTCAGCTGTTTATGCTCCAGAGAAGGAGGCTCTAATTTGGAAAATCAAGTCATTTCCAGGTGGAAAGGTACCATATCTGGTTTGTATTGTATTGATCACAGTATGTTTTGTTTCAATGCATGATTAGCATACTACAATAAAGAGAACCACTGCGTTTATGTTTTTTGAGTGTTTGGAATGCCTCTCGTCTTCATAGCTGCAGATGATAGGACTCAATATATATTAGATGGTTTACTCATAGTATTGAGACCAAATATTTCAGCACTCCATCGGAGAGTTCATCTTACCTACTGGCACTTTACAGGAGTACATGATGAGAGCGAAGTTTGGTCTACCAAGCATTGAAGCTGAAGAAACTGTAGTTGAGAAGCGACCTCCCATTCGAGTCAAGTTTGAGATTCCTTATTTCACTGTTTCTGGCATCCAGGTAACTTTAATCCTTCGCCTATTTTCTGGAGACCTAGCACTCAGAATATTTTCTGAAGAGCTAGTATTCACACGTTTCTCAAATTTAGTTTGGTACTTCTTACCACCTTGAGAGTTGCAAGTGTACCTTACAGCACCCCTTGATAATAATTGTCGTGGGCCAGATAAATTTCGCAATTGAACACCCATAGTATATGGTGCGTTTGGTTTAGTGTTACAAACCATCTCCTGGGTGTTGGTACCTTCAGACTCCGCATTTAAAACTTTGATCGTCACATTCTGTGATGGAGTGCCTTGAAATGCAGGGGCCCTGTGACGTCAGCCTAGTTGGTCTTGTTGATGGTTTTAAGTCTCCGTGACTGTGTGATGTTGTGTGTAGGTACGGTACTTGAAGATCATTGAGAAAAGCGGTTATCAGGCCTTGCCATGGGTGCGGTACATAACCACAGCAGGCGAATATGAGTTGCGTATTTAGGTGTACTGGCCACTCTCACATGCATTCTCTACTTCTGCTGCTCGCGGAGGCAACCAATGTCCGGTTTCTTCCTGGTTCTTGAGGGATGGTAGGTGTGACAAGTTTCCTCAAGAGGAGATCTGGATGCTTGTGCTTTTGTATGAAGGCCATTCTAGTCCTTCCCACCTTTTGCTGAGCTTTAACCCAATATTAGGTATGCCAGTTGATAAGCCTCCTAAGCTGGTTCACGTCTCTTTTTGGCAGATTTTTTGGTCTACTCCCTAGTTATTACCAAGCTCTGCTCAGCGCTTTGCTTCACTGTTGTGTCTATCGGTTTGTCATTCATTGATTCAAGTTAACCAAATCTAGAATCGCCATGCAGAGTCTTATAGCATTGATAACCGAAAGGGTGTGTTTAGAAATAGAAGTAGGCCAAAACACACTACGGAAAGTGAGCCCGTTGCAGTACAGGCAAAATTATATAAGCGGTGTTCATTCAAGTTGTGAACTGTACACCACGAATATAATTTTGCCCGCCATCGGGGCTCGCTCCCATTTGGCCTCACTCATTACCTTCCTGGAAATCGTGGCTTGTTCCTTCGCTCCGCACAGCTACAGCTACAGTCCAGTGGCGGAAATTATGTGTGCAAGGAAAGGTCGTCCACCCAAACCTGGTTGCAAGTTGTCATCAGCCCTCATTCCAAAAGGACTGCCTGCAACTCGAGATCCAAGCACATCAAATTTGTCTCAACTTCTGTCCTCTCTCACCAAATATCTAAGCTCATACATTTCTAAAATCCAGCAACTCGGGAGGAAAAATCCAACAACCGAATTCAAACAGCCACTGCCAAATTTGCAATCGCAAAAGATCTTGTCTAAAGGCAAAGCCCCAACTGTATTGCTGGTCTGGATTTTAACTGGACCCTGGCGCTAAATAACTCAACTGGAGGGAGGTAAAGGAAGCTATCCTGAGGAAGTTTGAATAGCTGTTTCTAAGGTAGTTTACTCTTGAAGTGAAGTGGCCTTCTAAGAGTTCATTGCATTTGGGGGAAGCGATGTCAAGGAATAGCTTGTTCTTAACCCCTTAGTGCCTAGTGTGAATCCTAAATCAAGCCAAAATCTTATCCTAGAACATCTTTGGTTGTGGTTGCCACTTAAGGTGGCCAATTAAAAAAGTAAGATGTCTGTGGCCATTGAAATTGGGGTTAGGGAAAGTTAAGTTGGCCCTCTTGATTAAAAAGTAAGATGCATGAGAAGTGGTTATTGAATTTGCAAGAGGGTTAGAGAAACTCGAGTTGACCTTGTTGATGAAAAAATAAGATGCATGAAAAATGGCCATTGAAATTGCAAGAGGGTTAGAGAAGATAGCTTCACGGAAAATTGTGAAAGTTTTCATTGTATGCCGTATAAGATTATAATGGTCAAACATGAGTTGGGGGGTGGCTAGATTTGGAGTGTTTGGGCATTCAAGGATTAAAGTGGCCTTTTAAAAGTTGATTGCACTTGGGGAAAAGCAAATCTCCTTGAAACATTTTTCAATAAATTTTTGTAGGAAGGAAAATAGAAGTGGCATCTAATCCAAGTTGTTTCATATTCTTTTGGACCTTTGTGGAATTTTGTTCATTTTTTTTTTTAAATTTGTGGATTTAGTTACAAATTTTTGAAGTTGAAATGCAATAGTTACTAAAAGCAATTACTTCTTGAAATGTATATTGTTACATTAAAAAAACAAAATGTACCTGAGATAAGCTTAGATCATAATCAATTAAAACTAAGCTAATAGTATAATTTGTTCCAAGGGAGACAATTTAAATAGAATTTGCTTCTAATTTCCTAATTGACCATTGCAAATAAGCCTAAGCTAATAGTATAGTTTGTTCCAAGGGAGGCAATTAAAATAGGATTTGTTTCTAATTTTCTAATTGGCCATTGCAAATAAGCCTAAAAATATAATTTGATTCTTTAACCACATCACAATTTGTTTTTCTTCACATGGTAAATCTAATTACTAGATTTTTCACTCCCCTCTTAAAGGCCACAAAGGTTGAGTTTAATTCCCAATTGTTTTTCTTTCTTTCTTTGTCTTAAACAACTTGGGTCTTTCACTTTCACCAAATGGGAACTAGCCCATAATATAGTATACTATACTTTTGAACTCCAACTTAGTTTCTTTCCTTCTATCCTTCACTATACCAACTTGGATCTTTTATTATTCAAAGCGGAACTCTAGCACTCAGCTATTGCTTGGCTGCAACAGTCCAACTTCCGACTTGGGTCACTCTACGTTGTTGCCACGGCACCAACTCTTCCAAACTGGATTGTTTATCAAACTATAATTTGGCCTTTGTCCAAAATACTAGATACCAATATCTTTTCTCTAGAATTTCCATCCCCTTTCAACAACCTTTATGCTCTCATGTGATTTGTTCATTAATTGGAATTAACTTACTCCTTTACAATCACTTGAAAATTCTTGTCATTTGGGCAGACGTCAGACACCAACTTACAGTCACAACTTGGAATAAAGATTTAGACAACATTTGGGCTTTGTAACTCCTAATTGGACCTCTTAGCTTTACTCAATCATCACAAACCAAATCACAGCATGACATTGCACAAACAACAATGGTCTTCACATCACATTCTTCCAATTTGATCCTTGCACAATCCTTCAAAATACTCTTTTAACATGTCAAATACATGCAAAACCACTCAACTCATATACAATCATTAGACTCATAATTTCACGGCACACCAAACACATACAATCCAATTTGAGTCTAAATTTATCACATTACTCAAATTGATGAACACATCATTGGTACACTTAGGATTTTTGCTTTGCAATATTACTTCCCATCACATTTCTTCCACTACAAACATTGTAGATTTCTTTCTCTTACATTCTCATATTCCTTCCGGTCCTCCAACAAGGATACACATGACTTCTATTACCTAGTGTCACTCCGAACACCCAATTAGTTTAACTTCATCCTTTAGTAACTTTCACCAATCTACACAAACTTCCCGAATTGGGCTAACAGCATTAAGCATCCATGTTGAATTCCCTCAGCAAATCCATTAGAACACACACAACCAAGCATCACCCACTTGGACACATATACACAAGAAAACAAATATGCAACACAAGTGGCCAGGACACAATTAGCAAACCCAATAGATGGCAAGGAAAAATGAAAAAGACAACAACCTAATAGGCATAAAAACAGGCAGTTACCAACTTGGAAAAACAACTCTAATTGCCTAAATCACCAGAAATTGTAAATCACCAGAAAACTTCAAATTAAAAAAAATCTTGAATGAATCGCCAAATTGTGGATGAAAATAGAATTATGGATATGTGATATGTACTAGTGTGATGTTTTGTGAGAGTTTTGGGGGTCATTTTTTGTATTTTGACAATGATTTGTTATATGAGAAGGCCAATTTGGTCATTTTGTTTTTCTATTATATCCAATTGGGTGGTTGAATACTAGTGGAATCCACGTGTAGGTACTTAGTAGGTTTAGAACCAGGGATTACCGATTTGGAAAATTGTGACCCAAGTTGGGATGATGAATGTTTGTTTTCAATTTGGAGTTTGCAGTCCTAGTTGGAAATCAACAGTCTCACAATAGTCACAATAAAGTTTCACAATAATAAAGTCTCACAATAATAAATCATTGTCAAAATACAAAAATCAACAGTCACAATAACAAATCTCACAATAATAAAGTCTCACAAACAGTCACAACAGTCACAATAACAAGTCTCATAATAATAAAGTCTCACAAACAGTCACAACAGTCACAATAAAGTTGGAAATCAACACAATAAAGTTGGAAATCAACAGTCACAACAGTCACAATAAAGTTGGAAATCAACAGTCACAATAAAGTCCTACTCAGTTATCTACAATACCTCTATGTTAGTGGTTGGTTTTAGAGTAAAGTTGCATTTAGAGCACCCTATCTTACCTTACTCAAAATGCAAGTCAATGCTAGATCCTCTCATTGTGAAGTGGTTCTTTTTGAGGTTATGGTATTTTTTCCTCTAATGTGAATGTATTATAAGGATTAACTGTCTAGCAAATTCCAAATATTTTGTTTGGAGTCACTTATCATGGGAACCCATTTGTCTTGTTTAACTCCTCAATACAATCAAGTATTTTGTAATAGTTGTCCAATTTTGTGTTATTTTAATGGATAGAAAAATATATATATTATTAAATTTGTAATTATTAATGCATTTTTTAATTGGAATAACATTGAATATTTTTTATTCAAATTAAAATTATTATTGTTAAAAAATTGGTAATAGAAGTAGCACAAAGTTTGAATACTTTGCTTTGTGTTAAGAATAGGTGAAAGTGTTGTTGTCATTATTAAATCTTTTGTATTTTATACAAGTCAATTAAAACTATGGTTTAGCCAATTTTCTTGTATTAAATAGACAAAAGTGCTAGCAAAAAAGTTGATGTTTTCATTATCAAATCTTTTATATTATATACAAGCCAACTAAGACTATGGTTTAACCAATCTTTAAAAAATGAAACAATAGAAATCAATGTAGTTTTAGTGAACTTGAAGATGAATCAATTCTAATTATTCCATAATTGATAATTCTTCCATCAATTTTAAATATTCATAATTTTTTTAGGCTTTGAGATTTTAAAATATCAACATTTCAGCATTTTCAATTGGTCATCATTAGTATTGAGGAGATAATTGAATTTCTAGTTATATAAATAATTATATTATCATCATATTGTATAATTGGTATCATACATTCTTATACTATTAATGTCATATTTATACTTCTTATTTCAATTTTTCTCATACACTGATTAAAAAAATCTCATGTAAAAAAATATATTTTAATATTAGTTTAATTTTATCAAAGATAATTTGGCTATATAGTACATAATATATTCACCAATGGAAATGGGATACATATCACTTGAGTTAATCTAAAAATGAAACAATGAAAATTGGCTCATATTTCATCTCAAAATAACTTTAGTCCAACCTAATGCCAAACTTCTCATTGTTTTTTCTCAATTGTATTAACTTCGCAATGTTAATTTCTTCTTCATTTTTGACATGTTTATTGAATTTTCAATACAAGAACCAACAAATTTCAACTCCACTCAATAGAATTATGTAAGAAGTTAAAACTTTAGGATAGTAGATTCAAAAATTATATGTAAGTATAGAGTGTTTGATAGGAACCTTGCTCAAGGCTTGAAGCCTTAAAGCCAATTGTAGTAGAGAAAGCTCAAAATCAACTAGGGTCCATAAATGAGCCTTACAAAATCTATAAAATATGTAGATGTTTGTTGCATAATGTAAAATGTGTGGGCATTTAAAATTTGAATTCAAGACAAAAAATTTGAAATTTACCAATTTAATCATTTTGACCTTCTATAACTTTTGTTCATCATATTCCAATGTCATTCTTGTATTTCACTTAACTTTTGTTGCAATTTGTCTATATATTAATTAAAATAAAAGTTCTCTAATACTCATATGTGCCTTTATTGATTGTTACATATTTGTTAGATTTTTGATAATTCTACCTTCAAGCATCCATGTCATATAAGTACCTAATAGGCCACCATTTTGTATTTTTAATGCAATTGTTAAAATTATTAATGGTCTAATGGAGTGGTTGTTGTCATTATTTAACCCCTACAAATATGATGAGTCGGAAGAGGAATCTTGGATAAAATATAGATCTTCTACAAATTATATTTTATCAAATCAAAAGGTGGAAAACATCATAATTAGATTTTTACATTTATTCAATTTTTTAAAAATGTTTATTAATGTTTATTAAACTAATTTAAAGGCATTTCAAAGAATATAATATTTTTATTTTAGAATATATTTTATAATTGGCTAAAGTTTCACTCTATGTTGATTAGTTTAAAAGACAAAACACATGAAGGTGAAAACATCATTACTTTAATAATACATGAAAGTTTAAAGACTATAAGAAGATATTTGATTTCATTTTTGAATAAATTAAAAAAAACATTCATATATAATGGATTTCCTCTAATCAGTCTCCGTAAAGTTCAACACTTCAACATAACTAGGAATCAATTTTAAAATAATTTTTTTAACTCTAAAAGAACATCAAACACTTTGCAATCATTACTTTTTTCATTAAAAAAAATGTGAATCATGTAATTGAGTTTGGAAATTCAATTTGGAAAACTATACTTCTAGTGTTAATTTGTTCTAGGAAGACTATCAAATAGGGATGCTTTTTAATATAGTCTAATTGATCATTGCAACTAAAAGTTAAAGAAAATGTTCTTTCAACTTGGATCATAAATTTTCCTAATACAATAGGCTAATTACCAAATTTTCTCCTTCACTCTTAAAGGCCATAAGGGTGTAGTATTCGCTCAAATTATTTCTTTTTTTTAATCTATCACTATTTGGAACTTTGACTTTCACCAAATTGGCTCACTATAATTGGCTTGGCAACTTCACATCAACTTCCAATTTGTCTTTGATCAGCTCACACTTTAGCTTTGTTTCTTTTCAAGGAAACATCAAATCTTTATCACCAACTAGGAATCGATTCTTCCAACTTGATATAGCACATTCCCAAGCATATTACTTCACCAAATTAGATTTAACTAATTGCCTTGCATACACTCTGGAAATTTTATAACTTAACACATGTCTTACACTCTAATTCAAACTACTAGAAGAGCATTTGGATGACAACATTGAGACTTTATATTCAAATTTGGACTACAAATACAACACTATTACAACAAATATATAAACTCAGACTTGGCTTTCAATTCAAATAATTTATCTCATCAATTATTCTAACTTAAGAAACCAAACCAAAAAAATACTTCCTACTAGGAACATGCAATCACAATTGCATAGATATAGTCACATTTTATAAATCAAACATCCAAATTGGTAACACAAATAGACTTAAATCACTGACTAATACCAACTTGGATATGCATTATGCTAGTATTAACAAACACCCAATTTCCAACTCAAACATTCATCATATCTCATTGAACTCCAATTTAGTTGAAGCAATTTTTTTTATATTAAACTAAATTGATGAACGAATCAACATTTACAAATTCATAGTTTGCACCACATCCAACTAGCTTCCTTACTCACTACTTCATCACAAACTTAAAACTCTACATCTCTACCACAAACACTCACATTCACCGTCTCAAAACTCTAGACAAAAACAAAATACACACCCAACTTGGGCTAGAACTCTCAATAGATTCCTTCAATAGTAGGTGACCTCAATTTAGAAAACATAAATCAAATAGGAAACACACCTAGTCGGTTACAAAGCAACTTGAAAACCAACTAACTGCAACATTAATTACAAAATTAGAACCACTAGGCAAATTAACTTCCCATTCCAATTGGACCAAGGTTGTTCTATGAAACAGGATTTTGGGTTTGGGTGTCAAGTTGTCTATCAAGTGTTGCATGTCATATTGGACGTGTATTTGTCATATTAGACAAGCTTGTAGCGTGGTCGCCCCTTTTTCAGGAAGTTTCTACTCAACTGGTAGAAAATCTTTTCCTACGTGGAAAGGTCAATCCACGACAGTATGGGCGATTGCGGGTCAAAAATAGTAGGCGGTTGCTACTCTAGAGGCCTAGGGCGACTCCGGGTCTAGTGATGGGGCGAGTGCAGGTCTACCAAGGCAACTGCAAGTCTAGCAAAGCAATTGCAGGTACTAGGAGGCAACTTTGGGTACCAAAGGGGACAACTACGAGTATATGGGAGGCAAGTTCAAGTACCAGGGGCAAGTTCGAATATTAGGGTTGAGTTCAGGTACTAGAGGGGGTGACTGCGAGTACCTAGGGGTGAATTTGGGTACGAAAGGGCCAACTGTGGATGTATCAAAAGTCACCTAAACCTAAACCCCTAAACGCATTATAACCCTATTGCCTAACCAATAGTCGCCCTACATGTGGTTACTCTACACGTGGTTGCCCAACGTAGTCGCCTTATATAATTAGTCATCCCCTCCCAAGGTCGCCCATACCCGCGGTTGCTTATACCTGCAGTCGCCCAAATATTGCCATGCGGATGCCACTTGGCATCCACGTGGCAGCCTGGGTAGGATCAAAAAGACAACCTGCCCATTGACCCTATTAGATGGACATGGATTTTGATGTCGTGTCATGTCTGTCAAGTTGTCGAATTGTCTGCTAAAACAACCCTGAATTGGACCCATTACTTTCTAATTTGGCAAGATTGCCACATCACCATCTAAAGTCCAAAAGAAAAATACAACAAAAACCACCCCAAATTGGTCAAATCTATCCCCAAAACTACCAATTTGGAACATAAAATAAATAAATAGCTTGTCAAATTGACATAAAAATACCACTTAAACTCTACCAAAAGAATCCAAAAATAAAACCAACTAGGAATTCAACAATTACAAGCATTAATTTGCAACATATTTATACCAAATTAACTCAATTTAGAAAAAATTGAATTTTAAAAATTTGGAACAAAAAAATTTTGCACCAAAAAATGGTAGGTTGGGTTTTAAACTCCTAGAATTCTAAGGTGAATGTACCTTCAAATTTGGCCAAAATTTCTTTAATAGTTTTTCCTACAAATTATGTGGAATATTATTGCCAAATCTTGTAATTTATATTGAGAGTGAATACCTCAAAGAAATTCAAATTATTTCATTGCATGGATGAATAGGAAATTGAATTTGAAGTTTCATTTAAATCAATGGAAAGAAAAAGTAATCCACTTTGGAGAAGTGTGTCTTTTAATGAAAATATTTTGAAATGATGCCTTTTGTACTAAATGAAAGACTAAAAGTTGAAAATGTTGACTTTTGTATTCAATGAAAGATTAAAAGTTGAAAATGTTTATATAAGATTTCACAACATTTTGGTCATGTTTCAATTCTCAATGGAGCTTACAATTTATAGTGGTTACTAAAATGAGAGTACTTTTTGAGAGAATGAGAAGAATGGACTCACCTGTCTTTTCTTTGATTTCCATGGATCTTCCATTCAAATCTTCTTTATGAAGTGGCAACAATCTTATAGGTTGGCCAAAATTTTCAACCCATATCCAAATTGTATAAGAAACCACAAACTTTAATCACATTACACTACTCAACTTCAAAAGATTTTACCAAGTTCAGTTTGACTTGAAATTTGTGGAAATTTTTGCCATTAGATTCATTATGTTGTATATTTTCAAGAAATTATTTTTTATGTTAAGAAATCTATTTTTTTAATGGGCAACTTAAGAATAAAAGGATTGTAGCAACTAGAAAATGGTAACTAGGGTGTCATTAGGGTTATAGATCCTCTAAATCATGGGTGCATTTTGTAACGTTACCAACATGGCTAGATGTTCTCTACGACAATTAGAAAAACATTCTACCAATGATATTGTTAGATGTTCAAAACAAGTCAACCAACAAGTCAAGCCTTTAAGAGCTAGCATTAAAGGTTAAATACAACTAAGAAGTCATATTGAAGGAAAGACAAAAAAAACAATGGCTTTTGAGGGGCAATAAAGCACTTAGTCTATTTCAATTTGCATCAATGTGCACAAAGCATTTGCCACTTACTATTAAAAAAAACATTGTTGGAAATGGGTTAGAAAAAGAGTTGGGCCATGAAATCACACAAAAAGAATTGCTATAATACTATAATTTTAGACCTCTTCATATTTACTTATCTTTGATTGGATAGACACAAACAACAACCCAACTTCATTGCTTAATAATTTTATGGTTGTGTGCACATCTTATTGAAAATCGTCGCATATCAAATTTTGAGTGTATTTAGAAGAATATTGGTATCTCAAGGCAACATCATTAGAAAGGGTTAAGTAAGCTCCAATTCTACACCAAGATATCAATCTTTCAAGCATCTTATCCCCTACAAGACAATAAGCTCATGCAGATCTTTTTAAAGAATTAGGTAGGTGCATGCAAAGTCCATTTTGAATGGATGAAAATAGTTTTTCTATCAAAGATATGTGCTTGTATCAACTTTGTTGAAATATGTTTTTTTGTTTGATTAAATACTTGGATAAAAAAGTTTGAGGGCAACTTGGCTAGTGTGCTAATAGAGAAGGTAGGTAGTTGGGCAAGCTGTAAATTTTCTTTCATTAACTTTGAACACTTGTATTTTACAATCTATGAAGCCAAATGGGGTGGAAAATTTTCTACACATTCTCACAATAGCGTAGGGATATAATGTGTAGATGAAGATGAAAAAAAATATTTTTTTCAATTTTCATTCAAAGCACTAAAAATGGAAGTTTTAAAACAATTTTAGAACCATTAGCTCAAATTCTAATGTAAATTTGTGAGCATATTTTTTCTCATTTTATACTTGCTTTAGTGAAAGAATCTTTTGTTTAACATTAGGATATTGATTCTTCAAAAAAAATGAGTTCTCCTAAAAAAGTTGAAACCCTGATCACGTTGGAGAGGGGGGGCCATCTTTTCAATGCAAGATGATTTGGGGTATGTTAAACACCTCCATTATCTTTAAAAATAGGCATGCAAGTAATTCATATAACTACCTATTCAATGGTTGAAAGTTGGATAGTGTTTCCTTCACAAAGTTGAATCAAAATGTGCAGACCCTATTGGCTAGGGTCAAAAATTTCTTTTCTTTGAACTTTGAATGTTATAATTTGTAATCTACCTGGTCATATGGACTGAGATCTTTTCCACAAATTCCCATACTAGTGTAGTTCAAATTTGTAATGGTTCAAAGTTTGAAAGATGTTTTTATATTTCAATATTGATCAATGCACACTGTTTGGATACATTTTGTAAAGAAAATCAAGGACTTTATTTAGGGGCTAAATATTGCACAACCAAAACATTAGATGATTTCTAGGGGTATAGGAGGGCCGTTTCAAACCCGTTCCCGACGTTGGTCCCCTTGCAGATTTTGGTGAACGGTTGTTTCCAAAAACAAATTTAGAAAAAAAATTACATTCTTGAAATGAAGAAAAAAATTGATTTTTTTTTTAAAAAGAGAATTTTTTTTCCAGATGTGACAGTCTCTTGACTATGTCAGTAAGCTACTGTGGCCCTTTGTAGGGCATTTCTCGCAGTTTGGGAACTACTAGCTTTGCTAAAGAATTTAGCATAGACAACCTTCTTTCACCTCCCTACCAGCAAGAGTCTCTTAGCATTTTTTCAATAGTGGACACTCCAAATTTTCAGCCCTACACTTCAACTTGTTGTACCCCACATGTTTGACTAGCCGGTTGCCATCCTAACATTAAGATCAAGTTTTGTTGGGTGTTGTTTTTGGTATTGGGCATTGGATACTATTTTTCAACATTGGACATCATGTTTTTGGCATTGGAATTCATAATTCTACATTGGAACTTGTGACTTTTGTATCTCTTAATAGGGGCCTGGTTACTTTGTAGGGCCTTTAAGCTCGTAGGGATATGCCAAGTGATGTAGACTAGACCAAGCCAATTTTGCAATCTACTATTGGTGGAGATGTTCTTATATAAAGAAGGATTTGTTAGTAGTGAATTGAAGTGGAAGAAGCCTTTATATCTTCAGGCCATTTGAAATGCAAAATTCCTCGAAAAGTGGGCCCATCCTACAAGGGCAAAGAGCCTTCTCAATTTCTCAAAGCATAGCCATAGTGACACGCTCAAGGTCCGACAGTCCCCAAATGTGGATGAAAAGCACTATGGGCCCTTCACAACATTCTCTTCAAATTTGATCCTTAGCGTATCAAAGAATGTCCCTCAATTCATCCTAACTTTAATTGCTTTATCCTTCATTCTTCTTGATGAGTGGTCATTCGACTATTTATGGGTCATGTTTGGTGAACCATAGTGAGGGACAAGGAAATTGAGGACCCTTCAAAATCAGATGCAAAATTGGAGTTGGGCGTGCATAACGGTGACCGCACTCTCATACTCTAGAATTTGTAGCCGCTTGTTTTTTCGTGCCAGGGACGGACGGAGTTCTCTAAATAGTTCACCAATGTGTTGTACTCCGCATAAACTAAGGTAAAACTACCCCACTACGGACAAAAGGGGAGCAAGCCCATTGTGGACAAAATTGTACCGGAAGTGTACATTCAAGCTCTGAAATGTACACCACTGTCTATCATCATTCAGCCCACACCAGCACCGGCGTTTCCCATGCCAACTGAAGGTGAGGTGAGGTGAGGTGAGCTAGTGCAGGTTTTTTTCTGTCTGCAATTTGCTGCACACAGAAAACGTGTCGCGTACTCGCGTTGCAAGCTCCGAGGCTGCTTATTCATTGCCTTGAGAAGCTCCCAAAACGTTTGTCAATGATTGCAGCAGGAATCAGCTCAGGGCGTCTAAGCTTCGTTTATGATTGGGTGGCGTTTGAATTAAGGCTCAAATTCAGGACTGAGGGGTTCGAAAACGGGAATCTCCAACAGAAACTCGACCGACATTCTGTCACCAGGAATCTGCAGGGCCTCGGGGGGCGGGGACTGACACTCATGAGTCACGACTTCATGGCTGCTTCATGGCTGCCTGCCTGCCTCGGCATCGAGGCCAGCCACGAAGCAAGACGACTGAGGAACGCTACGCTAGCTACGCGAGCTGCGTCAGCTGCGTCAGCTGCGTGAGCAGACCTCTTTTTCAGGTCCAGGGAGGCGCGACTTAACTTACGCAGGACGTGAAAGGCGTCATTCGAAGTCTGCGTCCTCGGCATCTGTCTCCCCGGCGAGGGGAGGATTGACCCCATGTATTGCCCCAGTGAAGGGTAATTGTAAAAATTGCCTCCTATTTTGTGCTGCTTAAATTTTGTATTTCTTCATGTTTCTTAGCTCATTTAGGGCCCTGCACTGCAAATAAGAATTCAGAATTTGCAACTTTTATCATGTGCTGCAAAATAAAAAAAACTCTAGTGTTTCTTTGCAAGGGTATAATATGGGGCCGCACATAGGTCAATCTTCCCTTGCCTCTGTGGCTTCCCCCTAGTAAAGGGTACAATAAATGGCAAAAACTACCTCTAACTTATTTGTGGTTGCTTTACATGTAAGGTGGGTACCCAATAGTTTTTGCTATTGTACCTAGTACACGAAATAGTGAAATTGGGCTGCTTTAACAATTAGGTTGCCTTACGTAGAAAAAGTTACCTCATGACTCACTGCTTGTCTACATGGATGGCACATGCAACTCTCTAAACCTGAGCCATGAACCAATGTTAGTACCAACCTATGCAATGCACATGGTTTTTTGCAATTACTGCATCCTTCTACAACAAGAGTATATATTTATATAGTATGGAATGTCAAGAAATTAGTGAGGGAAAACCTAATTTCACTATTTTTCATATTTATTATTATTAAATTGGTCAAATTTTCATATTTTCTTGTTGGCAAGTGAAAGGAGGTTCTAACACACGAAAGAATGTTGCATTTGGATACCGTATGCAAAAATGATGAAGGTTCAAAGTTTTTATTTGGTAGATATTCTAAAACCATTTCTTTCACATAGATACATATTGATTTTGGAGATGTACACAAAGTGATGATGGTGATTTTAGGCATAGTGCAATTTTAGGTGTACCCACTTTTGAGGCCGAGCCAATTCTCCTTGACACTAATCACATAAACTTTCAAATTCTTTTAGGCTGAAGTCTATCTTCAACCACTCATTAGATGATAAGATTGTAACAAAAGCCAATTCTCCAATATATAAAGGTCTTGAGGTCAAAAATCCAGGTTGATTAAATAAAATCTAAAAAATTTGCCCCTCTCTTTCTCTCTTTTTAGGGCCACTTTACCAACCTAGAGGTCTGAACAATTTCCTTTTAGGTTGATTGAACAAAATTCAATGGATCTAATATGTTGAAAAAATAATAATTTATTAAAAAAATTTAATTGAAATATGACATTGGCCTTCCATTCTTGGTGCACCCAATCCATCAAGCTCAAGCATTGTTAAATCATGTCTTTTTTGTATAAAAAATTCATTACAACAAATTGGCCTAGCCTCTAGGGATAAAAAGATTTAGACACATTTCATCCTTTTGTCCAATCACAAATGAGGATTTGGGGCCTCTTGCACAATAAATTGGCCCATCCTTTAGGTATGAAACGGCCCTCAGTGTCTTGCATTCTTCACCCTTCCTTCCTAATTTGGGCCTCTAAATCCAAATTTGAATTCAAAACTTTCTAATTTGATCATAGGTGGCAAATAAAAAATTTGAGTATTTTCTCAATAATAAACTAAAGACTTTGAATGGCCACTTTACTATAGACAAGATCACTTTGTATCACTTTTAAAAGTCCATTTGTTGAAGACCCTACATTAAAGTCCTCAAATATCAATGCTACATTCTTCATTTCATTCTAGTAAGAGTAACTACATCTAAAATTGACTGACTGAATAAGCAATTTAGCATGGTTTCAATTACTATATTGAAAACCTTTTTGTGGGATCTTATTGCTAGTCAAAATGGAATTCTAGATTCTCTTATAATGCATTTTTTGGACATCATATGAATAAACTAAGAATACTCAAAGCACTGAAAATAGGTGTTTTCAAAATCAACCCTAAACTCTCATAAATAGTGGAAGTATATTTTAGGCATGAATCTATAGGGGTTGGTTTTGGAAAGAGATTGAAATTAGGTGTAGTTACCTTAGTGTGGTCCACACTAACAGCATTTACAACAAAACTTACTTTAAGGATGGTAGTGGCATAATCAAGGGGCAACTCCAAAAAACACTTTGCAATGCAATTGGTACTAATTTCTTTTTATTCCATTTTCCTTCCAAAACCAGCAAGTAGGTGAAATATGAAGGGCCTACAGTCTAGCTAACGATAGGAAGATTCACAATTGTCATACTTTTTCAATCATTGTTATATAAGCCAATAAACTAAACCTATATTTTTTGCATAAAAAGTCTTTTTTTAATTTAGAATATTTTTATAATATAGAAAAGTTCATTTGAGGTTTGAATTACTAGTTTTGCATTAGGTCAATTTAATTTTCATAATTTGCAACCCTTTTCTTAAAAATCTTGTTATTGTTCCTATTTTTGGTCATATATTATGGATACTCTAAATAGACACCATTAAAATATTTGAGATAATTTTGTTTAGTATTGCTTCCATCATTTGAAGATTCCATACTATTCAATAATTGAGTTTTTATTTATATTTTAAATAGTGTTATAATGATAGGTATTGTGTAGACTTGAAAATGCTTGGCCACCTCTCAATTTGACTTAGGGTGAATTACAATATACATGAGTTGATGATAGTTTTGTTTGTTATGTGGGCCCATGTTCACAAGGATAACACTATTTAAGAAGTATTATTGAATAGAATGAAGAATGCAATTTTACGTTTTATTGTTTAATGTCATACAAGATTTGAACCCCTTACATCCTAAAGGATCAAATTTTTGTAATTGATTTATTAAAATTTCAAGTAGGTTCAATTTTTATAGTGATTTTATGGTGATTCATTTTTTGGTGAGAATAGACAATGTATTAGTTTTTTAGGAGTGTAAGTTTTATTTCAATCTACACTTGGGAGGAAAAAAATTCTTCATCAAACAAAAAATGCTCAAGTGTAGGCAAGTGTTCCAATTTGAACAACCTATGAATACAAATGTATCCCATACATATAGAAACATGATATTTTCATCTATCTAAATGCTTGTAAATTCTTGGGTTAGTTTTCTAAATATTTGTACAATACGAATCCTTGAAACTTATTGTTGCAAGCATTCTTATATAATTCAAAGAAAAAAAATTTAACTCAAAAATCAACTTTTCAAAAATAAAACATGACCTATCAAAATACTTCAAAAAAATTTGAAATAAATCATTAGAAACAAAAAAGTCAACCTTGACATTCTAAACTTCAAAAAAAGACTCCTTTTATGAAAACTACAACCAATATACATTATATAGTCAATATTAGAAGGAATTTTAAATTTTTTTTCATTGTTTTCATTGATAAATATTGGTTGCTTTAAAGGTAGATCCAACCTTATTGATTTAGTCTATAGGTCATAGTTTTCAAGTTTTGTTCAAATGTCATCACATTAAACTATTCTAACTAAGCTTTATTATTAAAAATCTAGACTATCCAATGGTCCTCAAACTCTAAATGCCCAATTTGAAAACATTTTGTAATTGTTGTTCAAAATTAGGCAACATTTATGGAATTTGGTGGAAAAACTTCATTTTCAAAGAATTTTTATTTCTATGCAATGTAGATAAGGTTGTTGTTCTATTTTTATATTCAAAACAAAGATCGTTGAAGTCAAACAAATATTATTAGGAAAATAGCACAAAGTGTTTTAGTACTTACCTAGTGTTGGAGAAAGTGTTGATGTTGTCTTCATTAAATCTTATATATATTTTTCATAAATCGACTTAATTTGTAACTTTGGCCAATCATTGATTTTCTTAATTCTAAAAATAAAATACATTTAAACTTTTGGCAATTTATCAAGTTGAATCATCAAATTTTATTTAGAGCAAATCTACAAATAGTTTAAATGTTTTACAATATGGATACTGTCTATTTTTGATATTTAACATTTTTCAATCTTTACTTTTTGGAGGTTAATTTCAAAAGATGGGGATGAATTTTGGGTAGAAATTGCCACTCAAAGGAAGTGAGAGAAAATGAAAAAATGATTTTGGAACCTTGATTGTGTTTTCATTGTTTGAATCATTTTAATTAAGAATTCCTTATTCCGCAAGAAATTATCAAATAATAGCTAATGTATTGTCAATTTGTTTGACTTGCTTTCATTTCAAGGTAATTTAGAGTATGCTTGACCATCAATTTTCTATTAGAAAATTTCATGCATTTATCTAGAAAGATATATCATCTAGAACTATTTTAGCTAGATTTTAGACATTTAGGAGTAGTGCACATTTAGACTATTCAATCTCATCTATAAAAATTGTCAAAGTTGCATAATGGCACCATTTTAATGAAATTCCTATTATACTACTTAGTGATATAGAGCCTCAACTTTGAACATAGCAAAAAACTTTGTGCTAAGAAGGTTCAAAGTTTGGTGACCACATGAAGACACCACCAAATTTTTTTTTCTATGTTCAAACTTTATAATCTTACAATCTAAAATTGCTATGAAATGGTCCAAATTTTTGTAATATGTATTTGTGAGTGTTTACCACACTTTTGTACAATTAACATTAAAAAATCAAATTTTAATTTTGGTCCTTGCACCAATAATTCAATAAACAATAGCTTTTGACAATTTTTGCTAAATAAATACTCTTTGTCCTATAAGAGTTAAAAGAGTGTTACAATCACTTCTATTTCTTGTATACATTAATCCCTAAAGTCCCAAAGTCCCTATGGGGGACTCTTGGGATTTCAAGTAGGCTTGTATGATCTCAATTTTTGACATTATATTTTGAAACTTTTTTTGAAGATAGGAAATCAGATTGGCTTTCTGGGAATATAATTTTTGTTTCAATCGGTGCCCCCAAACAAAAGCTATACCACTATAAGTCCAAAAAGCAACTTGAGGGGCAGTCCAAAAAAAATCATAAAAAGTTATAATTTTTTAATTTTTTTTTCAAAGTTTAGATTTTTGTCTACATCTGAAGCTTTGATTCATTCCATTTGGACTAGTGATGAGAAGGTTATGGACAATCTTAGTTTGGGGGCAATTTAAGCATCATTTTTCTTTAAGAAAATCTTGAATTTGTCACTTTAAATACAAATATCTTGCAATCAAGAAGGTTAAAGTTCTTTAAATTTTTTTCCATGCATTCTTATACTAGTGTAGTACAAGTTCTTACAATTAAATGTATAAGAAAAAACAATTAAATTTTTTTTTTTGCTCTTTGCAATAGAAATGACAGTTTTGAGTGAATTTTGATGGCAAAAAGACCTTAAGACTTTAGGGGTTAAGATTTGAATACTATTCAACCACATTACTGTACAAGTTCAACCCTAAACTCTAGTGGAAAATGTTGTTAGAAAGAGATCGAACATTTGTTGCTTTGAGTTGGTGAATATAAAGGTGATCCAAAACTAGAAGGTGATTATACCACGTGACTTCCACTTTGAAAGACCCAATCACACAAGTCAAGATCTCATTGGAAATCCACTGCACTGCTGTAGAAATGAACAAATGGATTCATACACTTATGCTCTGAAAAATACAATCCCTGTTAAATCAAATCCTTCGAAATGATAGTTTCGTCTTCCAATGCCCAATTATTTAGCGTATCTATCCGAACATCATCCAGTCTAACTAGAGAATCAAATCAAAAGCATATGAAAGCCTTGCAAGAATCAAATCACACTAGCATATGAAAACCTTGAAAATTGTGCCATTTTCTCCCTTGTTTTCATCAATACAATTTACCCATGCATTGCCCGGATTGCTTGCCAATCAACTGATGGAGAGTCATTGTGGCCATAGCTAGCATGACACTGCTGTTTTCAAAATTACTGTGACTCAGTCTGCCTTCTGCTTCTTCATCTTCATGAAAACGACAGCACCAATTCACCTCACATTTGCCATAATTAAAAAAAGAGAAAAAAAAGAAAAAAACAGATCTATAAACAAGCAAGCTGTACGTAGAAAATGAAAGGCTAGCTTCGAAGTGACTACCGGCCTCAAGTGAAAAAGTCTGTGGCAAACCAGTTCTCGGTCCTCGCACAGTACGTCCTCGGTCCTCGCACCGCACACAACTCTTCTCTTGTCGTTAGTTTGGAAATGGAAGAAACGCGGTGCAGCATCCCAAGTTAAACAAAGTAAAGCCCCGCTCAGATTACAAGGCAGCGGTTTCCGCTGCGACTTTCTCCACCGAAAAGCCGAAGCTTTTTCGCAGCTCCTCGCTAGGACACTGCATTGGGGACTCCCACTCTTTTGCTATTGGGAAGAAAAGGGGAAACCTGTCACAGCCTCCTATTACTGATGGTGACAAGTTTCAAAGCAGCAAGGAATGGTATCGGCTTACAACACATGGGACGGCTACTGCTGGGGCCATGCCTACAAGCCAAGGCCCCATCACTCATTCATTCCGACCCGCCCGGCCCGGCCTCCTTTCAATTCACTCTCGATCAGTCCGTAGCTTTTTCATACCATCCATCAATCGCTACAGTTGCCACTAGCTCAGTCCTCAATATTAATTTCATCCATCCACCCGTTCCACAGAACGGTCCAGTTCAGGTTTTCTCCCACTTGCCGCACTGCAGCACCAGTACCAGGTGTGTCTGGAAGGACGGGTTCATTTGTCTGGTCGGTTTCTACATCGGACCCTCAACTTCAATTCACTTCTCAGCTCGCAGCTTTTTTACACCATCAATCGCTTCAGTTCTCAATATTATTTTCATCCATCTGATCTACAGAACTTTCCTGCATCCCGAAGTCCAGTTCAGTTTCTCCCACTTGCGCGCACTGCAGCACCGGTACCAGGTGTGTCTGGAAGGACTGGTTCATTTGTCTGGTCAGATTCTACGTCAACTGTTAAGTTACGTTGTGTCCGCCATTGCGCGCGGCAGAACCTCTGGCCCCATGCAGTGCGTGCTCAAACAGCTAGCTACACATGGAATTGAAACCGACCCTTCTCAGACTGAGGGCAGACACGGGAAAAATAAAGTCGGCCATGTTGGAGCGTACACGCACTTGCACTTGCAGCTAGCTGCCTGCCAGCTTCGCTCATTTGATGTGGAGTTCGTCTTGCAGGACTTTTGTAGGGACCATTGCTATCGTGTGTGATTATCGTAGCTAGCTAGTGTACAGAATTATTTTGCCAGTTGGATAACAAGTCTGTTCAATGCGACCTGCATTGAGTGGACATCACTCTCCAGCTTTGAATGAGAAGTTTCCTGCAGACATTTGTTGACTCCGTCCCGGCCCTCCTTGAAGTGCTGCAAAACCAAAGGACGACGTTCTGAACTTCGAAGAAGCCGTGGCCTATTGCGAAACTGAGGTCACTCCGTACGTCGCAGACCCGGCATTGCAGTTCCACCAGCCAGCCCAATTAATTGCGACCCCGGCCACTCCTGTCAGTAGAAGTACCCAATCTCGATTCCTTGGGGAAAGTTGTACGCAAGTGACGTTACAACAACCCAACCCAATGTGGAATTGGAATTGGGGTTGAGAGGGTTGGAATTGAGTTGAAATGAGTGACCATTCGTGGGTTCAACAAACCAAACCATGAAATCAATAGAAATACAGGGAGTTTCGTTGAAACGGAAAAATATTCTATAAGTCATTTCCAAACCACGTGGTCTAAACCTAAACCGCAAAAGTGTCATTTAGGACAAGTATAGATTTACAATCACGCATTCTAAACCGTGAAAGAGCCAAAGTTTGTGGATTTAACAAAACTCCCTACATATGAGAAAAATTTTCATTCATCATTACTAATTTTTCAGGTTTTTTTAGAGGCTTTAACCCCTAAAGAACCAACATGCATTTTTTGGTTCTATAAAAATTTTAAGCAGGTACATGTGACTAGAGATTTGCATATTTTAGGCTGAAATTTTAGTAGAAGGTGGGGGCGAGGAAAATCTTTCATATGCACTAAACTTCATGACCTTTAGAAATACGAGTCAAAAAGTCATGGCCAAAATATGTTACTTTCTTCATTGGCCAAGCAGTATGGGTAGATAAAAAAAATCACTTCTTTTTAAAAAAAAAATTTGAAATTGGTTTTTTAAAGTTATATATACATGGAAAACTTTGAATCATTCCATTTTGATCAATGAGATGAAAGTTATGAGCAATTTTTGTTTGTGGGCAATTGTGGATTTTCTACTTTAAAATAAACTTTGAAGTCCTTTATCTTACTCAATTTTCAATATTTTTTGAAAAAAATAAAATCATAGGATGTAGATTGTTTGTAACAACATTTCAACCATTGGAATTGGTGTGTTTTAATTCCAAAATTAAATCCTTAACAATTTAATATTTTGAATCATTCTCTACTACTGTCTACTTATTATTTTTTCCTATATGTTGTACAATTCCAAATGATCTGAAATTTTTCAAGCATGTGATCAATTTGTCTAGGAAAAATAATTTAAAGAATAACCACCATTTTGGAAATTTTCCATAGGAAAGTGAACTTGCAAAGTGTAACTGCCTTGTTTATTGTAGGGCTAAAAAAATGATTTCAATGAATTTGATTGCTTATATCTTGCAATCCACGTGGGAAAATTTTTAAAATTTTTATCTCATGTTCTCAAGTTAGCATACTACAAGATCCTATGGTTACATTTGTCATCTTCAAAATTGGACTTTTGATGCTAATACTACACTTCAAATATATTTTTTCAAAAATATAAAATACTAAAAATAACAACTTAGTTAGGTTTTATTTAACTTCAAAGTATTGTTGATACCTTGATATAGGCTATAAGATTTTGATAAAATAGAATGAATTTCTTCATTTTGCATTGCATTAATCCTTAAGTTTTGTGGTAGTTTAATGCCCCAAATTGCTTCAAAATACTTACATCTAAAGGAAGGCTATGATATTCATCTATATTTAATCTCTAATAAATTCAATTGTTGGATCCTTTTTTTATTTGTTCAAGTACACCCTTCCAAATTTTAGATTCCCCCCCCCCCCTTGCCAACTGCAAGATCAATGAGCCTAAACTTCAATAAATAGTTTTTTAAGCCCTTTTGTAGGTCAAATTTTGTATTTCATCATTTTTGGAGAGAAACATGTATGTCCTATTGCTTTTGCAATTTAACCAATATGCTGCCAAAGGGTTTAGAATATATGAAATAAAATCAAACCAAAATTAATTTCATATTCATCTTAATTTTTTTTATAAAATAGAAGGTGGTACTTGATGAAAGAATAAATATAATTGCTTGTAACTTTGACAAGAATCTACTCAATAGAGAAAATTTTAGCCTTTTGAAGAGCTATTTGACTGCATACAAATGGAAAAATGGAAAAATATTAGCCCAAATTTAGGTACATAAAATCTTACCAGAAAAAATCAACTTGTGTGCCTTGTCAGATTCATTGGCAATTAATTTTTAAAAATATTTTAAAAAATTATTTCACTATATTTGCACATCAATTGAAAGTAGAATGGCTCTTTATAGGCCCAAAGATAAGGGTTTCTAGTGAGCAATACATATCCCATGTTGTTGTTTTATTTAAAAATTGTGTATAAAAAACAACTATACTTTGTTTATCTTCCTTCATTTTCGGCAAAATAAAACTCCTCATAACTTTCATTTCATAAATAAATATTGAATGGCTCAAAATTTTTGGTGTAGTTATAAATCTATCCAAACAAATATATTTAACTAATCTATTTTTAAAACATATACATTTAACTACCATTTTTTACATTAAAATAAAAATAATAAACTTATAACTTTTGTAATATTTATTAGAATGACTTGCAACAAAACTTCATGCATAGAATAGAAGCTAACCTAAAAATTTCATACAAAAAAAATCCAAAAATTGAAGTCAATAGAGCCTTCCCTAAATTCTTTAAAACCAAAGTTAACTCCTAAAACCTTTATAGGTTATAAATACATCCAAAATTTACAATTAAAATATAATTGAAAAATGAACAAAAAAAATCTATGAATTATTCATAAATGTAAAACATATTTTAATTTTGAAATTTTTGAAATTGTATGCATACTTCAACCTTTTTTTATCCTTGAATTTATTTTTGCATATATATGCTTGTTTTAATCCTGGCCAAAAATTACCACCAAATAATTTGAATAAAGAGTGCATCCAACATCCCAAGCACTAGTAGAAACGGTGGCTAATTTTATCCACCATTGGTCATGTTTGCCATTTGGGGTCTTTTCTATTACCATAGTAAAGCTTTTTTCATGAATCCCCCAAAGCACTCTATTTACAATGATTGCCAAATACTAGTAGTGTTGTGACTACCTTGCTCATGCATTTGTAATTATAAATTTGTTGGGTTGCATAATTATATAATGTACATCCATTATCAACATTGCCCAACTTTTTGTCACTTCCATTTGAACCAAAACCATCACTTTTTCCTAGATATTGATTTCACAAGATGGACACAATCAAGACATGCGAGTAGCTATGAGAGCTTGGTAATGGATTTTGGTACACTTAGAGACATCATTTTGAAAAAACATAATTTATTCATACAATGACTAAATAATGCATGCTAAAGTATAATTTATACTTAATGTTCACAACATTATGAGTTGAAGTTTTGTTGTATTATGTTTTGTTTAAAGATTATTTGAGAGTACAAATTTTATAATTGCCTGCAAACTAAAATTATAAAATCTTTCATTTCATTAATAAAAATGGAATGATTCAAAGCCCCCTATGTATATATAAATCTTGATAGCCAATTTCAAATTCTTATTTCTTAAAAAAGTAGGATTTTTTAACTACTTAAGTTGCCCGGGCTCCAAATAAAACTACATATCATACAAAACGTTTTAGCTATGTAGTCCAAATTTATGAAAATTGTTGCTACTTGATCCCTAAAGGCCCCAATAACTTTTTGACAATAGAATTTTTCAACAAATTGTCCTACTTTGATATTTTTTTGCACATGGATGTGCTTGAAATTTTTGATTTTAACATTACAAAAGTAAAGATAATTTTGTTTAGTATGCATGGAATTAATTGCAAAAAATATTGACCGTTGAATTTTTTGATTATAACAATTTAAGATGATCATCTTTGTAGGCAAAAAATGTAGCTTTAGAGGAAGAAAACTTATAAGAAGATGAATAATGTTTTTTTACACACGCATACCTCAAATTGTATTGGAATCTTAGGCAAATTTAGTATTTTTTAGTTTTCGAAATTGTGCAATAAAAAACTCTCTCAAATTTTTACTCATTTCAAATGGAAGGAGTAGAAAGCCAAAAATAATCATAATAAAACCTACAAAAGTTTAATTTTTTAATATTTTAAGCATAAAATTTAAAAATTAAATGATTGATATTATTAGCATATTTTTTGAAACATCTTCGAAAACATTTAGAATCATTCTAATTATTTTATTTTCTTGATCACACTAGATTGAACCTTGTATTTGAAAAAAAATTGAAAAAAAATTCTTTAAACTAAATTTGCTTGTGTAGAGTATAGAAGATTTTTTTTCCAATCATTTGAAAAATTCATAAATTATTTATATAGCATAGATTTATATAATATATATACCAAAGTACATTGGAATTGCTTTCAATTTCCAACAAGGCTAAAGACTTGTTTACGATTATTTAATAATAGAAATCATGCTCAAATCCTTATTTGACAATGAATTAAGACAATTTAAATGGAAAATTTTGTTAAAATAGTAGTATTTCATGTGCCATTTTTATCAAGCTTGGTCTAAATCATAAAAATGCCATGGAAGACAAATATAGATTTCAAAAATCTATGACTAGTATAGAGTTAAAATTGTGCGGTCCAAATTGTAAAAGTGGCACCTAGGACAAATGTAGATTTTAAACATCTAGAAATGCTATAGATTTTAGACATCTAGAATATTTAAGCATTTCAAACTACCCAATCTAAACTATAAAAATTGCCAAAGTAGCCAAATGGCACCATTTTAACTAAATTGCCCATTTAATCAAAATAACCATACTTAATCAAATGTTTATTCAAACAATTTTAGACAATGATAAAAAAAACTGATTGTATATATTAGATGAGTTGGTTTTCTTAGACTACCAATTCAAAATCAAAACTTTAGACAAATTGCTAATGATTTTTTCCAATAAATATCTAACTCAAAATAGAAGTTCACAAAATATCTGAAACATCTCAATAGAAAGTCTCTTAGTAGATAGAGAAGTACAAATATTAGCTCAAATTTGGTTTAGATTTCTCCACAAATGTTGCTTTCAAAGGTGCGTATACAAGAAACATAAGATAACCACACCTAATTTTGACCTCTACATGCATATTCTTATCTAAAATGTATTCTTACTATTCATGAGAATCTAGGGATGGTCTTAGAAAACACCTATTTCTAGCACCTTGAATACTCAGTTTATTCAAATGGTGTCCAAAAAATACATTTTAAAAGAATTTAGAATCCCCATTCAACTACCAACAAGAATCTCCCCCCCCCCCCCCCCCCCCCTAATTCAATAGAATGTTCTAGGGAGCCATGTTTAATTGCTTATTTGTAGTTTCTTTATATAGAGGAATCAAGGCAAACTTACAATTTCATTGATACTAAGGCAGGAGGTCCATAAAGCATTTAGGCTTTGAAGTCGTCCACCTCCTAAAATGTACATTATTTGTAAATCTTACTATTTCATTGCAACAACAATGTACAAATAGCATACATTTCAAGAAGTGAGTGCTTTCAATGACTACAATGTTTCAACTTCAAAAATTCATAACTAATTCTACAAAGCTCCAAAAAATATGAAACGACTTCGGTTAGATGCCAATTCCATTCTCCTTTCAAGGAAAATTGACTGAAAAACATTTGAAGAAGTTGAACCTCCCCCAATAGTCATTTCCATCTCTTAAGTGGGCGCTTCATGGACCTGAGTCCTACCGAACTTGCCAGAGCCTTCTATAGCAACAGCTGGTGCGGCACTGGCAATCAATTGCAACATCGAAATTTTGCATCAAATCTGAGACTCAGGAAGGCATTTGTGTTTTTTTGAGTCCTAGTTTTATTTCAGTAAAATCCAACATACGGTAGTAGGAGCAGCCCAATGTGAGCCTCTTGTGGCCAGGAGGCCCACTTTCAGACAATCAAATGTCTGGTAACTCGATCAGTGGAATCTCTAACGAACAAAATCCATTGAGATCTCAAAATTTCTCTCAATCAGTGCGAGACTCCTCATATGGGAATGAGTCAGACCGACCTTGTATAAGTAGGTGAATCTCTTTCTGCTTTTTTTTGGGGGGTGTTTTGCGTTTTTTTCCAGAACGGATCGGATGCAGTAAGTACTGGCTATCTATCTATTTGGATTATGTGTCAAAATCTTTCTAAGCTCATGGAGACTACTAACTAAGGTGGGACGGCTATGTACACAACGAACTGAATTAATTGCCTTCAATATAATCGCACCAGCTGCTGCTGCTGTTGCTGCTTGGCGTGCGACCACAATTCCGATGCCTTCTTGACTCGCCTGACGCGCTTGAGGACGTCATCCGCCTTCAGATTGCCGTAGACTATGACCTTTCTATTCCATTGGTCGCACAATACACTCTCCACACCTGCAACAAACAATTCGATCTCACATCTGAGTTTGCGTCCGCAACTGAAAACCAGCATATTTTATTTCTTTAGAAATTGAAATTTATCACTCTGCAACAATGCCAACCTAAACAAAGAATATGTGGTGGGTAGACAGACAGACAAAGTGCTAACACAAACCTCAAAGCACAAGTACAATGGCAGCTTCGATGGATTTGATCACAGAGAATCATCCACTTACCATGCATTTTTTCTAAGCATGACCTCACTTTGCGTTCGCAGTTGTCGCAGCAAATGGGCACCTTCAACTCCACAGATTTTGACTGGCTGCTGAATTGCTGCAATTAAAAGTGGTAGTCCCACCAGTTAGATTCCAATATCAGAGAGAGAGAAATTCCTGACATGCACTTCTAGTGATCAGCAAAATCATTGTAGAATCAAAAGACAAGTATTAAGGAATAAAACTGTAATTCGAGTCCTACCATTTGCTTTGGCTGTGCGCCATAATTTGGCTGGAAACTTGTAACATGGCCGCCGTGTTGATTGGCACTCCCCTTGGAGCTCCCCTTGGAGCTTCCTCTGGCACTACCATGACCATAACTCTCGTCCTCCGAGCTGGAACTGTCCTCCCCAAACCCAAGCAACCTCGAAATCTTGCTTTGGCCACCATGGCCATGACTGGAGGATTTCTTGGAGCTGGTGGAGTGGGACGAGCTCTTCACCCCTCTGGCATTAGACTCGTACCCGTGGCTGCTGCTGTGGTTGACCTTGTGACCATGGGCAGAAGAAACCTTGCCGCCATGACCACCGTGCGTACTCTTGACGACCGTGCCCCATTTGTTGCTTCCATTATTGTGTCCGTGCCGGTCGTCGTCATCGTCGTCTGAATCCGAGCTCGAGGAAGAATCGTACCGATTGTTGTTTATGGTGGTTTGCTTCGACGTCTGCATGGAACTAGATTTCCCCACAGATTTTCCAAAGCTCCCAGTCTGGGTACCCGAAACTCCCATTTGTTTAGTGCCAAGAGAGCCCTGGCTATTGCCGTGGTTGTTGCCGTGGTTGTTGCCGTGGCTGTTGCTGTGACTGTTGCTGTGACTGTTGCCCTGGTTGTTGCCGTGACTGTTGCCGTGGGTGTTGCCCTGGGTGTTGCCGTGACTGTTGCCCTGGTTGTTGCCGTGACTGTTGCCGTGACTGTTGCCCTGGTTGTTGCTGTGACTGTTGCCGTGGGTTTCCCGGTTGCTCATGTTGTTCCCCATGTTGCTCGCCATGTTGCTCGCCATGTTGTTTTGGTTGCTCATCATGTGGCTGTTCGCGGGAATGTCCATCTGCCGGTACTGCTCCCCGCTCTGGTTGTTCTGGTAGAACGGATCGATGCCGGTGCCGTTGGTCATGGCGCGGATGGGCATGCCTCCGGGCGGTGGCTCAGGCAAGCCTCGGTACCCCTGGCCATGGCCATAGGGAGCTGGGGGAGCGCTCATGGCGTGCACCCAGGTATCGTCTTGCGACTGCTGTCCCCGAAACTGCATGGGTGCAGTCACGGCGAATCCGTCTCGTCCGTAATTGCTGTAGTTGAAGTTGTAAGGAGAGCGTCGTGTGTACAGGTCCGTGTACATGTCGTCGCGCACGAGCTCCGGCCGCTTGTACGGCATGAAGTTATTCTCGCCGCGCTGCGGGAGGTACTGCTGCTGCATCACCTCGGGACCTCCTCGTCGGCTCGCCAGTTGCTGCTTGTAGAAAGTGTCGTCGAACGACATCATGCGCTGGTCCATCCAGTAGGGGACCACGGGATCGTAGCGGCCGTAGAAAAGCTGCAACACCAGGCATGTTATGTTCAGTCAAAATTCCAATACATGTCTCAGCAAGTCCACCTGATCGATCTGATCTGATCTGCTCAGCATCGATCAATTACCAGAGCTTCTTCCGCAAAGATAGTTCGCTATACATGCATGCTCACAATAATCCTTTTCCACTGAACCTTAATTAATGAATGCACTCTATGAATAGTACAGTCGATCACAAGCCGGTGGACAAGCACATGCAGGCGCATCGACAGTTTAGTTAACAGAAAGTGGGTAACTCAAATGATACTCTATCGACAAATCGACAATTCATCACAAAACAGACAGCAAGAAGAAGATCCCAGTCGATACTCGTCTACAAATGGAAACGTACTCACCTCATCCAACGGCATCAGTCCGGTATGGCCGTTGTGGCCATAGAAGGGTCGAGGGTCGTAGAAATATTGCCCCGCCATGATAGAAAAATTAATCGTCAAAGAACAAACGCTCCTTATTCAACAATCTCGTCACTGTACAGATCAGATCAACACCCTAGTGATCGATCAATCGATCGACCGACGTCTCCTGGACACGATCGAACTACAAACTCAACTGTGGACAACTCAATTGCACGCCCGTCGTCTAGATCAAGCTGCTCTGTACGAATTTCAGCCGTGGAAACAATGATCAATTCGAATCGCTACACATGCAGAACCACCAAGTGGAACTGCTGCAAATTTGCAGCAGCCAAAGGCAGAAGATCGACACCAGTTGTGTCTAGAATGCTACAAGAATGCTGTACCGTCAAATTTCGGCCCTGGAACACCAGGATTAACTCTAGCTAGATCAAAAGCTTAACAAACGAGCCGGCCTCTGTCCGCCTCTGTCTCTCTCCCTCTCTCCCTCTGCGATCGATAGAAGACACTCACTGGACTGCTTGCCGTGGCTGCAGGAAAGGTGGTGACTTGCTGCTGGGGTTGTTGTGCGTCTGAAGTGAAGACGCCTAGACTGGTTACTTATACGAGTTGCTGAGCATTGCTCGGGTCCCACTATTTTTCACTCGCTGGCTGGGCGGCCCTCCTCCTTTTATTTGCAGAAGGGCAGGCAGGAATGTTTTCACTTGCATTGCCACTTCTGACTTGCTGGCTGACTCGCGCGCTGGCTGTCCTCGAGCGCGCGCGCGAGCGATCCCCACTGTTCCCCTGTTGATTATTTCGCTGGGAGCGAAAAGGGGAGCTTTTTTTTTAGCTTCCGGTACCGAAACAATTCTGAGTAGCTGATTATGGATATCCGTGGGAAGTACTGTACCGTTCTAGCTGCAGTACCTACCTCCCAAACGATCTCCCTCTTGTTGGCTAGCCTGTTGGCACGGCCGCAGGTGCAGAGGGAGGTACCCTGGGCAGGGTCAGTTGGGGGTCAATTGGCTGGCAAGATTAACTGAAACCGGAGAGTGGCACGGGGGTGGAAAAAACGAAACTTGCTGTTCAGTTGATGGAATATATATATATATATATATATCAATATCAATTTGCAGCAGATTGGGCCCGGGTGAGGCGTCGTTTTTTCTCTCTCTGTTTTTTTCGTTTTCTTTTTCCTAACTCTGTGAAGAAGATTTTTTTACGAAGATTTTTTTCCATGCCATGCCAAGCTTTCTTAAACACCCAACGTTTTCCTTTTCATTGGCAGGGGGGGGCGCGCTTTTTCCTCAATCTCTTGCCATATCATTTTCTCACGAATCCATTTCGAGTCCAGTTTCTCCTCGTTGATTCCAATTTCCCTCCTCAATCGAAGTAAACAAACAAACGAACCGACCCAAAAAGACACCAAACGGAGTTGCATAATAGAATTTCATTCATGACCGACTGTGGAGAGCAGTTGCCTCCGCATCATGTGAACAAGACATTTTCGCAGACTGTACCAATAAGAAGGGAATCACAGCAGGCGTTGTTTTGTCGCATACGACTTGTGTGACACACACTTATTAGGGGAAGAATGGGGGCAGTGCAGACTGGTGCAGACTGCAGGCAGAGCTGGGGCCTGGGGGGGGTGCGGTGCGGGACTTCAGTGCTGCTGCCACGAGATGTTTGTAGATTTCCTGTGCCCACCTTCTTGAACATCTGTACTTGAAAAAAGCTGGACCAGCATTCGGTTGGACGGGAGTCCTACCACAAGGCCTTACCTTAAACGTAAGCACCGTTGCAGCAAAATTATGACCCGAACATCCATTTGATGACATACATGTCGGGCCACAGGTGCTGCTGAGTGGGCAGAGATCAATGCAGACTGGGAGTCAGTGGGGCGCAAACATCCATGATATATACCTTACTCTTCAATTCGTGGAGCTCGCTCGATCACCGCATTTTGGGAAGCGAGGGAATGCGAAAGCTCATTGTGCCTTTTTTTTTTTTTTCTCTCTCTCACGGATGGAGCTCGGGAGGAGGTCTCGGTGCAATGAACGTCAACAACGAGGCTCAAGCAAACAGGAAATATTCGGCTATTGGAAAATGGTAAACAGAATTACGGAAACTAATGAATGCATATTCTGAAGTCAAGCAATAAAAAAACCAGGGAAAAACTGGAGACGAATTTTAATTGATATTTTTTGGAACTGAGGAACTCCAGTAGTGGAGGAAAGTTTCAAACCTTTCAGAAGGGCGGGTCCAGTCCTCAACGGCAGTTGAGGGTCCGTCGTCAGTTGGTGGAGTGAGAGCTCCAATTCCCATGCAAGATGTTCAGCTCATTTTAGAATGTCGGTCAGGTTTGTTCATTTTGATGATTCTCATTTCTAATATATAAATTATATCCTTCCATTATATTATATGTGGAATGGACTTCTCTAGCAGCTAGTCTCGAAGATATTATGATTGTAATCATTGAAAAACATTTGGGTTTCTTCAATGAGCTTTTGAGTTGCCCATTTTTATTTTATATTTTTTGCTTTTTTTAAGGGAAATGGATTGCTTGATTCCATTGCTCCACTGCAACAAATACCGGGTCCATCTTTCTCTTCCGAGAAGAGAGATGATGATGCCACTGCCACCCAATTCCAATTCCAGTACCTCCAGACAGTCCAAAGGCTCCCCAACTCCCAACAAATGGCGAAAGCCCTTCATCACTGCAGGCCTCTGGAAATTGAAAGGAATATGAGCTTGAAACCCGAACGGCTACGCGACAATAAAGAGTGTGTTAGCTTGTTAGGACCGAGTGGTTCTCCCAACTCAGCCACAATGGCTCAAAATATCATGACACAGTTCCCGCAACCGCAAAATGTTCATCGATGGCATAGAAAAATGTGGGTTTTCTTTGACCATTACTTTGTCATTTCCCTTGGGGGAATACTATGCATCGAGCTTGACAGATCTGACTGACCACGATGCATTTGCTTGTACAGCCCAATATTAATTGCATGATGCTGGGTTGGATCTCCAAGCCAAACCAAGCCAACGCTAATTCAAATGTTTAAAATGTATTTATGTATCCGTCCAAGGCTTCAAATCCAATGTCAAGCTTTCAATTTTACGGCTCAAAATGGGAGATCGGTCGCCTATGGGAGGCAAGGAATTGGCGTACCATTTGAGGTTGTCATCGCAAACACTCCTTTTACAAGAGAGATATGCACCCAAACGTGTCGGACAAGACAATCCTTGGCACGTGGTTGTACCCGACACACTCATTAAGCTTTTGGATTTGGGCATTCATTTTTATTGTTGTTGTTTGTACTTTGTAATAATAAAGGTTGTTTGTACCAATTAGTGAAACGTGTATGAAGTTAAATATTTCATTGATTAAATTTTAAAATTTTAAAAATGAATCAATTGCTAAGGACTAAGGAGACCATTTTGAAGAGAGGGATAAGAACTACTTAGCTAGATTCCATTGATTTTGTAACTAAATATTTAGCATTAAATCTTTTGAATGGGTGCTAATCATTTTAATCTACCCGAGGAGATTTGTTTCATGAGTCATGACATTCCAAAAAATATTTTAAAAGTTATAGATTTTTTTGAATTAAAATGTCAAAGTGAAAAGATGTTCTAGAAAAGGATTGATTAATTATATTGGATTGTTCAAATTCATGCCTATACATAAACATTTGAGCCAAACAAGTTTGAATAAGAAGATGAAAATTACAAGGAGTTCAATTTTGCCAAGTATGAAGGTAGAAAAAACATATAAAGTGATTTTTTAAACTTCATTTTTTAGAATTAAGAAAGTATAGGATATATTTTGCTTACTAGAATAATTGAAGCAAAATGAAATAAAAGCTATCTATTTTTCCATAGTGAATCAATGAATCTTGAAAAATCCATACTCAAAATTTGATTGTGTATGTGTTCACTTTTAAAACTAAATAATAATCATCAATAAAAAAAAATTTAAATTTTAAAATACCTTCTAAAATGATTGTAGATTGAAATTATATAATTTCCAAAGATTACTTTAATTGTGACAATTTGGAAGGGAGGATTTTAATTATTTATTTGAATTGTTATCAAAGGATCATTTTTTTAAGTAGAGATCCATAAAAAAAAAATTAAAGAAGAATTTGCAAAATTTGGATCTACGAAGGGTTACAAATATAACACAAAAAGCTACAAACATTAAAATTCTTGACAACCAAGTTAATTCCTTTAGTTAATTATTACTACGTATTGATGTTTAGTGGTTGTTCAAATTTTGAACACTTAATCCTTAACTCCTAAAAGGCAATGGCAAGTTTTTGGTAAAAAATGTCAAAATTGCAACTTTCTAAAGCATTGCAAAAAAATGTGAGAAAATTAAACCATAGAAAGTTGTACTCGACTACTATGTGAAAGTGTAGAAAAATTTAGAAACTTTGACTAAGCAAATTGCAATATTATATTGTTAGAAGATAGGACAAAAAAAATTCCATGCTCTATCAAACATGACCAATAGACTTCAAGTCTTCAACTCTTCTTAGAATAAGATTTTTGAACCAATATAGTTTTTTCCTACACGTGTATACTATATCATGTTGGTTAAGTACAAATAAAAGAGGTATTTAACACAAATTGTCCAAAGTTGCCTAAGTTGCTTGAGTTCCTTGAAAACTTTAAATAGCATTATTTGAATCCATTCATCCAATTGAAAAAATATATATTTTTAAAAGGTTTAATTCTCCTAAAGCAAGTACAAATCCACAACTTGTGTCAAATTTTCAGAAAGACACACTATATATTCATTTCATAGGTGCCTACCCAAATTTCTAATTGTACAATTATCCATTAGGCTTAAAGGGTTCATTTACTTTGAAACTTATGCGACCATAAATTCAACATTGCACATATATTCAACTAATCTTTTACTCCAACTCAAGTGACAATCTCATGGTTGAACTTTCTTGTATTGAACATATTATTTTTTTAACCCTAAAAGGACGTTGTCTCGATGATAAGTACTCACTCAAACATAATTCAATTTTTGGACCAATAGGGACATTCCCTTGTTTCTACAATAACAGAAACAGTCCTTAGTGTCATTTTAGGGTTATACTAGCAGTTGGTGCTTGCTATGCTACGCATTCACCATTAGAATTTCATTAGAATTTTTATGTATTAGATAAAAGGCAAAGCAAGAATTTCAATAATTCTTCAGATAAAAATTACTAAAATCTTCATATAATTTTTTTAATAAATAAGCATATACTGAAATAAAAAATAGAAATTTAATGAATGATGAATGAAATATATGCAATGATGAAGATGGTAAAAGATACACATACATTAGAATGCATTAAAAATTTAAGTCAATTGTTACAAACAATGGCAACCCAAATAGAAAAATTTAAAGGAAAAACTTGTAAATCTCAAAAGCTTTGTGAACAATTTAATTCAAAGCTCACAAAAGCACAAAATCATAAAAATGCAAAAGAAGTATAAAGCCAAGAAAAGCAATGGAATTGCTACCTTTATAATATCACCATATTGATCCTCTTTAATATCACCTCAATTGCAACGACTATATTATTTCTATAATATCACCCTTTGTAAAAAGTGATATTACAAAGGTGATTGTAAACTACTACTCTATTTCAGTAATATCACATTGTGTGAAAATATGATTTTTATGTATGCATGATTGAAAATATTTTTATAAAATTATTTTTAAAATTATTTTAAAGACTTATCGAAATTATTATTATGCATTCTATTCAAATATATCAAATTTTACTAATATGTGATACAATGAATGCGTAACATAGCAAGTACGAGCCCCTAGTATTAATGATAACATTTGTGATATTACAAAGGGATTTATGATTTTAGTAGTATGATGAATATGTTTTTTGATATGTAATTTATTTTATTAAAAATCAAACTTACAGTTGAATTCTGATTTGCATTTCAAGAAGGGCTCAGTGAATAAGGTAAAACAGTCCATTATGGTCAGAATTTAGAGTTTGGCCTCACGCTATTGTTGAAATTTTTCAATTTTCTTCCCACTTATAAGTTAGAGACCAGTCTTCCTTGCTTGACATTCAACTCATCTACTTTTACATCCGATATACTAATTAATATATGGTGTAGCATCCCAATTGAGTTAAAGCAAATAAGGTTCTGCTCAAACTACAATGAAGCAATTTTGAAACAGTGACTTTCTGGACACACAAAGGGCTTCAGTTTTCTCGGTCACTGGGACATTCAAGCCATTGCCATGACTCTTCCAGTGGAGAGAGCGGCTTCACTTCAATATTTGGGAACCATGAATTCATCTTCTACAAAAGGTGGGTACCCCCCAAACCACCACTATTTGCTACTGTGCCTTCAGTTGTACTACTATTACACTGGTCAAATTTTCATTCATTTTTTGGGTGGCAAGTGAAATGAGGTTCCAACGGAAAAAAAAAAGCATTTAAATATCATATGCAAAAGTTATGAAGCTTAATCAAAGGGTTTGCTTTTGTTCCAACACCCCAAACTACTACCTTTTGCTACCGTGTCTAATTACTACTATTAGATTGGACAAATTTCCATTGATTTTCTTATTGGCAAGTGAAAAGAGGTTCCAACACACCACAGAACACAACATTGGAATACCGCCTACAAAAATTAGATGTTCTACATTTGTTTCTTCCACATACGTACATATTGATCTCGGAGATGTGCACAAAGTGATGATGACAATATTAGACAGGGTGCGATTTTAGTTGGGTGTATCCACCTTTTAGTTAGGCTTCCTTCAAAAAAAAAGGGTTCACTAAATTTTGAGCTACACGGGTGGATTTGCCATCTAAATTAAAGATCGGGTACCAATTTTTGCTGTTGTGCCTTGTTACTATTATTAGACTGGTCCAATTTCCATCGATTTTCTCGTTGGCAAGTAAAAGGAGGTTCCGATGCACCCAAGAACACGGCATTGAAAATGCCACTTGCGAAAATTATAAAGCCCAGTCCAACTTTTTTTGGTAGATGTTCTACATTTGTTTCTTCCACATACGTACATATTGATCTTGGAGATGTGCACAAAGTGATGATGACAATATTAGACAGGGTGCGATTTTAGTTGGGTGTATCCACCTTCTAGTTAGGCTTCCTTCACAAAAAAAAGGTTCACTAAATTTTGAGCTACATGGGTGGATTTGCCATCTAAATTAAAGATTGGGTACCAGTTTTTATTGTTGTGCCTTGTTACTATTATTAGACTGGTTCAATTTCCATCAATTTTCTTGTTGGCAAGTGAAAGGAGGTTCCCATGTACCCAAGAACGCGGCATTGAAAATGCCATTTACAAAAATTATGAAACCTGGTCCAAGTTTTTTTAGGGGGGGGTAAGATGTTGTACAGTCATTTTCTTCCACAAATGTGCGCATTGATTTCGTCGATGTGCACCGAGTGATGATGGCGGTGTTGGGCAAGGTGTGAGATTTTCGTTGGGCGGGTGTACGCACCAGGCACCAGGCACCAGCCTTCTGTTTTCATGGTTCCAAGCAAGGCTGACAGGAATCCTATCATACAATATCACATGGGACGGCTACGTCAACCCAGCGTCAATTGCCCTCCACTCCGTCAGCCCTGCCAACCAACCTGCTCTCACTGTTGCATACACTCAGCTGTTCATCATTTCAGCCATTCAGTTGCCAATCAATCCACCGGCGAAACCACGGCGTGCCCGTTGTGCTGCGCTTCGTTTCGTTAGCAGCGCCCTCCCACTTGTGTAGCTAGCATTTCATATCATAACTATACTATAATTTATATATATATATAATGTGTCCCAACTCCCAAGTCCCGCTGAAATTTTCAAAATCTGATTGGTGGAGAGTTGAAAATTGGGAACGTGAGGGGGCGCCACACTACGTTCCAAGGCCCACATGGCTCCAAAACATCGACATGGTAGCACTTTTTGGAAGTTTTTGGCAACAAGGAAGTGGGACTTGGAGGTTGAATTGAATGGAAGCATGACTTGGCCTCCAAGGCCCAACAACAAAAAAAATTGGAATGTAAAAAGAAGAGAAGAATACCGTATATGGTATGGTATGAACTTTTCTTCCAAATCTGACCAATTCAAATTTGATGCTAAAAGTGCCAAGAAAAACTAGTTTTTGACTTTTAGACCCATTTTGGGGGGTACTTAATTGGTGTGTAATTATATTGTATAGGAGAAAAGTGGGAACGTAGAGTGGGGGCTTTGACCTTCACAATATGAGTTCCAAGTCCGACAATTTTTATAATTTTTTAATCCCTTTTTGTACAACCAAGAATCAAAGTTGAAATTTGGCCTTGAAACTAGACTTAGAAAGTTGGAACTTGAGAGACATAACTTAGTGTGAAATGCCCCTTGAGTGGCTTGTATGAACAAGTGTAAAGTTGTAGTATTCAATTTCAAACTTGTAATCAATCATGTTGCTTCATTGCTTAAATATAGTTGAATTTTCTTGTCATGGAAATTTGGTGATCACAAGCACAAACTGGTCTTTAACTCTTGATAGCCACCTGTGAATAAACATGGTTTATAGCTTTTGTCACTTAATATTAAAATAGTAGGAATTTGAACAAGCGAACAATTCAAAGACATGATTCTATTTGAGGCTCTTACAACTAGGAACCAAAAAAGTTGAAATTCAGCCTTGAACATGACCTTAGAAAGTTGGGACTCAAGAAAAATAACTCAATGTGAAATGCCTAGTACTTGGCTTGTATGAATAAGTGTGAAGTCATAGTATACAATTTCAAACTTATAATCAATCATATTGCTTTGTTGTTTAAAATATAGTTGAAGTTTCTCTTCATGGGAATTGTGATCATAAGTACAAACTAGTCCTCAAGTTGTGACAACCATGTGTAGACAAATATAGTTTATAGTTTTTGTCATTTAATATTAAAATAGGAGAAATTTGCACAAATGAACAATTTGAAGTCATAGTTTCATTTGAAGTTCTTAAATGATAGTCCACAGCATAATCCATTTAACAAAGGAACAAACTAATTTTTTTAACTACACACTATGATGAAGTGAATACAAAGTTCAAATCTTTTAAAGTAACCGCACCTAATATTGATTGAATAAGCAATTCAATGTGGTTCTCAATATTGTATTGGAAAAATTTATGGGGTCTTATTGGTAGTCAAAAGGGGATTTTAGATTCTTTTAGAGTGCACTCTTTGGACATTATATGAATAGACTATGAATATTCAAAGTGCCAAAAATAGGTGTTTCTAAGACCCGCCCTTGACTTTCATAAAGAGTGGGGGTATATTTTAGGCAACAATTTATGTAGGTCAATTTTAGAGAGGGGCCAAAATTAGAGGTAGTTACAATACTAGAAGCAAACAATTAGCATTTTAGTTTTTGTCAAACAAGGTTGTTAGGGTTTTAATTGACAATTACAAATTTATAGCGTATACCTAGCCAATCATGGTTTCAAATGGGCTTAGAAATTATATCTCATCAATTAAAAACTTTAGGACCTTGACCCCTTAAGGACTAGGCGGTAGTCCAAATTTCCAAAATTGTGGAGATGTATTATAAAATGCAACTTAGAAGAATAATTTAATTATGATTCTTAAAATGTAGTTGTAAAATATTACTTAGAGATGATACCCACATGGCCAAATCAACTAGTTTACAAACCAAAAAAATTCAATAAAAATTTAAGCTAGAAATTGGAAATTCTTCCAATATCAATTGAAGATCAAATATGTGTAATTTTCAATAGAATTTTTATTCTTGAAGTTCAAAATGTTAAGTTCTAATTATAGCAATTTTATAGATTTGTGCTTTACTTTCTTATTCAAGTTGTTTTAGAAGGGTCAATTTTTGAACTAAAAAAAGTTACTTTTTGAAGCTAGATCTACCAATATCCTTTCAAGCCTAAAATATTTGCAAAGCAAAGTCTTCAAGATCTATACTATACAAATGTAAAAGAATTAAACATAAGAATCTTTAAAAAAAATCGATGTATGAAAGAATACATTTTAATGTACTTGGGATGTGTCTATGCTCATCTATTGTTCAAAATTTGAACACTTAGTCCTTAAGAGGTTAAAGAGGATTTAAAAAAAAGTCAAGGCATGTCTCATGGAAGAACCAACTTGACTCTATTTCCTCTTTGAGATTTGTTTGGCTCAAGTCTCCTTGTTTTGACATCAAAGCCCACTGAGTGAGTGACTCACAACCTACCTACCTCATGGAAGCATGCCCCCAACAAACCCATTCTTTGTATTTGCAAAAAAATGAACAACTCTCTATGAAGGTGGACAATAATTTGTTCAATTAATCTCAATTGAAGTATCCAATTCACCACAAATATTGTAGTACAAAAACATCTCAAAATAGCCCCCCAAAAAATAATAAAGTATTAAACTTAATCTTAATGAGACTACAATGAGGGACTTCAAGCCGGAATTTGCAAAAAAAGCATGACAAATTTTTTTGGAACATCAAAACTAGGGGCTAATGGAATTTGATGTTATATCTCTTTTAATTAAGTCTTCCTCATATATCCCTCTTATAAAATGGAGATACCATTTGCAATTAATTTTATTATGATGTGTAAAGTTTTAGATCAATGTATTTATTTTTTTTAAGCCACGCACCCTACTATAACTCTAGTAGACAATTAGCAAGTGCTAAAGCCCCCCTCCCTTGTAATTGTAACGGTGAGCATGGCACTTTTATCTCGAATAAGGGTATTTGAAATCCAAAACTATATTGCATTCCCAAATAAGAAGACTGTGACCCATTGAAAGGTGATTATTATAATATTTGAACTACCAACGAGTCATCCAAAAAAATTATAATCTATTAAAAATTGAAGGTTTTTTTTTTTCAAATCTTAAATAAATTCACAACTCCCTCTATAATATCACAAATGCTTCCATTAATACTAGGGGCTCATGCTTGCTATGCTACGCATTCATTGTATCACATATTAGTAAAATTTTAATATATTTGAATAGAATGCATGATAATGATTTCAATAAGTCTTTAAAATAATTATTTTAAATAATTTGTAAAAATATTTTCAATCATGCATACATAGAAATTGTATTTTCACACAATGTGATATTACGGAAATAGAGTAGCAGTTTGCAATCACTTCTGTAATATCACTTTTTATAAAAGGTGATATTATAGAAATAATATAGTTGTTGCAATTAAGGTGATATTAAAGAGGATCCATAGGATGATATTATAGAGGTAGCAAATCCGTTGCTTCTCTTGGCTTTACACTTCTTTGCTCATCTATGATTTTGTGCTTTGTGAGCTTTAATGATTTTAATTTTCTATTGCTACTACCAAATGATTTTCAGAAATTTATTCAATTGAAGTACAACAATTAAGTTGTTCACAAAGCTTTTGAGATTTACAAGTTTTTCCTTTAAATTCTTCTATTTGGGTTGCCATTGTTTGTAACAATTGAGTCAAATTTCTAATGCATCCTAATGTATGTGTATCTTTTACCGTATTCATCATTGCATGTATTTCATTCATGATTCATTAAATTTCTATTGTTTATTTCAATATATGCTTATTTATTTAAAAAATTATAAAAAAAATTTAGTAATTTTTATCTGAAGATTTATTGAAATTCTTGCTCTGCATTCTATCTAATACATAAAAATTCTAATGAAATTCTAGTGATGAATGTGTGCGCCAACCACTAGTCTTAAATTTCAAAAATGAATTTTATTTAAATTTAGTATTTTTGGAATTCTCAAAGACTTTGAAAAATTGATTTTTTTAATGACAATTTTTTTAAAAAAATATCTTGAATAATATCCACACTTGATGTAAGAACTTCCAGCAAGTGGATATCTATTAACATGAATTTCCAAACACTATGGACCTTTTTTTCACAGTTAATGGGATCTTTTTATTGACTTAAGATGTGACCTTTCAAATTTGGAAACACTTACATTTTACAAGAAGAATTCTTTTAAAAGGCATGAACAATATCTAAATCTTCCACTAAGGTTTTCAAGTAAACTTCTCTTTTGCAAACAATTATAATTACAAAGGTTATAGCCTATATTTGACTTGATGTGAACTTAGCATGAGAGTGCTTTTGTTTTCAACCAATTGGATCATTTGGTTGCTTAAAGTCTCAATCTTTTCAAATCTTGGATTCTTCGGCACACAAAACAAGACACCTATAGGAAAATTCAAAAGTTGCAATCTACGTTCAAGACAAAAATAGCTAGTACAAATAGTTGCAAGGGTTCTATTTATTTGGTTTGATGTTAATTCCTAGAGTCCCATGGCCATTTCTCAGCCAAAACCACTCAAAACTACCACTTCTACTACAATCACCTACAAAATAAATTTAAAAAAATATTTTTTTAGAATCTTGTTCTATACTTGTCTTAGATCATGTAATAGTTTTTTGTAATTTTTGACCGTATAGATTGAAAGACATTAGCATTCAAAGTGAAAGAAAAAAAATTCTTTCAAAAAGTCGCTATAATTGCCTGCAAAACAAGAAGCTCCGTAACTTTCACATCTCTAATGTAAATGGAATGAATCAAAGCTTTCTATTTTCAAAAAAGTATAATCTACAAGAACAAAAATATTAAAAAAAAATTCAATTTTTTGTGGATTTTTTTTGCTACCTGGTCTCCCCCATTTTGAAGTCATTGTGGCATAACTTTTGCTCCGAGGCACCGATTGAAATAAAAATTATATTTTCAGAAAGTTCTTAAGTTTTTCTATCTTATGAGAAAGTTTCAAAAAGTTTCAATAAAAATTGAGATCATAGGAGCCTTTCCAAAATCCACATTGTCCCTTGTAGGGACAATGGAACTTTAGGGGGTTAATTCAACAAGACTAGACACTTTATTCTCTTCATCTTCTAAAACCTTAGATTTTAGAGCCTATATGCCAAGCATGGCTTTTTTGGAGAGGCTTTGTGCTACTAGTGTGTGCTTGGAGATGACGTCGGGCGAAATGACAATTTTAAAAACTTGGATGCAAAAAGGCTTCGTTACCACATTGGCGGTTGGTGGTCAATGGGTGGAGCGAAGGTGGCGGCAGTGGAATATATCACGCAAGTCCGTGTCACCAAGGCATTACCAGGACACTTGGAAGAGAATCTAAATTGCAATCTACAATCCAGAGAGAAATAACTATCATCATAGACAATTGCAAAAGTCATCATGGCCTATATCTAGCCTAGTGTAAATTGAATAAGAGTAGGCCCATTTTTTTCATTCAGTGGAAGCTCTCAGTTGCTTGAAGTCCCATTAAACCTTTTTAATTAAGCCTTTGATTCTTGGGCACACTTGCCAAAATACTTGGCAGAGACATCTAGCGGTTGCAATCTACAATTGAGACAAGAATAACTACCATATAAACGACAATTTGAAAGTGCCAACCAAAAGTTTGAATAGACATGGAGAAGACAATCAATACTATCAAATTCCATCACATTAAAAAGCCACAAACTTAGGATTTATTGGGTACTCTCACCTTTGTAAGTAGGTTAATCTCCAAAGCTTTTTTATTATGTCTTTACAAAAATGCTCCCAAAATTGCCATTTCTAGTACAAGTATCAAAATTTTAGAAAAAAACCCATTTTAGGACACATATAACCATAGGTTCTTGTAATATGCTAGTTTGAGAAGATATGAAAAAAAATTCAAAAATTTCCACCACATAAATTGCAAGATACTAGCATTTGAAGTGACAAAGATCGTTTTTTAACCTCGCAAAAAATAAGGCAGCCTTGCAAATTTCCACTTCACAAGGTCCCATTTGTACAAAAAAATGTCAAATTTTTTTTGGTGGCGCTTCTTTGAATTCATTGTTTGACCTTTGTCGAATTCATTGTTTGACCTTTGTCGAATTCATTGTTTGACCTTTGTCGAATTTATTGTTTGACCTTTGTCGAATTCATGATGAAATTTTGAAGTTGAAATGTCATAGGGCTCTAAAATCGCCCACCTCTTCAAATGTACACCCATCATACATTGCTAAAAGCTACAAAGAAAAAGCAACACATAGAAATACACTAAATAGTGAAATTAGGGTTAATAAGGTTGCCTTACTGAAGAAAGTTACCTCATGACTCACTACTTGTCCAGACGGAGGCACAAGCAATTCTCTATACCCGAGCCATGAATCAGTGCAGCAACCCATGCAACACACATGGTTCCTATATTACTGCATCCTTCTCCAATACATATTTATATAGTGTGGAATGTTGAGAAATTAGTGTGGGGCAACCCAATTTCACTATTTTGTGTAGTGTACACTTGAGGAGGTGTGCGCTTTTAGAACCTCCTATCCTTGCGTACGTACGGATGTTTCCACGAAGTTGAGGGGAACCATTATTATTACTATTATTATAGTTCATTCCTCTCACTGGGGCTAGTCCTGTGGACATCCTGGTGATGATGTTATGAGTCCGTCCAACTGCTCCACCTGCCACCCCCAAGAGGGAGGGGAGTAAAGAGCTTGCTTCCTTTTTTTCTTTCAATTTCCTCTCCTTTGGAGCTTTGGAAGGCGACCATTGCTGCAAGCCTGGAGCCTGGGCTCTGCACAGCAGCGCCGCCCCTCCCCCACCTGACCCCAATCTACAACCACACTTGACCCACTCCGTGCTAGCTCAAAAGGCAAGGCAGGGCAGGGCAGGGGATCCCTTGCCATCAAAGGCTTTCTTTTGTCATGTACTACTCCCCATGCATGCCATTATGAGGCAGCTTCAAAGTCCCCCTTGCCCCCGCCCCCATGAAATGGGCTGCTTGCAATTTATTCACTTGCTTCTTGCGCCCCATAGTGATCTTGCCGTTGGACAAAACACAGTCCGGGGAGATTTTTAGCTTAACCCTAGACTGCCCAAGGGGACAGATTCTGGCCGTTCATAGTTTGGAAGTACAATTCAAAGTGCTGTAACTTTTGCATCCAATGACCAAATTTAGTGAAACTTGTTGGAAAAGTTACGCATACTAGTCTAGTTTGTGTGGTAGAATTTTCAGATCAATCCAAGACGAATTGAGTTTGTGAACGCCATTCAAAGTTCACAGGTTCAGTTTGAGTTCAACACACTGCATTGTCATGGATGGCTGCAACTTTGAAGGCTTGTATCTCCTTCATCCAATGTTTGTTTTCAATCAAATTTCTTGGGTTTTGTTCCTCTAGAAGTCTAGTTATTGTGGTAAAATTTTCATAGCAATCCAAGTTGTTTTGAATGCTTGGAAGCAATTCGAAGTTCAAAACCCTAACATTTTTTGGTTAGTATGCACTTCAGCGACTTGTTACTTCTTCATACTGTGTCCATTTTCAAAACCTTTTTTTTGGGAAAGTTGCGCATACTTGCCTAGTTTGTATGGATAAAATTTTGTGTTAATCAAAGATGTAACGAGTGACTAAGAAGCATTTTAGTAGAAGTAGGTTCAGCCTTAGATGTGTTTTTTGCACCCTTTGGGGCTATTTTTTTGACATTTCAAAAACATTTTGCAAACACAATGAGTCACTTTCATGAATTTTTTTCCACCAATGAGTTTGTATGTTGATTTCAAAGCACATTTTAGTTCAAATTTTTTTCATGTGAGTAGGTTTAGAAATCAAATTTCACCTCCAAATGTGTTTTTAGGAAAATTTCAGCATCTTTTTTCAACACTAAAACATTATAATCTTTCAATCCATGTGGTCAAATGACTCCAAATTTGATCCACATCATCTACAATATGTACACTACAAGATTGTACAGTTGAGATTTTCATACCTTAGCGAGATATAGACTTATAAGGCTTGAAAAGCAACGATGTTTTCATACCCAAAATGGGCCTTCTAGGGTTAACTGGCTAAAATCCTACATTTTCTTGGACCATCCGGTTGTTTGAAGCATTCTCTCAGTTAGGCCTTTACAAAATAGAGAATATTCTGTGATTTTCTTCTTAAATGATCAGTTTTTTTCCGAAGATTTTGAAATCAATTCGATGATTCTTGATTTCAACCGGCTAACTTGTAACTAAATGCCGGTACTTCCCGTACATTGGGACAAAATGTGAGGGGGTGAAAGCTGGGAATTATGAGGTGATTTCAACCCATTTTTTTTATTATCCTTCAAACATCGAGGAGGACGTTTAGCGTGCAATGGATGACAAGAGGTCTCTCTATGAAGGAGAGAAGTCCAACTATTCATCCTCAGCGTTTTGCAAGAAAAGGGGAGGTCTTCTACAATAGATGGAATTTTGGAGTTTTAGGATTTCAGGGTTTAGGGTAGGCTTTCACAATTTTTTCAGCCAATGCTTTACATGGTCGTAAAATATGATGATTTTCGAAGTCACCCCACTGTCTTTTCAAGGTTAAGCTGGGGGCACTTCTACGCAAGATAGTAACCTTGTTGCATGAAGTGGGCATAGGAGGGTGAAAACACAGGAATTTTATCTTGGAAGAAAATACATTTAATTTTTTTTAAATTTTCACATGTGAAAAAATTTGGAAATTTTGAATTCACATTTGCAAATAGAGACCCCAAATTAGGTAGGAGAGGACTAGAACATATCCTAAATATGGCACAAAATAGGGGACAATGTTTTACTTTTACCCCCAAGAACTTGCATTTACACCTTGCTAGTACCACTTTGTAGAAAAGATTTAGTGTCCTTCCACTTCCACACTATGGCCAAAGGTTGAGAGGTCATCGCACTACAAGAGAATCGCGTCCTAATTGACAAAAATCAGCCCGTCCTAATCTACAGAAATTTGACAGGTTTTTGTCAATTAGGACAAAAAATTGTCCGAATTGACAGAAAATTGTCCAAATTGACAAAAACCTGTCAATTTTCTGTAGATTAGGACGGGCTGATTTTTGTCAATTAGGACGAGTTTCTGTCATTTTGGACAAGTTTTCTTGTAGTGTCGGTTTCTATCAATGAGACTGGAAGAAACCAAGCATTTGACAATTGATTGGTAAAAATTAACAGACACTTATCCATTCATTGAATCTTCAAGAACAAAAATGATCCTTTTTGAGCAACTAAAAGATCATTTGGGGACATAAAATGATCCTTTTTGAGCAACTAAAAGATCATTTGGGGACGTAAACATTAAAGTGGGAATCGAAAGATCATTGTGGGGTGGAGGGAGTAAAAGTAAGTATATTCAATGTGATTTTACTAGAAAATTGTTCCTCTCAATTCAAAATTAAATTCACTTCTTCCAGTCATATATGCTTTTCCAAAAATAATAATTAGTGATTAGTGATGATGTGGTTTTTATTTTTTAATAACTATATACAAATTTTCAAGGAAGTGAGGAGAGTGTCTCACAAATTTTCAAAAGGTAAAGTAGGGGGAATGCAATTGCAGTTGCATACTACATGGGTGTATATTGCAAAAGGTTCTCCTATTTTGGATTGTAAGTAGAATTTGGAATTTTAGGGTCAATCATAGCCTCTATACACCTATTCGTACTTGTAACATAAGCATCTGGAGAAGAAGATAAACATTTGAGCATGGTTGCTATTATTATGGAGTTTAAATTTTCTTGGATCTTGTTGGGAATCAAAAAGAATTCTAGATTTTTGAAGTAGATGCATGTAGGCCTACATCATATGAATAATTTATGATTATTTGAAATAGACCTAAAATCACTTATAGGTTCTCATTAATAACAATTAGGTGTGATTATCTTGAATCTTGACCTATAAAAGACAATTGTCTATTGAATGGATAGTTGAATATTTGAGTAGGTTTTTACAAAGTCAATTTTGAATAGATGTTCTTTAAATTTTAACAAAAAGAGAATACACTAACCTACCTTTGCAAGAAGAAGGAAATTTTTTTATCAAATGCCCATGTGAAAAACTATGTAGCAAGGGAAAATTCTAATAGTTCTAACATTTTTGGAACATCTTTTGCTAAACCCCTCATCGACTTTTGAAATTTGGCATGTATCACTAGTAGAAGGATGGTCATTTGGAATTGATGAATAGTATTTGAGCATAGTATCCAAAGCCTAAATTGGCACCAAGTTAGTGCCAATATGGACTTTGGACACCATATTTTGGTACTATTCCCTAATGCACAAAGATTACTCTTTCTACTATTGGTGGTGTATAGCATGAAATTGCCCAAAAAAAATGCTAATTTAGTCTAAAATCACACTTCAAGAAGACTCTAATGTTGTTAACTATAACAAGGTATTAAAAAAGAAACCATTTCTTCAAACTTCAAATGCTATAATCTTACAAGCTATGAAGTCAAAGATTTTTTTTCACATATTCTAAATGTTTATCTTTATGTTTTCACTATTTGGATTTCAAAAAAACAAATTCCACAATGCACAAGAAATCATTGAAAATTGGTTAGTATATTGCTAAATTACTTGACAACATTGAATTGTAGGGTTATTTGAAATAAGGTAGACCCCTTATTTCCTTTTGAAGTTTTGCATGAGCTTACCCAATACAATGCACTATTGAACGATGTTATCCTTGTTTTTCTATAAAAGAAAAAATCTAATCCAGGAGAGTTTCAATTGGAGTTTATTGATCCTATCTAGTAGGGTAATTTTGGAGGGGGGATAAACCTTAAATGTTATAATCTTGTAATTTGCACATTCAAATGAACCTAAATTTTTTCTCATGGATTGATATAATAGACTACTACACTTTTGTATAGTTGAAATTATTCTTTTAAGTTCTAATTTTCAATTTTGGTCAATGAACCAAAAATTGGCAATTTCTAACAATTTCTCTTGAAAAACACCCTTTGTCCTTTAGGAGTTAAATGTGATCAATTGTAGAATATAATATAAAATATTTTTTTTTTGATATCAACCCAATCCTAGCATTCATTGTCATGTGATCCTTAATGTAGGATTTTGAGAGAGAAAACTCTTGATTTAGTATCCAATGAAAAACACAAGCTAGTGATTTTAAAAATCAAGGCCAACAAAAGGAATTCACCCCTCCTCTCCAAATATGAATACAAATGCAATATATGTGTCTATGTGTATACAAATACAAATATTTTATTATCCCATATTGTTTGGTAAAGTGCACGAGAGATTTGAAAATATATATCCTACGACAAATTACCAAAGTGACTTCTTCTAATCCTCAAGCTACAAAATAAAATTCCTTTGTTCCCAAATATAATGTGGTGTGGAGAGGTTACTACATTGATGGATAAAGAACATGGGAGAATTCTACTTATTGAACTATGAGATTAGTAAGGAATACCATGTGGCCACTTTTAATCCCTAAAGGCCCAGTGTACATTGAAAATCTCGGATACGTTCCTACAAAGTTAATTTTGGTTAAATGATCACAAAGTTTATACGCAAGGTGTGAACATGTATTCTTTTAGTGGGAATTTTTTTTATTAAATGCTTGGATCAAAAATTATATTACCTTAAACTTTTTGGACAATTAAGGTTATAAGTATAAAATTCTCCCTATGATTTTGAAACTCCATAGGTATGTAACTTACATGATATAAGATGAAAATATCCAAAAAATACACCATGTGTCGTGTAAAAATCTCATTCTAAAAGGAGTAAAATTTGTTGTCCTTGTTGATCAAGATTGAAATTTTTTTTCCTCCTAACTTCAAATGTTATAATCTTTCAGTTTGTGAATTCAAATTTTTCAAAATCTTTTTTACACATTCCCATGGTAGTCTAATACAATTAGTATGGCTAAATTTTGAAAAGTTTTTTTTTCTTAGTGACCTAAAATAATAGCATTTTTTCATAATTTCTACCAGAAATGTGCCAAGTTGGTTCCTCATGGGTTTTAAACATTTTGTAGCTTTTAGAGAAGCTATCTTGAATCCTCCCTACAAAGTTCACCCAACAAGGGTTGCTATTATGTGAGCACAGGAACATGAGTCCATGGGCCTAGAATACTATACATCTATATTACAGTTGTATATATTAGAGAAATTGTCTATAATTATAGGGTATATATTACAAATACCCATATAGGGTTTATGATACATACACCTTCTATAGCGTGTGGTATCTATATTACAGGTACCTATATTGTAGGCTTAGTGCTCACAAGCTCGCATTCTTGGGCTCACATACTAGCACGTTGTTCACCTAACATTATTGACTTTTTTATTATTGTTTTTTTTACTAACTATTTTCATTGTTGCTTTGATTACTACTTTTCTAAACTTCTCACCATTTTCTTGTTTGATGCTATGTGCCCCCATAGTTACTAATGGAATGTGGAATATTCTACATCATTATGTTGGGGAAAAGACAATGTGCATTAAGGCTGCTAAATTTTATATTAATTCAGCTTGGTGATGATTGTAAAAAGGGGGATTGTATAAACTTGAGAAGATAGCGTACACTAAGTGGCTACCTATCCCTTGAATATACCACTTGTACAAAATTCACATTGTTTTTTCTAATGAGAACTCCATGCTTGCAAAGTATGTGTCTAATAAGACCATCACTATACCACTAAATTCTACTAATATACCTTATTTCCATTATTAGAGTGCAGATACCATATGCCAAAGTTATAAAGCATGGTCCAAATTTTTAGAGAGTAAGGTAGAAACACCCAATTCCGTCCCTGTACCTAATCCTTGTTCCATAGAGTGCCCTTAAAGTATCTCTAGAGTTCCATCAATGTGCCTTACACATGTTTAACTTTGATTTGCTGACGCACTTGAAGGACACATACTGAACTTTGATTTGCTGACAGCTAAATTTTGCGCAGTTCAATTTTAGGTGCACCTAAGGCACAGTTCCAATGGTCTAAAGACCGGCCACTTTGAAAAATCATGAAAATTACATATCACATCGAGAAAAACTTTTTTTTGATATTCATGATTTTCTCTTGCTAGCTAATACTACAAAAATATCATTTTTAGAAAAATATGCCTCTAACTATGCTGAATTGCTTAAATGAACGATTTTGGGTGTTTCTACCTTAGATGTTCTAAAATCATTTCTTCAAAGTATTTTTGAACATGTACACAGAAGTGATGAGGGTGGTTTTTGGGCAGGTTGCTATTTGGGGTTCCAATGTTCAGCCCAATTGCTCTCCAGCTGCCACATTAATTGTCGTCATCATCCCAATCAAGCTTGAGCGTCCCACTGTGGCTCTTGACTATCTATTGAATTGCTTTTCAATGTGCTGAAACATCAAGTGGTGGTGACATCTACAAGCTTAAGTTATGCCTCTGGACTGAGTCTCCAGCCTTTAACTTAGTTGGTGGACTGGACCTGACCTTACCTTCTGCTTAGTTTGGCACTCATGTGCTGATGGACAAATTCGCCTTAAGTTTTCGTATTTACAATGAACCCAAGGGCACCAAAAGTGTCCTCGCATAGTTTGGAAGTGTTGTAATTTTTGCATCCGATGAGTGAATTAAAAAAAAAATTGTTGGGAAATCTGTGCTCTGTCTTCTAGTAAGGTAGGGACACCCAAATGTGCCACTGACCTTAAACCGCCATCTATACTGTATGTACATCTCCAAAATCAGTTATGTACCTATGTGGAAGAAACGCTTTCAGAACCCAACTTTGTTCCTTGATAACTTTTGCATACAGTATCCAAATGTTGTGTTATCTGGTGCGTGGGAACCTCCTCTCACTTGCCATCAAGAACATATGAAAATTTGACCAGTCTAATAATAGAAAATAGGCTCAGTAGCAAAAAGTGGCGGGTTTGGGTGTACCTACCTTATGGGTGGTAAATTTTTCAGATCAATTCAAGATGTGCAATTTTTTTGGAAGTCATGAGAAGTTTAGAGGTTCAATTTGAGTTCACCTAAGTGCATTTTGATGGTGGCAACTTTAGAGGCGTGTATCTCCTTCACCAAGTGTTCGATTTCAATCAAATTTGTTGGGTTACGTTTCCCTTGAAGCCCAGCAATTGTGGTAAGAATTTCATACTAACCAATCCAAGGTGTTTTGAATGAATGTTTGGGAGCAATTCGAAGTTCAATATCTAGACATTTTTGGATTACAATGAATTCAACAACCTAGTTCTTCTTCATATAGTGTCTTGTTTCCAATGAATGCTTTCGGAAAAGTTGCATACACTAGTCTAGATTGTGTAGTTAAAATTTCACATTAATCCAAGAAGCTAAGAGTGAATAAGAAGCATTTTAGTAGAAGGAGGTTTAGTCTTAGATGTGTTCTTTGTAACTTTTCTTGCTATTTTTTCACATCAATAAAAGCCATTTTTCAGTCACATTGAGTTACTAGGAAAATCTCAACATCCTTTTTCTACACTAAAACATTATAATCTTGCAATCTATGTCGCCAAATGACTCCAAATTTGATTCATGTCATCTACAATATGTACACTACAAGGTTGTGTGGTTGAGATTTCTATACCGTAGTGACACTTTGGTCTATAACACTTCAAAAACAATGATGTTTTTAAATCCAAAAAGGCCCTGGGCCTTGAAGGTTTAAGGTGGGTACCCCCACAAATTGCCATTTTTTGCTATAGTGCCTCATTAGTACTATTTTTAGAATGATCAAACTTTCATTGAATTTTTTGTTGGCAAGTGCAAATGAAAGGTTTTTTTAATGCACCAAAGAACATGGCATTTGGATATTGTATGCAAAAGTTATGAAGATTGGTCTAAGTGTTTTGGAGGTAGAGGTTTTAAAATCATAGCTTCTACATATGTGCATATTGATTTTGGAGATGTACACAAAGTGATGATGATGATTTTGGGGTAGCCAAGATCGTCCAATTATTAAACAATTGATGGATATTTTAATGCATACATATTTGTATCTAAGCTAGTGCATGAACAAACTCTATAAATTCTAGTTGTTGTATGTATAGCTCAAGAATCTAACACAATACTACACAAAGAAACTTCACAATCTTATACTTTATTAGAATCTTAGGCATTACAAAATTAACACTCGAATTAGAATTTATGAAATTGCAACAGTTTTATTTAAAACCACTATTGTAACTTATAAAAAATTCCAAGTTTTGAACTACATTAATGATACTCTTATAACATTTTGAATTGCACTCATAGTAATGGTATGAAGTTTACCCCCTAAAGCAATTTGATGTTTTAGGCCCAAAATTATTTCAAAGTATTGAAATCCAAAGTAAGGCTAGAATCTTCATCTATATTTATTTTTTAACAAATTCAACAATAGGATCCATTAGTGTACACCCTCAAAAAAATTAAGAATAAGAAACCTTACCAATTGCAAGATCATGATGCTTGGATATCAAAAACTAAGAAGTATTTTCAACTCTTTCCAAATGGTTAGGTTTTACTTTAAACATTTTAAACAAAAATATGTACATTCTACAACTTGAAACTCTCCATAATATGTTGAAGAAATAAGTTGGAAATACATACAAAAAATTTCAACAATTTGTTTTTATATTTGTGCTTGAAAAAAAAATTAATGAAAGAAATAGAGTATGATGTAAAATACTAAATTTTTAAGAATTTAGTTATAAAATTGAAAATATCTACATTCAATATTTTAACTTTTTTCAAAATATTGAGAATTAAGGTTAAATAAATAGTTTCAAAGTTTATTTTAGAGCAAAAATTCCATAACTACTTGCAAACTAAAACTCCTCATAACTTTCATCTTATTAATCAAAATCGAATGATTCAAAGCTTTACACATATATATAAATCTAGAAAACCAAGTTTAAATTTTTATTATTTTAAAAAATAATTTTTTAAGCTGCCCAAGTAGTTTGTTGTGTAACAGAAACTATATATCATACAATAAGTTTTTAACCATATGGTCTAAAGTTGCAAAAATTGTTGCACTTCAAAGCTACTTTTTGAGCACATGATTCATAAAAAGTTCAAAGGAATTTTTTTTTTGTTCCTAGTAAGCTATCCCAAATCACTATGTTGCCAGAAAACATTGTTTGTTCCTTTAAGGGTTAAAAAATTGAAATGTTTAAGGTTGGTTAACAACCGTGATAATCTAATTGAACGTTACCACAACAACACTAGTATCAAAGGTAGTAATATAAAATTGATACTTGCCTATTCTAGAAGCGGAATAACATATTCAAAACTAAAATGATATTTAGATTATAGAGACACCCACGTCCAACATTTCAACTAAGGGAGATATATCCCAAGTATGAAACTAAGTGACAATTGAATGACTCTAACTAAATTGGATGGACATCACATCTCAAAACCTAGAATAAGACAACAATTCAACCAATTAGTATACCATGCAAAGTAATTCTAAATTTTACAACAACTTGTTGACATGGCTATGAATGAGACATTATCAAGTGTCATAACATACTTCACCTTGATGCCTTTATTCTTTTATATCTATCAATAATTTTATCATAATATATATTTTAGGATAATTTAATAGTAGGTGATTGGATTGTTTTAAGCCATTAGTGTTTGTGAGACTAATTCTTAAACACATACTACTCATTGTTCAAATATACATGCTTCTCATATAAAGACCAAAGTAGAAATTAGTCTAAATTTTAAGTGAGATACTACTTACAAAGTCACAAGTTGTTTTCAACTTTCTTTCAAGTTCTAAGTCTTTTTAAACTTCTCAATCTACTAATTTAATAATGGTGGACCATATGAAGACCATATAATGTTGGAAGGCTTTATTTGATGGACCTTTGCCCTAGCAATTTCCAAATTATGTATTGACTCTTTTGGTTTTCTTGATTTGAAGGACTTATTTTAATATAAGTGTTTTCAGCTTTAAACCTATTTTTTATTTTTTATTTTTTTATTTATAGATTTTGGATGTCAATACAAATTCTAGTTTGAAATCATGTTTTCACCCTTAGAACTTCAATGTAAAGTATTGAAGTTACAAATGTATAAGCATAAATTACCTACACAAATATTATATTACTTGAAAAATTGCAACCTTTAATACAATAATATTTTGATATACAAATCCAATTGAATTTTTTAATCAACTTTACTAGATCTTATGGTTACTTATTCAAAAAAAGTATGGTATATTGGCTATTTTTCAAATGGACCTTTAGAAGCATCCAAAAATTCTCACTATTTGAAGCAATGTAACACCCTTGTCTATTAGAAGTTAATTAACTATTTAATTCTATAAGGAGAAGGCATTTAAATTTTGAACAACAAACAATACCAAAAAATGATTACGTAAATGACTTCAAAAAATGACTTCACAACATTCATTCCAAACACAAATGACTACAAAATGACATGGAGACCCTAAAGTCATAAGAAACAAGTCATTTATAAATGACTACAATTTTTATTATCACTAATGATTTGTACTTTGGATGTATAAGTGGATGATAGACTATTATCATTCAAGAGATAAAAAAAAGTTTGACTTAAGGAAATGTCTTTTGAGTTGCCATGTGGAAAGTGTTGCCCTCTTGTGTTCAACAAGGAAACCACGTGGCTAGTCATTTGGAAGTCATTTTGAAGTTACAACAAACCCATTACACATCTGACGCAGATATTCACATCAAAAGTCATTATGTAGTCATTCAAAAGTTCCGATGGAATTTATGCACCATTTAGATCGACTAGCATGTGGCAAATCATTCTGTAATGATTCTAAAGTGATGCGGATTTAGGATCCAAGTCGTTCCCCGAGGATGTAGAAAGTCATTTTCTTGTCCTTTCTAACATGTGCAACAAGGGATATAATGACAATTGCACACGGAGTTGCATATAAATACATTCAAATTTTGTAACAATATACCATATACAATATAACAAATACCATGTGCCATACCATATTTGGCATATGTGTCACATGGCTTCCAAATCCACTTTATAAGTAGAAGCCACTTTAAAAGTGGAAGCCACTTTGATAGAGTGTGTGAAGAATTCAAATGACAGGCCTTTTATACAAATGGGGTGGTAGAAGGCAAGACAAACCATGTGGGATTTGTAAAATGCAGGAATTGTGTTATAAGTAATATTTTAGACCTCATTTACGCATAGTAAATTAGATTTTTTCAAAAAAATTTGAACTAATACAAGTTGAGAAATCAATCTCACTTTCATCTCCAAAAATTTGTTTTAGGTTATGAGCCTCAAATCAAAAGTTATGGACAAATTTCAAAAAGGTATTTGAAAGAATATTTTCTTTGACATTTTTTAACATCCTTTTTGAATTTTGTCCATCCTCATTGTATATGACATATATGAAATGTGATATGAATATAGAGGAAGTGTAATGAAAGGTACGCAAAATGTTTGAAAATTACACAATACATCATAATATGTAGGGGTGCCAAAGTAGTAGTAAGGTCTATGCCACAAAGTCGGCTATTTCTAACTAGTCATTCTAAAGTTGTACAAAGTCATTCTATAGTGACTCCGGGAAACAATAATTCACTATTGTCAATAGTTCTATCACAAAAACTTTTAATATGTTTATTGTGGTCCCTACTAATACAAAGATAAACCATATATCGTTGTTTAAGAATATTGGGATGACAATGTTGCACATTAATGTCAATCATTGCTCCCATAGTGGTAGGAATGTATCTAAATCATGCAACAAACTATGAAAAATGTAAAAATGTACATTAGAAAAGCAAAAAGGCCACCAAGAATGTGGAATTCAAATGACTTATATTTTGTTTTGAGATTTTTTTTCAATTAAATAAAAACTAGGAAGTTAAATAAAGATTTAAAAACTTAATTAAGATGATGAAAAAAATTAATGAAATGAAGAAGACCAAAAAACATTAAAGAAACTAAAAAGAGAAAAAAATTACAAACATAATAAACAAACAAACATGTGGAATATAAAAAAGAAAAAAAAACAGGTTTTGCAATTTTCCAAAAAAAATATAAAAATCTCCAAGAAATAATATCTAAAAATAAAATAACAAGTAGAATATTAAAAAATGAAACAAGGGGAAAGAAGTTATTAAAAAAAAGGTACAATAAATTCCAAGAAAAAATATTTCCAATATAAACAAGGTCAAAAAGAGGAAAGAAGTTCTTAAAAAAATAAATTCCAATTGCAAGCAACAATATAAAAAATAAAAGACATTTAAAACATAAAAAATAGAGGAAAGTAGAAAGACTTTTAAAAAAAAGAGTTACACAAAATGACATGCAATTGACATAGTTAGATGATGATTTCAAAAATAAAAAAAAGGGAGATAGTCCAAAGAAAAGGAGGAAAAAAGAACAAAAGAAAGAAAGAAATAAAGAGCATAGAAATTGTTCAAAATATAAAAGAAAAAGACAAATTCACATAAAAGATAAAAGATGAAAGAATTGCCAAAGCATATCATCTCAAACTTAAGGACAGACGGATTATTAACAAATATTGTACTGATTCAGTGCCTTCATCACTATGTACTACAATTGCATCGATTATGTGCATTTTTACGCACTAAATCAATGCGAAAACAATGAATATCAATAGCGTACAGTTTATGTATTTTAACTATACGATTGCTATGTCAAAACTACACAACAATCGTATAGTTAAAGTACATAAACTATACGCTATTGATATTTATTGTTTTGCACTGATTTAATGCGTAAAAATGCACATAATCGATGCAATTATAGTACGTAGTGATGAAGGCACTGAATGAGTACAATATTTGTTAATAATCCGTCTGTCCTTAAGTTTGAGATGATAGTGTAGTGATGCATGAGTTATTTACAAGTCTCCTCAAAGTAAAGCGTAGCCAAAACATATGACTCAGGCTTTTTGAATTTTGACTATGACCTCCATGTTGGTAGTGATTATATCCATGTTAGATGTTAGACAACACAACGAGCGATAATTTGTAGATGAAACCTCAACCTCTTCAATTCTTCATCCAAAAGTCGCATTAGAGACTACAAGACAACTCCATTGTTGTCCATTACTTTACGCTAGTGCAATTAGAGAGATGAAGTCATTCTTCTGTAGTCACATATGTATTCATTTTCTTGTAGTGAAATGAGAGGAAAAATATGCCAATGACACATAATTTTGGTTTTGTTCATCCATCTAAATGTTGATAGATTATCATGTTAGTTTTTTAACAGTCATTTATATAGTTACATGGAATTTAAAAACTTTCAATCCCTTTGCCTAAATTTTGTAATTAAAAAAAAATTACCTCAAAAGATAACTTTTAAGTCTCCAAATGATCCTATGTGAGACAAAAATTTGAATAAATAACTAAAATGAGAATATTTAGGAATTAATATAATTAGAATTTAACATTTTGAGCTTAAAAGAATTTTTCTTGTTATATTTATATTGCATATATCTAATCTACAATAAAATTCATTGAAACATACTAATTAGTATAGTAATAACTAGTATAGTAGTAGATTCAATGGCATGGATATGTACAATCTATTGATTGTTTTTTACAACTCTTGTTTAGACACCACTATTATAATATTATTTTAATTTATATTTTATAATACTTCTCTAAGTTATTGGAAATTTGGACTCCTCCTCAAGTGGTTTTTAAGGAGTTTTGCCCCAAAGTGTTTTTCATCATATGGCATTTTAAAGATTTTTTTATAATTTTGTGCAAATTTTGTTACAATGGAATGCATTTAAACTATATTAGTTCCATAGATTTAGGGTAAATCCTCATAGAAATAGGATGCCTTGTAATATGGCTTAAATTATATAGTGGAGAATTAATATCACAAGAATTAGATTTGTGTATGGAGTGTAATATTGTCTTCAATGAATGAACAAGAAACGTAAAAACATTCATTTTTTTATATAATTGCCCATGGTATGCATCTTACTTGTACTCATCTTTGTTTTTACCTTTACTAGCCATTTATAATTTTTTCTACATTTTTCTTATTAGTTTTTGTCAAAGTTTAAGGATTTAATGTCCAAAAAATGATAATAATTAATCACAATTGCCCAATCTCTTTGTATTGTACATATTGTATTTCTTTTACTATGCATTTTTTAAATTTGGAAACATGAGGATGTGTATAACAATATATTGGTGAATGTGTAGTAGGATCAATTACATAGTGTACTATTTGTGGCAACCTTGAAGATTTGAAAAAATTATAGACAAAATGTATTAAATTTTTGTAGTTTACGTATTTCAAGCTTGTGCTAACTTTACCAAAAAAATTCATAAAATATTGATTATATACCTACTAATGTATTATATTATTTGTACACATATCTCATTCTACTTTTAAAAAGTGTATTCTAAAATTCATGAGAAAATTGAAGGGTACTTGATAGAATTTTGAGTTCTAAATTTTTTATATACTTTGTAAGTGAAAATAATAAACCTTTTAACCCCTAAAGTCCCAAGGCCTTTTTTTCATCAAAACCTACTCAAACTCCCATTTCTATTGCAAAGAGCAAAATTTTTTTAAATTATTTCTTACACATCTAACCATAGGATCTTGTACTGCACTAGTATAAAAATGTGTTTAAAAAATTTCAAAAACCTTGACCGCATAGATTGCAAGATATTTTCATTTAAAGTAAAGAAAACAAGTTTTTTTTAATACCTTAAATGGCTAAATTTTTTGGCTTTGAATCTTCTTAAATTTTTTGCACTATTGATTTTGATTTAATAATTTTTTATGTTGAATAATTGAGTAGAAAGTCTAAGAAAAAAAATTCAACAAAAAGCACCTAATTTTCATTCATTAAAAAACGATTAAGTAGAAGTAGGTTCAAGATTGAAGGGATAACTAAACTGTTAATAGCTCTAAGATGGAATTGAAACACAATAATACCAATGGTGAGATTGTTTTAACAAACAAACTTTATCTTTCCTAACAATTTTTTGAAAAATTATTAACATTGCTTAAAAAATGGATTTTATAAGTTATTTTTTCAAGAAGATGCTTAGATTGCCTGAAAAATAAGATTGTTCATAACTTTCTCAATACTAGTACAAATAGAATGAATCAAAGCTTTAAATATAGACAATATAACATTTGAGAAAAAAATTAAAATTAAAAAAATTCAACTTTCTGTGATTTTTTTTGGACTACCCCTAGAGTTGCTTTTTGGACTCATTGTAGCATAAATTTTGTTTATGGGCACCAATTGAAATAAAAATTATATCCCCCCAAAGCTAATTTGATTTTCTATCTTCAAAAAAAGTTTCAAAAAATTATGTCAAAGATTAAGATTACATGAACCTGTCCAAAATCCCAAGAGTCCTCCATAGTGACTTAGGAGCTTTTAATTAGGGGTTAATATGCACAATTCTTAAAACCAAATGTTCTAAAGAAATTGACTAAACTAATATTAATATGGGAGTTTCAAAAATGGATAACTATTCCCAATGGTCAAGTTGGTAAATTTTTTTTAAAAGGGCAATAATTCAAGGATAATAATTTTTAAATCTTGCGAAAAAAATTAATCTTCCTATTTTTAGTCATCTTCTATTTACATTTATCAACCTTAATTAATTATTAGGTAGAGATTACCAATAAAAATGCCCCCCTCTAATGGCAAAATAGGGTGTCCAAAACTAGACAATAGCTGCCTTTATTGTTGATATGAAAAAAAATGAGTTGCTGATGTGATTGGATTACACTAGATTAGAAATAAGTTCAAAACAAGGAGATTGGACAGCAAAAAGAAATTTCAGAATTTTTCATTTTTTTTTCTCATAGATTATATTTGTTTTCTTCATGGAAAGATTTGATTCATTTCATTTAGATAAGTGATGTAAAAGTTATGGACAATCTTTTTAAAAATGAAAATTAGTTTTTTTTAAATCAATTTTTTTCCCTAGGCTCTCAATTCAATTCCCCACTATAAAGATATAAACCTCAAAACTTTGTAGCACAAAAATTTTAAGTTACAAAGGTTCAAAGTCAAATAATCTAGTCCCACAATTTGAAAAAAACTTGTTTTCTTCAATTTAAATACAAATATCTTGCAATGTATGTGGTCAAAAATTTTGAAATTTATTCTACACATTCTCATACTAGTTAGATATAAGAACCTGTGCTTAAATGTACAAAAAAGAAAAAAATTCAAATTTTTTTTACTCTTTGCAATAGAAATGGTAGTCTTGAGTGTTTTTTGGCAAAAAGAAAGGCCTTGGTTTTTTAGGGGTTGAGGTAAGCTAGGATTGAAAAGGTGAAAAAATAGTCTTTTTTATTGCCTATAACATTCATGAGGGTTGTATTCAATTTAGAAGTATTAAAATTGAATTCAATGTAAGATTTGGTGAGGGGTCCATATCACCCTAAACCAATCCTAATATTGCATATATCATTTTGGGGGATGAAAGATATTTAATTTATGCCAAATCTCACCTTCACATAGAATTATAAGAAGCTACATGTATAATTTGCTTGTACTACATGCAACATATTTTCATTCTTTAATATTGAACTGATCTAAGGTAGGAGGCTCTAAAAGTGCCCTCTCCTTCAAATCACCCGTATTATTAGTTGGAGAACAAACATGAGGTGATCCTTAAATGAACCACTTTAGAAATTAAATGAATCCAGAAAAAATTGTTTATCTATTACAAGAGACAATCATTGTCTTTGATATTCGCACATCTCATTACAAGTTGCAAGGGGATGAATTTTGGGAGACTTATGGTTACAAATATTGAGGTGCCTATGCCCCAAATCTTTGAAAATTTATAAGTAATTTAAAAATGCTTGAAAAAATACAAAACCACTTGTATTAAGTTCCACATCTATTTTTTCTTTCTCTGAAAAATGGTGTAAAAATATTTTTGTTCACGGAAACCTATATAAAAGGCGGACTAGCCCTTAACAGGATTGCTTTTAGAGCCTCTACCTTGATAAAATTTGAAATACAGGTACATCCACAATACAAGGATGCCATGTACTTGAAGACATATTGAAAGTTGGTAGTTAAACAATTCTTTTGTATTTTATAGATTTGAGTTAAATAAAATCTTTACAATCTATCACTTTTTTGAGTATAGAAATCCATTAAAATGTTTATTGAGTCTTTTTTAGTATAGAAATCCATTAAAATTTGTTCAATTTTGGGTATATGGTAGATTGATATGTAATAAATTAAATTATTTATTTGTGTTGAATTCTTAAATAATTTAATAATCTATTCAATTAATATTGCATTATAATTCAAAAAATTAAACATTAGTTATATTAGGGTGACTCTTTATATTGTGAACGCACTGTATTCTTTTATTCGTTGTTCTTTTCCAAAAACAACTTATGAAAGCCATTACTCTAAATAATTACGTGGAAGGATCAAAGTGACAAAAGTGGAATCTCTTACAACCCTAACTTGTATAGGTTAAAGTGTTTGTTCATAACATTGTATAACTAGCTAATCATCTTCTCCATCCCAGAAAAGTATCATACTTTGTTAAATACCTAAAAAGGACTGATCACTTAATACAAGGAATGGAGTTGGCTAAAGAGCCATGTAAGGCAAATTTTGTTCTTAGAAAAGGAAACCCCTACCTCATTGGTAAACAAACTTATGTTACCTTTAGCAATCACAGTCAACACATCATAGTCTACATACTTGTTGGCTTTCAACCAAGGGAAAGAAGGCTTTGCATTCACAAAAGGAAGAAGTGAGCGAAAAGTTTGAGTAGGACCTTGGACTTAAAAAAAAAGCATTGCCAACGCTAAAGGCACAAAGCTTCTTGTAACTTGGTGGCTGCTTGTTTCTATAGTGAAAAAGCAAGTCCCGATAGATGCCAAAATTATAAATATTCGACAATGTTTTTTTTCTTTTTCTTTGTACCGAGTTTCTTTATTCGAAATTCAAATTCCCAAAAAACTTTGGTACCTATTTTTTTTTAATGAAATTCTGTCAACAACCTTCCCATGCTATCTGTGCTGGTACAATGTTCAACATAGTCCTTTTCTTCTCAAGGTTTCTAAAGGTTGGGGTGCCCTGGGAAAATGGACTCCTTGATTTTCTTAAGGTAGTTTGAACTGCCCTCAAAAGAGGCAGCACTCTCTTCTCCTTTGTTCTGCTTCGTACAATTGACAGAGAGGGGCCTTCAGTTTGGGTGGAGCAGAGAGGCCAGCATTGGGTAGCTACAGAGCCCGTGAAAAGAGACAGCTTGCCGTTCAGGTGGGTACCCCCCAAACCGCCACTTTTTGCTTAGCTACTATTAATAGACTGATCCAATATTCACATTTTTCTTGTTGGCACTTGAAAGGAGGTTCCAACACAACAAAGAACGTGACATTTAGATACCGTATGCAAAAGTTACGAAGGAACAAAGTTTGGTCCTAAAACCGTTTCTTCTGTATAGATACGTAACTGATTTTTGTTGAAGGAGGATGATTATCAAATTGCAAATTACTCATTCAATATAATAAGTCCGTTCCAAGGGAGGCAATCAATCAAGTAGGATTGTCAAGTTAATAGGGTTTTTTTTCCCAAATTTATACTCTTCATCAATTGAACTACAACAACAACAACTACAATTTCCTATATATATATTCAACAATAAGATTCATACACATCTGAGTTTTCCAACTTGTAAAGTTTTATTAATAATAGTTGATCATGAATTGGTTTCAATAATCCTATTTACACAATATTCTTGTTCCATCACAAAATTAACGGTTTAAATTTCTCAATTCCTATTATTCTAACTGCACTTCACATTTTATAATCTTCAATCTCTAATCTAATTCTCACACAATACTACACACACCAAAATTTAAAAAAACCCCAGAAACAACTAACTTGGACTGAACACCACTGGACTCCTCTACAATGGGTCCATCTCAAATTGAATTTCTAAACCTAATAGGAAACTAAAGAGACACTATGACAACTACCAACCATAGCAACCAATTTGGCCTGCCCAAATCATCAACCTATTGGAATCTCATCCTATTTAGCTATACTATTGTCCAACTAGACTATCAAACTGCCAACTAATTAGAAAACTTAAGCTATTAATCCATACTTACACCATAACTAGATAATCTAACCACCAAATCAATCCACTTGCTACAAAAACTGAGATATTAACAAAACAAAAACAACTAGGTTGACTACAATTTTGAAGATGTACACAAAGTGAAGATGACAATTTTGGGTCAGTGGTGCATTTGGAGGTGCCCGTCTGAAAGGGAGGGACAACCACTAGATTGATTGGTTTTTAGCAATATGTGTGTGTATTGTATTGAGGTATAGACCTTGGACCTTATACATCAAAGTACAAATACATGTATAAAGGTTAAAATTTTAATTGTATAAAATATAAAATATAAAATATTTATATAAAAAAATATACTACATATATATACTTGACATAAGGAAAAAATACTTATTACCAAGCAAATTTGCTATCTAGTTACCTTGGAGAAGCTATTTATGAGTTCATGTGTTTCTTAAAGATTGAGAAGTTTGAGAAAAGCTATTTGCAAGTAGAATGAAGACATTCCCACAAGAAATGAATTTTCTACAAGTTTTCAAAGTTTGTTGGGACGAAATTGGTAAAGCATGTGTAAACCCATGCTAAATCACATCATGATGTGTCCCCTCTTCATTCAAGTGCATTGTCGTGATGCTAAAGAGTTGCTAAGATTGTAGTAATGTGTGGGTGATTGAGAGCAAATGGAAGGGTTCTTTAGATGTTGGGATTGTATGATTGATGGCATTGGGTTTGTTCTTCTTAACTTAACCCCAAAAGCTCTTTTAAATCTAAAATGTTTCTTTGGATGTTGGGGGCATCTAAAGTAAAACATTAGATATTGGCTTTTTTCTTCTATTTTTTTTGAGATTGGAAAATCAAACAACCTTCTAAGAAGTTTGATTTTTACAAAGATTCAACATTTGGTTAAAAAATATTTTTTTGTTTTGTTTTGACCTCCAATTTAGGGTGTTGGAGGAAAATATTATTTTGCTTTGAATACTTAGGTACTTCTTCTTAACTTGAGGCTTTACTCAAATTTGAAGTCTTTAGATCTTTTTGCCAAGTGGAATTTGAGTTATGGAACTTGAAAGATTGACAAAGCTACATTGTCAAAAGCTTGGGCAATCTTCAAAAAAACAATTGTGTTGCTCTTTGCTCGGTCATGCTTCACACATACATTAGCTTTAAAACCCCATTCTTTTAAGTAAAACCCTTATATATAGTCGAGAATAAGATCCTATGGTTATAAATTCTACAAAATAGATAAATTTTGATTTATAAGTCTATTTTTAATAAAAGGTATTTTTTTGCAATTTTGGGAGTATTTTCTAATTGTTGACCCAAGGAAACTTTAGTGGTTAACCTAGTGGATTTTGATGAGTCATTTGCAGTTATGTTTAGCAATTTACAAATGAAAAAGAAATATGTGAATATGGATCTATAATTTTTGTGTTTTTGATTTTCCAATATGGATTTTATTGATAATTGGACCAACCCTCAGCAACATGTTTAGCCCCTAAAAGAAATGTGTTAACCAATAGAAACCTCATAATGTTTGGAAATCCAATTTTGACAAGGTAAAGAACTATATTGGATTCAACATGTAAACATTATAAATATTGTTACATGTAAACCACTTTCAATTCAAAATCCAATCATAGTTTTCATATCTTATAAATTAAGACTATATGTCCTTTAAGGAATGATGTGCAAGGGTATGGATGCAATACTTGGGGAAGAAAAGCCACCTTCGAGTGCCACAAGGTCACTATTCCCAAACATGATCAACACACAGTTTTATACACATACCATCTTCCTTGTATGAATCAATTTTATGGTGCTTTCAAACCCAATATGGTATAGACAATTTACTACATTTCTAGTTGATGTTTATTTCAAAAGAAAATACATGACCACCCTCACAACCAACATGCCTATGTAATGTGAAGATTGGGAAGTGATTTGGATCTTTTTCCATGACAAAGTGACAATATAAGTCTTTGGTGGCAAAGGAACAAACAAGTGATTTATGGGATAACAAATAGATTTAAGGATATTCATTATATTAAATTGTTCTCTCAACAAGTGTAGAGAGTATATAAAGTAATTGAATAACTAAAGAATTGATTATTAATGCATGAATTTCATGGAATTCAATTAAAGCATGTGAATATTACTTTGAACATTGTTTAACTTAAGAAGAATTGGAAGTTACTTCATTTTCACTTCAAACTTCAAAAAATATATATACAAAATTTGAGAAATATATAAATTGAACTCCATTCTTCAACATTTTATTTTGTCATTGTAAATATATCCACTCTTATGTCTTTGTAGCCCTTATTTGTGGTCACTTTGTGAAACATCACTTCAAGTTAATCCCTAATTGCGTGAGCAACCATACATGGTTCCTCCAAAATTTCAACTCATTTCTATATAGGTAGTTAAATTCTTATAACTGTTATAATGTTATTTATAGGTAACTAGTATCAAAGGTTAGCTATCAAAAAAAATTATTTTTCACTAAAAAAAATTAATATTTGATTGTTGAGAGGTCCACAAAGGCAAATATGGACCATTAGTGGAAGAGTATAGCTAGCCAATTAAACTTTATTTTCTAGCTCTGAGCAAAGCTTGCCAATTTCACTTGATTTGAAATCTAATAAATTTTATTTATCAATTTGCTTTGAATATGGTCCCAATGGAAAGAGTAAAGTGTTTTATGATTTTCACTATTGAAAATTTAAACATGCAAGTGTTGATTTGGAGTTATTTGTGATTTTTACTTATTAAAGAAATGCATTTCAACAATTACAAGGTGGATTGTGTAATGGGTTTGATAGCTCTTCATTGAACTTAAGGTTTTCAATAGTACATTTTAGTGTGCTAACACAATTTTCAGTTGCTCCAATCCCAAAAAACTTTTATATGCAAATTTCTCAAATATTGCGGGAAAAACAACATTCTAAAAATAAGATATGTGCAATTTCCTTGCTATAAACTAGCAACTCTTATGCAATTTCACCCTCAAATCTTGTTCTCATACTAATAAGAAAGCTCTTTAAACATCTATACGGTTAGATTTTGAAAAAAATACACTTTGTTTTATTGGATATAAACTATGAGTCCATTTTTTTTATAGAAAAAACACATTTGGAAAGGCTTAGGCAACTAGGGGCTCAATTATTTTTTCTAAATGATATGCCATATGCTCTTCTACTATGAATTTGAAAGTTTGAGTCTCTTTAAATTCAACACTTAATATCTTTAATATTTTTTATTCAAAAGTATCATTATAAACATGACACTTTTATCTCAAAATTAGGGTACCTGAAATCCGAACCTATATTGTATTCTCCAATAGGAAGACTATGATCCATTGAAAGGTGATTATTACAATATTTAAACTACCAACATGTCATCCAAAAAATCATTATAATCTATTAAAAATTGAAGAGTTTTTGTTCACATTTTTAATTTAAAAATGAATTTTATTTAAATTTAGTATTTTTAGAATCTAAAATTCTCAAAGACTAAAAATTTGATTTTTATACTAAGAAGTTTTTTGAAAAGATATTGAATAATATCCACACTTGATGTTAGAACTTCTAGCTAGTGGATATTCATTTACATGAATTTACAAACACTATGGACCTTTTTTTCCTCAATTAATGGGATCTTTTTATTGACTTAAGTTGTGACCTTTCAAATTTGGAAACACTCACATTCTACAAAAAGAATTCTTTTAAAAGGCATGAAGAATATCCAAATCTTCCACTTAGGCCTTCAAGTAACTTCTCTTTCGCAAATAATTACAATTCCAAAGGTTATAGCCTATATTTGGCTTGATGTGAACTTAGCATGAGAGTTCTTTTGTTCTCAACCAACTTGATTGTTTAGTTGTTTAAAGTCTCAATCTTTTCAAGTCTTGGATTTTTTGTACATACAAAGCAAGACACCTAGAGGAGTATTCAAAGTTGCAATCTTTGTTCAAGACAAAAATAGCTAGTACAAATAGTTGCAAAGGTCCTATGTATTTGGTTTGATGTTAATTAAACAAGATTAGACACTTTGTTCTCTGCATCTTCTAAAACCTTAGATTTTTGGGCCTATATGCCAAGCATGGCTTTTTTAGATGCTTTGTGCTACTAGTGTGCGCTTGGAGATGACATTGGGCGAAATGACAATTTTAAAAACTTGGATGGAAAAAGGCTTTGTTGCTACATTGGCAGCTAGTGGTCAGTGGGTGGAGCCAGGGTGGCGGCAGTGGAATACATGTCCGTGTCACCAAGGCATTGCCAGGACACTTGGAAGAGAATCTAAATTGCAATCTACAATCCAAAGAGAAATAACTATAGCTATCATCATAGACAATTGCAAAAGTCATCATGACCTATATCTAGCCTAGTGTAAATTGAATAAGAATAGGCCCATTTTTTTCATTCAGTGGAAGCTCTCAATTGCTTGAAGTCCCATTCAACCTTTTTAATTAAGCCTTTGATTCTTGGGCACACCTGCCACAATACTTGGCAGAGACATCTAGCAGTTGCAATCTACAATTGAGACAAGAATATCTATTATGTAAACGACAATTTGAAAGTGCCAATCAAAAGTTTGAATAGACAAGCAGAAGACAATCAATACTATCAAATTCCACCACTGACATTGAAAAGCCACAAACTTGGGATTTATTGGGTACTCTCACCTTTGTAAGTAGGTTAATCTCCAAGGCTTTTTTATTATGTTTTCACCAAAATGCTCCCAAAATGCCATTTCTAGTACAAGTACCAAAATTGTAGAAAAAAACATGTAACCATAGGATCTTGTAATATATTGGTTTGAGAAGATATGGAAAAAAATTCAGAAATTTCCACAGCATAGATTGCAAGATATTAGCATTTGAAGTGACAAAGATCCTTTTTTGGCTGTGTAAAAAATAAGGCAATTGTACTTCACAAGGTCCCATTTGTATGAAAAAATGTCTGAAATAGTTTGTGGTGCTTTTTTTTAATTAATTATTTAAAGCAAGTTGGCTACATGCTTGAAAAATTTTACATCATTATTGTACAATAGATAGGAAAAATATACTAAGTAGATAGAAGTACATAATGATTCAAAATATTAAATATTATGAATTTAGTTATGAAAATGAAAAATGCCAATCCCAATGGTTGTAATGTTGTAATAAAAAATCTACATAAAAATTTGAAAATTGAGTTAAATTAAGGACTTCAAAGTTTATTTAAAAGTAGAAAATCTATAACTACCCACAAACTAAAACCCCTCATAATCTTCTTTTCATTAATCAAAATGGAATGATTCAAAACTTTCCACATATATAGAAATCTTGAAAACTAATATCCAATTTTTCATTTCCTAAAAAGAGTGATTTCTAAAGAATTTTTTTGAACTACCCATGCTGCCCACCAAACAATGAAAATCACATACCATACAATAACTTTTTAACCATGTAGTAAAAAATTATGAAAATGATTGGAACTTAAAAAAATTCATTTATACATTGTGTAAAAAAATTAATGTGAAAAAATAAAAATTCCATTCATAGTAAGCTGCCCAAATCACTATGTTGCCAAAAAACGCAATTTGGTGCTTTAGGATTTAAAAGTACAACATTCACTCCTCTAATTTGTCACCAACTTCAAGAATCATTTGGTTGACATCCTTCATCATGGCATCATTCATTCATCTCTTGTTTGACTTAAAACATTGAGAAGAACTCATGATATTACCCTAATTTTGGAGATGAGTGGTGCATAATTCATCACACTTTCTAATAAATTTGGGCCTCTTCATTCATGTCCCTACAAATATTTCCAAGCGGTGAAATGAGGACCCCTACTTGTCCCCCACCACCAAAAATGATGTTCATATTGTTAAATGGCCTTCCTTTTTGAAACTAGACAAAGGACCATGACTCATTTTGTTATTTTTAATATAAATTAATTCGTGTGGATATACATTGAAAAAATTGAGTTAATATTGTTTGAATATATAATCTTATAAATGAAAGTGATTTATTTATAAGATAATATTATTTATTCTTTCATTACGAGGTGACTTATTTACTGAGGTGAGTTTTTTTATGTAATTGATTCATGGGGTTATAAGTGTTCATTATATAAAACTGTTCTTTTTAGCAAGAGTGGAGAGTATATAAATTAAATGACTAACTAAAGAATTGATTATTCATTCATAAGTTTCATAGGATTCAAATAAAGCATGTGAATGATATTTTTAGTGTTGTTTAATTTAAGAAGAATTGAAGGTTTCCTTCATTTTTACTTCAAACTTCAAAAAAAATTCTACAAAATTTGAAAAATATAGGAATTGAACCTGATTTTACAACATTTCATTTTTATTCATTGCAAGCATATTCACATTTGTGTCTTTGCAGCCCTAATTTGTGGCCACTTATTCAAATACTACTTTCAAAATTAAGTTAGTTTTTCTAAATAATATACCATCACGGGGAGGACACTATCCATGTTTTAACAACCCACGTGCGGCGGAAAAAGTAATACATGTAATACATCTTAAAATTTAATTTAAAAAAAAAATTATGGATAGATTTTACTACTTTAAAAGTTTATGTTTTGAATTATTGGTATTTTTTATGCTAATAGTAATTAGTTATAAATTTTTTAAGAAAAAAGATATACCATAAAGTTGAAAATAACTTTCACACCTCTATATTATATAAGAAAAAAAAATTGAAAAATGAAAAAGAAATTTTATAGAATAGCTTTCTATTGAAAGTTTATTTTGGTTGAATATTGATGCAATAGTCATCTTCATGTGAGCTCTATAAATATTTTAGTTGGAGAACATGCCATTTTAGTTCATTTTTCAACCCTTTCTAGACAATATATCTTATGTTATTTGGAATTGAAATTTTTGTCAATAGAAACCTTTAGTCATTGTTAAATAAAGTTCAAAATTTTAGGATGAAATTATAGTTTATTCAAAAGTAAATAGGGGGTCAAAAAATCACTCCTCCACATGTGGGTACCTCAAATGTAGTGAGAGTGTCCTCCCCGTGTATACCATGCACTCTTCTACTATGGAAGTCCGAATTTCCTTAAATTCAATATTTTTAATTTTTTAATTTAAAAAATATTATTTTGAGTGTGACAATTTTATCACAAAAGAAGGTACTTGAAATCCAAAACTTTATTATAATATGCAATAGGAAGACTCTATGACCCATCAAAGGATTATTATAATATTTGGATTACCAAAGTCATCCAAAAAATCATTATTATCTATTAAGAATTGAAGGGTTTGGGCTTTTTTAATTAATATTTTTGGAATCAAAATTTCTTTGAGACTTTGAAAATTTTAATTTTTATATTAAACTCATTTCCTGAAAAGGACTTCAAAAGTTGAAATTCATTTTCAAGACAAAATAGCTATCACAAAGAGTTGCAAACATAATGACCAATATATTTGGTTTAGTTAATGTAAACTTCTCATGATTTGGCCTTTTGTTCTCATCCAATGGGATCTCTTGATTATTTGAACTTCCCATCTTCTTAATTTTTAGATTTTTATGCCCATATGCCAAAACACTCAAAAGAAAATTTATAGTTAGAATCTATTGTCAAAAAAATTGAGTAGCTATTACACGCAATTACAAAGGCCATGGTCTAATTCTAGCTTGGTGTAAGTAGATTGCCAGTTGAATCTTTCTATTGCTTGAAGTCCAACCTTTTTTAAGTCATGGATTCTAGGCCACATGCCAAAATGCTTGGAGGAGAAATCTAGGGTTGTTGTTTATGATTGAGACAAAAATAACTACCATATAAACGACAATTTAAAAGTGCCAAACAAAAGATTGAATAAATATGATGAAGTTAACACTATCAACCTCCACCACACTAAAAAGTCCTAGATTTGGGATCTATTAGATACAATCTATAGCAACTAGATTAATACTACAACATTTGCTCCCCCAATTGGCACAAACTTCAAGAATCATTTGGTTGACATTCTTCATTATGACATCACCTCTTATTTGATGTCAAACATTGAAAAGAACCCATGATATTAGATGTTTATGGCAAACTATTCTATTTTTTTTGGGATGAGTGACAAACAATCCATTGTATTTTTTACCAAATTTATTTTTTAGTGGCATGAGGACACCAAAGAACTTATTGTCCCTTAAATGCAAAATTGCTAAATGGCCTTCCTTATTGGAACTAAACAAAGTACCTTGTTTTTCTTCCATGACTCATTTTGTTATTTTAATATGAATTAATTCATATAGATATGCATTATAATAAATGAGTTAATATTGTTTGAATGCATAATGTTTGGAATAAGGGTGATTTAATTTTAAGATAATCAAGTTTATTCATTCATCTCAAGGTGACTCATTTATTGAAGTGGGATTTTTTGTACATAATTGATTCATGGGGTTATAAGTGGATTGAAGGTGTTCATATATGAAATTGTTCTTTTAATAAGTGTGGAGAATATATGAAATAAATGAGTAATTATAGAATTAATTATACATTCATGAAATTCATGGAATTCAATTAAAGCATGTGAATGTTACTTTGAGTATTATTTAATTTAAGAAGATTTGAAGTTTTACTTCATTTTTACTTCAAACTTCAAAAAAATTCTACAAAATTTGAAAATGATAGGATTTGAATTCCATTCTTCAACATTTTGTTTTTACCATTGCAAGCTTATCCACGCTTATATCTTTTTAGCCCTTGTTTGTGTCCACTTTGTCAAACATTACTTCCACACATTTAAATTAGTTTTTCCAAATGCCATGCCATGTAATATCTATGTATCTATATGTATCTATATGTATATTTGTGGCCATTCTTGGTGGTACAAGTGACTATTCAAACCCCAAATGAAGATGAAAGAATAGACAAAATGACTCAAAAACTCCTTAGGAGTGTTCATTTCCCATACGGATTTAGATTGTTTTACCTTATACCAATTATTTTGGAGGACAAATATAAAAGAATACCAATTGATTTGGTTTGAAAGTTGAGCCTAAAGTAAACATGGCTCTTTTATCACAAAATAAGAGTACTTGAAATCCAAAACTTTATTGTAATTCCAAATAGGAAGACTATGACCTATCATGAGGGGATTATCACAATATTTGAATTACCAAGATCATCCAAAAAAGTCATTATAATCTATTAAGAATTGAAGGTTTTTTGTTTTTAAATTCAATATTTTTAGAATCAAAATTTCTTGAAGGCTTTGAAAAATTGAATTTTACATTAAAATGATTTCCTAAAAGATCTAAAACAATATCTGCACTTGATGTTAGAACTTCTAGTGGACATTCATTCACATGACTATGGCCCTTTTCTTGCATGTTGTAATATGATTGGGCCTTTTTTTTTTCTCAATTAATGAAATCTTTTTAGTGCTTTAACTTGTGACTTTTCGCATTTGAAAACATTGACTTTCTAGGAAGATTTCTTTAAAAGGACATGAACAAGATCCAAATCTTCCATTTAGGCTTTCAAGTAAAATTTTCTTTCACAAACAATTGCAAAGGTCATAGCCTATATTTGGGTTGATGATGAATGTTTTTTTGATTTTTTTTGTTCTCAATTGGTGGAATCATCTTTTGATTGCTTAAGTTTCACTCTTGGAGGAGAAATCAAAAGTTGCAATTTACATTCAAGACAAAATAGCTATCACAAAGAGTTGCAAACTTAAAGTGATGACCAATATAATTAGCTTGATGTAAATTACTCATGATTTGGCCTTTTGATCTCAATCAATGGGATCTCTTTGTTGTTTAAACTCCCCATTTTCTTAATTCTTAGATTTTTGGTGTCATATGCCAAGATACTCGGAAGAAAATTTGAAATTGCAATTTGTAGTCAAGATAGTTATTACAAATAGTTACAAATTGGTCATGGCCAATACCTAATTCGATATAAACTAAACAACACTAGGCCCTTTATTCTCAAGCAATTGCAAAGGCCATGACCAATATCTAGTTAGATGTGAACTGGACAACAAGAGTGAACCCTTTGTTTTCAAATAGTTACAAAGGTTATGGCCGATATTTAGATTGAGGTAAATTGAACAAGACTGGATCCTTTGCTTTCAAACAGTCATCATGGCCTATATGCAGGTTGATGTAAGCTCAATAAAACTACAACCTTTGTTCTCAACCAGTGGAATCTTCCAGTTGCTTGAAGTTCTTAAAGTTTCAACTTTTTAAAGTCACGGATTTTTAGGCACACATGCCAAAATAGCTAATAGAAGAATATAGTTAGGGATTTCTATCTACTATTGAGACAAAACTAACTACCATATAAACGACAATTAGAATGTGCCAAACAAAAGGTTGAATAGACATTGATTTCCCGGAGAACTCAATCAACACTATCAACCTCCACCGCATTGAAAAGCTAGACTTGCGGTGTATTGGGAACTGTCGCCAACCTTGGTAACTAGATTAATAGTGCAACATTCCATCCTCCAATTTGTCACCAACTTCAAGAATCATTGGGTTGACATTCCTCATCATGGCATCATTCATTCACCTTTTGTTTGAAGTCAAACAAAAGGTTGGAATTTAAGAACTCATGATATTAATTACATGTTCACGGCAAACTACCCTAATTGGGGGGGAGTGACAAACACTCCATCATCGCACTCTCTACCAGATCTGGGCCTCTTCATTCATGCCCCTCCAAATATTCTCCAGCGGTGAAAATGCGGACTCTCGCCTATCCCCCGCAAACGCTAAAACTGCTGCCCATCACGGCTTCATCCGGGCCATTCTGACACGGAGAGAAAGAGAGCGCGCGCGAGAGAGAGTGCGGGAGAGCTGAATTCCGATACCCTGTCATGGCCAGTGCCACTACTGATCACTGACTGCAAACAATGGAACTTCAAGCCGGTGCGTGGCAGGAATTAAGTTTGCGTTAAGCTTGCCTTAAGGAACTAAGGAGGACCTCCCCTCCAGGAGTCCAGGCAGGCAAGCTTGAAGCCAGTCTGAGACTTGGTCCATGGATGCCAGTGCCATTGATTCAGACCCAGCAGCTTTAATTCCAGAGTCCACAGTACGTTTAAGTTACCTGCAAGCGAATACCCACTGTACAATCATGCGGAACAAAAAATCTGCAACTGGCATGGCCAAACCAAACCATGCCATGCCAAGCAAGCTAAGGATGGTCCTCGATCAGTCTGCGATCGATGTGCCCAATGAGTACAGCGCTGAAGACAAAACGTTTGGGGTTTGGGGTGGAGGAGCTAGTCGTCCTCCTCGATCGGCCTCCTACGAAATTAAAGGCGGTCAGGAGACCAGTGAGAAGCGTGGGAAATGGATTATTTGACCCCCCAGCTATGAGGGCCTCCACCCCAAATCAACTTGGGGAGGGGTACACATGCAAAACAACAGGTGTTGGGTGGAAGGACTTCCAATCATGGAACTTCCTGACTGTCAAGAGGGGGGAGGTCCTGCCGCTGCTTTTGAAAGCTTCCGATTCCCGAAATTAAATGCTCCCAGCTGCTGGACCCGGCCAGGCGGGCGGGGGATCAGAGCGTGCACGATCACGAGATATTTTTCTTCTGTCAGGACTTCGTGTAAGTTAAGTTACTTACTGCGCCCGGAGGGAGTTTGCATGACGTACGTACGTATAGCTAGTCATTCGAGAGAATCTTTGTGGAGTGAGCACTGTCTGGCACCATTTGCCTTGATTGAGTTGGCGTGGATGAGTTGAGAATCCCTTGGAACCGTTTGCCTTGATCGAGTTGGCGTGGATAAGTTAAGAATCCCTGGCTCGCATCTGGCTTTGCAATTCATGCCAAGGCGGAGCTTCATTTGAGCAATTGAGGATTTGAGGGTGAGCTCCTCGACCCGACCGCTCAGTCCTTGCATGCCTTCACATGGGAAAGGAGGTCAAAGCTTTCGTTTCCTATGATTTGGCATGCGCGCATGTCTTTGTGATCTAAGTGGGCACTGGGATCAAAATGTGCCATGCTACTCAACTACCGGCCGGTTGTCAAGAATGTCATGTGCAGTGAAATCCAGATCAGACCTCATGTTGGTTAGCGAGCTGAATAGGCACATTTTAAAATTGTCAATTGATCGAGTGTTTGATCATGTGTGAAAAAAACGACTTATGAGGAAAATTTGGGTCATGTAACTAAGATTCAGTGTGGACATCAGAAAATGGGCCAAATTCACTGACAGTTATCTGCCAATTTATTGAATTAGACACCACTCAGTCTGGGAGCAGTTTGTTCCAGTGCAGGATGATGCTTCCAGCCACAGTGGGTCTCTCAGTGTCGGTTTACAGAAAGTTCAATCCATATCTGATAGTATTCTGATAGCCTTCACCAAGTAACTGGCATCCAGTTGTTATTCCCTTCCAGGAATCTGGTGCGGTAACCTTTTATTCCTAAACATCACTGCATTTTACACACGATTTCGATTTTAGAGAGATTTTGTGTAGCGTTTTGGATATTGAAAACTGAAACCTGCACACAACTTAACCTAGCATTGGGCCATGGTTTCCTCGTGCAATAAATCTGCAAGCCCTGAAGTCATCAATGGTGATAGGAGTTACCTATGCTGAAGGATGCTAAAAATTGTCAATTTAATTAGATTAATTAATATGATAGCGAAAATTCTGGACATTGGCACTTGAATTTCAAGGCGGGCAGTGAGTAAAAATGTAAGTCTACACCAGTCCTATTTCGTAGAGCCGTTCGACAGCCATTAGATCGATATTGACGCACTGCATTGCGTCAATACAACGAAATGGACATAATTCTAACTCCTGACCTGACTCTGTTCCCCAAATCAAAAGTAGACTTGAAGGATAAGCTTATCACATCCTTAGAAAGCAGAGGAGACCGACAGGCTGCAATTGAAGCAGTTTGCTTCAAGAAGTAGGACTCCCTCCATTTTGATTATTACGCCTCGTTGTGTTAGATTCGAACACGTTGCTCTAGCTCTCTGTTTTTCTGAAAAGAAGGGACCCATGGTGTGACAATTCGTTCTGTTGTGAGCGCAGATGCAAAATTAAACGAAATCACAGTCGGTCTCCTGTTTCAATTTCAACCTTCCGAAAGAAAAGATTCCGACCAAAGGGGGGCGTGACACCAACCACTACACCTGTAACGACGCCAGGTTTGAAACCCACGAGCAAAACGGGGATTAAATGATGTTGAAGGGCTCATTGGTTGGCAGTGTTGGGGCTCCAGCACTATCCGTCATCCATGGCTGCAATTCAAGATTGCGAACTGGAAGATATTTGTGGCATGGTGCCTCCATGTGAATCAGTCAGGGTCAAGTTGGAGGAAGAAAACGGGAACAACGTGTAATGTAGAAAACGTCAAACGTTAACCTTGGCGGTAGTCCAATACTTTGGCACAAATCAGAATGCACGCGCAGCCTGAAAAAATAAAATCCAAACTTGACCTAGTTTGCAACTTGAAATTATACCTTTGTGAGATCTGTGTCACAATTTCTGATGCTAGAATTGCTCCAATTCAACGGAATTGAGGTTCGAAGTGTTAACCAATTCTAAATCAAAATTGACACTCATAATTAAAACTTTCATATTTGTTACCCTCATATTGTCTAATTATCACCTTATTGTACCCTACAAATAAATAAATAAATAAATAAATAAATAAATAATATCTTTATCTATAACTGCATACCCACGTATCAGTATCAGGCAAGGGTAAAAGTTATACGGAGTATAAATGTGTGCCCATTAACAATTAGCTACTTGCACTTTTTCAGGAGTTTCTAATAGCCAAAACTTAACCAATTTAGTATGCATAGTTTATTAACTTCTCCGTCCATGCAGTAACGTACATAAAGATTCAGTTGTACAGGGCTTTGTTTTCAATGGGCAGAGTCAGCTTTTGTTTTTAGCTCGTCTAGCTGCGAGGGGTTCTGTTGAGAGTAAGAAGGCAACTGCTTTCAGTTCAAGGACAGTTCCCATCCACTACAGTCAGATAGATATGCATGCCACCCCACTGAAGGCAAGTGTGTCCATCCGTCCACCACATTTCGATTTGTGAGACAGAGCAAGCCCCATTTTGTTTTCAAATCGAAACGTTTTCGGGGTACGAAACACTGAACTTACACACTGAAGTTCAGTTTCAAAAGGCCGGAAATGACAAGACTGAAGATAATTTGATCAGACGGCCACTTTCGAAGTTAGTGCACCGCCTTGTCTTCTCAATTGACCAGCAGTGGCCAAGCGTAAGCTGAGTCACCTGTAGCCTAATTGGGGATGGAATGTGGCGATGAGGAGTCTGGCGATGAGGAGTCAGCCTCACGTTGAAAAAGATAACTCATGTGTAAGCAAGACCATAGTGGGCAAAATTGTATTAGCAGTGTACATTAAGTTCTGAAATGTAAATTGCTGAATTATAATGAAAATTTGTTCACAATGGGTTCGCTCTCATTTTGCCCACAATGGGCTCACTTATCTCAGTAGATGGAGCAAAAATGAGGTCTTTGTGGAATTTATTGGCAAGTTGTTGTATTGGGAGTTATAAAGATCATTTGATCTCAACAAATTCACATTGATGCATCATTTTCTGGGCTGTATTTCATGGATTAATGATTTAAGGAACCTAGCTACACTCAAATTGTCCAAATAAGCAAGGTTCTTGTTATCAAATGGTCTAATTTAATTTTTTTTTGTTGAGTCTTGCTAGGATTCAAAAGGGGAGTCTAGATTTTCTTAGCATACATTTTTTGGGCACTACATGAATAATTTATGAATTTTCAAAGTGTTGAACATAGGTGACAAAAAATTGACCTTCAACTCTTACGAATAGAGTTTGCACATTTTAGACAAATATATGTTTTTCAAAAAGTTTTCAATTAAATATAGTTATTTTAATGGAACTCGTTTTGAATAAGGACTATTAAATGATAAGGTTTTGTTTCTATGGGAGCTAGTGAGAGGAATGAAATGATGTGCTCAATTTCGTTGTAGTATGAACGAGGATCTTGCCATAAAGTTGATACTCACCAAATTGAAATCAATGGTTAGTCTTTGCCCTTGTGAGATACAACCAAGTGTAGGAACCTACAACTGAAATATACAAAGATGTCATGACATGCAATAAAAACAATGAGTACAAAATGCTCTCTCAACAATATTCTTGTTACAATTGTTCAAATCAACTTTTAAAAGAGGTAACTCACAAAATTTGAGCATTAAATTTGTACATGATTGATTAATGAATTGTACTAATCTTATACAAAATGAAACTCAAAAGAAGCATCCCTTTCTATTTCTTTTGAAGTCACATAATTCTATTTTAATTTAATCAAACTTAGGAGCCTTGAGAGATTAATGTCTTCAATGATATGTTTGAATAAGGTAACTACTCCTAAGTGCACTTGTGAACCCTTTTGAAATCCTTAGCACACCAAGTGATATCATTAGCTCACACTATTTAGGTATGATATCATTGATTTTTTTTTAATGTTTACCAACACACCAAATGATTGTTGATTGTTGTGAATAATTTTGAAGTGAATGCCCCACTGTTAAATTGGTACTAAAGAACATATCCAATAAACTCCAAATCTATGGCTTTTTGATGTAGTTAAAATTGCTAGTGTTAACTTCTCCTTGTCTATTCAGGTACATTTGTTTGTATGGCACTCTCAACTTTTGATTATATGGTAGATATCTTTGTTTTAACTATAGATTGCAACTTTAGATTTTTCCTCCAAGTATTATAGAATTGGTGCATTCAAGAATCCAAAACTTAAAAAGATAGGGACCTAGAAATCCTATTGGATTGAGAACAAAGATCCCAATTTACATCAAGATAGATATACTAGCCATGACCTTTGCAATTGCTTGTGATGGCAATTGCTAGCTTGATTGCATTGCAACTTTAGGTTTCTCTTCCAAAGATCTTGGCATGTGTGCTAAAAAATCCACATCTTCCAAAAGGTCAAGACTTTAAGCAACCAATGGTCTCTTTTGGTTGAGAGCAAAATGACCATTTATTTTCAATTTACATCAAGTTAAATATTGAACATGAACTTTGCAATTGTTTATAATAGCTAATTTTGTCTTGGTTGTAGATTGAAATTTTAGATTTTTTTTCTAAGTGTCTTAGCATGTGTTGTATTTAGAATCCAAAACTTGAAAATATTGAACTTCAAACAACTAAGTGATCTCATTGATTGAGAATAAAAAACCTAATAATGTTCAATTTACATCAAGCCAAATATAGGCCTATATAGGCCAAATATAGTATGACCTTTGCAATTGTTTGTAAAAAAAAAGTTTACTTGGAATCCTAAATGACCATGTATGGGCTATGACATTTCCAATTGTTTGTAAAAGAAAACCCTTTTGGGGAATCCTAAACATGGCTATTTAAGAAATTGTTTGTTTTCATGTCTATTTAAGAAATTGTTTTAATTAAAATTTGGTGTTTTCAAATTTGAAAGGTCACTACTTAGAAAAAAAACTTACATAAACTACAAATTTTCAAACTCTTGGAAACAATTTGATTCCAAATATATTAAAATTCAAAAACAAATTACTTTTATATATAAAATTTTAATAACTAAAATTTCTAATTTTTAAAGGTTTTGATAAAAATTTTGGTTGACGTTGGTAATTATATTATTGTCATAATTACCTTATAATAGGTCATAATCTTTTTATTTGGAATTATACTAAAACTATGGATTACTAGTGCATTTTTTTAGAGATAAAAGCATTGAACTCACAATAGGCTCATCTTTCAAACAAAAACCAATTAGTATTTTTTAATATGTATCCCAATATATTTTGGTATAAGGTACAATAATCTAAAATATTTAATTGAAGATGATGTGAATTAATTTGATTTATAATAGGATAAAAATAAAAATTAGACATTTTTTAATGGTAGAAGGATAAATATAAAATGAAAATTTGGAAAACTTTTGTAATTCCAATAAATTTTCAAAGTCAAGAATGACTTCAAAAAAATTTAAATGTCTTGTGGTTTTATTTTTTAATTGTCTTCAAGAAAAACTCAAAACCACTCTCTCATGGCTCTATTGCTTGAGAGCTATGTTGCACCATGTGTAATTTGAAAACATTCCACTATGACAATTTAAAGCCATACTTGTAACACTTCAAAAGGATATTATTTATATATTTTTAGATACTTCTACCTTAAGCTCTATTGTAATGGAAGATTAAAACATCCCTTTTCATATAGATAGTGTGATATGTCTGTTTGTAACCTGTCTTTTGAGTAGATAGTGAGGTAGAGGTTCACCTCACCTCCTGACTTAAATTAAATATTTTTTTAAAAACTTTCCAATCCAACCCCCAACCCATATTAATTTTTTTGTAAATTCCCCAAACCCAACCCAACCCCAATTGAACCTTAAACATCCTGCAAACCTTAATTTGTAATTTGAGATTGACATGGGGTTGTACAATTAATATGGGATTTTGATGTGTACATGTATATGTCTTCTATACTCGTATTTATATTTGTACTTATATCTATATTTATATCATATACTTTCTGTACTTATATTCGTATTTTATATTCATATCCATATTCTATACATGTACTTGTATCCATCTTTTGTACATTATCTATATCCGTCTTTTATACAAGTATCCATATCTATATTATGAATCCATATCCATATTATGAATCCATATCCGTATTTATTTTCATATACATATTTGTATCCCAGATCAACAACTTGGAGATTGGTTTTCTTTTTTTTCCTATGAGAAGATCTACGGTTTGAAATTTTTAAAATCAAAAATGAAAAGGGGGAGCAAGGGGAGGGGGGGTGCATCTTTTCACCAGATAATGTATTCTTGTAAAAGCTTGGGATTGAGTTAGGTATTAATACCTATTTGCATCACTTTCAAAATTCATAGTTTACTCATGCAATGACCAAAAATGTATAAAAAGTTAAGAAAACTTTAGAATCTCCTTTTGAATCCCATATATCTAACCAAAAATTAGGCAATTTAATAATAGTATCAATGTTTAGTTGGTTATTTGGATGCATTTAGGTGTGGTTACTTTTACTTCTAATGAATTTGATGTCACGTCAATGCAATATTAAGCAAGAGGTTAGAATTGCAAGCAAATATGGGAAAAACATGCTCACAAAATGGTTTAAGGTGGTGGTAACCATCTTTACTTATTTCCAAAGTTACTAGTATATCTATGACCTGAATTTTTAACAAAATTCCATATTTTTAAAATCAATTCAGACAAGTTGAAAGTCAACTTATAGCACTTCATCAAAACTTCAATAACATTTTAAAATTCTATAGTGCACATGATCAAATTAGTCTTATATTGGAAGGTTTGGAAATATATAAAAAATGCAGGTAGATCCTATAGTGACATTATAATGGAGACATTACTTTAGTAAGTGAGAGTATTGACAAAAGTTGATCCAAACTAGATCCCATTCCTTTGTATTTTGAATTCAAGGCAATTTTTTGCTTTTGTAGTCTTTCTTTGTCTTTTGTAGATACTTTCTAGCATCTTCAAACAATTAATAGTTGGTCCCATTCCCTTCTTAATCTAATAACCAAATACCAAACCTTCATGAAATATGAAATTTACAAAAATTTAAGAGTATCTTTAATTAATGTTGATAATTATTCTTATACACTTATTAGTTCACTTTACCCTTCAAATTCTTAAAAAAAGCTTCATGATACAAAAGCATTTGATAATTATTTATAACATCATTTCAAAATGAATCTAGGTTCTACTATCAAAAAGAATATGAAAGCTTAGTCAAGACTATAAAATCCTAGCTAGTCATCAATTTATTAGAGTGGCTTTGAATGATAGTCTTTCAATTGGAATTTAATGAAGGCATATTCACTTGTAGGCGTCTTCAAATATTAGCTCAAGTATATGGTAACTAGTTAAGTTGATGTCTAGTCGAATTGGATGCCTTAATCAATTAATATGTGAAGTGCTAGGTTGTGAGTATATACAATGCATGATGGACATTGAGATTGAGAATCAATGTAGAATGAGGGATATAAGCAAAAATGTGCCAAAAAGTTGAAGACGTTTTAGGGTTGAGCTTCTTCTTTTTTAGAAAAATTAATAATACTTTGGACTTGACTTGTGTAGAATAATTTCTATTCTTTGTCTTTCAATCTTTTTCTTGAATTTATTTGTCTCATTGTTAGGTGCTCAACCTAAACATGTTAATCATTTTTGTGTCCATTGATGTAAATCTCAATCATATGTGATGCAATGTAATATCATTCAAATCCAACATTTTCAATCACCTTAGCATACTTTAGCAATGATTATCAATACCACCTTTCATATGTATAGTCTATAAATTAGTTCAAAAGAAATACATCCAATCTATAATATATAAGTTGAGTTTTTGTAGGAGAGATGGGATGGCAATAAATGGGAGATCTGTCTGCTTGAAATTTTTAGGTTGATGACTTAGACATCCCATGTACTGATTTTAGCCAATGATTTTGTTATGAAATCTTAAATTAGATGAAATCTAATTTAGAATTTTAAAAAGAATGGATAATTTTCAAGTTGTATTGAGATATAATTGTTAAAGCTCATGAAAGAGTCACAAGTGAAGATTGAGGTGAAGACTTACTAGTTTCTTGAACAACAAGTTGAATGCTAGTATTCTTTTGTGATTGTTGTTCAATATGCTCCAAGCTTTTAGTATTGTTTGCCTTCAACATTTGATGCAAACTCATTGGTCAAACTTTTGTATAAGATAAAAATGTTCAATATTACAATTTGATTCTTTTCTTTGTACGATTGCATGTTCTATATTGTCTTGAATGGTTGTGTTATTCATCTGTGATGTTGAGTGATAGTCTTTGCTTGGATCAAAATGTCACCTGAAGATGATGTTCTTGTGGTAATACTTCTTTAATGTGAGCCTCCATTGGATTTTGCATATTGTCTTGCTCCCTCGGTGCTTGGAGAAGTATTTGCTGCATTTCTAGATGTTGTTCTTGTTTTGACTCTGGCAATAGTAGTTTCACCTGCCATCATACTTTATTTTTGGTCAAATACTATAAGATATTGTCTTGATCCTTGTTAGTTATCATTCAAATAAAAACTTTCTATAGGACTTGATGTCAAATTGGATAGTTTTAGAAATTTAACAAACTAGATGCTAATGTAACTATAGTTCAAGACTTGATGAAAAGGTGGGGACTTCAATTGTGTCTGTTATAAACCTTGTTATGAAATGATGTTGAATGGTCTTTGAACTCAATTCGCTCTAGTAGTTGTTGTGTCTCATCCATTAGCTCGTGGATATTAGCATCTGTCATTTCTGTATTGAGGCTCTTTTTTAATATTCTCATTTCTTCGCCGTCCATTTTTTCCTTCAATTGCATATATTGAACTCAATTCATGTAAGTATGAGAAGGCTTGGCCCTAATGATGGAAATGCCTTAAATGAATAGATTTTTTGTTGCAACACTTGCAACAAAAAAAACAAGATTTTTGACTATTTTACAAATTCTAAGATGGCATTGTAAAAAAACACTTCCCTAATATTCATGAAGGGGTTTTCCAGATGGTTACTAATAGTATCTATAAAGAAACCTACCTACATAGATCATGAAAGCCTCTATATGATCACTTTGATCATTAAAAGACCTCCTCATGAATAATGGAGACGATTATCTCAATGAATGTTCTTTAAAAGATTTGTAAATACCTTAGTTTGTTTTTTCTAAAAATCCTATTAATTGTCTTAGCTAAAGTTATTGGTAATTCTTGCAAGATAGGATCCAAATTTGAGAAAGTTGAAGAGATTCTATTCCAATATTTTAAATAAGTCTTATAATATCTTGGTGATCAAGTTGTTAGTTGCAACAACTTGTTAGACTCAAGGGTTGAATAAAAACCTGAATATTGTTTGTAGTGCATTCGTCTGTCAAACTTTCTAATTGAAAAAGAGCATGTTGGTACTCCTTGGCTAATTTGTCATTCCTAGTGTTGGCCACCTCAAGTTTTAGTTGCATAGATTGTTTCTCAGCTATGGATGTAGCGAACAAATGCTTAACTTTACAGGTCAATTTGTGAAGTTTGTTGGTCATTTCTTGCTTTTCAGCATCCGCAGAGGTTGAGAGTTCACGCAACTCATCTTTTAGCTTTACCACCTCATTACTCAAGTTTTTCTTTTCTGTATTTGTTGATGTTAATTGTTGTTGAAATTCTTTCATTAGCCTTGCAATCTCTGCATTGAGTTTATGTTTCTCATTTGTTGTTGTTTCCAATGTCACCCTTAATTTGTTGTTGAGCAATTGGACCTAGAGGTGAGAAGTACATTGTATAATTTCAATTAGTATTATTGAGGTATATTAACTTTGAAAATAACTCTACTACTATCAAGTGCTTATAGTGGTTAGAAAAATGGGATTACAATATACTTTGAGTAGTAAAAAATACAAATAATCAATGAAATAGGTGGTATAAAGCTATCACAACAAAATATGATTCCAATGTACCTCTTCATTCAAAAGTTGTTTTTCTGATGTTGCAGAAGAAAGGCCTTGTTGAATCTCATTAGCAAGCCTTTGAATTTCTATTCTCATACTTTTCCTGTCTTTGTGTGCTATATCTTGGGAACTCCTTAATTTGTAGGTCAATTGTTCCACCTATGTGAATAAAAATATAAAAATAATTTTCATATCTCATTGGTTACACTACTAGAAAATTTCATATTTATGTTGTTTTGGTCGCGTTGATCTGGTCAAAATCTGTTGGTTTCAACAGATTTCTGTCAGATTTTGACCGGATCAACGCGACCAAAACAACAGAAATATGAAATTTTCTAGTAGTGTTACAATAGCATGCTTTGATCAACAATGCACATTATTACAAGGTCAAATATAGTAAAGCAAATTATTTTTTGGAGTGAACCTCATCTCTAATTTCTTGTTTTTCTATAGCAACGACATCTGTGACTTCTCTGAGTTCATCATTTAGTTTTTGCACTTGTTTGATAAGCTCTTGTTTTTCTTTGGCTGCTACCATTGACAAATCTCGCCATTGACTGGTGAGCCGTTCTACTTCTTGCAACATTTCTTGCTTCTCAGACTCTGCAATTTTACAAGCTTGCTTCAAATCTCTATCAAGTCTTTGAATCTCTTGGTTTGCTTGAGTCAAGGTACACCTACAACAAATTCATAGTCCTTTTAATATTTACTATAACACCATATCTTGTTGGATAACAACAAAGTGTAACAACATGGTCATATCTTTACGGATGTTCATTGTTTTACAAACCACACTTATTATTGATACTTAGAGTAGGTTACAAAGTTTGATTGTCTTGATAAATGTAATATAGCCAATCTAGCTATAATTTTTGAAGTGCAACACCACATTGTTTCATTCCAACCAGATCTATGAAAGCATAAAAATGCATCTTGAATTTTTTAAATATAGATCAACTTCATCTACCATACCTGAGATTTTCCCTATCATTCCAACATTGCTCATAATTCTCTTGACTATTGAGAATCTTCCCATATATCAACAACAAAATATGATCCTTTGCCTTTCTTTTATCTACTGGGATAGCTAATAGCTCTTTGTACCTTGATTCCACTCCATTAAGAATAATATCAGTTTATTTGTCAATATTTAGGAGTAGACTTGCATGAAGCTAACTCAATTTAAAGATACTTATAACGACTAAAATAATAGATTCTATATAATTTTTTGTGTCCTTGCTTACAGAGGTTGACGAATACTAATGTTATGAGAGAAGAGTTCCTCGAGTAAACAAAGAAGGTCTTCACACATTGCAGTATCATCTACTTCCTGTCTTCATTGTAGATGTTGTGAGTTCACTAACATATAATAATAATTCATGGAATTGTTTGCACTGCTTCGTCACTAAAAACATAAATTCTGCATAGCAAATGGACAAAATTCTAGTGATGGATTGATTATCTTCAATTCATGGAATTATCCCATTGCAAATAGATCACAAGACAAATGAAGGTTTAATAATTAAGTTACCTTATAATAGTTTTGAAGCCTTTGCTTCAAATGAACAACTTTGTCTTCCAACCTATACAATGTGTAATCTCAAGTTTCCAGCCAAAATCATTTCTAGCATTAGCAAAGAATTTTGTTTCATTAGATTTTAGCCCAATAAGGGAAAAATGTATACACAATTCAAATGAAAAACTATCTTAATATGGTTATAAACTAGAAGCTATGAATTGATAATTACATACTGTTGCACATGAGACTTGTAGTCTAATTCTTGGATTTTCTTTTCTTGCAAGACGGTGGTAATTTCCACCTCCAAAGTTGCCACCAATGCCCTTTGCTCTGCCAACTGCTTTGACACCTTCTCAAGTTCTTCTCGCAATAGTCCTAAGTCACCAAAAAAATAGGATGATGATGATTAAAGATCGTATTCCAGGAGTATATACTAGGATTTATAATAAAATTATTTATTTTAGAAGCTTTTAGAAGACATCATAAAAAATAAATTTTTCTATATTTTATAAAAAAGTCTCTCTATGGTTATGGTGATTTTATAGAGGAATCTCTAGGTAGAATGTAAGGTACAAAAGAAAAGTCTCTTTCTAGTCACTAGTAAAAGACCTTAACATCGATGATAAAAGAATTCCCTTCACATTGTTGCCTAAGAATTTTTGAACAATTTACTTCTTCATAGGTCCTATAGCTTAAAATACTTATATTCTTGCAAATGATAATTGGCCTTAGGCCACTTACTAGAGCCCGTTGGATTGGAATCATTGGATTGCTTTGGCAAATCTCTCCTTGTAGAAGGCAATGCAAGGATACAAGGTCTACGAGGAGAATCTTCAATGGAGTCCTGACCAAAATGTTAATTTTGGTGTTAGACAATGTTTTGTTTAATATTCCTAAAATCCTCAAGATATTCTATTTAACCAATTGAAAAATGTGAATACAATGGAAGTAACATTAAGACCTACAAATAATAGCCAAATACATTTTACTTACACTAGAGTGAGAGTAGGAAGACCAAAGTTGCAAGTATTGCCCATTATTGTCTTCATGCGGAAAACCACCTTCAGGGTTCTACACCATAATTGCCAAAGAGCAATCAACCATAAGTAGCTTGCAAAGCTTTTACACCATCATAAAAACATCAAAAAGATTAGTGGTACTAGGATTCATAAGTAAACACAATTGCATTGCAACTCGGATACATGATAATAAGTACACTACTATCAACAAATTGTTCAAACTATTGCTCATTTCATTCAATTTTGAACAATGAGCTAACCCTATATTTTTAGGGTTTTGTGATTTCACATCATAACTAAGACTTGTGAATGTATAAATAATAGTGGAATAAGTACTAACCAACTGAAGTTCTCGAATGAGCCTCTCAATGCTCTTAACTGCCTTCATTCCACCACCTCTTCAAGTAGTGGTTGCTCTCCAAGAAATGAAATGCAAGCACGTTGGAATAGCTTACAACAATTTTTAGCAAAAGAGCTTCATTACGCCTATTCAATTGTTTGTGGAGCTCTCTGCTTCAATTGAACTCCAATAAAGCTAATGTGTCTATTATGGAAGCTCATTTGAAACTCACTCGAAGTTTGAAGTGGTGCATAACTTTAGGCATTGGGGGATTAGCACATACATCAACCAAATTTTGGTGCAAAAGGCAAAAGCAATGGTAGAGAGTATGGAATAAGTATCATCAACAATTTAGCAAAGGAGAGTATAACCATTAGGCAATGACTAACGGTATGGTCTTCCAAGCAACAAATCAAGAACAATATGTGGAAGTCACCAATTGCATATAACATACATGAGAGCAAGTTGTGTAATAATATAAAGGTGGGAGAATATTTTGTAGCAAGCATGTGGAATACACAATGGCAAATTGGATCACATTATGAAAAATTTATTGCATGTAAGGGTTATTGAGTTGTGTTGATGGCAAGGACGTCTTAACTTGTCGTTGTTCTTCATGACATGGCTTGCTTTGCTATTGTTTGAAAGATTTGTATAGAGTTATATGAAGATGGTATTTAATGCCAAGAAGTTATAGTATAGCATGTGCTAAAAAAATCTATCTATATATATCTTTATATTACACATCATGAAAATGCCCAAATTTCTCTTTGAATTGAATGGAGAAATAAAAAGACCATTTCAATAGTGAGAGGCAAACTCTATTTCTTTAGAAATTTCAAAGACTTTTACAACTTGGTACTAAGTCCAACCAAAAGTATTGTCATTGAATATCGATGTGTATTTTACAAAGTCTAAAGAATTTTTTTGGCATTCTTATCAACAAAATGTTTGACAAAGCTTTCAATAGTTTTTTTTGACACTCTAGTATTGAACTCTTGTCAAAAACATTGTCAAACTTAGTCCAAAGTATGTAAAAAATGCTATTAAAAAACCATGTCAAAAAAACATTATAAAAAATCAAGTACTATTTTTTTATAGTAATTTCAACATACAATCATGTTTGACACTTTTATTTATCACTAACAAATCAAAAAACAAGAATTTTACAACATTTTTTTGAATCTATATGCTATAGTAAAAAAAACTATCTAAAACAACACCCAATTTTTAATAATATGATGTGTAAAAAATTTGACGTGTAAAAAATTTGATGTGTAAAAAATTACCTCACATGCATCCAAAATTATCATATGATTAGTACCTTGTTTATCTTCAATCAACACATGCTTTATTTTACTAACTCAAGTGTATACATTTTTGCACAGTGATTTTTTTTTCAAGTCATTGCTAAAGGCTAAAGGCCAAGGGTGAATCAATCCTCTCATTGTCTACTACGAGGTGAATTGGGAATCATCTAACTTATTCACCATTCTTCATCACTTTCAATTTATATTTCCATGTTTTGTTCCCAAGAGCGGTTTTCAAAACTTGTTTCCTTGTACCCATTTGGGAGAAGGTAACATTCATCATTTCTCTTTTTTATAAAACAAGTCATAGTTGTAGAGGCAAAAATCATCACTTTAAATTTCTTTGTAATTAAAAAAAGCATGGTCTTGCTCTCTATTGGAAAAGCAAACCCAAACCAAACCAAGTGAAGGAAAAATTGGTCCCACCTTCTTCAACAACACTCATAACACCAAAAAATTGTGAAAGTTTAAATGTTGTCTAATATGTCTTGTTTAAGCCAATACCATACATGCAAAATGATTATAGCAATAAAAATGTATGATTCCAATCAAATCCTTCAACCCTAAACCATCAAAGAATAAGGGACACCTTAATAGAAAAAAAGATAAAATATTGCTAAGATATAATAAAATTACAATGTTAAAAACTATACTTGTCATAGTCTTATAGAGAAATTGAATATGATAATATAAAGTTGAATGAAGTTCAAGTATCTCAAAAATAGGGAGTAACACTAGTGATGCACATATTGTTATAGAAACATGGCCAATTTTGTCTTTGTCCCAAGGATGCAATGAGAACATCATCAATGATGAAAAATGAAAAATAAAAGAACTTACATAGTCCTAAATCCTAATAACAACCCTCAACTTAAAAATGTATGCATACAAGCTTGAACTTTGGGAATAGAAGAATAAACGTACATGGAGACATCTCATAGTAGTAGAAACATAGAATGTGAACTTGAGTAACTCTAAAATGCAAAGTCTTAAACATAGAGTGATTTATTGCACTAATGTGAGTACAAAGTTAGATTTCAATCCCTACACCAATTTGAGATTGTAATTATGAGTTTGAAATTTGTAATGTAAACTCAAATCCTTGAATCATACTTAAATAAATAAATTTCTTCATATGTATATAATCTAAAATATACTTCACAATATGCAAACCTAAATTATGATAATTTATATGAAAAATGAATTAACTCTATTATAATTGAAAATTGCAAGGATAACTTACTCACCAAGTTCTTAATTTACTTCTCACCAAAATATTATTATGATTGGTATCAAAGACTTTATTTTTCAAAATATGCAAACACAATATGGAAGAAGATATGATGTATTCAATACAATTCTTACATAACCAAAGGATCTATGGTTGCAAAACCAAAGGATCTTTGGTTTTGCAACACTACTCTATCTTTGTGTCCAATGAATGATGCTTGATTTTGGAGGGACAACTATCATTGTTTTGAACTAAATAATTGTCAATTGTACATGTCCAAAAAAATACAAGCTACAAAATACATGTATCTTTATCCAAATAAATATGTGTTATTTTTGTACATCTTTTTTTTAATACAATCCTCTATTTGATTATCATATAAAAGTCCTTAGGATTGTAGAATGCTACTACTCCTAAATATTCACATGTCACAATTCTACTATATATAAGAAAAAATTCTTAAAAATGATAAGCCCCAATATTTTGCTATTGTTTTTAACATATGTTTCATGTTTATTTGCCTACATTTTGAACCATTGTAGACCATTGCTATATCTTATACCAATGAGATTGTTTTGTTTGTTATGGTAAGATTTCTTGAACCATGGATCCCCCAGTTGCATTCTTTGTATCATTGAAAAGCTCTCTACAAAGAGGGGTGCAAAGGCCTTGTTTTGTGGTGTTCTAACTCACAACCAAAAAGATATTGAATTTCGATTTTTTTAATTTTTTAATTAATGAAAACTTTGAAATTCAATATCTTTTACACCGGAGGTCCAAAGGCCACGAAACAAAGCCCATCCACCCCCTTGGCAAAGAGCTTTCCAATAGTATGAAGAATGCGACTGCGGATGCATGGTTTCAGAGAACTCACTATAACAAACAATCAAACAAAGCAAAGAACCTCATTTAAGGTCTAGATATTGTGGCAACGGCACAAAGCGCACTGGTATACCTTAAATGAGTTTGTTTGTTTTAATTGTTTGTTTGTTATGGTGAGATCTTTGAAATCAAGCATCCCTCATTCACGTTGTTGATACCACCATTAGAAAGCCCTCAACGAGGAAGGGTACACACAGGCTTTGTTTTATGACATTGGGACCTATGGTGTGAAAGTTATTAAATTTTGAAGTTTTTTATGAATTAAAAAAAAATTTGAAAATTACTTTTACTTTTCTTCCATTATACTGTGGCTCTCCTTATGAATAGAAATGCCATAAATAAAAAAATAAACTATTCCAATTCCTGCAGTTCACCCATTCTTTCACAGAAAGAAAGATTCTCAGCTCCCGGAATATGCTGCAGCGGAGGTTCCCAAGTCTGACACGTGGAGTCACCACTTGGTGCCCACACTATTTGCACTTTCCCCAAACAAGCCCTGGAGCTTTTCTATCTTCTTCGCATCTAGCACGGGTGTAGATTTTAGATCCTCCTGTTCGCCCAGGCTTCTTGGGGGCCACACATACAGACGGATAGCTTCGCTCTGATTGAGGCTCTGGCAGCAATGGATCTGCAATGGATCGTCTAGTCGATCGTGCAAGGATGCTCTGACGATCTCCAGTTGCAGGCTTTCTTCTCGACAGGTACAGTATGTGTGGTTTGGGGAGCTTCTGGAAGCCAATTGCAAACCCAATTGAAGATCGAAGATTAGGAATTGTCAAAACATCGGTTGCTTGCGTCGTGGGTATTGCAATCCAAGCTTCTGTGTGACGGATCGCTCTGTGTTGGTGGTTTTGCGCCCGGATTGATTGCGCATTGTCCCTGTTTTTTCAGGAAATTCGAAGCTCGGGTTTGGGGAGATTGTTGGAGTGGGAGCATCCGAAATTGAGTCACCATGGAGTTCTCGGGAGCTCCACGGCTGATGATTGTGTCCGACCTCGACAACACCATGGTGTGTACTCTCTCCTTTCCTTTGTGCTTGGATGCTCTTGAATTCGTCGTAGGTACATTGTTCCTGTTGAAATTGGAGGGTTAGGGTTTAGTGGATTTGCTACAATATGGTTTTTGTTTGTTGATCTTTTGGTTTTTTTTTGTAGGTTGATCATCAAGATAAAAAGAATTCTTCACTTCTGCGATTCGGCGCTCTGTGGCAAGCGGATTACAACCACGACTCGTTGCTGGTGTTTTCCACCGGGAGGTCGCCTGCTTTGTATGCCGAGCTTCGGTCGGAGGTGCCGTTGCTCACGCCCGGCATCACCATCATGTCGGTGGGGACGGAAATCAGGTATGGCGATACCATGGCTCCGGATCATGGGTGGGAGGAGGAGCTCAACCAGGGATGGGATCGAGAAGCGGTGGTGGAAGAGGGGAAAAAATTGAATCTGAAGTTTCAGGTGCTTGTCACTACCCTTAAAATCTTTCTATTCTTGGTCCAATTGAGGTTTTCACTATGACAGTTTGCTTTGATATAGTTTGCTAATTGTGCTACGGTCAATGATGGCGTGGCAAGTGTGTTGGTTTTTCTGAATTTCATCTAGAAAAGGTCGTACAAAAGAGGCCTTCGTTGGTATTGGATTGGTTTGGCAACAGATGAAATAAAGGAGGAATATTTTTTACCAATTGTATTTGTGAAAACCCTTGTTTGGAAGAGGCATAGAATGAGTCTCGGAATGAGTTCGCGTAATTATAAAGAATGGATGGCTATGATGTTCACGTGTAGCTTGTTGATTGGCAGGTTGATTCCGAGCAGCGGCCACATAAAGTGAGTTTCTATGTGAACAAAAGTGAGGCCGAGCATGTCCTCAAAACCTTGACGGAAAGATTCAAGGAGCGCCAGGTGAGATATGCCTATTAGAAAGTGTCTTGGTCGCTTGGACTCTCTTAACAATGTCGTTGAGACTAAACAATGGTCTGGTAATGTAGAAAGTTCCCATGCCCACGAAAGTAAGACGTGTTATAAAGCAATAGTAGCATGTTGGACCCCATCACTTCAAAGAATGAATCTCTTTATCTTCATTAAAATTATGACGCGTGGTTACAGGAAGAGTGACATTCTACGATTGTCACATAAGGTTTTTGAATTTTTGTATTATATTGAAGATTTTACCGATGACTAAATGAAAAATTTATGTATCAAAATTATGCACTTGTAGTTGGGTAGAGACACTTTGTGTTCGCAAATTATTGATTGGTCATTTATTGTTGGAATTGCAGTTGAATGCTAAGCTCATATACAGCGGAGGAGTGGACCTGGATGTGCTCCCTACAGGAGCTGGGAAAGGTCAAGCCCTTGCATACCTGATGAAGAAACTTAAGGCTGAAGGACGCTCTCCTGGTCATACTCTTGTGTGTGGTGATTCGGGCAACGATGCCGAGCTTTTCACTGTGGCCGATGTGTATGGAGTCATCGTAAGTGAACATTCATCTATACTCACAAATTTACCATTCACTATTCAAGGTTTGTGATCAGGTTTGTGATTGTCTCAAAAGATCCTGTATCCATTTGTCTGATGGTAAAGTCTTGTTAATCTAATAGGTCATACGATTAAAATTAAGATAATATTAAATTAGTAGCTGGCAGTAAAATATCTCAAGTTTATGTCAAGGATGCTAACGTCGTTTGTGTTGCACTAACGTGAACTCAACATGAAGATTGTATGAATCTAATGCCCATTACACTAGCATTTAAATATTTTAACCCTTGGCATCCATCCACTGGGTGGATTATGAATGATTTCAAGAGCTTCCTGCAGGAGCTACATGAAACGGATGAAGTACACCCAAGTCTGTTGAAAAACTAAATTTTGTCTATTCTTCACCAATGTGATTGATCAACGTTGTCACTCTATGCTTCATGATTTGGAGGGAGTGGGAGTGAGTTCTGTGATGATTGATATTAGTTTCACTTGATGTACTCTGAAATTGGGGAAACTTTGTAACAACGCAGGTGGGGAATGCCATGGAGGAGCTTCTGAAATGGCACTCAGAGCACACGGGAGACAAGTCTCATATCTTTCTGGCGAAGGAAAGATGTGCTTCTGGTATTCTCGAGGCCATGCAGCATTTTAAGCTTCAGCCCAATGTTTCCCCGCGAGACCGACCTCCATCCTTCCTCACGCTTGAAGGAGTTTCAGGAATAAGTGTAACCACGGTAGCCCATGAGGTTGTTGAATTTCTATTACTCATGGAGAATTGGTTGAACGGTGCTGTTGAAAATACCGACACCGTGTTCAGCCGTCTAAAATCATCTCTGGTACACATTCTTTATCAGACTTTTCCTTTCTTCGTTTCTGCTTGTCTTGTGATTGTCATTCTGCACCTTTGCTAGCAGTCCGTTTTTTTTTAATGTTACAGTGTGATTGCTTCAAGGGATGTTATTATCCCAATAATTGCAGAAACAGTGATTTTTTGTGGTGCGATGCATAGGCGCCTGATGGCAGCTATATCCACGCGTTTGGAGTCATAACCAATCCTTTTGAAGAGGTAGATTCCGTGCGTGAGTTGCATGCTGTGATGAAAGACAAGCACTTTTGTATTTGGGCCGATCGCGTCAGAATAGAGAAGCTGTCAGACACGGTGTACCTTGCAAGGTTCGACAAGTGGGAAAAAACAGGTGAGTTTTCTTTGAAACGGGATCCTTATGGTTCTGATATCATGGCTACAGTTTGCATCACTAGGGAGTACCTAATTTAGGAGTCTAAAGCTGAATTTTGAAAGTATGTTGGTTCACTAGTTCGCTACGTTCAAACCTACAGTGTCGGGCGCATAAAAATAGTTACGTCTCCATGCGTCTCCATATCGGCGTCCTTAGAGAGTGATGTCTTGCGCATACAATATTGACCCTAATACAACAAACCCTGAAGTTATCATTTTCTATGGAAAGTTTAGAGCCAGTTCTTTGAAGTACTGCAGTATGCTCCACTAGTATGTTGAGTCTCTAAATCTAAGATGAATACATAGGTTTAAGAGATTGACATGTTTAAAACCATATTACCACCTAATATTCAAGAATTCGCTGAAATATAACAATTTGTGTTGGTATTTCTTGCAATTGCCCACGAATATTGCATTTTGGTGATGTATTTTTGTTAGTGCTGACTTCTCTACTTATGCTACTAATGCAGGTCCTAAGTTCACCTGCGCACTCACAACTGCCCTTCTGCAATCTAAAGTGAGTTCCCACCCCTTTCTGTAACCATCCTCATAACGAGCTTCACGTTCACTTTATATATCGTCGGTTATATGCGTCATCTGTGCTCATGTGTTTCATACATCTGTACTTCAATCTACAGGATCTTTTGAACTTTTCCTGTCCAGTTTGGTTGCACATCTTCAAGCCTTTATCAGGATACCTTTTAGATGAGGGTGCCCTGTTGTGCTGACATGTTCGTGTCTGGCAGGCTGACTCTGTGAATGGATTGCAATGGAAGTTGATCCACGAGACCTGGCTCGCCGATCATGAAGGCTCGGGTCCGAAATCAAATTCCCCAAAGCCTGAATGAGATTGTGGCCCCAGTGATGTCATTTTTGTTCAATATCTAAGTTATGTAAGTTAGGTCATGCGGCCTGAACTTGATCAGACTCAGCCACTTGGCATTGATGTCCAATGGCAGTGGATTTGCTGATTACTTAGTAATATTCTTTTGGCAGTTCATGTATTTTATATCAGCAAGGCCACCTACGTGACATTATTCAGTAATGGAGCTTGGGGTGTCATTTGAGTCCATGCTGAAAACACGATTTAAGATGAATAATATTTCAGAACAGATTAAAATATGCTCCAACTCGTTGGTCTTCTCTTTGATTTCTTCTCAGTTGCATTAACCCTTAAGTGCTATGACGTTCAATTTTTGGATGATGAACATATTCATATTCTTGTTTCTTTGTTTCTTTCTCCTTATTAATCGGATGAAAGTCATCCTAATTTGTGGAGATACTTTATCAAGTTCTTGTCCTATCTAATGGTTGGATTTGGTGGATTTGCTGTCAGTAGAGTAAACACTTTTCTAAAATTACAAATGTGCAAATATGTCAAGTGGTTGATCAAGCCAAAATTACATTGACTTTAGTTCAAAACTGAATTTGCAAAAATGAGGTCATAGTACTAACTCCTAAAGTCCCATCGTCCCCTCGGGGAACAAAATGAATTTCAAGTAAGTTCCTATGGTCTCAATATTTGTCATGATTTTTTTAATTTTTTTGTGAAGATAGAAAAACACATTAGTTTTTTGAAAATATAATTTTTATTTCAATTGGAGTTCAAGAGCAAAAGTTATAGTACAAAAAATCCTTTTTTAAAATTATTGTTCAGAAAAATCCATCAAAATTTAAAAATTTGTTATATGTAGATATATTTTTATGTACATGGGAAGCTTTTATTTATTTTGTTTGGATTTGTTATGTAAAAGTTATAGACAATCTTCTTTTTGGGGTAATCAAAACATCTTCTTGAAAAAAACCCTTGTAAGATTCATTTTTGACCTTAATTTTCATAATTAAAAAAAAAATTCACAAGGTTAAGATCTCTTGCTAAATCAATCTCATTGTTGAGATTAATGTGTTTCAATACATCTTAGAGCTATTATCAATTCCATCTTATCCATCTTAGAGCTATTATCAATTTAGATTTTTCTTCAATTTTGAACCTATTTCTACTTAATAATTTTTTAATGAGTGAAAATTAAGTGTGTGTTTTCTTAAAAAAAAATTTAGACTTTCAACTCAATTCTTTATCATATAAAATTAGAAATACAAAATCAATAGAGCAAAAATTATAAGTTATAAAGCTTCAAAGTAAAAAAAATGTAGTTGAGCTAGGTGTAATAAAACTTGTTTCCTTCATTTTAAATGCAAATATTTTGAAATCTACACAGTCAAAGTTTGTGAAATTTCTTCTACACATTCTTATACTAGTTTAGTACAAGATCCTATGGTTAAATATGCAAACAAACATTTTTAAAAAAGATTTTTTTTATAGAAATGATAGTTGTGAGTAATTTTTGATGGAAAAGTTAAAGAATATAAAAATTTCAAAAAATTATTATGTCAAGAGAACCTCAATTCAAACCCATTCCAATGCGTTTTACTTAAAAATGATGATAGTTGAGTGCTGAAATTGAATTTCCATGTTAAATTCTTCAGGGTCTATGTCACTTCAAACCATTTATAAGATGATATATGACACTTTTTTTTACAAATAACTTAATTTCTACTGAATTTGATTTTTGCATAGGGTAATTCTTTGTGCCTCTAAATTTACTCAAACACTTGCATTTTGCTTTACAAACATTCAATATAAATGTGCAAAATTGTAAATCATTTTAAGATGCATGCCCACAAAGCTTACAAGGTCAATTGCAAACATCCCCACTTTAACCTATAAACAATGCTAGGGTTGTTTAATGGCTGATGAATAATAAAAGAATCCTTCTATATAGGACATAAGTACAACTATTCATCCTCCAAGTTTTATGTGAAAAGGGAGGTCTTCTACAATAGTTTGACTTCCAATGAGTACTTTTAGATTTTTGAAAATCAATGATTCACACAATACCAAAATGTCACTTGTCCATCCTTGAAGGGTTAAAAGGGACAACATGAGAGAAAAAAACCCATAAGAGACTTGTAGACATCAATATTCAGTAGGGTTAGAATTCCTACAATCCAAGAGACAAAAAAATCTATACTCGGTTAGATGTTTATAATTCTACAATTAAGTCAAGAATGAGGAAATCAACAAATCGACATGTTAACCCCTAAATGTCTAAAGTCTTCTCCAAAATTGACAATTTGAGAAAAATCATCATAAACTCATAAAGTACTATTTAGAAGAATATTTTTGAATTGAATTCTAAATAAAAATTCTAGATTTTGAATTTTAGATTCCGTCTATATAGTTAAATTTAACACACATTTAATGAAAATATTCATGACACCAAATGTTTTCTAAGCAAGAGGTTTATTTATTTTTAAACACTTTACGAAATATCATCCCCTTATAGGTGAAATAGATCAATTCATAATAAAAAAATGGCAAACAACTCTACATTGTTGTTGTTCAATTAGCCTTTAGAGTATTCTATTTTTGTGTAGCATCTATTTGGGTTCTATTCCTTGTATATTTGTAGAACTTTTTTATAGTGATGTCCCAGGTGGATCACTTAGTGCGTTTTCAAAACTACGTGTGGTGGAAAATAGATAGGATTTTATTCATTTCACCTAAAATTTATAAAAAAAAAGTACAACTAAATTAGGGAACATTATAAGTCACAAATCCCTTATAAATAATATAGAGAATCTACAAATTTGCACCATTTACTATTTTTACATCTAATTAAGGGGCCTCTATATTGGATCCTAAAAAAATCTTTTACTACAACGAATTATTTATAGAACAGCTAGTACCTACTTCTACCTTCAATACTTCTTTGGAATGATGATGTATTATAGCTGGTACTTGGACAATTAGTGGATAGCCGGTTGCTTGGATTTTGGATAGCCGATGAACTGCTGATCTAGGGTTTGATTGGATGTAGCCCGGTTTAGGGTCCAAACTTCTGTGAGTGCAATTGAACGAAAGAGCTTGGTTTCAAATTTTTAGGGTTCAAGGTTTATGGATTTGGCTGTTACTCACGCGCTCTGGCTTCTTGATGTTGGTTTCTGTTTTCAGAGATTCGTTGATGGGTGGCATTGCAAGACAAGTTTGTTTGATGGGTGGCGTTTGTCTAAGTACCTTAGGATTTAGGGTTTGCTTCATGAGAGTACCTTAGGGTTCAAGTATAGTGAACTTTTTTTTCTATTAGACAAATCTGGTTTAAGGTAGGATGACTTTGGTTGAAGACAAGTGAACTCATCTCCTTGCTTCCTTGCTTCATTAGAGTTTGAGGCACTTCATCTTTCAATTCAAGCTTTGTTTTCAATTACAGATTGCTGGTGTATTGCAATAGAATTTAGGGTATCATGCCATGGCTACACAAGTCAAGATATTTACAATGGAGGTCGAGTTCTCTTTTTCAAAATTTTACAACAAGGTCAAGTTGCTTGAAGATGAAACATATGCTTCCCTTAGGGTTCACCTAAAGGAAAAATCAGCGCTGAAGTGGCTGTTTGAGTTTTGGTATAATGAAGAGCGTTGTAGAATAAGGCAAAAAATAGAAGCCTTGAACGATATGGTTGCAAACGTGTATGTTTTGCTAGCGCAATCTAAGGACAAAAGAACTACTAAACGATGTTGAGTGGACAAGGATGTTGTGCAAATTCCAGCAGAAGTTCAAGATGGGGTTTTTTCCCTCATTGACAAAGAAGGTGCCAAACTTGTTGTAGATCCTATTGCCAATTCTAGGGTCACTAGGACATTGGGAATCATTGATTCATTGGACCATTAGCTTCATTCTACACTATTTTTCAAAGAAGTGTGGGAATGCTAACTTAAATGATCAGAGAAGATGATAAGGGAATTGAAGTGCTCATCACAAGAAGACAACCAGTGGTTGCTGAGGACTGTTGATTTTGCTGGAAATGGAATAATCAAGATTTTTTGTGTTGAATGTTGAAAGAAGATAGGGGAAAATAGTGGAAAGCACAACAAGACTAGTATTCAAAATCTTTTCAATAATTTTAGATGGAAGCACTTGTCCAATACAAACCATGTCAAAAATTGGTGTATGCACCATGACATACAGTATAGTGATTATCTGCAATCCATTGCGGGGAAGGGGAAGGCCACTCCCTTAACTCCTAAGATGCACCAAAAGCTCATAGACGAGGGTTTTTTGATCATGGAAGCTGTGAATGACAGTGTACAAGATTCCCCAAAGCCATTCAATATATTAGAGTCATTCAAAGAGTCATCACCTAAAAGTTTTTGGATGAAGGTGAGGTGTTTCTACTAGACAATTGAATATTGTGTCCCTTGTAGTGGTGAGAGCCCAGCAAAATCCCAAGGTTTGGATTATTCTAGCTTTGCGTTCTACAACGTTCTTTGGTTGATCTTCCATGTTTGAAGAAGGAAGCTAAGAGTGAGTGAAAGCGTTGAGAAAACAGAGAAGAAGCTTGAGAAATCGAGAGTGAAGATCAAGCAAGCGAAACCGTTGAGGGATTAGAGAGAAGAAGCATGAGAAATCGAGAGCAAAGATTATGCAAGCGAAACTGCTGAAGTGCACAGAGGGAGAAAGACTATAAGAGGTTAGGAACCGAATCGATTAGGATAGCAAGAGTCCAATAGTAGAAGCGGTACTAGGAAATCATACTAAGCCACATAACTCCTCTTATTCAAGAATCTGTTCCTTAGCATACCTGTCATTTACGCAACTCTTTAGTCTCACGTATATGTCCCGAGAGCAAGTCATGCACGGGGAGGACACTCTCACTACATTTGAGGTACCCACGTGTGGAGGAGTGATTTTTTGACCCCCTATTTACTTTTGAATAAACTATAATTTCATCCTAAAATTTTGAGCTTTGTTTAACAATGACCAAAGGTTTCTATTGACAAAAATTTCAATTCCAAATAACATAAGATATATTGTCTAAAAAGGGTTGAAAAATGAACTAAAATGGCATGTTCTCCAACTAAAATATTTATAAAGCTCACATGAAGATGACTATTGCATCAATATTCAACCAAAATAAACTTTCAATAGAAAGCTATTCTATAGAATTTTTTTTTCATTTTTTCATTTTTTTTTCCTTATATAATATAGAAGTGTGAAAGTTATTTTCAGCTTTATGGTGTATCTTTTTTCTTAAAAAATTTATAACTAATTACTATTAGCATAAAAAAATACCAATAATTCAAAATATAAACTTTTAAAGTAGTAAAATCTATCCATAATTTTTTTTAAATTAAATTTTAAGATGTATTATATGAATTACTTTTTCCGCCGCACATGGGTTGCTAAAACGTGGATAGTGTCCTCCCCGTGAAGTCATGTCAACATCAGACGTCCTAATCGAGGCTCACAAACTGACTGCAGATAACTATCAAACCTGGAAGACCCGCTGTAAATTGCTCCTCATAAAAGAAAATATTTGAAAGTATGCAGACCCCACATGCAATAATCGACCAGTCACCAACGAACCAGAACAGACTACTAGGGGCAGAGCCAAGGTGCTTTACTCGATCACCATGTCATGTAGCGAATCAACACTACTAGAAAATGGTGTCCAAGTCAACAAAAATTTAACAATTTTTTGTTGACTAGAATATTGTATTGATCATTTTAACAATTTTTTCTTGATTTGAACAAGCTAACAAAATGGTCACTGAATTTTCGTTGATTCAAATAGTACAACGTCCAAATCAACAAAAAGTTAACACTTTTTTGGTAAGAAGACATGCCTCTCACACGCTAGTGATATAAGAGAGGTGACTTTGGTAACATAAGAGAGAAGATGATAAGCTCTTTATATAAATGGGGTGATAAAAGGCCAAAACAAACCATATGGGATATGTGAATCATTCATAGTCTTAATTCACATATCCCATATGGTTTGTTCTACCTTCTACCATCTCATTTTTATAAAGAGATTGTCTTCTCTATCCTCCTATCACCAAATACTAAGTTCTAAGAAACTTGTCTCCTAAATCAATTATAAAGTTTAACTTTCTTCTAATTAAATTGTAAAGTTTGATTTTTGATCCAGTTTATGTGTTGTTTCTGGCCTACATGGCAGTTTGTACTAGATTGGTTCTTGTCTTGCCATGTGGTAGCCATTCATTGAGCAAATTTAAAAATGAATTAAAATTATTATTTTTCTGATTTGACCACCATAACAAAATGGACAACAGTTTTTTGTTAAATATTGTCCAAGACAACACGACCATGGATACAAATGCCCTCAACACTTTTTTGTTAATTTTTTTGTTAACATGGTCACTGTTTTTTTACTAGTGCAATCTTTAATGGGCTTTCTGAGATAGTCGACCTGAGAGTCACATGGAACACATTAAAAGAACGCTTCGAGAGAACCAACAATGCCTCAAGATTGATGTTACTGGACAAGTTGAACGTTGTCAAATTACCTAAAGGAGGGTCTATCAATGACTACATCAAGACCTCAAGCTGCAGTTAAGAGGTGTTGGTCATACATTGTCAGAAACCGATTTGGTAGAACGAATGTTGAACACGTTACAACCAAGTTTTGAATCTGTCTACAATCAAGTGAGTACCCTCACTATCATGTCAACGCTTGAAGAACTCATGACTCTGCTACTTCAACACGAGCAACAAATTCAATTTCGGCAGGCAACAATGGGAACACAGCCACAATATAATAAAGCTCTGGCAGCTCGTTTTCATCGTACACCATGAGGACCAACAAATCCATGACCATACTATCTAGTCCTACGACACGCTCCGGAGAGTCCATATCGACCTCCACAATACCATCGTTTCACAGCACGCACATGCAACTGGTGCGGTGGAGAAGGACATTTCATAAAAGATTGTCTAAAGTTTGCAAAAGAACTTGCTAGAAGGACACACACTCGCCAGACAAATAGTCAGAATCAAGTGAGGCCCCATTCGGGACCAATGTTCTATAGTAACATCCTGATTGATGGAGTCTCAGACCCCACATTGGAATGGAAATTGCCTACACACAACAACTTCTTTAAACCGCCACCCCAGGGCAGTTTCATCAAAACACAAGAGCCCACTCCAAAGGCTGCGTGGATCCTTGACTCTAGCTGCTTGCAGCATGTAAGTGGTGATCTACAACAATTCTTGAGTTTAGAAATTTCCTCAAGTTCTGCCATAATGCAAACTGCCGGGAAGCAACTCCTACTCGTGGAAGGCAAAGGAATTGTGAATTTAGTTCCAACGATGAAATAAAATTCGTGATGTCTACTTTGTGCTTGGGCTATCATTTAACTTTATATTTGTGGGAGCAATAACAAACTTGGGACTAACCGTGGTTTTTGACAATAAAGAATGTATAGTCTATCAAGGACCGGATAATATTATTGGACATAGTCAGCGTGATTCAAAGACAAGACTATATAGATACCTCATGCAAGATGCCAAATTCCATGTGCATGCAGTCACAACACCCGCAATTGCACAACTGTAGCATCGTAGATTGGGACATCTGAATTTCCATAGTGTGAGGTCCATGGAATCAGACCAAGTGGCAAAAGGGATACCACTCATTTCCACCCTCCACGACATATGTGAGTTTTGTGCCGCAGGAAAACAAGCACGATCACCAGCTCCCAAGGTCGCATTTCGTCGGGCAAGATCATCGATTCAACTGATTCACTCTGACTTATGCAGACCAATACAACCAATGTCACTTGGAGGGAATTCCTATATAGTCACGTTTACAGATGACTATTCTCGATACACTTGGATCTACTTTGTTCGACAAAAATCCGAAGCTATAAAAACATTTCAATACTTCAAGGCTATCGTTGAACTAGCCCTCGGATGCAAAATCCAAGCCCTACATAGTGATAGAGGCGGCAAATATTTATCTTCTACTTTTCAACAAATCCTCCATGAGGCAGGCATCCATCATAAACTTACGCAGGCATACACCCCACACCAAAATAGAGTCAGTGAATGCAAAAATCGGACTTTGATGGACAAAGCTCGAGCAATGATTTCAGAAGCACGCACACCACCGTTCCTATAGACTGAGGCCGTCTCAACAACTAATTACCTCACCAATCAATCCCCCACTTGAGCTAATTCAAAGATCAGTCCATTTCAATAGTTACATTGAGTCATCCCTGATCTGCACAATCTTTGAGTGTTTGGTTGTTTGGCTTTCATGCATGTACCGAAAGAACAAAGAAAGAAATTTGATGACCATAGTAAGAAGTGCATCTTTGTGGGATACTCGGATCAAACCAAAGGGTATCGATGCTACCAACCAACAGCAAGGAGAATTATCGTAAGCAGTGACATGCAGTTTGATGAAGGATGATTTTGGCATAGTACCAATCGCTCAAGCGTATCAATCAAAGAGCTATCTGAAAATACAACTGTATTGGAGATCTTGGATCCTTATCCCACAACACTAGTTCCGACAACACCAACTCTTGAAACCAACTCATCATTGGACCTGCATGGACCGTCCGATCTCCAAGATATTGAACCAGCTGACACGTCTCTGCATGAGGATCATACTGGCCATACCAATCTAATTAAACTTACCAAAAATAGTGGCATCATACCAATAAAAGATATGCCCGAACAACCTATGCATCTTTCCAACAGCCTGACCCCACCTGAAATGGCTACCCTACCTCATCCGCCGCAGCGATCATCTCGCACACGCCTTCCCAGTACTCGACTTCTTGACTATGTAGCTCAAGCCGAGTTTCTCAGCAATATCCAGGCATATTTCTTTGCCTTCACTGAGCCATTGTACTTGGAAACCTACATTACAGTGTTTCATTAACTTATTTTCTATAAAGACGTTGCAAGCGATCCCAATTGGGTAGCATCAATGGAACAAGAAATCGCCTCTATTTATGCAAACAAAACTTAGACGTTAGTAAATCCTCCACTAGGACACAAGGCAATTGCCGTGAAATGGACATACAAACTCAAGTCGGGACATCCTCCCTCTGGCCCTAAATATAAGGCCAGATTAGTGGCAAGAGGAAATCAACAGCACTTGGGATTTGACTTTCAAGAAACATTTTCACCAGTAGTCAAATGGGCTACAATGCAAATAGTTGTTTGCATGGCTTCAATGAAAGGGTGGCCGCTTCTCCACCTTAACGTTAAGACCTCTTTTTTGAACGACAATATTATTGACATAGTCTTTTTACAGCAACCACTAGGATTCATTTCCCCTGGACAAGATAATCTTGTTTGTCATTTACATAAAGCCATATACGGCTTGAAACAATCTTCTCATGCCTGGCATGAAAGAATCAACTCTTATCTCTTGTCCATTGGTCTCTCTCCTTGTATCGCTGATCCAAGTCTTTACATATTTCACGAAAACAATCATCTCATTTTTCTGGTTATTTACGTCGATGATCTATTCCTGACGGGCAACGATGCACATAAGTTGGCTTCAATACAAGACCAATTTTTCAAGGAGTTTGCTATGACCATTCTCGGCACTTTATCACTCTATCTTGGTGTTGACTTTATCTACAATTCAGAAGGCATAATGATGTCACACACATGATATATACATAAATGCCTTGAAGACATGAACCTCAACGACTGCTTGCCCGTTCCAACACCGATGGAAACCACAACTTACAACACCTTATCCCTGCATATGGATTCACCGTTGCTCAATCAATCAAAGATTATCTACTACCGCATTCATGGTTGTCATACTGGACAAGTTACTATTCATTTTTCGTCCTGTAGGACAAGTTGCTATTCACCAAATGTACTTGAGAGGTACATTTGATGAATAGTAACTCGTCCTACAGGACAAGAAATGAATAGTAACTTGTCCAATATGACAACCATGACCGCATTGCTGTTGGCAAATTACTTCATGTGACTAATACCCGCCCGGACGTAGCGTTTGTAGTTGGAATCGTCACTTGATTCACCTCTGCACCTCGGGAAGCCCATCTACATGCTGCCATTCACATATTTCGATATTTAAAGGGCACATCTGACTTGGCAATTCACTATTTAAGAGGAGGAGAGATCATACCCTGTGGTTACTTGGACAGTGATTTCCTAGGCGATTTGGACAAGAGAAAATTGACATTTGGTTATATTATGAGCATCGGCACCTCACCAGTATCGTAGAAGAGCAAGCTGCAAAACAAAGTCACTCAATCAAGCTCTGAAGCTGAGTATAGAGCCTTGGTAGAAGCCACGAAGGAAGCCATGTGGATACGTAATCTATTTGACAAAATTTATCTACCTATCGCACGGCCTTTTACCATCTTTTGTGACAACCAAAGTTGCTTGAAGATGGCGAAAAACCCAGTCTTCCAAAGGCAAACCAAACACATTGAGAAAGCATGTCATCTGATACGAGACCACGTAAGAAAGGGAAGGATCTCGCTGGAGTTCGTCCGCTCACAACAACAAGTGGCTGATATTCTGACCAAGTCGTTGAACAAAGTGCCGTCCCAAGAAATGCGGTGTCAATTGCGACTAATAACTACTCTTTACATTTTGATATGCATTCACTTTGTGACATTCATTGTGTTCTTTCAACACGTTCAAGACATTTTCATTGTAGTTCATTTCTTGTTTTTGTGTACTCAATTGTGATTAGACCATATGTTGTGCTCCCTCTATTTCTTTTTGTTCAGTTTTGTATTGACTCATGTAGAATATTCATATATAGAGGCTACTACTATATTCTGTGTGTCATATTCTATATGTTTTGCTTATACTCTCTAATTTTTTCCTTTCATACTTCTAGTGTATGCAAAGTGTATGTAAGAATTATCACCCTTGGCTTTCACCTTGCTTTTCCATTACCTTTTTTTTATAAAGCATATAGACTACAAAAAAAACACTGACATGGATTGTATAAGTAATTATAGGGGCCATAATATAGGACAATTTTCCAAATTATATAATTATAGGGACCCTTTAATTTTAGCCTAGGAGGTAAATAGCCCCCTAAAAAATACCCCCTTGCTACACGTGGGGTGCCAAATATACATAAAGTAATCCACTTGAGAGCGATGTTTAGATAGTTGCTTCACCTTCAACTATAGTGACTTATAATTCTAGGCCTATGAACTCAATTATGTCATTGAGAGGGTGAGAGACACTAATTGATTCTATCATTCAAGGAGCAAGTCAAATTGGACTTAGGTGTAAGGATGTCATGATCATAAATTGAATTAAAAAATTCAATTCAACAAGAATATTGATCTTCTATATTAATTTGAAATAGAACTATATCATTTTAGGAAGACATCCTAATTCACATCCTACTTTGTATAGATTAACATTTTCTAAAACCTCATCTTTGTAATAGTTATAATAGTGTAGGATTTTATTACTAACTATTTTAAGTTGCCATAATACGTATCTTTGAAAAAAATAACTATATTTACAATTTGTACAAGTAATTAGTAAGATTTATATATCGTTTTATTGATCATAATTGATGGGACTAGAGCTTTATTAAAAATCTATGACTATCAAATGTCTCTAAGGTAATTCTACCTAAAAATATGTACAAGTATTTGAATATTGGCCTACTTTATGGTCTTAGGTTTTATTTGGCCTTTTTGGCAATTAAAAGAGGATTTTGAATTCTCTTAACCTCTAAAGTTGCTTAACTATGTTTTCACCAAAAACACTCCAAAATTGCCATTGTTGTACAAGTACCAAATTTTTGAAAAAGACTTTTTTTTACAAATGTAACCATATAATCTTGTAGTATGCTGACTTAAAAACACATGGTAAAAATTTCAGAACTTTCCCCGGCGTGGATTGCAAGATATAAGCAATCAAATTCAGTGAAATCATATTTTAGCCCTGCAAAAAATAGGGCAGCTGCATGAAAAAATGTCCAAAATGGTGGTTCTTCTTTGGACTCCTTTTCCTAGACAAGTTGGCTACATGCTTGAAAATTTTCACATCATTTGGAATTGTACAACATATAGGAAAAAAATAGTAAGTAGAAAGAAGTAGAGAATGATTCAAAATTCAAAATTGTTAAGAATTTCGTTATGGAATTGAAAACGCCAATTCCAATGGTTGAAATGTTTTCATAAAAAATTTACATCCTATGATGTTATTTTTTTCAAAAAAATTGAGTAAAAAAAAAGGACTTCAAAGTTTATTTTAGAGTAGAGAATCCTTAATTGCCTTCAAACAAAAAAACCTCATAACTTTCATCTCATTAATCAAAATGGAATGATTAAAAGCTTTCCATGTACATGTAATTCTAGAAAACCAATTTCAAATTTTTATTTTCCAAAAAGTGATTTTTTCTGATTTGCCCATACTGCCCAACCGAGGAAAAGAATAACATATTTCGCCATAACTTTTGACTCATATTTCCAAATGTCATGAAATTTGGTGCATATGAAATATTCCTTGTCCCTACCTTATAGTAAAATTTCAGCCTAAAATATGCAAATCTCTAGTCACATGCACCTACCCAAAATTTCTATATTGCCAAAAAGTGAAAAAACACATGTTGGTCCTTTAGGGATTAATATGTATTTATTGAATGCCTTCAAAATTGAACAAGAATGTTTTAAGTTTTGCTTATTAAGTATGCAAAATCAACCTTTGGGTCTCATATTTAGTAGATATACCAACACTTAATGCAAAAATCAACATTAAGAAAAATTTGAGGCCCTTAAAAGGAATTAATATCTCACAACAATCATGTAGATGATCCCTTCATATTATGGAAGTAATCACATTTAATAGTTGTTGAGCTAATAAAATGCAAATTGCTATCAAATCTATTTCAAATGATAATACTAAATGTCAAATAGTTTCCAAAATAATTCTTCATCAAATTGAATGTGTAATATATTGTTGAAAAACTTTTGGAAAGAAGTCTTCAAAGGTATATTTCACATCACATTTGATAGGGACTTTTTATTTTCAAGTGACTTTAACCATTAACCAAAATTTAGGAGGGATCTTCAAAAGGAATATATGGCCTTTTGAAGTTTTCATATTTCTTTTTAATGGTGTGTTGATATTGCAATAATGTTTCAATTAGATGTAGCTACCTTATAAAGTAAATCTTTGAATTGTCTTGATCCATTGTTTATTAGCTTACCATTGCAAAGACTTTAAAAGTTGCACAAAATGCAATTTTATTAAATTCAAGGACTAGAGTAGAAAAGTGCATTACATTGTAGTTCATATTGTAGATTTACAAACAAATGCATCATGTTGCAATACCATTGAACTTGATTGTTTTATGTACATGCTTCATACAAATACCTATGAAACCTTATTGGAATGTCTAGCTTTTCAAAAAGACATAACCAAATTGTTTAATTCTTTCTTGAATTTTTTAAATAAGTTGTTACCTATACGAATCCACCATAAAGAATTTATTTTAAACACATTAAATAAAATTATCATACAATTAAAATTGGCATAAGAATTTCTATGATAAAATACATGTTCTGAAGAAAAAATGTACAAATAAAAAATCAACAATTAGCAATGGTTCATAAATTTTAATTTGATGTATAATATCAAATAAATTAAAATATAATATAATATAATATAATATTAATATTAATATTAATTAAAAACTTACATCTTTCATATTTATAATACCTCCAAAAAATAGATGGGTAGACGATGTTTCCTCAACAATCAATTCTCTATCATAAAATCAATACATTTCTTTAAAAATTAGATTTTTGAAATTAAAGTGTTGTTATTTTGTACAATTCAAAATCTATAAGTTATCACTTGTTTTTTGTTTATAGATGTAATTAAACTATTTGTTATGAATCTTTTTTTAATATTAAAAATCTATATAATACAACCATTCAAAATTATACTATAAAATATAATAATGTGCATCTATATAATGTAATGTTGGTTGCAAAAGAAGTAATTAAAATTGCATTATTGCATACCATAATATTGGCATCTTCAATTCAACCCCACCATTTGAGAAAGTGGACAAGGTTTTTTATTAGATTTATAGATTTTGATGGAATTGATACAATTTTATGAACATTTTCAAGTGTCCCTCTTTTCTTCACCTCCATAGTTACAACTTTTTCTTCACTTTTCTTTTTTATTGCATTCATTTCATTCCATAGGTTAGTTTTTACCATTCGCATTTCCTCATACAATTCAACTTTTAAAGAGCGTATTTCTTCTCGCAATTCATTAATTGATATTTTGATTTCCTCTCGAAATTCTTTGTGAGCTTCTTTTACATCTTTTAATGATTCTTTTATTTCTTCTTTATAAAATTTTAAGGATTCTTTCATACTTTCTTTGATTACCCTTGTTGATTCTTGAAGTTCTAATTTACATTCTTCTTTTGTTCCCCTAAAACCTTCTAATATTTCTTTATGTCGTTTATCTGCTCTTAACTCCAAAGCTTCAAAGAAATGTTGAAAACTTCTATTACGGTCCAATGCAAATGCCATTATTGTAATTCAAATCCCATATTATTGTGCATATTTATACAATTTTCATTAAAAGATTTATTTATAAATATTAAAGATTTATTATACTTCCAAATTTTATTTTTAAAATGATATTTGGTTCAAAAAATGTCATATCATTCTTTTTGTTATGTCAATAATGATAAAAAGAGCTAAATTACAAATCTTACATTTCATTTTATAAATAAATAAAATTAAATATATGTTATCCTTCATAAGACTTTGGGATTGTAAAATTTCAAATGGGAGAGATGTATTCAATTTTCTAATTTTGAAAAATATTGAATGCATCAAATCTAATTATTTTCCCAACCTTATATATAACTTGAAGTTGTTTTGAAATAAAAATAAATTGAAGGATTAAAACTATAGTAAGTTGAAGCTATGAAAATATCAAAGCAAATTGTTATTCATTTTGCTATTATTTGACGAAAAAAAATTCTATGGAGTATAATTTGAATTTCACTAGTTGTAATTTTGTTCTACTATAGTACAAAATAAACAAAATGTATATAATTTGTAACTTCTATTTTCAAATATATTTTTATTCTTTTGATGAATAGAATTTCCATCCTTTGATAATTGTTTTGTAATTAACTCTTCTAGGATAAACCTGCTTAAGGGGTATAGTTTTAGGGTCGAATTTGAATTTCACATAGTTCGTGATTTTAAATGCTGTGAAGCTTGACTTAGTAAATAAATTCCAATATCTACTTTTAATTCCTTTTGATTTTATTCCAAAATTGTTAAAATTATAATTTTTATGACTCTTCGAAAGTATCATCTCAAAAACTTAAAATGCACCATTTTTGAACTTTTCTATTGAATTTCTCTTAGTGTGATCTCAAGGAATATACCAATTAAACCATAATGTTTATCACTATCATCTCCAATTTTTCTAAAAAATATTTATACTATTTTAATTATATTTGTAATTACAATGATTTTTATAAAGAATTTATTTTGAAAAGATCATATAAATCTCATTTTAATGTTTTCAATTATAAAAAAAGAACTTAAATTTTGGATACACATTACTAAGTGAAAAAATATAAATTTTTTGAAAGGTTCATTTTAATATAGAAAACTAATAAATTTTGACAATGGAATGTTCTTTAAGGGTTAAAACTGGCTTGAATTCAAAACAGATTCACTCTATTATGTGCGATAAAATGAATTTCATTCATGTTAGGCAATAATGAACATAATATATGAAAATAAAATATAAGTAATCCTAAATTGCTTAAATTTTGAAAATTTTGAAATGTATTTTGTGACATTTTGTAAAACCAAAGAGTCATTTACTACTATTTAATAGTTTTTTATTGCATTCCACCACTTAATGTTTAAGAAGCTTTGGTGACAACAGATTTCATTGTATGCCACACTAGTAGCTTGTATTTTGTTAGTTAATTTTGGGTGAGAAATATTTAGCACAAATTTAATTATTTCAAATTAATTAAATAAACTAGTCCTTTATTTTATTATAGTCTTTTTATGATAAAATTACAAATTGTAGTGATTGCAAATAAAAGTGTTTAGTGAAACACAATATTCTACTCACTACAAAAAAGTGATTTTTATACATATAAGTAAATATACTACAACTATTGAAGGTGTTTGTTATATAAACACTTATAATGTAGGTATTTATAACATAGTTATAATATAATCATGAAAGGTTTATATAATATAGACACCTATAATATAGGTGTATATTCTTCTAGTCTCATGGGCTCATGCTTCTAAACTTGCATAATAGCAACCTTCCTTTGAATCAATAATTGTATAAAATATCCTATTTATTTTATTAATTATTTTTCCTAAAGTATTGCTTGAAGATTGTTGCTCTAAAGATGACAATGTGTCATGTATATGTTCCAAACTTTCATGTTCATCACCATTGTCTCCTAAATTCACTGCTATGTAATATCCTTCTAAAAGTTATTAAAACCTAAGGTCTTTTGTGTTACCTTATTTATTCTAATAATATAATATTCCTTCTACTAGTATCATTAGATGTTAAAATGAAAGCTTGTTTGAAGTCATATTCAATAACAATAGATATGGACTAATGACAAATATGAATATATTAACATGTAATTTTTTTGAGAGTTTTTTTTGCATCTCTTCTAGTTATTAGCTATACAATGCTTAATAGATGAATAATTAAATTTTCTAAAATCATCTATTAAGCATTGTAAGCCTTGGGCATAAAATTGCCATATTCCATTGAGGACATCTATTCATCCATCCTTCAAGAGTCAATTGTTTTTTTTATAATCTTGTGCCCCCCTAACCTTGTCATATCATTTATTATCCTCCCTTCAAGCAATTTACTAACGATGTTGTTGATTATTCTAATTGGTGGTTCCAATTGTAAACAAGTCACCTATATGCATGATATGCACATCCTATCCGTCTTTTGCCCCACATATGCTTTTGAAATTGTATTTTCCGCAACTCTTCATTTAAGCTATAAATGTGAGCGTCAACATATTTGAACTTGCATAGAAATTCTTTACCTCCACTATTAATATCAATGCACTAGTAGAAAACGCAGAAATTCTGTTGTTTCGGTGATGTTGTTTTGGTCACCGAACAACAAATTTCTGCTGAAATTTACAGATTTCTGTAAATTTCAGCAGAAATCTGTTGTTCGGTGACCAAAACAACGTCACCGAAACAACAGAATTTCTGCGTTTTCTACTAGTGATGTGATATGCTCCCTTGCACAATACTTTCACCTATATACTTTTTTGAAGCAGATATATAAACGTAAAGTGAAAAAACTCACTAAAGTTTTGATGTTTTTTTTGTACCATATTGCTTTAACGCCACTAATGTCTCATGTGTACAAAATCATGTTACATCAATGCTTATGAAATATTCCATTGTTTTGTAGTTTGTAATGTTTTCTTTAACCGTCCCCTAAAGAATTTTGACTATGTTTTCACCAAAAATGCTCTAAAATTGCCATCTCTAGTACAAGTACCAAATTTTTGAAAAAAATCCATTTTGGGACACATCTAATCATAGGATCTTATATTACTTTGATTTGAGAAGATGTGGAAAAATTTCAGAATTTTTCACCATGTAGATTGCAAGATATTAGCACTTGAAGTAACAAAAATCATTTTTTAGTCCCTATGAAAACCTTAGGCAGCTGCACTTCACAAGGTCAAATCATTATGAAAAAATGTCCAAAATGACATTTATTCATTGAATTAATTTTTCAAGGCAAGTTGGTTACATACTTGAAAATTTTCAAATCATTTGGAATTGTACAACATATAGGAAAAAAAATAGAAAGTAGAAAGAAGTAGAAAATGATTCAAAATACTAAATTGTCAACCATTTATTTATGGAAATGAAAAATGCCAATCCCAATGGTTGTAATGTTGTAATAAACCATTTATACCTAATTTTTATTTATTTTTTTAAATATTAAAAATTTAATAAAATAAAGGACTTCAAAGCAATCAAGGCCACCTTTTGCTTCCTTTGAATCAAAGTTTTTTCTACTATAGAACATCTTAAATGTAAACTTTCATATGTATTTTGTTCCACCATAATATGAATGTATTCTTCTTACAATGGTATTATAGAATTCCCTTTTCCTTTTTGTTCAAATCAAATCCAATTTATTTTGTATTTTTTAGGAATTTGTGGAATTAATCATGAATTTTCAAAGTGAAGCAACATTTTTTTCCAACACACTTTTTGACACTCTTTATAAAAAAATTTGACACTATTTGATAGTAGAAATTTTCAATACTTATTATGACATTGAAATGTCAAAAAAATAATTTTGATTCTTTTTTCAAAAGAAGTGTCGAAATGTCGTAAGCTTATGACATTTTGGTTTTCAACACTTGAAGTCAAATTTGAAAGTCCCTTAATTTGTGTCTTCCATTTCTTTGCTTTTCATGAGTGACTATGCTGGTTTAATTTTCTTAGAGATAAAATCACATGTCTTGTATTTGTTATAAAGTTTTCAAATTTTTTTGTGGAAATTTCAAATTATCATGAACCTTTAAAAAAAATGATGAAAATTCATATTAAACACAAAACATGTTCACATAAATTTTAGATTTAAAAGATAGAAGTACATTATAGTGTAGAACATTGTCTTATAAAGAAAATGTCCCTAGCACTCCATGTTTAGAAATGTGGTTATAAATACTCAATTATAAAAATACTTATTTTAAGGGATTTTTCAAAGTGGAATACAAACTACACTTTAGTAGCTTCATTTTGTTAGTTTTGCTCAAAAGCAAAAAAAATTGTTTTGTATGTCAAAATCAAGCTTTAAGGGAAAAAATCTCAAAGTGTTGAAATACATTGGATGGAGCACCATTTTTTTGATAAACTACCCCATGTCAAATTAAAAAAACAACTAAAATATCTTGGACTTAACTCAATGATGTGGATATAACATCAACAAAGTTGCATTTAAGAAATCTAATGAGAATCACCTATTCTCCAACATGCACAAAGCTTGGTTGGCCTTCTAAAAGGACACAAAACATCCTTGGCATTCTTCAGTTGTTAGTGTGAAAAAAAAATGTTCAAAAAAAGTATCCTTTTTTTGGCACAATAAGGTAACTGCACCTAATTTTGATCGCATTCAAAAATCGATCACTCTAAATTCTTGCCTAAAATGTACTCCTACTATTCATGAGAGTCTATAGTTGATTTTAGAAACATTTATTTTCAGCACTTTGAAAATTCATAGTTTATTCATACAATGTCCAAAAAATGCGTTTTAAGAGACTCTAAAATCCTTTTCAGACTACCTACAAAACCCCACAATTTTTTTTGATATAATAATGGAAACCATGCTCAATATAATTTTAGGTTTAGTTGAGTGCTATGCCATGCCAGCGCAGACTACCAAGCTGGCAAAGCCATCTACAAGTATCTCCGTGACATACGAACACGTGGCAGGCTCTCGGCAGTCAGAGGCGACAAGTGCAAATCCGCGATCAACCAAAGAACAGAATCAGGCTTACTCTCCTGAAATCTTACAGTTCGAAGATTCACACTGATCTACAAATTCCGAATAAAGAATCTACCGAATTTGTAGATACACAATCTCCGAATCCGAGGGTTTACGCGCCTGGCGGAGCTGTTGCTGCTCGGCCTTGCGGGGGGATATACCAGCTTCGGAGGCAAAGCCCTAAAGGATCTCGCATTGTTGGCACTCATCGTTACGGTTTTGGAGCAGTGGACGCGCTTTTTGTGTCAACTCTTTTCAGGATTCATGTGCCGTTGAAAAGAATTGGTCGAATTCCAATTTTGCAAGTCTACTTCGACTGCATTTCGAATCTTGAATGATCTTCCGAGGGACATTGATGGTACGAGCGCCAGCTATTGTTTTTGCACTGCATGTTCGGTGGAATTTGCTTCTTAAGTAGCTGTACCGGAATTCCAAGAGGTTTGCTTTGTTTCTGTGATGCTTTTTTTTTTTAATAAAGGCAAAGGTTGAGCAAGCAGTAGACACTCATTTAGCGAAACGGTATTAAAAACATTCGGTCGAGGTTTGTCTCATCTGGAACCGGAGCATATGGTTCGGGTAATGGAGTTGCCACGGTTTAGATTCTGGCGAGTGGTTGTTTCTGCAGTGAACATTCGGGCTTGCATCGTGCAGCACAGCTTGAGTGGCTAGATGGACTTAGGGTTAATGACAAAGGGAGTGAAAGCAGTAACCATTAATTTTGCAAACAATGTTGAATACATGCGGTTCAGTATGCCTCATCCGGAATAGGAGCATGTTTGTTCGGGTTGCGACACAGTTTCTGACGAGTTGTCTCTGCGGTGAGCAGTCTGGCTTGCAACTTGTACCCAGCTTGGAGTTTTACCATGGTCACGTATATGGACTTAGGGTTTGGCCTTTGAACATCCTCCGACTATATATCGGTCTTAGACGCTCAAAGAAACGGTGTTGTTGGTAAACTATTGATTATTCCTCTGGCAAAGTGTATATCGGGTTTTATTCTTTGGTACTTTATTGATTGCGCTAGGACGAATTTCCTCCACTAATATCGAGTTGATGCTGATATATTGTCTCGGTTTTAGCTCGAGATATCTCTAAACAAGGAAGTGCTTTGATCAAGAAAGGGGAACTTCATTCTACCACAATCAGATTGAGTTCGATTTGCAATATTGTCCTTTTTCTGCCGTAGTATGTTCATTTGAATCACTCCTGTTATCATTCTGTATAACATAGATGTGTTTCCATGCTTAATCTTGACGTGAAGGGTGATCGCTAGACCTGGTTGGTTCTAACGAGAAAATGTGCTCTTACGTATTGCAGGGATTTTGGTTTATGCTACCAATGAGCTCTTGGCTTGAGGAGAAACTGTACTGATTTTACAGTCTGAGGAAAGATTATGAACAACCCCTGTTGTAAGCCAACCATGTCCGTGGTCGGTGTGCGAGCAGCTGCATTGGGGAGTCGACTATTTCTCTGTCAACGACAATGTACATTGATCATGGGGACCAAGGGGTCGCCTTCTCCTCTTTCTGCTCGAACTTCGTTGCCTCATCTTCATTGGCCGGGAGCAGCAAGGCCTCAGCAGAGACGCTCCCTGCCACCATCTCTACTTCTGGTGCAGTGCTCAGTCGAGGATCCGTTTCCGCCAGCTACTACGTATGTTCTTCTGGACACTAAAGGTATTTGTTTCTTAAGCCTCAGTTTAACTGCATTGTTTGCTTTTAGGTGTAATGTGATCATATGATTCTTCTTCTGGATTTGAAACTTTCTTGTTATGATGTTTATCTTTGTTGTTTTTAATGTATTCAAATAGGGCACTGGATAATCATGTAATTGTAAACTCTGAAATGTTGGGTGTACTTTTTGATTTATCTCAATGTTGATGGAATTGAGATTTCTCATGTAGTGATTTCTTGGGGCACTAAGCTAACCCAAGAGTTTGTACTTCTACTTAATTCTTTTCTTTTGTTCATCTAGGAGAACTGCATACATCCCGCTTCTGTACATAGGACATGGAAGAGTGCATATTGCTTCTCTTTATCGTAATTGCGACCTTGTCTGAGTGTGGCAATGACTTAACAACTTTTAGTTTACACAGAGTGTGCAGATGGCAGCCTGATGTTCAACTTTGGTTCAACTGAACAACTTCAGTCCTCCAAAAAACTGTCAAATGGAGCAAGCAAAGCTGAAACCCCGTCTTCAGATTCTGCAGACATTAGAACTATTGTGAATGGAAGTCATAATAATAAGGCTGCGGAAAATTTTCTAGCAAGTACAGAGGTTCCGTCTGATCTTGAAGATGTACCTGACGCTGAGACCTTAAGTGACTTAGCATGTGGTGCTAAGGCTTTCGCACAAGAGTTGAACATGAAGGAAGATGAGGAGAGAGGAGAAAGGAGCGAGGAAAGACAAATCCGACCAGAAACTACAGACAAGGTATTTGTCTCTGTTTGAGATGATGGAAGGTGTATTCCGATTGTATTCTGGGAAGTCGGCAGAACATTAGAGTGCTCTACCATACGTTATATAGTGTTGCCTTTTTTTTTTTGGATAATTTCATTTCTGCTTAGACAAGGCACTAAGTATTTTCATGCTGAACGCTAGTTTTATCAGAGGTTCTTTAATGTCCGTTCTAGGACTCTGGTCTGCATCATCTTGTTTTGTAGCTCTTTTGGCACACTTATGTGGAGTCTGTTGTTTTAGCTCATCGTTAGGTCGTCTTAATCACACCCCTTTCATGTCTCGATAATGCGCATTTTTCTCACAGTTAATTATCTGTTTTTTTTTAACAATGGTATTTAGGCCGGAGTTAGAAGCATTGCTGCCTCAAACATCGCCACACCTACTGACAGCAACGGTTCTGATTCATCTGGTGTCGGGTCCGTAACATCTTTCTTCACCTTACCTTTTCTTCTGCATAGGAGTAGTTCTACTTTCCCCTATTGCATCTTTCCATGCTGGTGGTTTGTAATTTGGTTAGTACATTCATGTAAATTGAGTTCAGCTAGGTCAATTTTCTTTGTCTTATACTTCCATCTTGGACTCGTTTCTTAAGCAGGCAATCAATCACACTAGTTAGTCGCTCTCTTTATTTGCTCCCTTTCTGTGTCTTCCTCGACTAAACAGTACAGTTGGATGTTGAGGCTGTTTTAATCACAGGATCAAAGAAGATAAACCTATTTACGATGTGATGTTCAATTCAGCAGCTGCTATGATTCCTCACCCAAATAAGGTTTGCATTTACTTACACAATAGAATGTGTTGATTTGGGTTGTTTAAACATGTCATTTTTTCGTCGTGTCTTAACCATCTTCCTTTATTTTCTTCGTGGTCTGAAAACAGTAATTGAATTCTTTTGCCAGAGTTTTGAATTATGGTTTTTGATGTAGTATAAGAAGACTATTCTACTCCCTTATGTCTCATGTTATGTTTGGTACTGACGTGTAGGCTAAGACTGGAGGAGAAGATGCGTACTTCATTGATGGAACGCGGTGGGTGGGAGTAGCTGATGGTGTTGGTGGTTGGGCTCTTAGTGGTAATCTCTTCTGGACCTGACATGATGGAGCTTTGTTTCAGTCTCAATGTTATAGTCTTCTTCGTTTAAGCGGAAAGCTACTGTAGAGGCTGAAAGTTTGAAGTATTCTACTTAGGAATAATGCTGTCGTGACTATCTTTTTGCCAATTTAGGGATCTTCAACGCAACCTTGACCTTTTTTAAGAAAGCAAAGAGTATCTTCATAACCTCCTTACATTAAAAGTAGATTATGTTATCTGTATTCTTGCCCCACATCCACATTCAACGACTTGGTTGTCATGCTCCTTTTATTCCCATTCATTGGATTTCACTTTTGCTTTTCAATGTACAAAAAACATGTGCTGATGGAAGAGACCAGGACGATGGCAGGAGTTAATGCTGGACATTATGCCCGGGAGCTTATGTGGAATTGTGCGGAGAGGGCTCGGAAAGTGGGGAATACTTCTGATCCCAAGTCAGTTCTTGTGTATGCCGCGAAACAGACGAAGTCTCAAGGCACTGCAGCGACATTGATAGCTTCATTATACGGCCAGGTGAGTTTACATCTTGGAATGCTAGTTGTTAAATTCACGTAACAGTGTTTGACCTTAGCTGCTACTACATTTTGGCCTTGAATTAAATACTTCATGAGGCGATGTTTTCCACCAGTGCTTTTTTGGACTTGCGCTTGTGATGCATCCGGTGGAATCCGAGGATGAAGGGACAGGCTGGGGCTTCTTTGATGTAATACACTGTTTTGAGTGCAAATTTGAGATTCTTTTTTAGATTCTTATTTGTTAGATAGATGTACGCAGAATTGCTCCTGTGTATGCATCCTGAAGCTAAGAACTCGCTTGCAGACTCTTCGAGTGGCCAATATTGGAGATAGTGGCTTTGTGGTTGTGCGCGACTCCACTGTGGTGGCAAAGTCAGTACCCATGGTTCGAGGCTTCAACTTCCCTTATCAAATCGGTACTGAAGGAGATGATCCAGCGTTGGCTGAGGTTCGAACTTCCAATCCTCTCTACAAAAGTGGAAGAAAACTAAAAATTAGTAGGGTTGCTTGTCTTTAAATTTCAGTATGTATGAATTGCCATTAGTGATGCCCACTACAACTGCCTCGATTCAGATCCAAGTCAGCTACCTAGTCTTGTATCGTCTCTTTCTCTCAACATTGACTTGTTGACTTCGTGATGTTTCCAGGTTTATGACGTCCAAGTGCAGAAAAATGATGTAGTGATTCTAGGTTCAGATGGTGTTTGGGACAATCTCTTTGAGCAACAGATAATAGAGATTGTGAATTCTGTTCAAAAATCTGGTGGTGGACCAGAGGTATGGCCTCTTTCCCAACTACATTGGGTTGAGTTTAAGATTTGAATTTTCAATTTGTGAGACTTTCTCTTGTATTTTGGTGGTCTTATGTTAGACCATGGATTCTTTGTGCTCTTTGATATTGAGAAGTTAGTGTATGAGTCTGTGAATTGATATTAAATCTCAGCGGATTGGGTTTTTTTATTTTTCTTCTCTTTGACAGTATTCGTTGGCAACCCTTCATAACTTTTGTAAGCAATCTGCACACTGCATTAGTCGCTTTTTTGCTTAATGTGCTTTTTCTGCACTGGCAGGTTGTTGCGAAACAATTGGTGACAAGGGCAAACGAAATGGGCCAAACAAAGCAGGGCATGAGTCCCTTTGCAAGAGAAGCTCACAAGGCAGGTTATGATAGTTACTCTGGAGGGAAGCTTGACGATACCACGGCTGTCGTATCCTATGTGACTTGAGTTCGCGACCCAGGTTTGTAGTTAAATTCTCGTTAGTGTGCTTCAACAAAGAACTGTGACAGAATAGGGAGACCTGAGCTCCAAGCGTTTGTTGTAGAGACTGTTCACGTGGGGTTGATTGTGGCTGCATATGTTCACTCTCACATCCAATACCTGTGCAATCCCTGTTCATAAATGTTCTGAAACCCCACCTGTATTTCCAAATTTCTGTAGTTAATCGAATTGATGTTCATTATCAAATGTCCGGTACAGACAGATCAAATATCCGGTGGAGAGGATCGAAAGTGAAATGTGAATGAAGTGACTTCTGCAAGACTTTTAGCACTGTGGACTGGCTATCACAGATCAAGTGCTCATAGCGCAGCCTTCCTTAGCCGAGTATAGGCTCTTTTACATCATTTAGTTTTGCTTGATGAAGAAATCTTTTAAATTATAGGATTACCATATTTCTTCGACGTGGCCTAGCTTTAGTTGCAATTTGTCGTTGCGTAATTAAAAAATGAGAACTTCACACTTCAAAGGGCACTCAACTGCATCAGGACGGTGAAGTGGTCCTTAAAGAGTTGCACATGCCGGCCCTGCATTGAGCCTTCGTGGCCATTTCCATGGTCCTCCCAAATTCCAAATCCCAAATCGCCTGATTAATGATACTCCAAGTGAGGCATGACAATATTATTCTCGATTCAGTAAATTCATCTCGAATTCCCATTCATTTATCGAGTCTCAAAGAAATTTCTTTGCCTTCTCCTGACAGGACGTGATTTAAATCTCAAAGATTGGGGCATAATTCCTCGTCAAGCACTCGCTTGACTGCCAAACTGTTGAATTCCTTCCTGCCATATGTTACAAGTATCCATGTTAGTTCAATGTTCTATACTCTCATGAGGTACCCTCGGAATTTATAAAGCTGCCTTCCTACAAGATAGTACTAGCTTTCTGGAGGTCGGAAGTGCGTCATGAGAGCATCTTGTAAAGAGAGAGCTTGTCTAAATTCTTGGTAGCTAATGCGGCCATCACTGTCCGTATCAAAGTGTTCAAAGATCTCGTCCACTTTCTCGTGACTCATATCTGCTGGCAGGTAGTCTTCAGGCAACGCCTGCTCAGAAAAAGACGATATCAATATCCAAACAATAAAAGAACGACTGGAATTCATTATCAAAGGAGTTTCAGTCTAAACGATGAATTTTCAAAACCTAACTGCAAAACTCTTATGAAACAAGCTATTAAAGTTGCCGACTCCATGTACAGAAGTTGGAATAAATCATTTCGGAGGCTTCAAGAAAAGTAGAATATAATACAAAGAAACAGAAGAAACCATGCTCTACGTTTAAGAGTGGTCAAAACAAGTTTCAGAAGCTGCTCTAGTCATGACCTTCCAAAATGGACTTTCTATTTTTGTTCAGTCACTGAGGAATTTAGCACGTAGTATTGATGAAGGAAATATTAGAAAAACAGAGCTATGAGTGGATGGTTACATACCCCAAGGACTCGAGCCAGCTCATCCTTGGAAATGTACCCAGAATCATCATGGTCATACAGCTGCGCCAACACAAAAAACGAACACGATTCGGATCTTAGTGAAAACCAAACAAAAGCAAGAACGAATAGGCAAAGCAGTCAGAATGGTTGAATGGTCAGAATATACAAAGCAGTTTGAAAAATGGTGAGGCTGTGGATACAATGCAGTGAAAACCACCAAAGAATTGTAGAATGATTCACCTTGAAACACATACGAACAGCGTCCTCCTCATGCGCTGACCGCAAAAGAGCAGTGAACCCACAGATCACTTCACGCAAATCAACCCAACCATCATGGTTGTAGTCAAACAGCTTGAAGATGCGAGGAGCTAGCGGCACCAAGCTCTGCAATTTCATTGAGCACAACACCTTCTGAAACTCCTCTAGTGTGGCTGTCTGTCCGTTCGATGAGCTGCAGGCGCAACATCAGTAATGAGAGTCAGGTTTGAGGCCCAAATCTGATGAATCAGGAAGAGGATAGTAAATCGCTAAGGACCTGATCCCGTCTCCAGCTACCAACAGCAACGCATCTCTTCCAATTAGCAAGTCGTCCAATTACGCAATTAGCTTAAGCATGACTTGGCTAAATGTCTACGGCTACTGAATGGAAATGGGGTTGTTTTCAATAGTAGTCTACAACCTCCCACTTTGAATGATTGCATAGGAAATCATCATACTTGATCTGAAAAGAGTTTGACTCTTGTGTCACCCAAAGTGATCTCTCCAGTGAGCTCTATTAAGCGATCTCCGAACGAAAATGCACACTCCTACTTATTGGTCGAAATGCACAAATAGTATCCTCTATCTTACACAACGAAAAGAGCATGCAAAAGGACGTGAATTTTGGAAACACCTACATTCGCATGAACGAAACACGCAAGTCTTCCAACTCAGAAGCAGTGAGAACACGATCTCCAACGAGCTCCTTTAAATACTTGGTGCGCAGCTGGAACTTAGTTCGGACAACGCTGGCGTACACGGTAGCACGAAACTTGCGGCGAGCATTGAAAGCTTGGAAGCGCACAAACACGTCTTCGTGGATGAGCTCCTTGCTGGCTGTGTCCCCTGACACCCACGGGTGGGACAATAACTAGGCATCCGCCATTGATGCCAGCTCTTTCAGCAATTCACCCTTGCCTCTGACATAATACGATAGCCCTCAAAACAAAACTAAAAACTAAAACAAATGTTCTACAAACAGAACATGCCAAGAGTGACGATGTTGTATAGAACATGTACCTCGACGGCAGTAGGACGATCGTAGGGATCGACCGACAACAACCTCCGGACCAGGGTCTTGGCTTCCAACGAGATCCCTCTCCAACTCTCTTCGTCCATACTGTAGGCTCCCTGCAAACCAGTACACTCAAACTTCCTTAATCTTAGTCCCAACTATTTCACTATGACACAATTTGATAGTGTGGCAAGTGTGGCTAGGATATTATAGAATGTCATTTTCGAGAAGGCCATGATAAAGAGGTTATAATCGTAATCCCAACCTTTTCATTAAGACATCGTTTGATTGTGTGCTACAGTCAATGATGGAGTGACGAGGATATTCTAGAGTGCAATTTAAGAAAAGTTCATAGTAAAGAGGTTTGACTGTAACCCTATTTCGGTGAAAAGAGGTAAAACTGGCATACTCAAAAGATGGGGCGATTCCTTAAGGACCAAGATTCATGGTACAAAACAACAACAATTAGATTGATCGCATTGTGAAAATGATAGAATTCAGTTGGGCACAAATTTGAATAACCAGAATCAGTGCAGACCACTCATATGTTGGTCAAAAAAGTGATAAAATTGGACTAAAGAATGTTCCCATAGACCTACTCAAAACTGCTAGGAAAACATAAGGCCCACTTTAGGGTAGGGAGGATGGCATAGGCACCGTGAGGATTTGCATCTGCTTGGCCCGGCTATTCCTCGCCCGAAACGGTGGATACCTGCACAACAAGGACACAATCAGATCACGAAACCCTAACTGAAGGTTGGGCTGCACTGCAAATCATAACTACTACGAACGGCGTTCTCGTTTCTAGCTCAGCGTCAGTTTGAACGTTTTCCAATTTAATCTGAGCTCAAAAACACAAGATGCTAAATAAGAAGAGACGAAAACACAAAACTAGTTAAGCAGAATGCGGTCCAGAAAACTCGAATCTAAAACATTCGACCCTACTTCCTAACAATGCTCCGAATCAGTCTCCAATTCTGGGCTACACATCGGCAGGTCTCGATAAAATTATAGGTCAGAGGAAAATGCGCTTCTAGGCAAATTTTACAGAATTTTTGTTCAAATTCGCCAAAAACTGATTTGCAGCTACCAAAATAGTCAAAAAAACTTCCAAATTCGCCTGAATTGGTACCCTCAACCCCAGAGAAAAACGAAAAGTGAAAAAATAGAATAAAATAAACTGTTCGTAACCGTCCTGCGAATTAGGGTTTGAGTGGGAGGATAACCCGCAGAGGAGGATGAAGAGGATGACTCCGAGCGACCACAAGTCGTTGGCCGGCAAGACCGAATTCGCGAACGAGAGCTGCTCGGGAGCAACATAGTCCATGGATCCGAACACTCCCACCACCGGTCGTGTGACTTCTGGCAGGGAGCTTAATCCGAAGTCCATTATCTTGAGCGGTGACGCCGTACTCGGCTCCACGAACAAGCAATTCTCGGGCTTCAAGTCGCGATGGACGATGTCCGCGCGGTGCAACGCCAACAGCCCCGCCGCGATCTGCCTCACCACGGCCGCCGCGTCTCTCTCGGAGTATCTCCTCTGCTTCACAATGCGATCAAAAAGCTCCCCGCCCTTACAAAGCTCTAACACAAGATGCACAGCATCCCCCTCCTCCTCGTCGTACACGTCAATCAAGTGCACCACATTGGCATGCGGGGACACCACGTCCACGATCCGCATCATCACCAGAATCTCGTTCCGGACCAACACCTCCCCTTGCAAGGTCGGATCTCCGGCGTGCTTGTGGAGCGTCTTGATGGCCACAGGAAGTTTGTCTTCCTTGCGAACCCCGACACGCACAGTGGAGAAGCCGCCCGTTCCTAACACTGGCCCTATGTGAAAATCCTCTGATAGACGCCTGCGAGGACTCTGCATCGTCGCGTCTTCTTCGATTGCTACCTCGGACGCCATCGTCAGAGCTGCTGAGTGCAAATTGCGAGCGCAAAATGGTGGCTACGGCAGGAATCGAGAAGCGCGAGGCGCGCCCATTGTGTGAAGTGGAAGATTTTTCCTCGCGATCAGACGCAGACAATTTTGTCTGCCGACTTAGCTTACTGTAGAAATTCTTGTAATATAAATCGAATATTAACTTAAATCTCGTGCTCTGCTCCTGAAGTGTTGCGTCTGCTGCTGCCGCCGCTGCTGCTGGTCATCTTCCTGAATTCTTGACTTCCTTTGCGGCGGCAGCATCAGGGTCGTGGCTTATGGCCTACAGTACTCGCATACCATACAATAAAGTGTATAATACAGTACAATAATGTACTGTATTGAGCACATGTGGTCCTGGTGGTTCTGGCTTCTGGCTCTGTTTTGTTTTTGAAGTCCCTGGATAATAACCTCAGTTTCTCATTCTGCAGGAGAAGGTGACCAGTTTTATAATTTCAACCACTAAACCTACACTTCAAACCTTTCCCCACACTGATTTCATCCTGTGAACCTTGGAATCGCTAGATTATTTTCCTTCACATTCAATATCTCAGTAAGGGTTTGCATCAGCCAGAATCTTCATAGTTTAAAAATTTATCAGTTCCATGCAACGTGAGCCCCAAAACGTATGCAATAACAATAAAATTAATATACAGTAGGGGTCACAGATAGGTGCTCAAGAATTCACGGCAACTTACCGTGGTATTAACGTACTGTACATACAATGAGTACCTTGCTAGCTTCTGCGTTTGGGGATGGAGACAACTCAGACAAGTAGGTTGCAATTAATATTTTATACCCAATTTGCCCAAAAGAGATGATAGATTGGGAAGACAAATTCTGGTCACACGGACCAAGGTTTACGTCTTGAACGGCTGGCATTGGTGAAGAAATTTGTGAACGTAAAAAAATGCACATTGAAATCAAGTACGTGGAATCTATACTTGAAAGAAGCATTTTATAGGGGAAGTGCCATACCAGTCCAGTAGTCCCCAATTGAAGTCTTGAACCAGAGGATAATTTAGAACGGTAGACTTTTCAGTACACTGATCTGTCCTATTAGTGAGTATGCAATATTAGTGTCATTCTTTCGAATACGATAGTGTGGCTTCCACAAATAAGTGTCACAAGCACTAATAGGATAAAAAAAGTGTCGTTTACTGCGTACAGTAAGAGTAAATAAGTGCGCTTATTTACTCTTACTGTTCTAAAGGCAACAGCACTTTCAGAGTCAAATGCATAGAATCAATGAACTTTGCACAATCACCGAGTCGTGAAATTTCAAAAGCAATCAACATCCGAAAATAAGGAATAACTGGCTCAATTATATTTCCTCCTTACACCTATACATTCATTACTTTTTAAAAAATCAAATTCACAAGTTACAGATCCTAGCACTTGCAACAGCAGTGCAAATTCATGCCTTTCCTTGTCCTTCCATTCCTTTCCTCACGTTTCCTTTCTGGAAACAACAACATACATACCCCTCAAGGCTGCACAGCTGCAAGAAGCTTCTCGTAAACTTCTCGAACAGAGAGGTCCTCAACCTGATGGTTCCATTCCACAACAGAACCACATTGTTTCCATGTTATTTACTCACTCTGTATCAACATAAGTCGCCATCGTGCTCAATTGCAACTATCTGTGCCCTTATGGCACGTCTGGTCTGAAGCACATGCACTCCGTTTCCAATCAACACCAGGAAAGGGCTCATTTCGGCAAAGTGAATGAAGTAAGGGGTGTACGTGGTGAAGCTTACCACAAGAAGTTTAGATTTATTATTCCAACCCCGTTGTAGAGTCATTTGAGTCAACCTTAATCCCAGCACCTGTGACTAGTACAGGTCAGTCACAACCCAACCAGTATTTGGAACACATGCATACTTTCACACTGCTACTTTCATCCAACTGCAATAACACCTAATATGTAACGGAATGCAAACGAAGGTCTTTGAAATAGCTAGCTGGTATCATCAAAGAATGCAGGTGATCTTAACGTCCTTCACAACAGCACCAGTTCAAAAAGTAAATGGAGTGGAAGCTACCTTTCCCATGAACTCAAGTAGCTCGCTGTTTGCTTCGCCACGAGCTGCTGGTGCCGCTACAGTTACACGGACATCATCGGCATTCACACCTGTGCAGAGATGATCTCATCAATAGTAATTACATGGCATCTATTCATGCATTATACGGTATACATGCATTAGCTTATTGTCTAACATTAGCCTGAAGGACCAGGATTCATGATTTGAAATGACCTATTTGATAGATCATATCGACGAAAATGTAATCCAGGTGGGTCAAATTTAATATCACCTGGATTGGTGAAGAGCACTGCATGCATTGGATAAAATAAATGAATTCACAAAAAAGCCTCCATATGGCCAAGTCAAAGCTTCTATAAAAACCACGAGGGCAACTGGGATTCTTGGTCTTTCATGGGAAATCAGGAGGAGAATGTACGTGTAATTTGTGAACGCTGTGCACGATCTTCAACTTCGATAGCAACCTGGACCAGACCACCATCTATTTGCGATATGCACGGTGGTACCGGAGCATCCTGCAAGCACTCACACCAAATCCCATTCCCGCACATGAGGACACTTACTTTGCACATCAGTACACAAATATTTCTGGAATTGGAAAAAGAACACCCTCACTCCACTGGCAAACATCCTCAACCCTTGAGGTCAGATTCTGAAACCTGAGGGTTGGTTTCTGCAGCAACAGAGCTAAGAGCACCGTCTGTCACGTACAGGTAAGGTGCTGCTTCCAAGTCTTCCTCACAGCGATAACAGACGAACAATCCACAGCCATTGCATTTCATGCGGTACTGTTTCTCCACTTTCCCTTCACCTCTGCATCCCAGGCAACTCTGATTTGTGTGAAAGTCTTAAAAAAACAAAATAACAAAGCATCTGAAATTCATTTGTACTAACTCACTGACGCATTTACAAGAGCAAGGTTAAAAAATTGCAGAACATACAAGATAGAGGATTCTAAAATCCGTTAGAGACCTAATCCCGTCTCCTATACACACCCCTGTTATCACCAGCAACTCATCTCTTTCCAATACACTTGATTGGCCTTCAGTTGGCAGCTTGGGTTCAAGCATGACTTGACAATATGTCTATGGCCACTGATCTTTGATTGGAAATAGGGTTTGATCTCAATAGATTTGGGAGATGCCTTGTACCAAAACTGCTCTTGTACCAAAAGTAAGATGCCTCCACAGCTCATTTGGGTGACCTCCCATGAAAGCATACTCCTACATATTGGTTAAAATATATTGGTATCCTCTACCTCAAAGTTAGAGTGTGCAAGACAAAGGACGCTCTTCACCCCAGTAATGTACAGTACATGTGACACTCATGAAGTGAAAATTAGGGCTACGTAGAGCAGAGAGAAGATGGATTTACCTCTTGAGCAAATGTTTGCCACCTTCCACCACATTCAAGCGACTGAGATGCTTGTTCCGGTCCAATACATAAGCTTTATCAGTTTTCCTCTTCGGCATTTTCTGCAGCTGGGTATCTGCAAGAATCAGACATTGGAAATCAACAACAACAACAACACAATCCCATCTCCAATTCGATTAGCGGCGATCATCTTTCTCCTTCGCAGTCGAAACCCTAAAATCAGATTACCGCTAACGATACTAAAGCCTCAAATTGACAGACGCCATGTCTACGAATTGTCCGTGATTTTGCTGCCCGCCTAAGAAGCACAACGACAGCAACAATGAAGAATCTCGCGGCACGCCATTACCCGTGATCAAGACATGAGCCCCGCAATGCTTGCAGTAGTACACAAAAAGCTCCGACTCGGGTCCATCCGGTGCCGCATCCTCACTGGAATACGTGTGGGTGGTGCGCTTGGGCATCCTCCCCAATTGATCAAAGCTTGAAACTATAAATCTCGCAAAAACCGCCGACACAACAATGCACGGACTCACGATGATGCCTGCAAACTCATTCGGGTTTCACTTCACGCTGAGAGAAGCATTCAAGGGAGAGCTCAGAAGCCTAGGCTCAAAGAATCAGCAAGGCGTGTGCGCCGAAGACAGAGTCCACGGCATTTCACGGCCTGTAGGTGGCGTCGGTGAGGGTTTGGGGAGCACGAACGACATTTTGAGAGCTTCAATTAGGGCTTGAATTTGCATTCTGCTTAGTTTTGGTGGAAACCTAGATTGAGGTTGCCTCAAATTAATGTCCTTTTAACCCCTAATTAGCCGAAGGCGGGGTGTATTTTCAAAATGGGCCAAAATTGCCAACAATTTGTTTGCTCATTTTTTATTGAAATTGGATAGAATATAACTTAACTCTTGGATCTTGTAAGGTGGGTACACCCAAAAGTGCCACAAACTGGGTTGTGGGTAATTTGAAGGGTAATTAGTAAATAGTGAAAACAAGAGAGCAAAGAAATGTGTAGAAAAGGAATAAATGCACAATCAATGTTCTAATTCTGAAAAAAATGAGACCACAATAGTAGTACAAAGTTTTGAAAGTAGAGTGCTTGAAACTACTTGTTTGGTAGCATTGAAAAAGAATGGTCTCATTCAAAAGTTCTTCCTTCCAAGGTGTAAGAAGTTAAAGACATGGAAGTGCAATCGTATTGTTAATATTTAAAAAAATATGCAAGCTCCTAAACCTACAATTTTATGTCCTTATGTTCTGTGAATCATATGAAATAACATGAGAATTTAATAACATGATCTCTGATATGTATTGAAATAACATGATGATTTAATAACATGATCTCTGGTATGTGTTGAAATAACATGAGGATTTAATAACATGATCTCTAGTACGTATTGAAATAACATGAGGATTTAATAAAGGGATCATATTTTTTTTATCTTTGATCTTTGACCTTTGACAAGCCTTTACATGTTATTAAATCTTTGTGTTATTAACACTATGCATTGCAAGCCCCAATTTTAAAAAATTCTAAAAAACAGAGCTTAATTTGGAATTTGATGAAACTACCGCCATTGGATTTGCAACATAGTCCATTTCCTAAAAAAAATTAATTGAAAAAAATTCAAAATTTGAGAACAAGAAACTCAAAAAAGAGGAATATCAATGAAAAAATGGTTACTTGGGTCAATAGGGGTTAAGGATTAAGATATAAAAAATAGCTAAACTTTATTGTTCATTTAAGCTAGTGTATATAGAAGGAGTAAAAATAACAATTAGTTGTTATTTTTGCCCTATAAAAAATGGAAATCAATATTGTTCAAATCAAATTTAAATTTGAAGGGTTTTTGTATTTCCTATGAATTTTCAAAGTCAAGACTAGTAGAAACTTCAAAGTGTTCAATAGATGCATATTTGAAGTACCTTGAACAAGTCCTCAAACCCTTCACTAAAGCTTATTACTTTACAACTATGAAGTACTATTTGTACAATAGAAGTCATTCAAAGCAAATGGTTTGAGGTCCTCATATTGGTGACACTATAATAGACACCTATTTGACAAAAATGGATTGAACAAGGCAAATAGTGAAGGGTATAACTACTCTAGTTGGAGGCATGCATGGTATTTTTTTTCATTATTTTTGGGTAGTATAGAAAGTAATCTCCAATAGAATGGTAAAGCTATAAACATCCATCAACATAGAAGAAATATATAAAATATGCATGAAAACACTTATTCATCCCAAAGTATATAAATTTGTCCACAACAAAACAATATTGTCTTTGGATTTTGTAGCAAATTGAGAAATTTCATCTTTTGGAAATAAGAGAGCCTACTACCAAAAATTCTCTCTCAAAACATTTGTATAATTTTTAAGTGATAAATCATCAGAGGACAATAATTTACCTAAGCTTTTGCTTCTAAACTGCAATTTTTGAAGAAAAATTTGGATGCTATATAATTTTGAAAAGTATTGTGTAAAGTCATCCTATACTAATAGTGAACCAAACATTAAGTATTTTCCCAAATTTGCCCATATAAAATTGGAGTTATATAATTGTACTATGCCCATTATAAGAGTAGGCATTATGACCAACATATGAATGTAGATGAGATTTTGTGTCGTGCTTCCTACGATACTTCATATATCTCCAAAAGAGTATTCATAGTTATTCATAGTTAAATGCATAAGTGCATGAGCATAATGGACCTATTTCAAGTAGTTTGGAATAGGCATAATGTCTTGTAAGAGCTCATATATAAAACCCTTGAAGGATTGTCCAAGCCAAAACGACTTACCATTTGGAATACATGTTGATTTTAAGGTAGTTAGACTATATATTAACAAAATCTGGATTCTACAACTATATTTGAAAAGATTGAAATTGAAGTACTATAGAAAGAAAAAAATAGATTGAATAAAAACTCAAAAATTGGGCCTATGAGAAGTGAACATTTTACATATTCAAAAATGGGTTTAGCTTATATATGTATTCTTAAGGGGCCATATATTTTTAGCCTTTAAGAATTATAGCCAATACTTCATGAATTAGCCCATGTCAAATTCAACTATACTAAGGTAGTAGGGAAAGAATTTTTTTTTTTTAAATGTGACTTATAAGCTTTGCTAAATGTTGAAATATGGCCATATATGGCACTTTCGCAAAGTGCACAATATACCAAGAATTTTCCAAGAATCCATGATCACTTAAAAAAATGGTGAAAAATTCATTTTACTACTCAATTGTTGCTACGTTCTATTGTAAAAATCTCATTGAAAAAAAACTCAAGGAAAAAATCAAACAATGTTGTACACACAAAAATCTTCAACAAAATCAATGGAACGCCCGATGGAATGCATGTCTCATGAGTTATATTGAACATCCTAAAGGAATTAAGATGCTTTAGGTATACCTCATACTTACTATACATAAGCCCTTCTAGTTCTAATTAGTGAAACCTCCTTTCTTAATTGAGATTATATTTGTGACATTTTTCTTTCTAGAATTGGGATATGGAAAAGCAATATTGAAATCTTTTGTAAATCTTTTTTATTCTTTAATTCATAAATTATCTAAAATTTCCCTCAATAATTACAAATCAAAGTAACATAATGTTGTAACATTTGGTTTAATGAAATTAAGTTGAAATAGGTCAAATTGGTCAAATTAGGCTCAAACTATTGAAATTAGGTTAGATTACATGATTGAAATTTGATTCAAATTATTCAAATGAAGTTCAAATTGCTCAAATTAGGCTTTACATAGATCAAATTATGAGATGAAGACTCAAATTACACTCAAATTGTTTAAATGAAACTCAAATTGCTCAAACGAAGTTACATTAGCTCTTTAGCTTCACTAATTATCAAGGACTAAACAAAATCCATTTTTGTAAACTTAGAAGACAAAGTACAATTGCAACATTGTAGCTCAGGCCTTATATAGATTTAGTTTAATTTTCCAATTCAAACACTAAGGTCTAACCGGCACTTGTGAGGATGGGAGAATTACCACTTCTTCAAGACATTGATTGAAAATTTGAAGAAGATAAAAAAAAAACTTAAATGAGTAGGTTATTTCACTCACTAGTCTATTTTGAATCTAATGTAATTGCACTTAATCCCGCTTAAAACAATTGAACTTTGTGTCTATTACGTTATATTCTAGATAGTGAATAAACTATAAATTTTTCAAAGACAGTGCTAAAAACAATTATTTCTAAAAACAATCCTAGATTTTCATGAATAATAGGAATACATTTTAGACAAGAATTTGCAGGGACCCATTTTAGAAAGGCTTCACAATCAAGTGTAGTTAACATACCAATAAGTATTGTATTGTAGTGAGCAAGGTTATTTTTTTCATTTTTTATGAAGTGTCACAGTGGTGATATAAAATGTTTTGGTAGTACTCCAAATTTCAGCATTCATCCACATATTGGATAGAAAATATCACATTCATACATATCACATGTTTCTAAATCCATTTTCATCTACAATTTGCGATTTCATCCAAGATTTTTTTAAAATTTGAAGTTCTTTGGCAAAAAACTTGACAATTTTTTGCCATTTATTAGTTAAATTATTTTTTTTCGGGCGCAATTTGGTGCTATAAAGCCAAAAAAAAAACCTCATATAGTAGCCAATCCATTTCCAACCATCACCCCATTTCCAATCTATAAGTTGCTTTCTTTCTATAAAGTTGTACTTCTTTCTATGAAGTTGTATTTTCTTTTTGTGAAGTTGTGGTGGAGTTCAAGGAGCACTTGTGGTGCATTATGATTGGTTGTAAGGCTATCAATATTGCAACCAACCCTTGGTCAATTTTTCCATTAGATTATGGTCAAAAATTGAAAGGTCTACATCACCATTAGAGGTCAAAGAGAATCATTCACTAAAAAATTTATAATAATTATATTTTGTATAATAAAATTTTGGAAAAATATACAATCCTTCCAAACTCTATTTCAATACATGGGAAAATTTTCTCACTCAAAAAACTTGCGTTTCAAATATGCATAATTGCTTAAGAGCATCCCCACCCATCATACAAAACAGATGACTTCTTAAGAGTGGCTTGCAAAAGTGCCCCACCCATCTTACAAAACAGATGACTTTTTAAGGAGGGCTTGCATATTGGGGTCATTTTGCAAGCCACCCACTAGCTTGCAAAACAACAAAGGACAAGAAGTGGTCCCCCCTCTTGTCCAACCACAAAACTTTTAATATTATCAAAACTAAAAATGACCACTACAAAAATAATTTGACCACACAAAACCTCATTGGTTGGCTTCCCAACTTGCAACCAATGAGGCTCATTGCTCCCCCGGCCTACAAAATGGAAGGCATGGCATTTTGGTAGCCACATTTTTGCAGGATGGGTGTGGCAAAGTGGTTGGAAATGGATCAATTATCTTAGTAAGGACCAGCAATGCAGCACCGGACGTTAAACACCCCCCCTCGAGCAAAAGGGAGGTTGTCAGACGCAGTGGGGCCCCTGCTACCCCTCCGTTCCCTTCGCTCCCTGCCTTGGCTCCTCCTCTTCTCCCTCTCTCTCCTTCCTTGACTCCTATCCTTTAAGAATCAATTTTCTTTTCCTATGTGATCTCTAACATGTCTAGTTTGAATTTGTACAGTTACAATTAAAAAAAAATTGATTCAACTTATCAAAATGTTGGCTTTTGTTCAATTTAAAGCAAATCTCGAGAAGCTAAAAACAAGCCTTAAGCATTTAGGGGTTAAATGTTTTCTTTTGCATCAAATGTTTAACTTAAAATTTCATTCAAATACTTCGTAATTACCATTCATTCCAAAAGCATGGTTATAGTCTTCATCAATATTTTTTTTAAAGGAATTCAAGCATAGGATTCTTTGGTTAACTTGTTCAAGTACATTGTTCTAAGATTATGAAATGACTCTTACTACCAATTGCAAGTTCAATGTACTAAAATTTAACTTTAAACATAGGCTTCACTAGCGCTTCTAAAAGGTGAAGGCTTTTGTATTTCAACATTTTTAGAAAAGAAATATGTATATGCTATAACTTGTCCATGTAGTCACTATGTTGGAAAAGTCAATATGTTCAAAAATCTTTCAAATTTCTTTTCACATATGAAATCTACAAAGTTGGTCACCCCCAAAATATATGAGGTTATAAGGCCCAACATGCACAACCCCAATCAATTTATGGCTTTCCAAAATCTATTTTATAATTTTTTTTTAAATGAATTTCTTATGTAATTTTTTTTCTACAATCTAGTGTATTTGAGGCTCATTTCCAAGAACCCTCAATACTACGTGAAGTCAAGATTGCAATGGGTAGCCTTGCACAAAATCTTGAATAGAAAAATCACAGTCATCCATTTTTTAAATCGGATTTTTAATGCTAAAACTAAACTTCCAATAGAGTTTTGCAAAAATATAAACTACTAAAAATAGGAAGCTGGTTAGGTTTTATTGAACTTCACAATATTTGAAACGTGAAAATTTGGTGCCTTGGACAATTAGAGGTTAAAGACAAATACACAAGGTTACGAGTGGCCAAAGGATACTAGTCAAGGAAGGAAGCAAAGCCCCCTTTTGCTCGAGGGGGGGGGTGGGGTAACGTCCGGCCAGTGCAGCACAAAGGTTGGGGACCCCAAGTCAGCCACCTGGGGCTCACGTGGCCGCACCAAGGCGCATTCCACTTGGGTTCCATGGCCTGTGCCACTTGGCATCCACACCTCTGCATTCCCTTCTGCCTCCCCATGGCCACCTTCACTTTCCAGTTGCACCTCTTTTCTTCCACAGACGATCTTCCTTGGAGCCCATGTTTCTGTCACCTTTTTTGCATTCCTAAAGTTCCTCTTCGTCGCGGTTGCAGTGATTCTGGATCGAGCTGGGGAATGGTAAATTATTCGTGGGTCGATCGAGATCGAGCCGTTTGAACGCTGACCTTACCAATTCATTGTCGCCATGCAGAAAGCATTGATTACTGCTGCGTCGCGGTCCAGTTTGTTCAGTCACTTTGGTGGCCGGTATGGCGATACGTCTCGGAAATTGCAGAGTGACAACTATGCGCGAGGATTCACAGTGGCGTGGAAAGGCCATATGGTGACCCGAGCAGGGCAGCAAATCGAGCAAGTCGCCGGTCAGGACCCTAAAGTGGAGATAGACTCGGAAGACGAAGACGAGATCGCGTCCTCCAGCCATCCACAAACGCGCAAGGCTTACAGGTCTAGTTGCACCTCACTCGTGTATTCTGCAACTCCCAGAAGTTTCCTTGAATTTATTGCAGAAGCCTTATAATTGCAGCAAACCCTAAGTTCTGGCTCATGTTAGTTCGAAGGTTAGGTTTTCGTTCATGCGCCATGCTCATTACGTTTACTAAATTTCAAATCTCATTTACAATGCACCGTATGTTTCGGAAGCTGCGAACACCGATTGATTGCTTTTAGTATGAATCGTAAGAACCAGCTGTTCAGTGTGTGCTCTGTTTGAGTGGGTCATCACATGAGTTTGAGCAAATTTAATTTGCTACAGAATGTGATGGTACTTACTGAGTTGTTTAAGTCGTGTATGAGTTACTGAGCATCCACATGGTAGAATTACAATTCAAATTCCCTTTCACAATGTGGTACGCATTGCAACCCAGCTGGGCTGGGAAGGATATGGAAGCAATGGAACACATGTCCCGGAGCTGTCAAAGTGGTGACCCGATATGGTTGCCGCTGCTGATTAGAGTATTGGATGGTGATTCTGAGCCAAGTTGACTGCTGCACCTTTGGATGAAACGCAGTTTTGAACTGTCAGTGTCTGGAGACCCTACATACTCAACAATACTTTGTTTTGTTGCAGGGACGACATGGAGGAGTCTTACGGTATTGGGTACGCCACTCGAGCGTCGGATATGGGCTATGGAGAGAGGTATGGAGAGACAGTGAAAGCCATCTTGAAAAAGAAGCATGACAAGATGGAGATGCAACAGGGTGCATCCGCGGAACGGGATCAGAATGCCGATGCTTGTAAGTGAACTCTTCCGTGATTCTTTCCCTCTAATAGTGCACATCTGCCTCTCTGGTGGAGGATTCTATTCGCGTCACTCGAAGCATTTTAATTAATATGAAGGAAGCCGCTTCCGACTTCTTTGGGAGATCAATGTAGAGCTGTGGAGAGCTCACTTTCCACGGTACTAGAGCCGAATCTGCTGAGCTCAATTTTTTTTATCACCACGTGTGAATTTCCTACGCAATTTTAAAGGAGGGGGTTGTAGACCACTTTGTGTGACCATAAGTGACTGTAGATAACCCCATTTCCAGTCAAAGATCCAGCAGGCACAGACATTTTGCCAAGTCATGCTTAAACCCAAGTAACTTGCTAATTGAAGGCCAACCAAGTGTATTGGAAGAGATGAGTTGCTACTGGAAACAGTAAGTTTAGGAATGGATCAGTTCCAGAACGATTTTGGTATCCTCTGGGGCCAAGCCATGGAGTCCTCAAATGCTTGCGAAATGATCTGGAAAAATGACAGAGTTGATGAAATTAACTTGACATTAAGATCGATGTTTCAGATTGAATGTTTGTTTTTTGAAGTATCTGAAGATTGAATCTTGTTTGCACGTGTTGACAGTTGTTGATACTGAGTATGATACGACTCAAGGGGAGCCTGTTGCGCAAAAAGAAGTTGGAAGGCATTCTCATAGCTCCAGTGCATTCGAGGCTGAGCGAACTGAGTAGAATGGTGGAATGGGTACTTGCAAGCACATGATCAATCGCTCCAGGCAGGATGATGTAATTAATGCTGTGGTCAACAAGTTCAGAGTCGGGCTCTCTGACTTGAGAGCGCCTAGAATCACTGCAAGTGACTTACTTAATTTTTTATGAAATCCGCTAGTTTCGTCTAGTGCTTCGCGCATTTGTCAATGGTTTAGTAGGAAGTGGTGAAAGCGTTGAGAGCGGGGACTCAAATAGCTAGTTTGAGCAAATTTCGAAAATGAAAAACTGAGTGCGAGTAAATGCCATTCACTGGTTTAGGAGATATTTGCATCAAGTTTATCGCAAGTATTATGGAGGATGTTGCAAGGATTCTAGTTTCTGCACAGGTACTTTCCTCTTACCAAGCTATGTACACACTGATTGATAATGGGTATTACAAAATTCTGAGTTCTTCAATTCCAATCTATGAGAGTGAGGTTCTGTTGTTGATGTACTCAACCTTTTGACTTCAAGAGTTATCTGTTACGCTGTTCCTTGCAATTACATGGAAACGTTGTTGATCCTTTTAAGGCAGGCCACCTTATTGTGGACATCTAACTAACTCCACACAAGGAATGGTTCTAGTATAGGTAGAACTTGTCTTATTGCATAGTGCCAAGACTATCTACTAAGAGAGGTGTAATAATGGCTACCTAACTAATGTTGGCTCTAACTATACTAAAAAAAATGTTTGAAATTGAACCCACCTACTAATTGCATAAGTGACAATTATTCACTAAAGGAGGATGTACTAAGAGAGATTCTACCTGTATAGCTATGTAAAAAGTCTAAATGCACCTTCTTTGAATAAATGAAGTGATGAATATTGTGAGATGAAAGAGTGTTTAGCAGTGTCATAGTAGCCATTTGAAGGCCTTAATATTGTGACCATTTTAGTGATGAGAATGACCTTAATATTGTGACCATTTTAGTGATGAGAATGACCATTACAGATTTATATTTTTTTTCAATTTTTAGGGACCCTAGTGGTACTTATGGGCTTTAAATATAAATGTAATATTTTTTAAATATACAAATTTTTTTTTGGCTTGGTGAATGGAATCATCAAATCCTTTGAAGGTAGAAAAGGAGTGCTACAAATAGGATGATAATGGCCACCTCCTCTCATTTGGAAGCCATCTTTTTAATTAATTGCTTGGATGATTGAACATTCATTGTGACATCAACTAATGGTTTAAGTGAAAAATCATAACAATAATATACAAGGGTGTGATTATTGTGTCATATCTAGAAAATGTCCCATTTAAGGGACAAGTTGAAAGTAGGATAAGAGGATTCATGTGTTTTAATGAATGTAAGAATGAAAATTTCCTAATTTCAGAAAACTTTACTCTTCTAATAACCTTTGAATGGCTCCCTTTACTCAAAGGAACCTACAACGACTAAAAATGTTTGATGAATAACTTTCAAGGAACCTGAAAAACAAAGAGCACACGTGTTCATCCACAATTTAGTGGTGACTCCCCTCCTGATAAGGGCTGCATTTTTTTAGGGATCTTCCATTGCACAATTTCCCAGCAGTGCAACTAAGGTATATTTTTTAATTTTATGAAAAATTCCGTAAAATAGTTTCCTAAGGGTTTAGGACCGGCTCAATGTCGATGAAATGCACCACAGATTTAGAGAATGTTTTGCACTCACTAGCTCTGCAATTCGCAGTTTTGCACAGATTTAGAGAATGTTTTGCACTCACTAGCTCTGCAATTCGCAGTTGTCGACACCCTAGCTCCAGTAGATTTGAGATAAACGTCAATATCATGACATTGTAGATCCAACAAGGGTTTCAGAGATTAGAGACATATCATATAGTTTAAATTGCACGAATCCTGCACCCTGGACTAAAAACGATTGAACTTACCGGATCCAGGATTGAGGTTTGCATTGATTTTCTTCAGAGATACTTCAGAGATATTGGGTTGCGCCAACCAAGGCGACGCGTGCAGGTCTGGACAGCAAGCTGCCAGATGAAGTTTCACCCAAGAAAATATAGATTAATATTGTGAGCCTAATATCCGATGTTAAACTGATAAGAACGGACACTGCATATGCTGTGTTAGCCAAAGGGCCGAGAAAGGTATGCTTCAGCATCCTCCCTCCGACCCTCTTCTACCCGCCAGCATTCACAGGAGATGTGGATCAATTTGTAATCCAAGCGAATAACCAAATCTGGCAGGACTGTGCACTGGAGCAAGCAAACTTCGTAGTCAATTTCGTGCATTACTACAGTAATACAGAGTAACAAGGAAAAATGAAAGCATGTGAACCGAATAAAATCTCGGAATATGGTTTTGGAAGATTGAGTAGTTTGAAACTTAACGTGACCCAGGAAGCAATAAGCGAGGTTCTACAACACGATCTCTTACTGTGAGATTGGAGCTTACATGGACATTTTGAGAAAAGAGATGCTGCAGAGAATGCGCCCATGGAAGCTGTCAATCAATAGGTGCTTTTGTCAAAGCATTGTAACAGTCGTTGAAGGAACTAAGTCTATTCTTAAAATGAATCGAGAACTTCAACGGAGTATAACACAAAAATTTCATAACACTGTTTGGAAACAATGGAGTTGCAGATTGATACATGAAGACCATGATGCACGAGTACGAAACAATTTCGCTGAAGCTTCAAAAATTGGCTTTCAATTCATTGCCCTTTGCGACAGTCCTTAAAAACTCACAAATAGGTTGTGAAAAGAAGTCGAACTGTGCTAAAACATTTAGCTCACGCCTACGTGAGCACCACTTATTCAACAGACTAGAGAAACTGAGCCTCGTTTCAAGGTGAAGGTTCTTTTCCACGCAATGCTAGCTTCACCCTATATAAAAATTTGGCGGCACTCCTGTACACACCGACCAAAAGGTGGTACCACGCGGCCACCTTAATCACATTTCTTGTACTAGCTACCAAACTCTCTGTACACAAAAAAGAATTATAATCAAGAAAGAAACACCAAGTCCACGCTCAAAATACTCGAGCTGACAGCTTATAAGTGTTTTCTGTACTGAGTTCCGCATCGAGAACAAATGACGCGGTTCTTGTGGGAGCAGCAAACAGGAATGCAGCATAAGCGGAACATGCTACGCACTCGCACAGCGCTAATGGATCCGCCACAGTTGCTACAGACGCCATTGGTAGGACGGCTGCCGACCACCTTCCTCGACTCATCGCAGACTAAACAGCACACCATGGTGACGATCAAAAAATTCGCTCTCTTAGCTTCCTGTAAACCAAAAGCACCACAGAGTATTTCCAATTAGACCACAGTTAACTTAAAAAAACCTCACGTCACACTCAACTCACGTTAAACTTCCAACCACCCTACCGTGGTCACTCCTGTAATCCAAACTGCTCGATCGAAACTTTTCCAAAACACAAGCAGAATACAGAAATTGAAAACCTAATTGCAATTCTACCTGAAAAAAATTGAACACTCCACCAAAATGAAGGAATGAGAAGCAGCTCCGATCTCTTAGAAGTCTCAAAAACAGCTTGAATGTGCTCGGGAATCGCTCAAACTATGGAAAATTGGTTTGTTGATGGAGTGCGATGGAGGTTGTTTATGAAGGGGACTTGATGTGGGAATCGACGTTGGCGGGGAGAAGCTTCGAGTGAGGTGGGTGTGCCACCTGGAGAGGTCCACCCAATGGGATGCGCATGACGTGGAAGGGGTTTTGCGGCGGTGGCATCCGAGGGCGGTGACATGTCATGTAACTTTTAGTGACTAGTGAGTACCAGAAACCCTCACCGTCTGACAAGGCAGGCGAGGGGGCGACGAATGTTAGGTACTTGTTCAAGGTCGGCTGGTGAGTTGTCTACTACCCCTTCCTTGTGGTGATTGGGCCATGGAAATATATTATTTTATCCAATAGTACATTGTTGGGGTCAACAATGCATGTTTGACATTAGAGAATGGATGTGTTGTTGCCATGTGACAAAGTTTATAATGTATTTTTAATCCCTTAACCCCTTTAACACCCAAGTCACCATTTATTAGTTGTTGTCCCTCTTCTTTGAACTTCCCATTTTTAAATCTTGAGTTTTTCTTTCAACGAAAATTGTTAGTAGAAAATAGATTATATTATGAATCCAATGGTAGTAGTTTCATCAAATTCCAAGTTAAATTTTGCCTTGTGAAATTTTTTGAAGTTCTTAGGTGTAATGTAATTCCTCTTGTAATTCACAATTCAATTTCTTGGGTTCATTGTTTGGACATGGAGTGAAAAGTCACACAATGAATGCAATTGTTGCCCACTTCAAAAAGGGCAAATCCAAGGAACTCAAGGAAAAAACACTAGTGTGCCCATTCTTTGGATTTTTTTACAAACAATTCTCTACTTTTTAGTGACCACTATGCATTGCAAGCTCCATCCAAAATTGCAAAATGACAAAAATGTTGTGAAATTTTAGATGAACATTCACAACTCTATTGTTTTTTATTGAGCACAAAAGGTCATCATTTCAAACATTTACTACTAATATATGCTCCTTCAAAGTGCAGTGCCTTGTTTTTCCATTGACCCATTAAATACCTACTAAACTTGTAGTCAAATAATTTGAATTTTTTTGAGGTGCTATCTCTCTTGATGTGAACTAAAAAAATCCTAAGTTACATTCTATCTAATCTAAACAAAAATGAGCAAACAAATTGCTCAAGTTCTTGATAGCCTTAGCCTATTTTATAAAAACACTCCCTTGGGTCATTAGGGGTTAAAAGACATGAAACCCTATGACCAAGTTAATTACAAAAATTGCTTCAATTATTGAACCAATAAGTGCATTCTTCATTTCTATAATAAAAAAATGAAATCATCCATCGACTACTTTTCAGCCTCAACATCTATCAAGGATTAACCTTAGAAGGATGTGCCCCCCCATATAATCAAGGTAGTCATACAAATACTTTGATTATTTGACTAGTAGGTGCACTTTTTGATCCTTGTTAGTGAAGTCATCCATCCAACCTTTCAAGTCTACATCATTCTTCAAGGGTTAACCCTTCACTGCCCATGCTTGGTTGTATTGTTACATTGCCTTTACAAACCTTCATGGAACTATCAATCAATAAGAGCTAGAAGTGGAGTCATCCCTTGAAGCCAAATATCCTTGTATATTATGATCAAATTTCCATCGATCAATTCAATCGTGTGCAATTTGAGGCTATACTTAAGGGGAGCATGAATTTGTACCACAAACATGTAGACAATTTTGGTCCCCTTGGATGGTGAGGGATTAAATCAAGTGCTACATGTAGTAACTTTTTATTTTTTCAAAATTAACTTTCATCTAATTAGAACCTATCAGAAAGGAGGTATGGACATTATTTAATATACAAGAAGTCACTACCTACTACAAAATGTTGATGTTCTTTTAATAGATGTATAATATATTTCACAAAAGCAATAAAAATCAACAAGTGGTCCTAGTTTTTGTATTGTTAACAAATTCAATGCATATAGAGCATTGTAACTTTTTGAATACAATAATGAAAAATCAATGTTCATAATATGTGATATTGATAACCTCATAGATTTGATAAATTAATTTTAAAATGATAGGGATAGAAATAGAAATTGCATATTAAGCAAATTTTTGAAATTAAATGACTCTACATTGAAACTTCATAATCTTCATGGATGCATTAGGGGGGCTTGTACTAATTGAATCAACTTGTGTATTTCTACTTTATTAACTTTGTGCAATTAAATCTCATAATTTTGGCATTTTGAAGTTTGTTGAATGAATATGATAATGAAATTGTCTTTTTGTTAGAAAAATCCCATCTAGTCTATAGATCAACATTAGGATTAAGTATTTGTTATTGGTGGATATAGTGACAAAAGTGATAAAAAGAAGTTATTACAATAGAGTTCATAATGGCATACAAATCCAAAATCAAGGGCTATTTCATGATATATAATTGTCCAATGAGCTACTAAATTAAAGTTCTTAAAGCATTTGTAGCTACTTCTAGTTCCCAAATTACCTTACGTATGGGGCAAGTTTGTAAATAATAAAAAGATAATTTGAAATATGCCTAAAGTCTATTAACTCCTAAATGCCCAAGGCCTGTTTTGAGCTTCTTGGAATTTGCTCTAAATTGAACAAAATGTCGACATTTTGATAAGTTGCATCAATTTTTTTGGATTTGTAACTGTACAAATTCAAACTAGACATGTTAGAGATCTCATAGAAAAAGAAAACACAACAATATCACTTATGGAGTGAAAGATTATAATGTTTGACCATGTGTGTGTTAAAACTATGAAAATCTTTCAACTCTCTTTTTGCATGTCAAATTTAAAATGCTGGTGACCAAAAAAATATGAGGTTAAAGGGCCTAACATGTATAACCCCAATCATTTTATGGCTTCTTAAAATCTATTCTATAATTTTTTTTAAATGAATTTTGAATGTGATTTTTTTCCTCCAAGATCTAGTGTATTTGGGGCTCATTTCTAGGAGCTCTCAATACTACGGGAAGTCAAGATTGCAATGGGTACCTTGCACAAAATCGTAAATAGAAAAATCACCATCATTTATTTTCAAGATCGGATTTTTGATGCTAAAATTAGACTTTAAGAAGAATTTTCCAAAAATATCAACTATTAAAAATATCAACTTGGTTAGGTTTTATTTAACTTCAAAGTTTTTCAAACACTAGATTTTGGTACCTTGGGCATTTAGGGGTTAAATTTATATACCAATATCCTCCCTCCAAAATTATTTGAAGGTTTCTAGTTCTTCATGAAATCTAAAATGCAAAATTAGAACCTTTTCAATAATTTAAAATTAAAAATGACATTGTATCTTGAATTCCAAATGAAACTATTTTGATATACAAGTATTGAATTGACTTAACAATACAATAGTTGTATTGCAATAGTTGTACAGACAATAAAATGTGTTATTAATTTGGTTGAGAAACATTACAAAGGAATATGAAAATCAAGTGAAGAATGTATGATTTTCGTTTTATATAAAACTTTGTAAATGATGGTAATTTTGTGGGTTATTCAAGATTGTTATATAGACTATAATGCACTAGAAGAAAAAGCAGGGTTTTGCGACTGGTTTGTAGTCGTATCGGACGTTTGCGACTTAGTGATATTCTGGAGTCCGCAGTCGCAGTGGACAAGTCGCATGAGTTGCACTGCAGTCACGAGGTTGTTTGTCATTCGATAGACAATGAAGAACTTCGTCGATGAACTGCTGTGACGTGGTTGCTGATGTGGAAGTTATTTCACTTATTTGTGTGCAACTCGTTTGCGACTAGAGTGCAACTGGTTTGCGATTGACATACAACTGGTTTGCAATTGGTGTGCAACTAGTTTGCGATTGATGTGCAACTCGTTTGCGACTAATGTGCAACTAGTTTGCGATTGATGTGCAACTCGTTTGCGATTGATGTGCAATTCGTTTGCGATTAGTGTGCAACTCGTTTGCGATTAGTGTGCAACTCGTTTGCAATTAGTGTGCAACTCGTTTGCGATTGACATACAACTGGTTTGCAACTAGTTTGCGACTTGGTTATAATTTATAGAGTTATAGATTATAGAAATCTACAAATTGTAGAAATCTACAAAGTGTAAAAATCTACAAAATATATAAATATTAAAATTTCACTATCAAAATTCATTACACAAGAATGTTATAACTTACCATTCTTATATGTTCAAGTTGATGGTATTCTTGACAATCGATATGGGACAATTGAATCGATTTTCAGTCATGTTCTAGTTGCATTGCACTTGTTCTCTAGTGCATGTGAATCGTTTTTTAGTTGCACTGTAGTCGGGCTCTAGTTGCATTATAGTTGATTCCTAGTTGCATTTGAGTCATTTCTAAGTTGCAATCTTATAGTTTTTAATTGCAGCCTGTAATCAGAGCGATTGCATTTTTCCACGGTGGACTCTACTTCGCGGATAACTGTCCACATGGACAACTGCGATGAATACTAGATGTAGAATACCTCATGTCAGTTCTTCTGTTACAATATCGTAACCCTATTCTTCATTTTCCGACTACTTTGCGACTACAACTACATACACGTGAAATTTGGTGCAAATACAGAGGGCTACAGTTACATCTCAGTTGTATAGGACACATAGTCGCATCTCAGTGGGTTGCAACGGACACGTTTTTCTTCTAGTGATGTTACATTGAATTATCTTATTATTGATGGGTCAAAAATTAATGTCATTTTATTTTAAATTTTATTATATGAAAACCACAAGCAAAACCAATACATAAATTTTCAACTTTTTCTACTTTAAATATGTTATAAACCCATTGGTGCATCTTGGGTAGATCATTGATGATAAATCATTGTACCTTTATTCTTTAGTAATGTTTCAAGTATAAGTTACATCTTAGAGCAATTGTTCTAATAGTGGAAAAGACAAATTTAGAATGTGAAAAATAATTCTTGTAACAAAAAAACTACAAAAGATAGATGTTTATTTCATATGTATTTTATATTATAAAATGGTTTATTAATCCTTTAATACATCAGGCAGATCTATTTAAAATGTCTTTTCCAAAAGATATTCTTATTATCCTCACAATCAATGCCTCTACCACATTTTTTTATAGTAGTGCCATTATTATTCTCAATAGAGGCGACTTTTCACTTATACAGTGTTACAATGTTTTTATGACATAGATTTTGTAGATAATGGTAAGATAAGCAAACCTATTATGGACTACATTTCAATTTGTCCCCCTAGTATGGGATCTTATTGCATCTTCATATAACAAAAACTACATAGTATGGAATTGGGTTTCAAATGGTTGGAATTAAGGCTTAAGGTTTTGGAATTGGTTTAGAATTTGGTTGAAAAGTCATCAAGTTATGAATTCAATAAACATCACCATGAAAGCTCAACACATGGCAAAGGTTCATTCATTATTCCACAATCTCTAAGGGACATTTTTGGATTGCTAATAGAACCATACAAGAAATTAGATGGACTAGTCATTGTGAAAATCATCCTTTTGGATACCGTGCACATCATTTGCTTAAAAAAACACCAAGAGAACTCATTGGAGGTCAAAATATTGCATAAGACCTCCCTTTTTCACACAAAATTTCAAAAATGAATATTTGCACTTCTAACATAAAAAGATTCTCTACCCTCCATTAGACACTTAGTGTTCATAGCATCCTTTTAGGGTTAAGAGAACCATTATATTAGCACCTTAAAGGGTAAGAATAGTCCCCCTCTAGCTAGGATCCACAATAGGAAGCTATGTAATTTTGCTTTGACCACCTATAATGTATCTTTCCAAGAGTATATTTTTCACCAATTGCTGTAAACAAATAAAAGAATGACTATTCATGATTTAAGGTAACTCTCCCTATGACAAGCAAAATGGGAGGGAGCCCATCAGAGGCAAAATTATTCTAGCGATGCACACTGTAGAACTGGAATGTACACCATTAGTATAATTTTGCCTCTCATATGCAGAGTTACCCTACATGTTCCAGTCCATGTTCCAGTGCAGTTCACACCCAGGATTAATACTCTGGCACAATTTGCAAAAGCAAAATACCCATTTCAATCAGTGTCATGCTATTGTCCAAACTCGTATATTGCCAGCACTTGAGGACAAGTTATGTCACAATGAACTATATTAGCAACATCTCCAACGAAAAGAGCACATTGGAAAGTTAGAAAAGAACCAGATGATTATGCATTTTGAAGCACAAAAGCTGAGATTTCAGTTGAGATTTCAGTTGTAGAAGTACATCACATGTAAAGAATCATGGCGGAAGATCAATGAGTGGTGCAACCAAGAGTATATGTACTGTACACATATTACAGTCGGTGATGCCATAGGTTCACTCACTCACTTTGGGGAGATGAAATGGACTTCGCCTTGGCTTTTGCAGCTTCGACTGAGGCTTTCATGGCATCTTTGCGACGGGCATTGGCAAGCGCTCTTTGCTCGTTGACACCGAGGGACTTCTCCTCTGGCTCCACCTTCTTCTCTTCAGGTGGTGGCTTGTTGCGCTTGGCTTGAGCAGCTTCGGGCTGAGAGAACACGCCCAAAGCTGCTGCTGCTGAGGCAGATGCCACTGCCAAAACCCTGCACAGGAAGTTAGCTGGCAAATTAGGGCACAGTCTCGACAATTAGAGGCTATCAATCTCCTTGGACACATACGGTAATGTTCTACGGGTGATAAAATCATCCTTAATCTGGAAAAAATTAAAAGTCTATGCAGGTTTATCTTTGACTCCTTTGTGTCATAGATTATTCTAGAGTTGCATGAAGTGCAACAGCCAACCATAGCCATCACAACCCACAAGTGATTGTGTGGCTCGCTAAACAGGCATTGCAATCAAAAATCACAACCCTTGCGTTTTACTACTCCTAAAGTGTGCGGAGACATAATTACGGTTTGATAAGCTTAAATCTCATTAGGGGATGTCAGAGCTTGCCTCCGAAAGAAGGCGATTCAAAATTGAACGACAGGACTAGTACTTCGAAAAACGAAGAATTGCGTTATGACCCAATTCGGTAACAAACCTGCAAATGGCAGAGCAAGATTTGCGAGATCTGACACCACTACAGAAACAACAAGCTTGCGGAAAGCAAATGTAATGGAGTATTCATTTGCATCGTCCGACTTGACTTGGGCAATTCGGTCAAATGCTTACCTTCGGGAGACATGAGCAGCAGCAGTCCTCCGCTCCAAGCTGTCCCGCTGACATACCACCAAGGTTGAGGGTGCGCAGGTCGGTAATTCAACCTGGTTTGAAATGTTGCTACTGGGGCAGAGGAATGAGGAGGCCAGTTGCGTTGCTACTGCGGCAGCCATGACCATTACTACAACTTCAAGCCTGCCAATTTCAACAACCGCGAATCAAAGCCCGCCTCCCTCGATGCCACAACCCCACAATGTCACGAAATGGTTTGCGGGAAACTCATAAACGAGGTTCAATGAGCAATAGTAGGACACCCACCGGAGACTGAAAGATGAATGATTAATGCGCAATTCTGACCGGCTATAGCGAGCACCAAGTCTCGGCACTACCGGTATTTATTAGGGCTCTTTTTCATTTTTCTTTCCAATGAAAAGAAAGGAAACTGAATGCGACGGTTACAGATGGCGCTGGGGGAGAGATGCCACGCTTACACTTGGCAACAAGTGTAGGGCGCCAAATGCTAGCTTATCCCCATTTCTTGCGCTCTCCATGAGGCTCCCTCCTCCGCTACTCTCAAGAGTTTGAACTTCACATCTGCTTGCTATTCTTTGATGTGAAATTGGTGTAGCGTCTTTCAGGTAAAGGGAGCATGTGATTCTTTGCACAGAGCAGAGGGTGTTGGGATGATCTGTGCTTCAGGAGTGACAGGCAGGTCGTGGAGTTGCAGGGTGGTTCCCATTCGGAAGGAGTTGAGCTTGCTCTTCTCCAACAACGACAACCACCGACGACATAATATAAATCAGAAGCTGCGCAGTAATTTTACTGCTGTTTCCACAACACGAATTCTAACTGCTAGCATGGCCGATCACAGCGCTGCCTCCGACTCTAAATCGGTACGTGACCAGCCCATCTCCCCATATCCAATTCTCCGCTGATTAGGGCTTATCAATCTTTTATTATGCCTTCACTACAGTTAGGATTATGTCTCCCTGCGCAATATTGGTAGCAATGGAGGAGGGACATGCACATTGCCACTTTTATTACTGAGTATAGTTCGTAGCATTAGTATGATCAAGCTTCGATGTGAACTTGTTAGCAATTGAAAGAGGTCTCTTGAAGCAACAATGGTTGTGTTAATTTTTCTGTCTTATTTGGGCTCAAAAGGATGAGAAGCACCACAAATGAATGTCAAAGAATGCTTTATTTGGATAAATTATTTGAAAGGTATGAAGGTTAAGAGCTTGATTGCTAGACGACAATACAGCATTTGAACATATGCTTAGTCGTTCAAAGAATTACGTATCAGTTTAGATTTTAGAGAGGCAAAATGAATCAGTGACAACTTAGGATATCTGTACTTCAATTTGAATTATCTCTGGTATTCCTTACATGCAGAACAAGTCCCAAAATTGTTGTGACTTTATTGTAGGCGGATGTTGTACTCCAATTCCAAAATACTCTACTTTTTATAAATAGGAGAATCATAGTGAAACGAGATAATTTTGTGCAGCGATTAGTTGCTTTAAGGAAAATGATTGTTTTATTCCCCAAAGAATCCAAAGATGTTATACCAAAGAAAGCTTGATATCCCCTATTGTACCAATACCATTCGGTTTTACTATTCGCCGGGGTTGAATTCCATTCTGTGGCTTTGCTCTGAGATTGATTGATTGATGCTGTGAGAATGTAGGTGAATGCGGTGATCAAGGGCACTGTACAAGGTGTGTTCTACCGGAAGTGGACTATAAGTGCCGCTCAAAAGCTCGGCTTAAATGGATGGGTGCGAAACCTCCAGGATGGATCTGTAGAAGCTGTCTTTTCAGGGCCCTCGAATGCCGTGGATGCCATGATCCAGCAATGCCACTCTGGTCCTTCCATGGCCAAAGTGACGTCCGTGGATGTCTCCAATTGGGATCAAGAAGTGCCCCAAGGATTTGAGAAAAGGAAATCATCGTGAATATTCAACAGTATACATGCCACTTCTGCCATCTATGTTTGGTGGCTTGTATTGTTTATGAACCTTTTCATGTCTTGGTTGCGATGATAACATTCTTCAGCAATGGGGAGGGGGGTGCACTCAATTGAAATCTCCGGAGAGTGAAATAGAATTAGAATAGACTCCAGATTTTAATTATAGGTCATGGCCCTTGAATGTTCAAAGACTCGTCTCTCATTTACTCACTACTAATCATGTGTTTCCGTTTTTTTTGTTTTGTACTTATGAGAGAGTTTCTCACTCTGCGACAAGGTTGCTTGGAGAAAAGGAGGATCGAGGAGTCTTTTTATGCAAAGGCTCAAGCGAGTAGCAGCCAAAGTGAGCAGAGCTGAACTTTTGTGTAATCAGTGATGTGAGACTACAATAGCTTGTGCAACTAGCATTTGTTTTATCATACCATCTTATGGAGAAGCCTGAGATGCCGATTATGTGTATTGCTCCGGCAAGTGATTCTCTGCTCGGTGATGTTCTGCTGGGGCTCTTGCAAATCTATTGACTGAAGAATTCATGTAACTTAGCTTTGAAGCATCTGTGATGACAAAATTGATTCTTTGCCATGGGGAGCTGTTAGTACATGCACTTGATTTATTTACAGTCTGTATTATGTTTGTGTAAGATTGGAGAATAACTTTACCTTATTTCAAACAAGTTTTGTTTCATCTCAATCTTAGTTTAGTTATAAATATTTTATTTTTAAATATGAAATTGTAAAAATTGTTATATTGGTACATTGTAATTTGTTATTTGTTATATTTTGACTACTTAAGTAATTTAATTAGTGCATCCGACAATAATAACACTGACTGAATTGCACTAACTTGGCTCTCAAAAATGTTTTGTACACTTACAAAAAAAATACCGTAGCTAATAGAGATTTTCAACATAATTGGACATCCAATAAAATTAAAACTATCCTTTTATTTCTTTAAAATTTAATCAAATTAATTAGTTAATATTTTTTTAGTACAAGTAAATGTTTTTCAAGATTCTTTAATTAAAATTTGTGGATTGATTAAAATTTTCTAGTAAGAATTTCAAAAAATTTGAAATTTTACTAGGTGACATATCCATATCTTAATAGTGAGATTTCTTGAAACTATGTGTTTTTTTAGTCTCGTTCTTTGTACCATTAGAAAGCCCTCAAGGAGGAAGGATGCATGGACTTTGTATCACAATGTTGGGACCTAAAGTGTGAAAGATATTAAATTTCAAAAAATTAAAAATTATTTTTAAAAAATTGTAATAATGACACAAACACACTATAGTAGTTAATGATTAAAATATAATTTAAAATATCTACAATTTTTATATTTTTACTCCAAAGAATTGAAGAAAAATTAAATTTTTTAAAGTTTATTTATATATATAAAAAATTCCACTTTGAATATAATTATCATAATAGGATTAAATTCATTTAGGAACGTGTGTTTTTTAAAGTTCCTAAATGAATTTAATCCTATTATGATAATTATATTCAATTGCAATTAGTATTGGTGTGTATATTTTTCAGCCAATAAATACATTTTTACATTTTACATATCATTATGGAGTACATTTTAGAGATGTTTGTGTATTATATTATTAAATTTGGGTAGGCGACACAAAAGTAAAAGACTTTACTTTTAGCTTTCAAATGGCATCCGATATTCCCGCCACAAGGCATGCATGACTACATCCAACGCATCTGCCTACCTGGAGTTGTACAGGAGGAAAATCTCTTCGGCCATTGGCTAGCAAGATAGTCCACGTGGCATATCCAAGCCTATCGTCACGTTTCGTGAGATTGGAGACTCTACGAGTGACGTAACTTACTGCTACACGGATGGAACTTATCCGATTAGTCTGGGTTTAAAATTAGTATAGCTACAGGATTGGTAATTTGGCGTTAATAGTGCCAGAGTACACCATAAAATAATAATAATAATAATTTGGCTAAAAAAATGGTGACCAACCATAAGTTTTTCCATATAAAACTTCAAATTAAAATTAAAAAGAAGGGTGGAATCACCAAATTGTGGATGAAAACAAAATTATGGATAAAATTGATATGGGCTAATGTCAAGTGAAGCCATTCCTAACCGATAACTTAAGCCATGGCGGATATGATTTGCATTAGTATCCAGGGAAGCAAATATTTACTAAAGTGCAAAGATAGAAATGGTGATGTAGTAGAGAAAGTTTGGTGAATTTACAGCTTGAACTGAAATTACTATAAATTATGAAAGCATGAAGTTGGGCTCGACCCATATCCAATGTCTAAAGTCTTACAAAACTGATCACTAGGAGGGTACTTGTAGGTAACTCTGGCACACAAAAGGAGGCATAAGTTTTGTAGCACCACGTTGGTTACGGAACCAAGTTTCTTTGAATTCGAAATTAATGCAAATGAGTCCCACCCTCTCTTGGATTTGAGACACCCTATTGATTGCCTATGGGGAACTGGTTGGTAACGGGTGCCTCCACCTTTTATGTTATTTATCCTATATGTGAACGAAAGTTAAAATTTAGAACACCCACTACAACATTTTATATCATTACTTTCACACTCCATAAAAAATGGGGAAAAAAATGTCTTGGTTGGCACTGATTTCGAAATAGAGTCCCTTTCCTAAATTCCACCATTGAGAATTTATAACTATTTATAACTATTTTTTTATAATTTCATAGTGAAGGATTTGGACAATTATCAAGCAAGGCTACAACAATATGTAAACTTATGAAACACTTTCTAAGGGCTTTAAAAAATGTCTATTTGGAGAACATTATGTTGCATGAAATATTATTATGCTACATCCCACCTCGAACAAATGGAGTCAAGAGGGATAATTCCATAGAATAGCTTGATTCAAAGTATCCGATAGTCAAAATCAACAAAAACTATTTCTAAAAACACATGTCAAAATTTTTGGGACGTTCTTTTTAAAAAATCATATAGAAAAATTGGAAATCTTTATATTTTTAAGTATTTGCCGAATCACAATTATCAACTCTAACTATTTATTTGGTAGAGAATGACACTCCCATCACCAAAAAAGTAACATCACCTAAATGCATTTGAACGAGCAATTCAACATAGTTTCCATTATTATGTTGAATTTTTTTTGTCAAACCTTATTTGTAATCACAAGGGGATTCTAAATTCTCTTTGAATGCATTTTTGGGACATTGTATGAATAAACTATGATTTTTCAAATTATTGAAAATAGGTGTATTTAATTGCAAATCTTAAGTCCTTATGAATAGAGATTGTACTTTTAGGTGAAAATTTGTAATAGTTAGTATTAGAAAGGAGTCACCGTTAGGTGTGGGTCATATAAAAGGGATCACAATTAGGTATGTGTTGTAGAAAAAAAATGTCACAATTAGATAGGGGTTGTGTAAAAAGGTGTTATAAAAGAGTTAATGACAAAGGATGGTGGCCAAGTTAATTAAGTTAAGGTAGAGATACCTATTTATAATAGCCCCTATATGATGGTATTGTAGAGTGACCTATTGTTGAAAACACTTAGATATACTATTCATTGAAAAATACGATTTGTTTATACCTTCTCATCTATTCATCTCTCTTCTTTGATTAAGAAGAAGTGCCAAAGCTAATAGTAATAGGTGAGTCTACAAGATTGGAATGGATCTGATTGAAAAATCCACATTTATATTGAATAAAATATTCAAATTTTAAGGAAAAAAATCATTTTTTTTGCATTCTTCTTCGTCTATATGTTTACATACATTGAGCTCAATTTCACAAAAAATTCCCATATCCTAGAGGTTGAAATGCTACAATGTTTGTACCTTTTCATCCATTCATTTCCTTCTATTCTTGATTTGGGAGAAACACCAATGCTAAGTGCAATAGGTGAGTCTATGAGACCAAAATGGGTCCTAATGAAAAAACTATATTTATATTGAATGAAATATTCATTTTTTAGGGAATTTTTTTGCCATTCTTCCTCATCCTTATATTTGCACACATTGAGCTCAATTTCTCAATGAATTTTCAATATCCTATAGGTTGAAATGCTAAAATGTTTGTACCTTCTTGTCTACTCATCTCTCTTCCATCCTTGATTTGGGAGAAGTACCAAAGCTAACTGTAATAGGTGAACCTATGAGACTGGAATGAGTTCTAATGAAAAATCCTCATTTATATTGAATAAATTATTCATTTCAAAGGGATTTTTTTCCCATTCTTAATCCATACCTTAAATTTGTCTGTTTGTTTTATTTTGTTTGTTCTGTTGCAAATTGTGCATCCCTTGCTTGTGTTCTTAGTACCATTGGAAAGTTCTTAGCCAGGAAGGGTGCACAGGCTTTGTTTTGTTATGTTTAAACCTACGGTGAGAAAGTTATTGAATTTTGAAGTTTTTATGAACTAAAAAATTAGAAAATTACTTTTATTTTGTTTTGTCTGTGGCAACAACACATGGCACACTAAGGTAGGTGGTTCAAAATCCACCCCTCTTCTTCAAACTGTCCTATAGGTAGCTCTAGAATGGACTTCTTTGGTTTGTTAATGAATGGATGCCAGGTGATCCTTGAATGGACTTCTTTGGTTTGTTAATGAATTCAAGAAAAATTATTTTTTTTACTGCAAGAGCCAATCATTGTCTTTGGTTTCTACATATTTCTTTATAAGTCACAAGGAGACGGATTTTGGGACACCTATGGTCACAAATAGGTGCCTCTGACCTGAATCTTTGAAAATTCATAAGTAATTAAAAAATGCTTGAAAAAATATGAAACTACTTGTGTTGTGTTCCGCATCTATATTTCTTTCTTTGTAAGACGAACTAAAAATCATTTTGTCCATGGAAACCGTGAAGCAGCCCTTGAAAGGTCACTTTTAGAGCCTCCTACCTTAGTTATCCTTATGTTTGCACACATTGAGCTCAATTTCTCAATGAATTTCCCATATCCTACCATATCATAAATAGGTACCTCTACCATCAACTGTGGAGATTAGCCTTCTTCGAAACTTCGTTGGAAATTAGGCTTGCGCTGCCCTCCGTCAGTGTTGTGTTGGATTGACGATGCTCTCCAGGCACGCGTCCTTCCCGGGCACGAGCGCGGGCAAGGCGGCAGTCGCGGCCCATTTCCTTTGAGCCTCTCGGCTTGCCTTCGTTTGCACCTGCTCTCATCAGTCCCCTTTCTCGGGCGGTCTTCAGTGGTTCCTCCTTCGATCTGTTGCACCCCGTGCAATTCCACGGCTTGCTTTCCCTTTGTAATTTCTCAAGCAGCGATGGCGGCTCTGCGGCAAGTCACAAATGTGACGGCACTAAGATGCGGCGCCTCGCCCAAGACCAAGGCCATGGCCGAATCCTCGGCTCGTCGCCTCAATATGGCCGCGGGCTTGGAATCCTCTTCCTCGGCCATCGCAGGCGTAACCCTAAGGACCAGCGCAATGCGCCCTGTGGTGGAGAGCAAGAAGACGAGGACATTGAGCGTGGTGAGCCAGGCTGCAATCCTCGAGACGGAGAAGGAGCTGGAGATGAACATCGCTGACGACGTCACGCAGGTTGGGAACTTCCTAATTTATTGAATTGGATTGGAGTTTGGGGGTTTGCAAAGGGGTTTAGTTGGGTTGAACTGGATTGGATTGGATTAGATGCTCTTTTTCATTTCTATCGTGCTTGTGATTTTTTTCGCAGTTGATTGGGAAAACACCGATGGTGTACCTCAACACTGTTGTGGACGGCTGTGTCGCGAATATTGCGGCCAAGCTGGAGATTATGGAGCCTTGCTGCAGTGTCAAGGATAGGTTTGTGTCTACGAGCCTTTTGAGCCTTTGCGATTGGATGCTTGTAGGTTTGTGAAGCGTGGATGCAGCTTTCCCAAAGATTTGAAGATTTTGGGATTCATTTTTTGAATGTGTGAAGCTTGTGGGATGATACTGGAACCTGAGACTAGGCTGTCTGATTGCGAATCTTTGTTCATTGGCATGACTTATGTAGTATTGCCATTTCTAATGGTTTGTAACTATTAATCTCAGGCAAAACTAGTGATTTAAGTGGTGAGAAGGCAATTGTGAGAAGTTGGTGTACGTGTTGGTCGTCACGTTGACATACAAATCAACGCGTTGATGCGATTTGGAGCTTTTTTTGTTCATTATCTTAAGTAGGTTTAATTTTAGATATTTTGTAATCATTGAAAGTGAGTTTATTGCTGAGGCATTTTATTTGTCTCAATGTGCAGGATTGGGTTTAGCATGATTACTGATGCGGAGGCTAAGGGTGCAATTACCCCTGGAAAGGTAACCTGCTGTGTGCAAATGGAATTTCGTTTGTAATTACTATGTGGTTTACTTTATCTGGGCATTCGTAGAATGTATCAGTTGTAAGTGATTCCATTTGGCATCATGGAGCGTTTTGGAATTTAACTCCCTGGATTCTCTCTTAATAGGTGAGACTAGCTACTCTTGGGACAGCCACAATACTGAGCAAAATTTTAATCCTTGCATTCTCATCCTACTCCCACTAAATTCCAGGTTGATCTTCTTAACAAGTCGTAGTTGTGTTCAAAAAACAGAGTACCCTTGTGGAGCCAACCAGTGGAAATACTGGTATTGGTTTGGCTTTCATTGCTGCTGCCAAAGGTTACAAGCTCATCCTCACCATGCCTGCCTCGATGAGTTTGGAGCGACGTATCTTGTTGAGGGCCTTTGGTGCTCAGCTCATTCTTACCGACCCCGCCAAGGGAATGAAAGGCGCTGTCCAAAAGGCTGAAGAAATTGTGAAGAAGACTCCCAATTCCTATATGCTTCAGCAATTTGAGAATCCGGCAAACCCTAAGGTATCTCATACAACTTATTGCGGTTATTATATTTGAGTCTGATATTTCTTCTATTCCTAATGATGTTTAACCCACAAAGGAAGAGCTTGTGTTCTGTAGAAGGATTTCAGAGGTTCTAATTCAGTTCTGTTTTACGTAGGTGCATTTTGAGACTACCGGGCCTGAGATCTGGGAAGACACAGCTGGAAAGGTTGACATTTTTGTTTCCGGCATTGGAACTGGTGGAACTGTAACTGGAGCTGGTCGCTACTTGAAAAGCAAAAACCCTGATGTTCAAGTGAGCGTTTTGAAATTTCAGTCTATGGTTGCATCTTGAAATTCTGTACTTCTGATAATATCTCTGATGTCTGCAAATTTGTCCTACGCCTGTTTTTGTGGACATTACTGACTGAGTTGTTATACAGATTATTGGTGTGGAGCCAACCGAGAGCAGCGTTCTTTCAGGAGGCAAGCCAGGTACAGGGCATATTAGCAAGTTATCTCTTTTGTCTATATTTATTCATGGCGATAGTTTTTAGAGCAGCAGGAAATGCGTTTGTCGATTTTCTCACGATGTAGTAGCTTAGCTTCAGTCTTGTAGCAAGTATGACACCGGATCAGAGCATCTGCATACTGGTGTGTTCAGACCATTAGCTCTGCTCTTAGTAGTGATGATGGACATGAGTTTTTTTAAGTGCCAAGAAGGCCGTCATATTCTTGAAGTCAATATTTAACCTTTCTCTTTGACAGGGCCTCACAAGATCCAGGGAATCGGAGCTGGGTTCATTCCCGGTATTCTGGATGTGGAGATTCTTGACGAAATCATCCAGGTTTCTCTCTGCTTCATTGATGCTTCAATTGTCTTTTTGGAGTATGTCCAAAATTAGTAGGTGACTTTATGGCATGCAGCATATCACTCATCTGCTTTGGCAGTTCTAGGCATTTCTAAGCTTGTACTGGATTTTCTGGACTTTCAGATATCTAGCAATGATGCCGTGGAGATGGCCAAGCAACTTGCCTTGAAGGAAGGTTTGCTGGTGAGTGCATTTTACTATTTGAATACTCTGGGATCCAGTCTGGATAGAAAATAGATGGCTTCTTGCAAATCACTTTCTTCAGAGCAGTGATTCGCATGTCGCCATCTATTTTCTTATCTATGATTTTAGAGCCTTGGGTCTGTGGCTGTGATATTAGAGGCTTGACAAGTCTTTGCTAGATTTTTATACATGGTGTATCTCTGGCTTGTGACGGATTGATTGCGGTAAATCCGGGTAGTAATAAATGCACTCCTGTATGTTGCATGACTCTGGTTCTGGTGAGTGGTAGGTTGGAATTTCCTCAGGAGCTGCGACAGCTGCGGCTATCGAGGTTGCCAAGAGGCCAGAAAACAAGGGGAAATTAATTTGCGTAAGAAACCCTTCAAATCTCCGTAAATTCTTTTCTGCTACGTTAGAGTTTTGATATTTACGGCATTCACATACGGTATGGTTGTTCTTTTCAATTGACGAGTACCTTCTGTAATTGTTGGTTCCTTGTGTAGGTGATTCTTCCCAGCTTTGGAGAACGGTATCTGTCATCAGTGCTGTTCCAATCCATCCGGGAAGAGGCTGAGGCGATGACGCCAGAGCCTTAGATAGGTTTTATAGTATGAGGAGTCCCTTGTCACTTGAGATGGCCCTCTGAAGACTGGAGAAACATCCTAAATGTTATGAGTGAAATACTGTGAAATTTTGTGGTATCAGAAACTAAGAGTTTACGAATGGCTTGGTGTATTATGTCATATTTAATGGGGCTTCTACTACCAGATTCTCTGCAGATATGCTTTCCATCGCTTCTGAAGCAATAGATTACATTTTGGTATGAACGATGAATGTTCGCTCACTCCCGGTATTTGGTTCCCAGCGTCACCTCGATCATAGATACTTGGTCATCAGAAGTCTGCATCAGGAACTCTGTTTCTCTGTATGCTCAGAAATGGACACTGGTTGTTGGTCACAATCAGATCACTGAATGATCTTTGGGGATGTGCTACAGTTCATTGCCACAACGTCCGTTCAATGAAATCTGTTGGTTCTACTCCAGGGGCAGAGACTGAACTTTGATTTCAATTTTGTTCCACGTGTAGAATGTTCGAGTCCCTAAGTGACCACCAGGTTTGAGACAAAACTTGGGTGCCTTACATAACATGGCTTCTTCCAACTTTTTCAGAATTTGCATGAAAATTGAATACATTTTGCATGATGTTTAGAAACCTTTGAAAAAGAATCATGGATTTAAACAAGTTAACTTAGGGACACTTATAAAAGCACCACTTTTTCTGCTGTATACAGTTTCTATTATCAGACTCATTGAATTTTTTAATATAAAGAAGATTCCGATGCTCCAAAGAATGCATCATTTGGATACCGTATAAGAGTCATGAAGGATCAAAGTTTCTTTGGTAGTTCTCAAATTGTTTCTTCAACATTGATGAAAACACCTCATGAAGCGCATTTGGGTGTCCCTGTCTTGTATACTGTACGCTAGGGTCAGATTCATTAAAAAATAAAATGAAAATAAATGAATATGCCCTCTGATGAAATTTCACCATGGCATATTTGAAATGTGTAGAAATATTTATGAAAATAATTTGAATCTTAGAAAAAGAACCCCATGAAAAATGAAAAATGAACAATAATAAAAATACCAAGGTGATTGCTTTATAAATGTAAGAAATCCATGAATACATAATGGAATGATATGTCTATACCGAATACTACGTACAGGAATACTACGTACAGGCTGTATCGGTAACTCGGTAATTGTCAGTAAAGCCTGTTGAACTCCACTAAAGCTCAAGTTGCAAGATAAAATTGGAAGACCCAACTAACACATGTTTGCATGATCAGGTCCCTACCTCTAAAGTAAACAAAATATTCTTCTTCCACAATAACGAATCCCTAAAAATTCTAAAAGCTCCTAACGAAGTGGATTTCCTTGAAAAAGAAATGATTTCGAATGGGCAATGACGAACCTGACCTCTAGGTACGGTATACCAATTGAAGGGAAGGTACACAGATGCAGCATAACATGGCCCAAGCATCTTTGATTATAAGAAATACCAAATGGTCAAATCTCACATCCAGTCTATTCCATCGTTCCCCGAATCATTAACGACAGCACAGACAATGTCAACTACGTAGGGACTACTATCACTATCGAATTGAATTCATATTGCATAGCACCTTAAAATAACCTAAATGCAAGTGTTCACTCTCAGAATTGCACTAGCATTCAAAACGGACTAACCCAGATAAAACCCTAAGCCTGCTTAGTCAGCAGAAACAGAGACCAGTTCGAATAGCATATGTCATAAAGGCAAAATCTGCAATATGTTTTCTAAAATTATGCCCAAATTTCCAAATGGGAACTCTTCCAAGCCTCAGACTGAGGTCATCGACATTCAAAATCTCTCATTTTCACAACTCCTTGAGAGAATATCCAACAAGTGAACCAGATGCCCGACTCTGCGAAGGGAGTGACAAGCAGCTAATATTCGTCTGTTGTATTCCAAGAAACTCTGAAGTGACTTAGGTTAACAGAGACACATTGAGCTCGAGTTGGCTTCAAAAAAGCTCTAGCCATGTGCTTAAGCAGTGCAATCGGAACTTGGATGACTCCAAAACCTTAATTATCTAGCATCTTCATAAGTGCTCAGAGAGGTTACATTATAGCAAAGAAAGTAAAGGAAACAGGCAAATCATACAAAAAGAACGCACTTATACAATACACATCCGGATGTTAGAAAGATACAGAAGAGCCACACAGAGGGGATGATGACAAGACGGTGTATAAAAGCGTAAGTAATGACAAGATTAAATGACGGACTTTGTCCGCAGGCAGTGATTACAAGAGCCACAAATTGCAGCCCCAAGCAGAACTCAAGACTCAATGTTATCTGTCCCCAAACCAAACAAAACACCCGCATACTTCTCTGTCGAGCCATTGAAGAACCCTTCCTTCAGTTTGCGAAACGCGCGACAGGTGAGCAAGCTGTCCGAGCCCGCCTGATGGCAAGGTCCAATCCGCTCCACGTCCAGCGTCTCCGCCAGCTTGTTCAACCCGCCATGCAAATTGTCGCAGAACTTCATCAGGTACTTGATATCATACAACGTGGGGAAATACGTCCGCAACAAGTTAAAAAACTCATCCTCCCTCGTTGGAAGGTTCTGGCACGTGAGCAGCTTCAACAAGTAGCCAAAATCATAGCCACTGTGAAAGGTGATCCAATGCACGTTCTCATTCAACACAATCCCGGAGGACATGAGGAGCTCCCCGAACCGTTGCGAGTCAATCCCTCGCTCCTCATTCTGCTGGAAATCGATCCCACTCTGCTTCAGAAGCTCAATGGAGTCATGCGCGTACACATCTTCCCGCAGGTTGAACTCCCGGAAGTTGAATTGCCAGACGCAAGATTCCCGAGAGCCGCACCGAGGAAGCACGCCATTCTCGTCTGAGAAAGTCAACCCGAGCTGTATCAATTTGAGCATATCCACATTCACCCTAAGTGTCTGATAATGGTACTCCGCGCTGTTCTTGAACGTGCCCACGGGGCGCACAACCACGCCGGGAAACTCCGTGTCCATAGCCACGTACGGGTACTCATCAACAATGTCGCGTATCAGCTCGAACTCATCCTCCAAGTTATCGGCCCAAACCTCCCGGATGCGGAGGGAACCTCCTTTGGGAACTATTGACATGTAGTTGGGGTTTCCTCCTTAGGGTTTCGCTCTGTACGCTTTCGAAACCGCTCGCCCCCGTCCCCTGTAATTGCATAAGCCACTCGTCACCTCCCCTGATCACACTAGGGTTGGAACCTCCTCTTCGCTCTCGGCCTTCCACCTTCGAGCTTCGCATACGCTTATACCACATAAGACTCTCGTGAACCGAACTCAGTATAAACGTTACCTGTACACAAGCATGGTTTTCTTCAGGCACTTCTTCTTGTTCTTCTTCTTCGTCTTCTCGTCTTCTTCGTCTTCTTCGTCGTCGTCGTTGTGTCGTCCACCGCTGTGAAACTCCGTGGTTATTTGACCTCGCCAATGCAAGAAAAGTTCACGACTCCCGGGCTGTGATGCATCCCTAAACCCTTCAAATGGCTTGGAAAGACCAGCGGAAAAGACCCGAGAGAATTGATGGCAAAGAGAAGCTGGCGAAGAGGAGGGGCGCGATCGGGCACCGAGCTCGACCAGGGACAATCACCGCGAGAAGGAATCTTCGCCGGAGGAAGCGCGTTTACTTGGAGAACTGGCGGAGAAGAAGACGAGCGTATGACTTTCTTCCTTCTAAGGAAAAGCCGAGTGGACGGAGCGAGCGGACCGGGCCGGCTCGGGTTGGACAACGCTGCCGCCCCGTTGAAACGGCGGGTCGACGGCGGACCGTCGAAATGTTGGTTCGGTACGCCGTCAATCGCCGTCGTGAACAGACGTCGAAGCATAGTCTCCTTGAAATGAGACCTAAGGTATCCGCAAAAGGTAAGGAATATTTTCTTATTAGAAAATGGTTTTGAATGAACACTTAAAGTGTTCATTCAAATATTGTTCAGGAATAACTGGTGGCTAGTTCAAAGTTCAAATAATCAGAATCCATGCTAGAAAAATTGGTTCAATGTAGGAAAATATTTGATAAAACTAAAAAACCATGTCAAACATTGTTTCCATGATTCAAAACCATCACAACTTTTCGTTGGCAACCAATTAGTGGTGAAGAGTTCTTTGAAGCAACCAATCAAAGTTGAGACATTTAGTGCTTCAAGGGTGAGCATTCAATGGGTCTAGTGTTATGTATAGCCTACTTTATGTTTGCAACTTTGAAAATTTGCAAAATATTATACCAAAATGGTTATTTAAATAAGGTGAATTATTAGTTGTCATGAGAATTAGTATGCCCAATTTAACAATGCCACCATTGCACACCACAAATGCTATAATTCCATAACTACAATTGGTGTTGAAAAGTGTCATTGTGATAAATAGTTTAGATCATACTAAATAACCATTTGGTTAACTTAAAGGGACATACCTATGACAATTTTTTTCAAACTTCAAATTTCTTCTCTCTATATGCTCCCATTTTGCAACTATGTATGATTTTAAAATTTTATATTTATTTTTCAAAGATGTAAAAATACAAAAATATGCTAAAAAAATTTGGAATTTTCTACATGGAAATATATTATAGTGTAAAACAATATGATGCAAATCAATTTATCAAATCATTCTAAAATTAGAAAATCAATACTCCTTGATGTTATATGTCTAATGTTTAAATTGCAATAGAATATTGAATTAGATTTTTTCAAGATTTTAAATTAGAATGAAAAATAGACTTAATATGCCTCATTTCATTGGTTGAAGTCAAATTCAAAACAAACCGTTTTGGGCTAAAATTCAAATTAAGGGAAAGAAACAAAAGTTGTCAAAATAACTTGCATGGTAATCTATAGATTTGTCATTGTTTTATGTAAGAAAGTTGAAAAAATATCACAAAGAGGAAATATCCAACATCATTCATTGAAAATGGATTCAAGCAACTTCCAAAAAAAATTGGACAAAAAAATGTTTTTTCCATCTTAGAAGCCTTCCTAAAATCATCCAATGGATCCAAAAACTCCTTTTGGGCTTTTAGGGTGAAGTAGTCTAAAGTCCATATTGTGGATTAACAAACAAAATGCTTTGAGGCACTATTTTATCCAGATAATTTCTCATTCATTCCAATTGATACTTAAATTTTTAGAAAATTGAATCTTTTTCTATGAATATGGTGGTATTAAAAAATAATATAATTATACAAAAATATAAGCAAAACTATACAAAATTCTAAAAAATGATTTTCTTATTAGAAGGTTAATATAGTTGAATATGCAATTTGTAAATTTTCTTGTCCTCAATTACTATACACATAGGTGGTTCTTTATATGCAAAAGGTTATATTATTGGTTACATTGCAAAATGCCAATGGGTGGAGGATCTTTTAACATAAGGTGTTCTTTCAAAGAGATTTATATTTTAAGAGGCCCCCAATAAGGTCCCTAATCCTATATGTACAGGGTTTTACAAGCCTAAATACAAGGTTGACCATTATTTTGACCTTAGGCCTATCAAAAGATTATCTCTTTGAGTGTCAAGTTCCACCATCCTTTGGGGGGAGGCAAATTAAAAATATCATATGTGGGATTAGAGCTTCATGGTACAAGGGCCAAAGTCCAAACTCTAAGTCCCAAATTTTTTTTGATTTGTTAAATCCCATAACATCTCCAACTATTTTATAGTTTTTTGAAGTTGTCCTCTTTTATCCTAATTAACAATGAATTCAAGAAGTGAACACATTCTTTTTGTTTTTGTGCTTATCATGATGATGAAATATATCATTGCTAGCATTTAAGTAGTACAAAAATTCCAATATTTCAAAAAAATGTTGAAATTATAATCATGCCTATTTTATTTTTAAAAGGGGTATAGAAGACTTTGTTCACCATGGACAATTCAATAATTTTTATTTGTGTAATTAGTTAATTTTTTATAAAAATAGTAGAAAAATTAGCTTAAAAGCATTGAACAAAATAAAGATATTAAGGATTAGTGGACATTTGGAACATTGCTTTATTGGATCTTATACAAAGATTATGTTGTGATGTCAAATGAAGGTGTATACATCAACCTTAAATTTCTTTTGCTCACTTCTAAATATTATTTTGAGGAAGAAAGACACTTTTGAGGGACAGTGTTGTCATGGTGACTAGAGTTTTAATTCTTTTTTATTTGGGCTCAAGCTAAGCCATGATTACTAAATCTTTTTTGGCATTACAGTGCTAGATTTCACGAAAAAAAATTAATTTGTCTATAAAATGGCAACAAACCATGGAGTTCTTTGCTAGAAAACTTCAAGAATAAGAAAAATATTGGATGAAATTGTCAAATGGTGGATGAAAACAAAATTATGTACATGTGATATGTGCTAATGTGATACTACCTCCATCTTGAAATAAATTCAAGGTTTCTTAGAAATGGCTAGATCAATGCAAGAGTAACTCCTATTTTCAAAGGATTGTATAGTTATTGTAGCTTCTACTAGATCCCACTAGATGTGAAAGAACGAAAGTCAATAGTGAAGCGGTGCATGTTCAAAACATTAAACATGTAGCGAAATTGACAATTTTTTTTCCCTTTTGGGAATTGCTCTAGTGGTATTAATTTTGATCATTCTCCAAGCAATGTATTCAATTCCAACAATGTCTTGTGATTCAAGTCCGTGTAATTCTCAACAAAAAATTTATTAGTAACAACTTTTGTATAGTTGTGGGTTGAATTTTTCACCTTTGGTTGGTTAGGGTTGCATTTCAATTCCCATTGCAGGGATTGAATTACTTTAAAGTCTATAGAATGTGGTATCTAGAGATTCTTTTGCTTTAGGGTGTTCAAACTAGCTTCAATCGTTGTCCATCAACTTGTGGAGAGCAAATCTTGAATTTAATTTGGAACAAGTATATTTGGAAACCCCAAGATTTATTTCGGGATAAACCCGGGGGTACACTACGAAGGATGTTTATGGGTGAGGAGCGACCAAATTTTGGACCCCCCTATATTATATCCTAAAATTTTATTTTTTTTCTAAAAAAATATGAATAGATTTTCCTACTTTGAAAGTTTATGTTTTGAATTATTGATATTTTATGTTAATAATAATTAGTTACAAATTTTAGAAGAAAAAAGATACACTGTAAAGCTAAAAATAACTTTCACACCCCTATATTATATAAGAAAAAAAAATGAAAAAAAAAATAAAAAATTCTATAAAATAGCTTTCTACTGAAAGTTTATTTTGACTGAATATTGATACAATAGTCATCTTCATGTGATCTCTATAAATATTTTTGTTGAAAAACATGCCATTTTAGTTCATTTTTCAATCCTTTCCAAACAATATATCACATGTTACTTAGGTTTGAAATTTTTGGCAATAGAATCCAATAGACATTGTTAAACAAAGCTCAAAATTGTAGGTTGAAATTATAGTTTATTAGAAAATAATTAGGAAAAGTAGAAATGGGTAGTTAGGATTTGGTTTCTCCTCACTCATGAACTTCCTTTGTAGTGCACCCCCCGGGGGGATAAAGGGAGTAATTTGAGACAAGTATATTTGGAACCCCTGGATTTAATTTGGGATGGAAGGAGTATTTTCTATCCAATATGTGTATGAATGTTGAAATTTGGAGCACTACTATAACATTTTATATTGCTACTTTGGCACTTCATAAAAAATGGAAAAAAATTCTTGATGACCACTTTTTATATAGAGTAGGATTGAATGAAATTTCAAACATTGTCAAGAAAATGCCATGAGTCTATTGACTTATAAAGGACAATTGTTTGATGAATGTACAATTGAATGTTTGGGTAGGTTAGTATGAAGTTGATTTTGAAAGATGTTTATGAAATTTTGATATAAGATGCATACCTTGATCACCTTTGCTGGAAGAGAAAAAAAATCAATTAGATGGATGGGTGAAAAGTTATGTTGCTCTATGAAATTTGGATAATTTAAACTTTGGTAACTATATTAGGGAAATTTTGTGAAAAAATATTTTCCTCTAACTTCAAATACTATAATCTTGCAGTTTGTAAAGTCAAAGACTTTGAAAAAGGTTCCACATATTCTAAATGTTTGGCTCTATATTTTCACCATTTGAATTTTTTTTAAATTCTACAATATATAAGAAATTATTAAAAACAAATGGCTAGTATATTATTAGATTAATTGACCTCCTTGTATTGCAAGGTGATTTATGGAATAAAGTAGACCTCTTATTTACTTATAAAATTTTGTATGAGAACACTTGACAAGATGTACTAATAAATGGTATAAACCTTCATTCTTGTGTAGAATTTTTTTAAAATTTGAGAGTGCTCAAAGTCTATTATGTTTATCTAGCTAAACCTAAAAATATTTTTTGTTCAAATTTCAAATACTATAATCATGCAATCCATGGGGTCAAATGGGATGCAAATTTTCTATACCTTTATCTAATAATCTTATAGACTTTATTATAATTATAATCTTAAGAAAATTCGATTTTTAATTTTTGGCTAATTCACTAAAAATTGGCAGTTTTATCAAATTTCTCTTAACCTCTAAATGTTTTGAACTATATTTTCACCAAAAACGCTCCCAAATTACCATTTGTAGTACAAGTGCCATATTTTAGAGAAAAAAAAATTGGACACATGTAATCATAGGATCTTGTAGTACTCTAGTTTAAGAAGATGTGGAAAAAATTTCAGAAATTTCACCTTGTAGATTGCAAGATAGTTATGTTTGAAGTGACAAAAATCCTTTTTTGGACCTTGCAAAAAATTCGGTAGTTACATTCTTCAAGGTCACATTTGTATGAAAAAATGTCTGAAATGGTGATGCTTTTGTAGATTCATTCTTCAAGGATAGTTGGCTACATGTTTGTGAAAAATTTTAGATCATTTGGAATTGTATAACATATAGGAAAATAATAGTAAACCGAAAAAAGGATAGAATGATTCAAAATATTATATTGTTAAGAATTTATTTATGGACTGAAAAATTCCAATCCCAATGGTTGTAATGTTATAAAGAATCTACACCTAATTCTTTATTTTCTAAAAAATATTGAAAATTGAATTAAATAAAGGTCTTCAAAGTTTATCTTAAAGTAGAGATTTCATAACTACCTGCAAACTCCCGTAAACCAAAACTCCTCATAACTTAATCAAAAAGAATGATTCAAAGCTTTCCATGTATATACAAATCTAAAGAACCAATTTCAAATTTTTAATTCTTAAAAAAGTATTTTTTAAGACGTTTTTTTTGCTATTCATTGAACAAAGAAAACTACATATTATACAATAAGTTTTTAACCATGTAGTCAAAAGCTATGAAACTTTGGGGGCCTTAAAGATACTCCTTGGACACATGTTGTATGAAAATTTCAAAAAAGTAAATAAAAATCCTAGTCGCAGTGAGCTACCCAAAATCTCTATATTGACAAAAAAACCACACTTTGGATGTTTAGGGGTTAAAAGGGTGGATGCATGATTGGGTGTCTCAATATTGTCACTAGTTGATTTACTGATGTTTTTTAATCCAAAACATAAACTCATAGACATTTGATTTACTAATGTTTTTAATCCATAAATAGCATAAGGAACTATAATACTTTGTGTGATATTCACTTTTGATTATATACCCCTCCTTGAAATCAACCTTGTAATATGATTATAGAGACCCCCAATCATGCATTCACCCAAAATACATTAGTCCTTTAGGGGCTAAGGAGCATTTGAATTAGTGTTTTTTTTATAATACTACTACCTCAAATCAAGCATACTAATAGGGCATTTTAAGCTTTATATGATATTCCATATATATTAGGAGCAATTGATAGGAGTTGTATTCTTGTCATAGCACCTTCTATTGACTCTACTTTATATTATTGTTGTAAGGGCTTCTATTTATATTTTTGTAAGGAAGTTGTAGATGCAAGATGTAAGTTTTGAAATTATAATTTTGGACGAGCTAGACATATTCATTATGTAATATAATTTCATAAATAAAAAGACAATGAAGGTATTGTTTTTTGGTATATATTTATTGATAATGTTGCTTATTTTATGAGACCTTTGTTTTATTTACCATTCAAAGATGAAAAAGAAGATTATCCCAAGAGATTTGTTGAAGGAGGATAATGACCTATTGGGAACTTACCCATTTAGTATAATAAATTCATTCCAAGGGAGGCTTGTCAATGGGAATTTCATATCAATTAAGAAATGATATTTGGTTCCTAGTTCCAATTAGGAATTTATTTCCAACTCAATCGCTCAAGATATACATCACATTCAATTGCATCACATAAGCACATATACACATTCATTCCAATGATATTTTTTTATTACTTTCGATTTGGTGAATATATCACTGTTAAATCTTATTGATTTGTCATACAACACTAATATTTCATTAGTTTTTATCTAACCCACATTTCTATTGTCATCACAAACATAACATCTCAATTAAGTCTCCTCCTCTTCCTCATTCACACACACAAATTAATCTCCTTCAATCTACACTTCACTTCTCCAAACATTCTCTGATTTGATCACACTTGTAATTTTCAATTTTCATTTTCCTCCAACTAGGAAACATCCACAAACTCTTTACTCGATTACACTTAAACAACCTAGATCATCTTTTTGATTCTGCAGGTGCATTCACTCTACACACACACACCAAACAACCAACTTGCAACATACAAACAAGAAAACTACACAACTTGACTAGTTGGGACTCACACTAGACTTCTTCAATAGTGGGTAAAAAAAATGGAATCAAAACCAACGTAATAGGAAAGATAGAAGTGGTGGTTACAAAATTGAGAAAGATGACTAACTACCAACAACTACCCAAATTGGAATCACAAACTTGATTACTAACATTCATCCTACTGATATTGACAAAATTGACATACTACCAATTAGGATTATAATTCCACTTACTTACCCCTTTTTGACTCATCCAACTAGATAAATACTTAACCTAATCCAACTTAGCAATTGACTTGACTACATTCCTCCTTCATCCTATTAAATACAAAGCAAAAGACATAGCTCAACAATCAAAAAGACTCTAATTTGGATCAAAATAGCTCATCCAAATGGCCAACTTGGACTAAAACTTAACCAATACTATAAAACACTCAAAAATCCAACCCAAAAATTGCAAAATTAACAATCTAATCATAGGATCTTGAAGATTAGATGTGCATACTGTTAAAGAAAATTGATTACATACCTTTCTAATATGTGCCAAATATTATTAGAAATAAATACATCTGGAAGTACATCTTTATATAATCTTTGTATATTAGAAATAAAGACTTCAATATGCAATGGGCAAAAGAATTAAAAGGAAAATTTTTAGCATTTGGCCAATGATATTTTGGTGATTTGCATATTACAGGCTATTCTATGTACTAGAAACATTATTGCAAGCATCATGACAAAAATGAAAAAGTTAACTCCTAAAGTCCCAAGGCATCTTTTCCATCAAAAAACACTCAAAATTATCATTTCTATAGCATAGAGCAAAAAAAAAGAATTATATTTTTTGGACATATCTAACCATAGGGTCCTATACTAGATTAATATAAAAATGTGTAGAAGAGATTTCACAAACTTTGACCTTATAGATTGCAAGATATTTGTGTTTAAAGTGAAAGAAACAAATTTTTTTATCTTACTCAACTATATTTTTTGGTTTTGAACCTTCATAACTTATAATTTTAATTCTAATAATTTTGAATTTCTAATTTATATGATAAATAATTGAGTTGAGAGTCTAGAAAAAAAATTCATAAAAACACTCACTTAGTTTTCACCCATTAAAAAATTGTTAAGTAGAAGTAGGTTTAAGATTGAAGGAAAGTCCAAATTGTTAATAGTTTTAGGATGGAATTGAAATACACTAATTTCAATGGTGATATTGTTCTAACAAGAGATCTTAATCTTGTGAATTATTTTAAAAAAACTGTGAAAATTGAGGTCATAAATAAATCCTATAAGTTATTTTTTCAAGAACATGCTCTAATTGCCCCCAAAACAAGATTGTTCATAACTTTCCCTAACAAATCCAAATTGAATAAACCAAATCTTTCCATGTACACAAAGATATAATATATACAAAACAAATTAATTAATTTTTTACTTTAAGTTTTTTTGAAGGGTTTTTTTTTCCCACCAAAATCAACCTTCTATTTGAATACAATTATGTTTTTTGTTTTCAAATAAAATATATTAATAGGTAGCTATTATAGCTTCTTAATTAAATGATCCATTTGGTGATCTACCCTCTATAGGAATTGAATTGCATTGTTTTCTACTATCTTCTCAAAATTATAAATTGTTTTTTTACAAGAAATTGCTAACCATTTAATGAAGTCATTGGAAAGAAGTAAAATTTGAAAACCTATTTTTTTGGTGTACTTATTTTTCATTGAAAGGCCAATTTCCATACACACCTTCTATCATCTTGTTCAACCCTTTAGATTGTGGTTAGGACTTCAAAGTACTTGAAAGCATTGAGGTAGTATTTTCTATGTGTGCACTTCCTATGTATGCCTAGACTTGTGACCACTATGATTAGTTTTTGGAAAAGGAGGTTCTACTCAACTACAAAATAATAGGGCAATCTTTGCACTATTGGACCTAGAGGCATGTAGAATGTACACACATAACTTACGTTTCATCCGCACCACAATATTTTTTTAGCATTTGTCACATACCATTCTAGAGATTATGCAACATTCAAGTGCCAATTCTAGAGATCAAGTGCCCAGTGCCAAGTGATTCCCATAATGCACAAAGTTTGATGTGCACGAGTCCTTCTAAGGTCAGATTGAATTCCATTCATTTGGATAGATTCTATTATCATCCATTGGAGTGACGCAATTGTGCAACTTGCCTATTATCAACAAAGTTGTTAAACCTAATTTTGTTAGTTGTTGAAATCTCTAAGTGTTCAAATTAAAGATAATTTGATTATTTTTCAAATTTTTTAATAAATAATCAAAACTATTCCAAAATACCTAATATACTAGTATCATTGATTCACTTAGAACATTCTTTCATCTTTCTATTGATATGTTACATGATTTTCTCTTGAAGTTTCTTCTACAATTACTAATAAAATGAAATGCTCTTCTCACAACACTCAACATCTACCCAATCTATGATTACTAATCGGATGAAGTGCTCTTCTTATAACACTTAACATCTACCCATTGAATCTTCGGTTAAACCCAAACAAGTGAGTGCCACATAGTTATTTTTTGGTGGTAAATCAAAACTTTGTATAATTGTGAGTTAAGTCTTAACCCTTTCAGAAGAAAGCCATGGACACTAATAAGTGTCAAATGGATGACATAAAATCCTTCTATATAAGATAGAAGCGTAGACATTCATCCCTTGAAATTTGAGTGAAAAGGAGAGATCTCCCACACTAGTTTGACCTCCAATAAATGCTTTGAAGCAAAGGATGATTCACAAGAGGATGATTTCCACGGTTACCAACCCGACCTTCTGGGCTTCCGGAAGGCCAATGCGACTACAACGCTGTGGATGTGGAGTACAATACAGTGACACATTCCCTGTAGAGAGTAGAGACGCACATACTATAAAGTATAAACCATTGGGAAGAGACGACCCTCGAATCGGGCAACGCCTTTTCTTCATAATTAGAAACGACATAACTTCTGTGGGCCGGGGGAAGGCCGGAAGATCTAGCCTGTGCAAGATATGGAGGAAGGAAAGCAGAATGCATTAACTTACGAAGTATTTCCTCAAAGAGTGCAGGCGGATTTTAGCAAGCGCGTGGAAGAGGAAAGAGTGTCTATTTCCAGTTCGAAACAGGAGTTCAGGGAGCACTTGGATGATTGCCGCGTTCACTTGAAGTTTGGGACTTTCAGGTTGAGGGTGTCATATTTCCTGGCAAGGGAAATGAAAAGTTTTGATGCGTCAGTTGGGGTTCGTTACTTCTTTGGATCCACTACTAAATTACGGTAACTAGAACCGTTTCAGTGTTCCGTATGATCGCTTTTCTAGAATTCCAACTGAGCAGTGATTCGCAATAAATTCGTTGAATTGTCAGATACGACGTACACCACTTGTGTAGATTTATGTACAGTACGGTTTGTCTTGACGCTGACATTTAATGCTGCAAGGAAATCGTGGTTAAGAACTCAAGAGCCTGGAAACCTCCCGCACAGGATCCAAGGTTCAGCTCGTTGAGCCTTGCAAGGCAGAAGCAAGATAGTTTTCATTCGTTGATCTTGAAGGCCCAGCTTCATTTGACTCCAAACAATCTGGCAATACAGTGCGGTACATGTATCTTTCTGGAAATAGAGTGGAAGAAATTTTGAATTATGCGACAGTTAATACTAGTGCTCTAGTTTCAAACGCAAAGTTAGGCCATGATTATTCAAACAGGAGATTCAAGACAATGATACATTACCATTTGATAACGAATGTTGCAAAAATTCATTCTCTCTTCAATTTGCAAAAGTATATTTCTCACTGTCTTGTGGGTTTTGAGGTGAAACCTTGAAGAATCAGACGCTCACTTAGATACTATGACCTCAAGAAAAGTTTAGAGTCATTTCTCTCGACCGAAAACACGAACAGCAGTTTTTCTACTTCAGGTCGAAGTGACTTCAAATTAGTGAGAACGTACCTCGATTTGCATTGACCTTCAATGACACTTCTGGAAAAGCCCGCAACTGATTTTTACCTTCCACCTTTGAAAATATATGGTTCCTTGACGGAGTGGCATTCAGAAAAAGAGAAAAAGAAAAGTCACACCTGAGTAACACGAGTGACGAACACCGACCTTCTGCAGTAAACACAATTGCCATGTCGGCATGCTTGTTGATCTCAATGAATCTACAGTCACTGATGAAAATCGTTCTCAAGAAATGGTCTGTTGATAAAGTCTTTCTTGGCTCATAGCATAGCCACTGATCTCAAAACCTTGAATTTCCTACTTCTATCTAGAAAGCTTTCTTTTTTGAGGTCCAAAGGAATCTCAAAATGGCAGTTTGTCATGATGTAGGATGTAGCTTGCAGGGCCGGTGGATATGCTCACTCCATTTTTGCATCGTTTTGTAACTTCAGCAGTTCCTAGGCTCACTTTTCGACCTCTGCCAACTGAATCATGCTGGAACCAATGAAGAAGAAATCGACTAGGTTCAGTTAACGATGTCCAAAACTCGGAGAACTGGGTGCGGAATATCCATCCATCTCCATAATATACTATATATAAACGTTTGCAAAACAGGGAGAAAGGCCATTGCTTAAAAGAGAGTGGAGCTCCCAAATATTGGCTGCCAACTTAGTGCCTAATCTAGCGATGATGGTGAGCATTGGTGACCCTTGTTCTGCTCTCCGTCACTGTAAAGCAGGTCGCTTATTAATAGACGTCCTCCACTCCTAGACTCTTCGCTGCCCATCAAAGGAAGGTGCAATCCGAGCCGCAATCATCCTTCATTCGGGGACAGTACGTCCGCGTGAGTCACTTTTTTAATGTGAGCATATGCTCATTCCATTGTAAAACTTGCCCCTTAAACATAATCTATGGCGTTGCAAGCCTCCTCCCTCGCAATGTCGAAGCCATTTACAATAACAGTCACACGCAGCGTACTTTCGTGACAGCTAGGTATGTAATTCCAGTCACACTTGTTGTCTCATGGGCTTTTGATGTGGGGCAGACCCGAAATCTCTCTCTCTAACCGACGTCTCTGCATTAGCTCCTCCCGGTTTTGACCCCAATGGTGACTCCGGGTGTTCTTCCCGCCCTGTTGCGCAAAAGTGCATAGTGAAAACAGTCATATTCAAAACACTTTCGCAAAGAGGAAATCGACTGGCTTGGTCAGCCCTGGAGCGACAGAGCAATGGATCGGACTGCAAAACATGAGCTAGAATAGACTCGAATGTTCATGTTGGTGCAGTGGTTGCGGTTTCTGAATCCAACCTATAAGTGACCACATTTGCGTCGGAGAGTGATTGTGAGGGAGGGCAGGAGATGGATGCCAGCGAGAGGACGGGCCTCAGTGTTCTCCGGGATCTGGATTTTCACTGTAAATACTTGAGCTTGCAAGAGAAATGCTTTCTTCTCGACTGATCTCTTACAGTGCTTCGTCACCCTTGTTGTGTGTGGGTGTTGCGGTGAGACCAGGACAGGCAATGCTGGTGCAATCAGCGGTCAGTCAGAAATCTGGTCGTGACAAGGAGGACTTCGCAATGTATCTTCGATTAGATAGGGCTGCGGATGGGGATGACCTGGAGCTGGTAACATTGCGAGTGATTTGTATCCGTGATACCGACTCCCTTCGCAATTCCTGGTTTTCGAATTGTCCGTGTTCTTGGTAGTAGAGCTGGGGATACGCAAGAGCTCTCTGTAAGCAGCTGGACGGCGAAGCGTTTCTTTTCCTTGCGGGGCAATGCGTTTGCTTGGATTCTCTGCTACTGGTTTAGAATTTTGTGCATCAATGTACTGTCTAGTGGTCATGAGTAGCTGTGAACAGACTCTCTCTTCACTTGGTAGAGCTCGGTCAGGACTTTATGAAGATCCTTGGAAGCACATTAGTTTAGAACGCGGAATAGTGCTCTTAAATTCCTTTTGTTTCTATCGCAAAATGCCCACGGCTATGGAATGATGGGGTCAGGGGAGATTCAATAGACAGGGTTAGATGTTCAAGGGATGCGCACACATCAGCTAGCACCTTCGCCTTCACCTCCGGAACTGGATGTTTCTCATTTCTCGGCACCCATAGTTTTGACATCGACATGTTTGCTGATCACAGGCGCAATTCAGTGGTGGTAAAACCATGGAACACATGGCGAAGGAAGCGGATGCCATTATGTAGGGTGTCAATCTACAAATCTCCGCCGGTAGGTTTCTACCATGTCAAATTCAACGCAGGCGGCACCTGCCAAAGCTCCAGTATTCACTCCAGCTCCAGCTTATTTCGTGCCATCTCCCGTTGGGACTGTGGCGTTACCCAAAGTTGCCGAGCCCGTCAACTTCTCGTGGATTGGCATCGTAGGCCTCTTGGCCGCGTTTCTACTGATCGCCATCATCGCGCTCGTGTGTCTCTGGTACAAGAAGCGCGCGTACAAGCAGGCTTTAGTGAACCAGCGCGAGGTTTTCACTGCGAAGCGCCAAACCAGCAGCCCGAGTTTGGACCTCGAGCCTGACTGGCCGACGTCCGAGGATGAAGAATCTGACGAACGAAGTAAGCGAGGGCAATTGATCCTGGCCGACTATGAGAATTTAGCTCTGGGTTCCAGTCACACCACGTCCACACGGTTCAGTGAAGATCTCGAATGGGCCGGCTCAGGGAAACTGTCGGGGGTCCTAGAGCAGGAGATTCATTCGTACGCCCGGGACAAGCGCGTGGTGAGGGAGAATCACCATGTCAATGTCCTCCGAAGCAAGTTCAGCTGGAACTTGGAGGAGAATCTGGTGGACGAAGTGTTTTACAAGGGGGAAGAAGGCTCAGCGCAGATGGGAGTGCGGTACAGCCGAACCGAGTTCGAGAATTCGGAGATCTTCACACAAGTCGGGGCTCCAAAGATGAAGAGGTCGGAGAGTGAATCGGCGAGCTTACTCAAAGGTCTCTACACCATAGCTGTAGAGTCACCACCCACGGGCAAGTGGACGTTACGAACATTCTCCCTGCCTCTTTATCGCCAGAGCTTCAGTCCCTCGAGTTCACGAGCGCATTGTCCCGAAGTTGCAGGGCAACACCCAACAACTCCGAGCAAAACGGATCCCGCGGACTCACCACATCAGGTCAAGGGCAACACGAATTCGTTGCCGACGTCGCCAGCTCATAGCTTTTCCCCGGAATCGGCTTACGGGACCAAGAGGCTCACGAAAGCGAGCTCGTGGACGCCGAAACCATCTCGCTTGGGTTCGCACAGCAATGTCGCTCTGCAGAACTCTGCTTTCATTATTCCACCGACTCCCCCTCCTCCCCCACTGCCTCTTCCTGGTACCACCGAGGAGTCCCGGACATTACAAGAATGGCGGAGGGGTTACGAGGGGGTGGAATCCAAGTGGTCGCTGGTGAAATACGTCCCCTTCGCTCCACCTCTCACGCCACCTCTCACGCCAACTCAGGTAAATAGAAGTGTTGCATCGCCTCCACCGCCACCGCCATCATTCCCAACGCTCCCTTGCAGGAGATTTCCGCAGCCTCCATCGCCTCCGGCATTTGCCAGCGCTCTTGGTCGGAAGCCTAGTACTCCTCCTTCGCCACTATGTTCAGAGAATGGGATTCAGGGATTTCAGGCCAAGGCTTCACCACCTCCATCGCCATCGCCACCATGTTCGGATGCTGGAATTCCAGAGAAATGCAATACGACCACTCCGCCTCCATCGCCTCCCCCGCTGCCCTCGAGATCGGCACCCCCAGCATCCCCATTGCCTGGTTCACGGCCTCTGTTGGCTCCGTTGATCCTGCCGGGAAGACCTGATCTGGGAGACTCCCGAAGCGCCGAGGATTTTCGACCGAAACGACATCACAAGATGCGGCCTCTTCATTGGGAGAAGCTGAAACCCGAGTCGCGGTTGACGACGGTGTGGGATACCATCAGGGACTCCATGGAGTAAGTTAGCCTCTTTGGCAAATGCTAAACCCTGAACCCTGGATTATATTTGGCAAATGCTAAACCCTGGATTATATTCGTGAAAATGTCGTGTTTCATAGATTGTGTCTGAGCTCTAAAAAATTGGAACCTGTGACTTTTGATTGAGCAATCTTTTTCGGGACTGCCGTGCACAGGCTAGATGAAGACATGATCGAGAATTTGTTCGGTGTGACGACGCGATCAGACTCCCAAAGCGAGATTGCGAAGAGAGCGTCTAGTTTGGGGGCTAGTGCCCCTGAGAAGACTGACACGATTCTCGATTCGAAGAAAGCTCACAACATTGCCATCCAACTACGTGCTCGGGGCTTAGCTAGGGCAACGGTCTGTGACGCTTTGCTAGATGGTGAGTGACTTCCGGTTTCGACTCCTTCCGAATGTATATTATTTCTAAAAGCTGTCATAATTCTTATAATGGCGTGTTCCTAAGCACCAAAATTATCATGACTTTCAAGAGCTCTAAGCTCTGACCTCTAGGACTAATCTTGATCTGAGGTTCCAATTGGGCTTCTTCAAGAGTAACAATGTCTTGAAATTCATTCCGCCATTGACGAATTATATGCATGACATGCCTTTGAAGAACCTGGTTGTGCATTTATGTCTCTTTCTCTAAAAACTTACCCCGAGGTCCAGCCTGTAAAGACTAGTCAAGCTGATTCCTAGTGCTCTTTGTTTTGCAGGTGATGGTCTGGATCAGGAGAATTTGGAGCTCCTCGTGAAGATGACACCCACGGAAGAAGAGCTTACCAGGTTTCAAGAGTACAAGGGTGACCTAAACCTGCTTGGTCCAGCAGATCGTTTTGTCCAAGGAATACTCCAAATTCCGAGTGCTTTTGAACGTCTTCATGCTCTGCTATTCAAGGCATCCTATTGGGAAGAGCTTCACCAAGTCCAGGAGATGATCGTCACACTCGAGGTAACGAAGCCCTCATAACTTAACTCCAGACTCTGAACAGCAATTTTGGAGCTTGCCATATGATCCGAACTTTTTTTGTCCAATTTTATATACTTTTTGGCCATCTTGAGAATGCAATGTTTTATCAGTGAAAATTCTGGCCCCGTGACGTAAATCACATTTTGCACGATCTAGTCAATCCAGTGGGTCATTTAAAAACCTTGAATCCTTGGTTCTTTAATCAAATAAGTATTCCTTTGCTTGCGTTAGTGGTCCAGCTTTTATTGTCCATCTTCAGACCGATCCTAACCTAATTAACTTCGTCGGCACTCCACTATGGATGGTGAAGATGGCGTGCAAGGAGCTGAAGGGCAGCCGCACCTTCCTCAAGCTGTTAGAGGCCGTGCTGAAAACGGGGAACCGTCTGAACACGGGCACCTTCCGTGGCGACGCCAAGGCGTTTAAGCTGGACACGCTCCTGAAACTGGCCGACGTGAAAGGCGTGGACGGGAAGACCACGCTTCTGCACTTCGTGATCCAAGAGATCATGAAAGCTGAAGGCGCTCGCGCAGCGCGTCTAGCAAACGTTTCAAACGTTTCCGACGCCACGACGAGCTCCACCACAACCAGCACCCGAAGCTCCCTGTGCACCACGCCTAGCAGCACGTCCTCCCCACTTTCCCATTTCGCCACCACCATGGAAACTCACTTCGACCGCAACTTCACTGCAACTGCAACTACCAGCGACGATTTCCGAAGAGCAGGCATGGACGTCGTCCGCGGCATTCCTGCCGAGTTGCTCCACGTCCGAAAAGCCGGAGCTGTAGACATCGTCGCCTTGCGCCTGGCCGTCAGTAAGCTCCAAACTGGCCTGCAAGATGTGCATTCGACGCTGAGAAAAATACAACATCAACACTCCGATGACGAAAGCACCACAATAAATGACGACGACGTGTTCAGGGAGAAGATGTCTGCGTTTGTTGACGACGCGGAGGCGCAAGTGAGGGAAGTACACCGCGACTTGGAGCTCGTGTTGGCGAGTGTCAAGTCTGTTAGTGTGTATTTCTACGGCGAGACGGATACGGCCAAGAGCACGCAACCTGCTTTGAAAGTGTTTATGGTCATGCGCGAGTTTCTGTTGATGTTGGAGCAAGCTTGTAAAGACGTCACGATAAAAGCTGGTGGTGCTAGCGCGACGGACGCTTCTTCTTCCCCCTCAATCGAAGCCTCCGTCCTGGCCCCGGAGCCTTGAGAGTTGAGAAATAGCGAGAGGAAGACAGACAGACACACAGACAGGCCTCCAAGCGTCATGGAGTCTCGGAAATGGCGTGTACTGTAGATACCCTTTGGCTCATGATTCCTTGATGACTGACAACCTTGTAGTCTTGTAACATGTAGAACATTTATTCATACAGGACGATAAACCCATCTCACGAAGTGTCACCAGCAGGGAGAAAACTCAGGAAATTTTTATTTTTCACACATGAAAAAATTTGCAATGATGGAGGATATCACAGCTACCACGTCCATGATTTTCCAAATCATATGTGATCCTGGCCAGTGGCCACGCCTAAAGTCGAACGCTTGTCAGTCAACGTCGCAAAAACTAATGCCTGAATTGATGAGCAGCAGAGGCCAGAAACTGAAGCCCTGGCTATGGTCGTCTCAATTAGTAAATCTCAGAGCGCCAAAATTGTGACATTCCAGTGCACAGAGCTCTAAAAATCACGACTGCTGTATGTGATCTGAGGTTCTAGACGATCCTCTCGAAAAGTTGCCAATACCGGTAGTTGTTATGACGGGAGGACTCGGGAGCTTGACAGTGCAGTGCAGAGGCCCACTGCTCCATGTATCCAAGAATCCCAAACCATAGTTCTAGATAATCCTATCAGATGTTTATAAGAAATTTACATGTAAATTTTAAGACTTCATTCTGCCACTAATAACATCATTGGCAAAGAACCAATAGGAGTTCGAACGGGAACAGAAGAATGCTTAATAAAATTGAAGTCCTGGAACCGATGTTGTCCAACTGCGTCAGAATGCGATGGTGATTTTGATCTCCAAATTCAAGGGCGCAAGCTTGCAAAGACTGAAGAATGCTTTGAGCAGTGTTCACAGCTCCAAAAATAGAGATTACCAATGTTCGAATTTAATATGAACCTCATAGCAACTAAACGAGTTACTGTGAGAAGCACATTTGGGACCATTGGTTGTGCGTCTGGCTCATGGGAAAGACTCCAGAAAAAATGTCTGAAACATTCAGAACGGTTCCCACGGATCCTTGGCCGGTGCGGCAGTAACTTGGGGTTTCTCAGACTTGAGGGAAACTCCTCTTTCAATGAGTTGGTATATCGCAAACCATTGCAAAAGTGCTGCAAAGTTGTTGCAAAAGTCTTGGGCACGGAACCAATGCATATGTGCCTAAACTATTACAATATCTATTGAAATCTCAAATAGTTGCAAAATACATTGCACGATGTGGTACAGAACCAAAATGTTGCAAAAGTATTTATAGATTCCTGGCGGTCATTGCAAAGCTGGTACAAAAATTATTGAACTAAGTGGACACAAGAAATATCCACCCTAACAGCACAGAGAGCACACGCAATGACGCAAAGGTTTCTTATTCGTACAAATGCTTCACGTTTTGTGCTTGCTAGAAAGAGAGAAATCAATCACTGCATGATTTCCGCGAAATCCATCGCGCGCTGCTAATGCGCGTCATCTCTCAGCCTCCAATTTCAGTCATCCCCAACTTAAACCTACGCACTCCCGAATCGATCGTTGCAACGTTAAACCCTACATCACCGACAGCTTCATGCGAATGACTCCGACCCGTCGACAGGCATTTGTACGTCAATCTATTGAATCCTAATCGATCAACATACCTTTTACCTACGCATGGTCCACATTCCAAAAGTGTACTTGCAGACGTCTTTTCCGAGCAGTTTGGTAGCATAAATTATATTCCTTATTATATACTGTCGCAAGCATGTCAACCCTCCTGACCCACCTGACAAGATTCACGTAAGTCCTACGAACGATAATCTAATTAACCTCCTATATATATATGCTCATCATCTCCATTGCTCCTCCGGCCCCGGCAACCACACCCACATCGGTAAGGAGTGACCGATCTCGATGGCCGTACCTTTCCTCCACCCCTCTCAAATCCGACCATGTGATTCGATTCCAGGGATAGTAATTGAGATGGTCCTGCAACCCATCACAAGTGCTTACGTTCAGCAACGCATCAGGAGAGACGGAATCCTTCACCGATCCTTCAGAGCAAAAGTTCGGAGCAAGCTAAAGTGAGAGTCATGATGGATTGCAGCTTGCAGCTCGGCTATTTGACTAACGAACTTCATTCCGACCCACTCGACTGTGGACAAGGACCAAAACGAATGCTGCAAATGGTACGACAGCTCCTGGGCTCTTGTCTTTTCAGACACAAATGGAAAGAATTTCAATTGCAAGGAAAGAACACGGCAACACCTACCCCCGAGCCGAAACCGGCTTGGAAAGACCTCTCTTGTCTCTTCAGATTCTTGGATCTTCGATTAAGAAAACTACAAAGTACTTCTTTTTCATTTTATTTTCTTTCTCTGAACGTTACAACTTCTTTCTTTTCGTTTCTTATTGAATGGCATTCAATTTTATTGATAGAATAGAACAGCTGTCAGATGAGATTGTTCACAGAATTCAGGTCAAGGAAAGTGGAACTTGTTATTTATAGCTGGTGAAGTTTCTGAGAACGTTGAAGGCGAGCATTTCGCGCATTCATTACTATACTGAGGATGAACCGGCGAGCCTAACTCCTGAAGAGGCGTGCTAGAATGGGCCGGGGTTTTAATTCCCATTTTCCCAAAGTAGCGTGACGTAACCGACTGCACGTAGTAAAAGCGACACTTTTCGTGATCCCACCAAGGTAACTGCACCTAAGGTACGCTGCTTTTTAACCGCTTAGGTAGGATCACCCAATGGCGTGAATGTACCCAATGGCGTCACTTTCTACACATGATAGTCATTTCAAAACTTAAATGTGGATAAACTATAGATAGCTTATTTTTATTGACCAAACTAATAAATTATCTATAGTTGACTGACATTTGTATTCTAGAATCATTACCTTACCTAGAAAGTGACACCAGGAGGTACACTAATGCCATTGGGTGTTCCTACGTGAAATTCTTGAGGCACCAAATTCTGGTGTCGACAATACTTTGAAGTTAAATAAAACCTAACCAAGTTGCTATTTTTAGTAGTTTATATTTTTTTCAAAGAAATTTCTTTTCAAAGTCTAGTTTGGGTATCAAAAATCCAGTTTTGAAAAAGATTGATTATGATTTTTCCTATTCAAGATTTTCTGCAAGGGGTGTCCCAATTGCAATCTTGACTTTGTGTAGTGGTGAGGACTCATAACAATGAGCCTCAAATACACTAGATCTTGGAGGAAAAATCACATTAGAGATTCATTCAAAGAAATTGTTGAGTTTTACATGTTGATTGGAAGTTTACGTGTTTGGCCTTTTATCTTCATATTTTTTGGGTGGCCAATTTTTTAGATTTGACATGTGAAAAGAAGGTTGAAAGACTTCGAATCTCTTTTGCAATTTTAACACCCTCATGATCAAACATTATAATCTTTCATTCTATAGGTGATATTGTTGTGTTTTCTTTTCCTATGTGATCTCTAACATGTCTAGTTTGAATTTGTACGATTACATTTTTTTTAAATTGATACAACTCATCAAAATGTTGGATTTTTGTTCAATTCAAAGCAAATTCCTAGATGCTAAAAAATGGCCTTGGACATTTAGGGATTAAAGCAACCATTTAAGAGTTGGGTGCCTTTGGAGGGAAGCTAAACTTTTGGAAACAAATCTCAGTAAATTTTTATAAGAAGAAAAATGAAATTGGCATTTAACCCAAGTCATTTCATATTTTTTGGACTTTTGTGGAATTAGTTATAAACTTTTGAAGTTGAAACGCAATGGTCACTATTAGTGAACACCTCCTAAAATGTATACTCTTGGTATATTAAATAAAGTAAAATGTACATGATCACTTTTAGAGCAGACTACCTTAATCTTGCACAAATAAACAAGTCAACATGGAACCTTCCTATTATTATATTGAAAAACTTTTTTAGGTTCTTTTTTGGTAGTCAGAAGGAGATTTGAGAATGTTTTATAATGTATTTTTTGAACACCCTATAAATAAACTATAAATTATCAAAATTACAAAAAATAGGTGTTTATAAAATCAACTATAGACTTTCATGAATTGTACAAGTACATTTTAGGCAAGAATCTAGAATGGTTAGTTACCTTAGTGCACATGTCAATTGACCAATAAAATTGATGAGATTATTAGCAAACAAAAGAGGAATACAAACCAAGTGTATTTGTATTTTTTTGACACTTTAGTAATATTTTATAAATTGAGAATATAGGATATCTTACATTTTCAATTCAAATACTCAATTCTCCAATATAAAGATTTATACCTCAAAATGTTGGAGTGCATAAAAATTATATTGAGAAGATTCAAAGTTAGAGAGCCAAGTATAGAAATGTACAAATAAACACTTCTTTTTCTAATTTGAACATTTATACTTTACTATCAACGTTGGCAAACTTTATGGAATTTTATAACACATTTTTCATATAAGTCTTATGCATGATTCAATGTTAGGATATGTAAAGAAAAACATTTTAACTTTGTGCACTAGAATTGGTAGTTTTGAAGTGTTTTTTGATAAAATGTTTGTCCTTAGATTCTAGGCATCAAATATGTTGATTGTTGGTGAAACATCATGGGTCAATAATCTAAGGTAGGAGACTTGGTTTGTACCACAATATAATAATCATCCTATTTGTACCATTATATATTAGTAGTGTACATTTCAAACTTTCAAATGCATTTTTTGGATACATAGTACCCATCAAAAGGGAAAAATAGAGTGAGTCTCCTATTTCAATAACCACAAGTCATGATGGATAATTCTTTTTGGGTTTGGCCCAAGTGGTGTTAGTGTGTGAGCCTAGAAATGCAACTCTATTATGAGACTTAAGCTTAGGTGTCAATAGATATCTTACAACCATTGAAAGTGTCTTTAATATATGTACCTATAATACAAGGCTCCTAGGCTCATGGCCTCAAGATTATAGGCTTACATGCTAGCAATCTCCAATCTTAGCCCTTGCTTGAAGTAAATTCAAGTTTATTATTGATTCATCATCTTCAATACTATAATGTAAACTTGAACCAAAAAAGGATCCAAATTCAATTGAATATTCAAGCTTAAGGGTAGTTGTATAGATGAGTGGCATCAAAAGCAGCACCAGTGGCTTCACAATAAGTCACTAAAATCAAAGCCAATTTCTTTTGATGACTACTACATTGAAAATAAATAGTAAAAAATTCAAAATGAAAGGGGGCCCATTTTAATCCTCTAAAGTAAAACATAATAGGAAAAAATATTAATGTTAATAATAATTACTCTTCAAAATTTGACCTTTGTTTTGGCTACTAAAGTTTCCAATTCTATATTAAGATAAGTTCTTATAATATAGAAAGCATTTTATTCAAGCAAAACCTTTAGAGCACTTATAACAAAGTCACTAGAAAACATTTAAATATATCTTTATTAGTTTATTCTCAAAAAAGTCCATATGTAATGTTATATTCACTTGAGACAAGTTTATATACTACACTTCAAAAGTCCCATACTCCTATTAGAAATTGAAAGTTCTTACACCAACTACATAAATGTCTACATAATCAAGTTAAGTATTTTGGGCCAAAAAATTGTAAAAAGACTTAACCATTTGTGGCCTAGAACCTTTGTAATGTTAACATTTTTTGAAAAACATCTTTGTAACTGGTTTATTGACACTCATCCATGCATCTAACCTCAAGCAAATTGTTCTCTCTATATTGGAAACAAAATTCAATTCCTATTTGAAAGACTGAAGCTAACTCAAAGTATTTTTTATTTGAAATCGACCAAAAATGTTGTTTTTATTTTTTGTCCTTTTTAAAATTGAGAATATTCATTTTGTAGACTATATTCTTTGAAATTGTAGACATTTTGTAGACTATTTTGTAGACTATTCCTTTGAATTAAAGAAATTGAATTGCATATACCTAATTACCTACAAACAATGCAACTAAAAATTTGACCTTTACAATCAATAAGTAACACAAAATAGAACTAGAGAAAGAAGAAAGACAAGTTTGCAATGGAAGGATTCAAAATTAAAGATTTTAGGATAATAAAGAACTATCCAGTTACGGAACTCCTATATTATATGGCCTTAATTATAATGCATTCTAGTTCAATATCAAGGGATATAATTTGTTTTGATATAGAAACCTCTTGTAACCCTTTTAATAATTAATTCAAAAATGTAATTGTATACATGAAATGAATATTTTTCGAGGGCAATGATAGCATTAAAAACCTAATTATATGAGTTTTTTTAATACATATAACATATGCTAAGCTACCCAACTTAAGGGGCCTTTTAATAAACATTTAAGATTTTTTAAATTATAAATAAATGAATTTTAATTATAATTAGAGGGAACTTCTTGAATGGAATTTTAATGATTTTGTATAAGTGTTTCAACACCTAACTTTTGGCAAGGTTGTCACATCAAGTGGGGGTAGGGTCAACAAACAATCCAAACCACTTTAATTTTTGAGGGCTTGAAATTTTTGCAAGTAAAAAAAAATTATTATTATTTACATTTATTGCGTGACATGGCATAGTATTTGAAGATGTGACATTTCATATTGGAATTCGGGGTGTGGACACAAGAGGTGGAAATGTAAAAGGGGGTGGAAATGTTCTTATTTTGGTGTAGACACATAAGTAAGGAAATTTAATATGTTTGAGTGTAGACGTCTGGGTGCGAGTGGAAATGTTGTTGTATGGACATGGATGCAGATGAGTGCCAACGTAGAATGCTTGGATGCAGATGTATGAGTGCAGGTGGAAACGTAGGCGACCTTGGGGTGGGGACGCTATCAAACAAGTGGGAACATTGTTCAGTTGGGTAAGAACTCTAATGGACAAGCGGGAACATTCACCAGTAGAATCTCTTGTTTATCTAAACATGAATTGTCTAACGTGACACTGTTTACCTAAACATTCAATGTAACAATCCCATATTTTTATGTCAATATTATGTCAACATTGACATCTATTAATGTTCATTGTAACATCTTCAATGGCATAAAAACATGGGGTTGTTACATTGAACGTCTAGGTAAATAGCATCAAGTTAGACAACTCATATTTAGATAAACAGGAGATTCTACTAGTGATTGTTTGGTTGGGGCAGAGACTTTATTGTGTTTGGACAGGGATGCTATTGTGTCCAAGTGGAGATGCTATTGTGTTTGGGCGGGGATGCTATTGTGATGCTATTGTGTTCAAATAGGGATGCTATTGTGTCTAGGTGAGGACACTATTACTCTATTAGACATGCAAGGCCATTATTCAGTCAGGGTCAAGATACTATTGTGTTTGGATAGAACGTTCTTTGGTTGGGGCGGGGACACTAGCTATCAAACAATTGGAAACATTATTCAAGAGGGACACGAGCAACCAACTCTAAAGTAGACCTAAGATTCCTTTTGGGTCTTACCATTTCAATTTGGCATAGGATTCTTCCTTCCCATTCAAAATAGGCTACATTTCATTGTTGGCAACTCATATTTGTACTACCAATCAGATTATATGTACATGAATATTAAATAACCACATTAAAAAATTTATGTCATATGGATTGTAAACAAATTGAGAAAAAAAATCACACTCTCAAAGCTTAAAATAGAATGAACTATTTTCTCACAAGGTTTTGCTAATTTTATTGTTAAATTGGACATGGGGGATTAGGATTTAGTAGGAAGGCACTTGAACTATTTAATTTTTTTCTTTGAAGCCTAAAATTATTTCTTAACAAAGATTTTCCAATTTAATTGTTGAATTGAACATGGGGGATTCGGAGGGAGGCACTTGAACCATTTAATTTTTTTCTTTGGAGCTTGGAATTATTTCCTAACAAGGAGTTGCTAATTTAATTGTTAAATTGGGGGATTAGGATTTGGAGAGACACTTGAACCATTTAATTCTTTTTTTTGAGCCTAGGATTATTTCTTAACAAGGATTTGCCAATTTAATTGTTGAATTGGACATGGGAGAATAGGATTTAGGAAGTAGACATTTGAACCATTTAATTATTTTCTTTGGAGCTTGGGATTATTTCCTAATAAGAATTTGTCAATTTAATTGTTGACTTCAACATAGTGATATCTTTTTAATTTGATATAATTTTTACAAAAGACATCTCTAAATTGTTTTAGTGTTGATGATTCATGTGTGCGATTTATTATAGTAAGGAATATTCATCATTAGGATGATACTTATAGCCCTGCAAAATGAAAAAGAATATTAATTAAAATAGTTTAGCTTTTATTGAATGAGTTTTTGGCTATTAATCACCTAGGAGTTGCATCAACAAAACCTATTTCGTTGATCTTGCTCTAAAGCCTAAAATGAGATGAATGAAACTTAAAGTGATGGTAAAATTGCATCTATTTTTGGACATATAGGACTCCATGTTACACATTCATCCATTTTGGGTCAAGGTCATTTATTTCTTGGCATGGTAAAGAATGGCATTGAGACCTCCCATTCTTCATTTCTAATTTTTTACATATTATGATGCTAGCAACCATAACAACAAATGAAGTAGATGAAGATATTAAATGAATTAATGTTGAATAGAAGAACAAAAATTGTGCTCAAAGTTAAATATGTTGTTTGATTAAAAATAAACCTCTACTATTTGTGGATTGAAGTTTAGATAAGCCATTGTGTAGAGATTAGGAGTTCATTTTGAAATGGAATGGAAAGTTTGATTGTAAAATTTCATGACAATTATCTTTAAACAAAATAACCAAAGCTGATACGTCACTTGTTGTACAAACTCTATAATCTTAAACACTGATTTTGTCAATGTTGCTTAGCCATTACTAAAAGAGTAAGAGGCTACAAGCTAAGTTATGGCCAAAAGTCAATAACAAAACCATCCCTCCATGTTGGATCTCTGAATTATAATAAAATCAAAGTGAGAATCTATCCAGTAAATGGCTATAATTTAATAATTTATCAAACATTGGAAATATGTAACATCAATTTTAAATTATTATATAACATGGTAAAAACAAACATCCACCTAAATAAATTTTAATATAATTTTTTTTATTATAAAAAATTGCATGCCTAATTCCAACAAAGTAATTGTAATACTCGCTTAAAGATTATGATTGTAAATACAACGTTTGTTGGGGGAGTTTGTTGATGGCATATGGGTGTGATCTGAACATAGCTTGACTACAATTATCATCAATAAATTTGGTAAGTATAATCCACCTTTCTACCAATATATAATACAAAAATTTAGTTTTCACTATAATGTCCTATACTACAATTAACATTGAAGGAATAATTTCCAAATTTTCTAGTTCATATTGTAATTGTAATTTTTCTTTATATTTTCAAAATGAATTAGCAATAATTTCAAATTTTACCAAGATAATTATAGAAATTTAAAGACTTGTCAACAGGCTTATGGTCGAATACATGTGATTGGATAGGCCTAAAGAAAAAATTAATAAAACCATTACATGTAGTAGAAAAATATTAAAGTTTGGCTACAAGATTATGTCAAGGTTTCATTGGCTCTAAAATTTGATTTAGAAGTAAATGAAAAAACAAAATGTATTCTTGTAGAACGCCATAATAAGAAATTGCATTCAACAAATATGGCATTCAAATAAACATAAACCCTCTATGGCTCTACCATTCAAAAACCACAATTTTAAAAAGTGGTTTTAATAAGTGTAAGAATTATTATTTTGAGGTGGAATAGAAAGTTTGAATGTAAAAAAAAATTTTAAGTCTATTTTAAAAATAAAATAATTAAAAAATACAAATTATTTTTTTACATACTCTTTGTTTGGAAGATTTGTTTGTACAAAAGTAGCTCTACCAACAAGGCTTCATTATTTCACAGTTAAGAACAATTACATTAATTATTTCATAGAACAATGAGATATATTACAATAAAAAACTCTATTGGGGCTTGCTTTCGGAGAATAGTAGTACCATAGTACTCAAACTCCCTTATAATTAGTTTTAATTTGTCAATGCAAAATCTCCTCATGTTGCCGTAAAGGTAAGCCTAAAGTCACCAACCTAGTAAAGACAAAGCCTATCACCACACAAAATTATGGTTTTAAATGTTCTTTTTTCTATATATAATTTGTACTAGTTTCATTAAAACAATAAAATTTCCAAATTACTAGATGGATGGGTACAATCATTTAAGTTATTAGATGGATAGGTGCATTCATCCAAATTATTGGATTTATTTATATAATTTCTTTGAAAACCATTTTAGTCCCTGGTGTGCTTACTAGATTAAGAATCTCCCATTAACCTTGTAAGCACGAAGTGGCCATTGTGGAAATCATCCTTTTGGATATATTGTAAATCATCTACTTAAAAAAATGCACTCATTGGAGGTTAACATAGCCACAAAATTCAGAAGTTGAACATAAATAGCTATGCACTTTTGTCGTACAAAGAAGGATTTTCTATCATCCATTAGATCACTTTCGTTTACAGTATCTTTGCATAGTTAAGAACAAACCTCCCTATTGTTTTGGAATCGGAAAAGAAATTTTGAGTTTTTGAGAGTTAAATTGTTAGAATTAGACTAGCGTTTGGCACTTGCTATGCTACACATTCATTATTAGAATTTTATAAAAAAAAATTGTATTAGATAGAATGTAGAACAAAAATTTCAATAAACCTTCAAATAAAAATGACTAAAATCTTTGTATAATTTTTTTTATAAGTAAGCATATATTGAAATATACAATAGAAGTTTATTGAATGATGAATGAAACATATGCAATGGTAAATACTATAAAAGATACACATACATTAGAATGCATTAGAAATTTGACTCAATTGTTACAAACAACGGCAACCCAAATAGAAGAATTTAAAGGAAAAACTTATAAGTCTCAAAAGCTTCATCAACAATTTAATTGTTGTGATATCCAAAATCGGTTCAACCTAATAAATTTCTCAAATCATTTGATAGTAGCAATAGAAAATTGAAATCAAAAGCTCAGAGCTCATAAAAGCACAAAATCATAGAAATGTAAAAAAAGTATAAAGCCAAGAATAGCAATGGAATTGCTACCTTTATAATATCACCATATTGATCCTCTTTAATATCATCTCAATTGCAATGACTATATTATTTCTATAATATTGCCCTTTGTAAAAAGTGATATTATAGAGGTGATTGTGAATTGCTACTCTATTTCAGTAATATCACATTGTATGAAAATATGATTTCTATGTATGCATGATTGAAAATATTTTTATAAAATTATTAAAATAATTATTTTAAAGACTTATCGAAATCATTATCATGCATTCTATTCAAATATATCAAAGTTTTACTAATATTTGATACAATGAATGCGTAGCATAGCAAGTACGAGCCCCTAGTATTAATGGTAATATTTGTAATATTACAAAGGGACTTATGATTTTAGTAGTATGATAATTAATAGCCATGTCTTGCCAAGTTTCTTATGGCACTTTCATTTCTATGTGAGTAGGAAGAAACTTCTTTTTAAGAGTAGCTTTGCCTTTAACTATCAAACTAATAGCAAGCCCAAAAATTTCAGTTCAATGTATTATATTAAAAATCATTTTTTAGAAGTCAAAAATTCTCCTCCCCCACGATTTGGATAGCCAAAAATTTTGATTCTCTTTTTGTAACCATCCATAGCCTTACTTACCATTGTTGCCAAACTTGGTACGCTCAAATTTTCCATTTAATTCTTGGAATAGTCATGTGTTCTTACAGAATCAGTGGTATGCAGATAGGATTCATAATGTGATTTGCAATGGATTTCTTGATTCAAGGCATGCTTCACTTTGTAAAGCACAAAAATGCTAAGCAACGCCCTCAACAAGCATGTAGAATTTGGGCCCAGTTTGACTCCATTTGGACTCATTTTTCACTTATCACCCATAGGATTGGTAGCACGATTATTTGGAACCGGTAGAAGCCGGTTCCTTGTCATTTCATTCAAGTTTTTCCTTGCTTCAATTATTTTCTTTGTTCAACCTTTGGTTTGGCTATTTTGTTTATGACGTTTTGCAATGGATTTCCTTTGTTTCAAAATAAAAGAAATTTCATTTAATTTTGGAGAGCCCTCAATTTCCTTGTCCCTCACCCTTGCTCATTCTCCAAATACAACCTATAAATAGTCAAATGACTACTCATCAAGTAGAGTAAAAGATAAAGCAATTAAACTTAAGGTGTGTTTGCACTTGGTGTTAAAGAGTGTTGTTACAAGAATCTTAGGAACAAATTCAATCCTACTTCTAGACTGGACTCACATTGCAAACATCACCCCCTAACACCACGTGCACAAACATACTTTAAGAGCACGAACAATGATTTCAAAGACCATTCTTTGGTACATTAGGATTGAGTGTCTAAGAGAATATACGATATTGTGAGGGGCCATTACACTTTTCATCCACGTTTGAAGACAATGAAGAGTGGCCGACCCTAGCGCTGAGGCGCTTAGGGGTGGCTAGAAAATTCCAAAAATTCTTTTGCCTCTTTCATGCAAAGTGTGCTCATTCTGGAAGTCTGTCGTCACTTCCTTTTCTTTATTTCTATTCTTGGTGAAGACGTTGATCCATTCCGAGGGGAAGTTACAACAACCCCCGTCGAATATTGCTTGCAGGGGTGAGAGTTAATCCCGTGACCTGTTAGGCGAGAAAGGCGGAAGCAGTTCGGGACGTGGGAGCCGGCAAGCGGACGCGCCAAGTCAACAAACGCCGGACTTGACCTGCCTTGACAGAAAACCCGCTGCCAAAGTCGCCGCAACCGCAGCTGCAATGCCAACCTTGCGAAATGTCCGCGCCGGCTCCAGCAAAATCTCGCAGCGTCTGTCGCGCTGGCTGGTAGCCAGGAGTTCAGGCCTCCCACACCAAAACTTACACCAAACAGCTGAAACAACTGAACAACTCCCTTTCCTGGCTACTGTAGTTCTTACAAACGACACGAGAGCAGCAACCACGAATTACGTTCCTGTAGTGCGTAGACATCTCTGGAAGTCCATCTGCTCCTGGAGATGAAAGGTACGCTGTGCGGCCTTGTGAATGCTTTGTCGGCATGCGTACACGCCCACCGCTCACCTGAGGGCCAGACTAGTACTCGACCGCAACCCGGCTTCAGCACTGACGAGGTGTACTTTCAAGTTTCGACGAGTATGCATGCGTCCCCAGGGTCGATTCGATTCTAGTTATGGCAGCTCTAGCATGTTTCGAGTTCTGGAGGCTTTGCGAACCTGATGGAATGGGATACAGGTCTTCCTCGGCCAAGCTAGTTTGGGAAAGGAAGTGGGATGTTAGAGATGTCTTGAAGTTGTGAGGTTCGTGAGAATAAGATTCTTGGGGTGCACAGCTAGATGAGGAGTTGGCTAAGTTAGTGAAAGTCTGATTCTTGGGGTGGAGTGATTCTAGATGGGGAGCAGTGAGCTGAAAGGGGGTTCAGGTGATGGTCTAGTCGTACTGGGATACACGCCGGCCCCGCGCCGCCGGTGGTGAGGGAGGTGAAGAATCCGCCGGCGTCCGGCGTGATGGAGACCGTGCGGGAGGGGCACGAGAGAACGACGTCCACGCCCCTCGTGCGGCCGTCGAGCATGCGGATCCCGGGGCGTGGTGGATGCGGTCTGCTCAGTCCGCTCTTGAGATCCTGGTGGATGCGCCTGCTGTGCATCCTGTGTGCGCTCAGTCTGGTGGTGGTAGTCGGCATAGTGGTGTACCGGAATTCGTTGTCGAATAAGCGGCAGGAGCTCAAGCTCAAGTGCGAGAATCGGGTGGAAGTGAGTGCCTGTTAGGACGATGTTGTAGTTACGCTGTTGCTGCAACTTACCCTTGCGTCTGTGGTTCGTTTCCCAGCTTTCTGTTGTGTTGGATGCTGTATGTGGGCTCTGGGATTCGCGAGGGAAAACGACAGGAGCTTGTAGTAGGTGGAATCTAATGATCCGCTTGCGGATTTAGCGATTGTTCGGCGGACTGTTTTTTCCCAGATTCCTGACAATCATGTGGACTGCGGTTTCACTTTCCATGGTTGCTTTCCTCTTTGAAAAGCTGTGTTCCTGGGACGAAACCTCTCAGATCCGCATTTTAAAAAACCTGTTCGATCATTTCTGAAGCTCGTAATGCTCTGGAACGCTGGTCTTCGTCTTTGTGACAGGCTTGCGTTCGAAAGCTGGTGACATCTTGTTGAGGCCAGCATCTGAGCTTGTAAATGCAATGGGGGTGTCTCTTTATTCAACTGTTTAAATTTGTCTTTCCATCTTAGTTCCTGTGCAATTCTGTGCCTCAAATTCTCGTCAGGAATACTAGCAAGCCCTGACGTAGAATTTTCCTTTGACTGCAGACCCCCTCCTATTGCTGAAGGCCAGTCTTGCATTCTAACATACCTAGGGTATAAGTTCTGCATTGACGAGGCTTTTCCTTAACCTATATGGTAGTTACGATTGCCAGCAGAAGTTGTATATGAATTAGATAGGTGACAGTATTAGAGACTCAACTTGATTTGTCATTGGTGACTTAGTGTATTCAGGAATATATTACAGAGTCAATGAAGCACACAACGAGAGGACTTCTTAGGGTGAAAAGCTCTTGTAGCCCAATTTTTTCTCCTAATAATTTCTTTAGTCTTGCGGTGCAAACTTTTACAGTCTAGTGTCCGTGGCGAGCTTAAACTCGTTTACAAAGATAAGGATGCAGGAATGCCCATACAAATCTCCAGATGTCTTTCTAGGGTTTGCAGACTTCATTTCAAACTTCTATCTACCTAGAAATCGTATCCATGGTTGCCTAAATAATTCCTAGGTCGGAAACAACCTAAAACCCTAAACCAGGAAATTTTTTTAGTGTACAGCGGCCGGCGGATCCTCCCTCAAGAAGAACACGTGTTTTAGACTGCTTCCGTAGAGGAGGATTTGGAAGCTATTGGATTTGAATTCTTCTACCTTTGCCTATGCACAGGCAGCGTTGGTACGGTAGAGGATACTACTTGTGTCACTTTACACTTTACGTAGGAGTGTGATTTTGGGGAGATCAATATCGAGAGCCTGTGGAGAGGTCACTCTGGGTACAAGAGCCAAACCTGTTGAATTCAAATTCTTTTTCACGTTTTTATTTTTAGTAATTCCTTCGAAGTGGAAGGTTGTAAACCTCTGGAAGTGACTATGGACAGATCCCATTTCCATGCAAAGCTCAGTGGCCATAGCCAAACTATTCAACTTGCAAATCGAACGCTATCGAAGTATATGTACAGGATCCTAAAAGTCGGTAGAATCAGGGGTCAGTATGCGAGACAGGATCAGGTCTATCGGTTTATCCTGAGTGTGAATTTAGATTCCTTTGTTTTAAGTGAAATTTTGTGAAATTGGTGGAAATCCTCAAATCCACTACTTTGGCACTTTCAGAGCACCCTGCCTGAAATGTATATCCACACCAGTCCTAAAGTCGGTAGGAACAGGGTCAATACGGGAGCCGGGATCAGATCTCCGACAGCTTGCATATCCTGAGTGTGAAACTAGATTCATCTATTTTAACCGAAATTTTGTGAAATTGGTGCAACTCCCGTACTTCGGCACTTTTGGGCACTTTTCAGGGCACGCTGCCTGAAACCTAAATCTACACCTATTCCTAGTTTTGTGATCTTCCTGTAGATGAATGTCACAATCTTTAGGCGCCAATCGAACGAACTGAACTGTAATTCTTTGCGTTGCAGGTCTTCCAGTCCGAAGTAGATAACAACGTCGGCGCGTCCTTTGTGATCATGGGCCTGGTGGCGACCTTGCCGGACGTCGATCAATCCACATGGCTGGCCTTCACGGAACAAACCTTGTTTCTGCGTCCTCACGTGCGCAGCCTGGTGTACTGTTTGCGCGTCTTGCCTGACCAACGAGCCGCAGTGGAGAAGCGATACAACGCCTCGTTCATCCAGCGGAATGTGACGGGCACTTACGTTGTGGGTGTGGACGAGGAGTTCACCCCGACGGTCCTCCAGTCGGCAGGCATTGAGTCATTTATGGTGGACCTCTATGCGTATCCCATTTTCAGGAGTTCGCTTATTCAGGCCCGGGATACAGGGAACTTCTCCCTAAGCGCTCCGTACAAGCAGCAGAACAAGTGGCGCATGGGCTCGTTTTTGCCGTACTTTGGAGAGAACGACCCTGCCACGCTTGAAACTGTTGGTGCACGGAGAGCCAACTGCCTGGGTTACGTGGTCACCGTTCTCAATGTGGAGGAGGTTTTTGCAGCCGTCGTTTCAAGGTTGGTAGAATGCTCTGGGGCTTTTGTTGGCGTATAGTTACTAGTTTGCATTTGGGGCGGGAGCTTCTCACTGTGTCTCTTCTCAATGTCAAGGGCTTAGTTTCACATTGGTGTGAATTTGTGATTGCTTGCTTGCCTTGTGGAGCTTCGGTTAGGGGTTCATAATCTGAATGCAGACAAGCTTGGGCTGCTTGGCCGCTGTAGGAAGTTGATTGGCAAAGAAGAGCCCAGAAATTGTGAAGATTGATAATACTGGATGGGCCTCATGTGAGCACTTGATAGCGTTTAGTATGCACATAATATGAGAGAGCTGGATCACAAGACCGTTAATGTTTTTCGTTTTTTCAGATCGCAAGGCAATCAAATGGGTTAAACTAAGATAATGTGAGGTAATGGCAAAGCAATCTAAGTCATGAAGAACAACTGCAGGATAATATATTCTTTTTGCCACTGATGAGGCTTGGTAGGGACCATTACCCACTTCAGAAAATGATCGGGTTCCTACAACTGTCTTGTTCATGTTAATTTAAATGGTATGTTTTAGAGCGCCCTAAATGTAAGCTTTCAGTTGCGCAATTGAAACTCCGCTAATTTCAGTGAAATCTACCATTTTAATGAATATTTGAGGGTTGTCCTGATCTACCTTTGTTACATCACTTACATGTTTCATCTCTGAAATGCTTAACGCTCGAGGTTAGGGACAGTTTAGGGAATCCGGTCAGGTTGGGGACTCCTCCTCATATCAGTGTTTGTCAAGTAGGATACACAGTCGAACTTTGGGCATTGTGAAATTGAGTGCAAAATCTTTGCTCTCAAATGCAGTCAGCATTCATTAGTGATCTATTGGAAGCGTTGGCATTGCCATACATTCTACAGCTAGAATTCATTTTTGTTAGAAACCATTATTAGATCTCGAACAGTGTGCCATTCTTTCAGCGTTCTCACGATGTTGTTATGAACAGGTTTACGGATTCGGACATCGACATTGGCGCGATCGCCAAAGTGGATCCAAGTCTGCAGCTGAACGCGTATTACAATTGTTCCCCTACCGCCAATCCTTGTGGCGCCCGTTTTTATGGAAACTCGACGAAGCACAATCCTGAGGAAGTGAAAGTTGCCTTTCTGTACGGGAACCAGAACATCGAGTTTCGGTGCTGGTACAATTACAACGTCCGACTGAAAGTCCTGCGAGGCATGATCGCGTGGCCCTTGCTGATGTTGGCAGTGGTGGTGTTTTGCGTCATAGCGGTCTATTTAGTGTTGAAGAGGATGTCCACTGCTGAACGAGACAAGGACGAAAGGGAGAAGATTAATGCGAAGCTGAGAGAGGCCAAAACGAAAGCGGAAGCTGCGGACACGGCCAAGTCAATCTTTCTTGCCACGGTTTCACATGAAATCAGGCACGTGAACCCTTCACTCTCTCCTCATAACATTACAAACGGGGAGCACTTGGGCTTTTCAACCTAGACCTCCCCTGTGGATGAGTTGATTTGATCATTTCACAGAGATCCTAAAATGTAATTCCCATGTGGCTTTGATTGGAAATTTCATTGGAGGTGAGTCATTTATCAACATGTATGCCGGGACGTCAGTTTCATTAAATTGGAAGAATACCACAATTTGACTCTTTTCAGGGTGCGCAGCCTGTGACGAAAATCTATACCAGTCCTTGTTTTTTAGAGAGCTTGTGCAGGTGGATGTCACAATGATAGGATCCCAGAATCGTGCCAAGTTAACGAAATTGACGATAATACTCTCTCCAACACTCTCTCCAACACTGTCATGATGCTTGCTCTGTGCAACTTGTCAGTCCCTTGGCACCATTCTACTTGTATAACTGAGTGAAAGTCCAAGAATATCTTGGAATAGGTCTGAAATATGCTGACTATCAAAGAAATTAATTCTATAGGCTATACTTTAGAATGTTATGTGTTACACTGCCGGACTGCCCTTTCACTCTTGGATTAGAAATAGTGTGATTTTGGTTAGACCTGACAGTTTGAAATGACAAGTTTCCTTCATACTTCTTACGGGTGTTACTTTCAGATTCGAGATGGCTAACTCTTTGTTTTCGTTCCCGCAGGACTCCAATGAACGGTGTAATAGGTACGGTTGAATGGTCGCTTCTCCTCGAGTGAAAAGCCTAATCTATGTGTTGCAGAAACCGAGTGTGCTTGTCACCGTTTTTGTTTGGGGAGATTAATACGATTGAGGCTTAAATGCAGGAAATCAATACCTGAAACTGTTCTTTATTTTTGCACAGGAATGACAAATCTATTAATGGGAACAGAATTGACTCCCCAGCAGCTGGATTATGTCAAGATAGCGCAGGCAAGCGGCAACTCTCTAGTGTAAGTAATCATTTCTGTATTTGTACGGTACTAAAATTTGTGGAGAGGTGAAATGGAGACTTTTGAAAGCTTGCTGTGCTTCATCCAAGCCGAGACTTTCAGGATTCCAATCTTGAATCATTTCTTAGTATGGCAAAGACCTACCATTGTCATGTACGTGGATTTGAGGCTGACCTTGAAGCACTGCATACATATTTGAGGATGAAATTACAGCGGGGGAATTGTTTCTCTTCTGCAGTGCCTTGATCAGCGATGTCCTGGACCTTTCCAAGATTGAGGCAGGACGAATGGAGATAGAAACTGTGCCTTTTGATATGCGGGAGGAGGTGGACAATATACTCTCCCTCTTCGAAGAGAAAGTCCATCTGAAGCAGCTTGAAATTTCAGCCTTGGTGCATGATTCTGTGCCCCAGTGGCTGTATGGTGACCCCGGCAGATTGCGTCAAGTTTTGATTAATCTCGTCGGAAACGCCATCAAGGTGAGGCCCTGGTTTGGATCTTGTACAGAACCCTTTCTTCGTGCGGAACAAAGTGATCTTCAACATTCTCTACTTATGCTCGAGTTATCTTGATTGAAAAACGTGGTTCAAAGTTTTGATAGCTCATGGGCTTGAAAGGAATAATGCAATTGTCAGCAATTTTCAAGGATTTCGTGTGAGTGTGGATTCGAAGCTTGTAGACCTGCTTTGCGTCAGGATACACAAACCGTTAGGGACCTGATCCCTAATACCTAAACAATAACTCGTCTCTTTCAATACACTAGCTTGATCTTCAGTTAGCAAGTTGAGAGTAACCATTCCTTGCCTCGGCTAAATGCTAATAAATGGCCACAGATATTTGAATAGAAATGGTGTTGTCCACTGTCGCCCAGTTTGAAATTACACTAAAAGAAATTCATAAATAGGGAGAAGATTTGGATCTCAATAAATTTCAAGGCTCTTGTACGGAAAAGTGGTAACTTTCACATCTCAAACTAAGTCAATTTCTTCATAATAGTGGAATTCCATGATTATATTAGATTAAAACATAATCCTACACTCAGTCTGGCAACATTGTGTCCAGGATCCAACTGTCAGTCTATGTTTTCCTGTTTCCTGTTTTGGAATTCCGGCTTAAAATTGGAATTCCAAGTATACAATTTTTACACGCAAAGTGTATGATATTGTAGTGTGTCCTGACTCTTTTCAGAGTGCGCAGCCAGAATTGCAAATTTATTCTGGACAGTCCTAGTTTCTAGAGCTTTTTGCAGATGAATGTCGATTATGACGAAATCAATTGGCGATCCTCTACACTGATCTCCCCAAAGGCTGGTTACAAATGAATGCTTCGAGTGCCGTCCTAAGTCTCGTAAGTCCTATCGTCTATCAGGAGTCCCGTCAGGAGACGGGTGTCTGAACCGGGGTCTGAACGGCGACTGTGGGGATTTTTGGTGTGCAGTTCACCAAGCAAGGGAGCATTTTTTTGTGCGTACGTCTGGTGGACCCGTCCTTTTCCGAGGCCATCCCCGCGTCGTGGAGTGATCGATTTCTGGACCTGATGGACCCCCTGCGGAAGCTGCGGACCATAGGAGAAGGGCTGGAAATGGAACTGGGGGACCACCCGCCCGACGGCAGTATGAAGGGAACGGTGGCTGTGCACAGCTCTTTGTTCAGGGCCCGGTATCCGCAGATGGCGCCTCCTTTGTTGAGCATGAAAGGCGGTCCGGACAGCGCCAGCAGCGTCGCCTGCGTCGCCCACTGGCGACAGTGGCGCCCGGCTGGCGCCTTGGACTGCGACGAGGTCACACTCGTCGTCTCTATTGAAGACACCGGTAACCTCATCTCCCTAATTAATATTTTCAACGTCAATATCGTTACAAGTGGCGCAATTCCCGTGCCCAAAATTGTGACATATGTGTACACGAAGCTCTGGATTTATATTTATATTTCAAGACTTGTGTTCTGAAAGGTGACAAAAGAATGGAATACCGTCAATTTCACAAAACTGACATTTTTCACATATTTTAGTTAGACGCTCCAGTTCTCAGACTAGTTTTTAGTTGACCACCTCAAATCTTGAAACTCTAATAAAGTTTTTCAATAAGCCATGAAATGTTGTCCTTCATTTGACCCACTACAAAGAGGTTTTGGTCTCACCTTTTGCAATTCTAAATCGCAAGGAGTAGTAAAAAAAATCTTGCACCTTTGCATAATGCTAAAATAGTTCTTTACCCCATTTGGAGGCTTGGACTAATTTGTTCTTAGGGTGGAACCAAAACCTCAATTTAGAAAGCCCACAACCCAATGTAATTAGAGTACTTGCTATCATACTGTTTTCTATAATTCTGAAATTTAACATGTTGAATCAAAATTCAAATTGAAATTGTTTGTAAGTTTTCATTATAACAAACATTTCATTAAAATGGTGATGTTCTTCTACCATTTTTCCATTCATTTTTTAGGAGTGACATAGACTTCAGACCACATGGTCTAAAGTCTAAGACTTGTTTACATTTCAATCACATAGTCTAAACCTAAAAGTACCAAGTTTGTGGAATATTGCTATTTTAACGAAATATCCGTTTTATGGGATTACTTTAATATGTACGTTGATATTTACATTGGTATAGATCTTACATTTCAAATGTTATAGATCTTAGATTTCAAATGTTGTAGATCTTAAATTTCAAATGTTCTCTCGAAGTGCTCCGGACCGATCTGGTTCTTAGTTCAGACCCATTTCCCAAACTCTAATATCTAGGCCTCATATAGACATGAGATTTCAGATGAGTACACTAACTTGGTACCATTTCAATTTACTGTGCACAGGAATAGGAATTCCCGAGTCCATGCAGACCCGGCTCTTTGAGCCTTTTGTGCAAGCGGATAGTAGCACCTCCAGGGAGTACGGAGGAACGGGCATTGGTTTGTCCATTTGCCAGGTTTGGTTCTGAGCCCGACTAAGTAACGGCTTTATGTGTAATGCAATAAAGTTAGATCCTGAAAGGTGTTTTTAAATTGCGGTTGCTGACCTTGTTTGAGCGAAATCGTGAGGGTGCATCATCTAATCCTGATTCGATCTATCACTCGTCTTTAAAGATAACTCTTATTCTAGATAATCAAAATTTAAAAGGACATTACGGTGAAGTCATTAATGCATGTGTGGACTGGTTGTTTGCAGAAATTGGTAAGGTTATCAGGAGGAGACATAGTTGTTGAGAGCGAACCAGGGGAAGGCAGTGTTTTCAAGTTTTCACTGGTGTTGCCAACATCAGGGCAAAGAGGTGACTTGCAGAAGCTGTGTCAGGTCATGACGCGCACGCCGTCGGGGTATGTCGACGAGCGGATTCGGGGAATTAGGGTTCTGCTTGTCGACGCTAATCCTGTGCGACAGGTAATTAAATTGTAAACCGAGTTTTAGCCGGAGTGTGTGTGTGTGTGAATTCAACCGCTATTTCGTTTCATTCTAGCAGCACCACCATGAATCTTACAGTACGTGCCTTCCCGCTTGGGGTGACTGCTGTGGATTTTCCGAATGCAGTGTGTTGCTATGCATATCGTTGAACATTGGATTTTTTAGTTCAGTTTCTTTCCTGTGCCAGTGATGTTGTGTTCTCTGTTCGAATGAAAATCTCGCTGTTTGCTGGTTTTTGACAAATTTGTTTGGACATGGAGCAGGAAGTGGCTGCGACGTATTTGCGAAGAGTGGGAGCACTGACTGAGTACGCTGAGGGGATTGACATTGCTTTAGGATTGCTAACAAGGTAAGAATTCCTGCCGCCAACCTTTGGATCAATGCAATCAGCTTTGAGGTGACCAGAAATCTTTCACCTCGAGCGATTGGTTTTATCTGCTGCCATATCTCTCCTTTTCACCTTCTCCTCTCCCATCTGCTTAATCTAATCTGCTTAATCTAATAGTGCTTACAGTGGGCATGCGTTGCTAATTTTCAGTTGCCAAATCTTTCCCTTTTCACCTTCACCTCCCTCATTAAGTTATTTAACAATGGAGTCTGGGTGTCATTTGAATTCATGCAACAAACTGATAATTTAAGTCGATAATTTAACACAAATTACACTATGGTTTAACCCACCACCGGTATTCAATTTTGATTTCTTCTCAATTTTGTAAACTTGTCAGTGTTAAAGCTAATTTCTTCTTCATTTTTGTTAGTTGAATATTTAGCACTTCCACAATGGTTCTGCCTCTGGGACTGTATTGTGGAGAAATTCTTGCCCTGCCAATGAACAATGTATGCATAGATCTCCTTAATCGGAAGATCCATCAATAGCCATTGCCAGTGATCTGCTGCCATATCTCTTGCTTCCCCTCCCGTAGTCTCATCTGCTTAATCTCAAGTGCTTAATCTTGTAACGGTTACAACATTTTTCTGAGTTTCTGCATGATTTTCTTGTATAAATATATATGTTTCTCTTAAAACATCGTTTACCTCAATTTCATCAAATTGGTCATATAAAAATAGCATTACTTTGGATGGAATTGAAGTCCTAATTTGTTCAAACGAAACATAGATCACCCTCAAGCACTCTGCCCTTCTTCATCCGGAGTCTGGACTTCGCATTGCGTAGTTTGCATTTGGATTCTGAAGATCTGATGTACTGCGTGATACCAATGTGTTTGTTGTCTTCGTCTGCAGGGAGGACGGCCCTCCCTTCCAAGCGGTGATCGTGGACTTCCAAGGCCTAGATCACAAGTCTTTGATCCAGCTGGTGCAGCGCCTGAAGCAGTCGCAGTCGCCCGTCAATGAGCTCCCCGTTCTTGCACTCTCCGTGCCTCCAGGGAGCGCCCTGCAGAAGGAGTTCAACGATGCCGGGTACGCGCACATCGTGCACAAGCCCCTGCGCTGCACCACGCTCCTCTCCGGCTTGCTGCAGATCCTGGGCCTGCAAGTGACTCACCTTGCCCGGAAGCCCAACACGAATGCGGACCTGCTGACCGGACAGCGCCTGCTGGTGGTGGACGACAACCTGGTGAACCGTCGCGTGGCGAGCTCCATGCTGCAGAGGTATGGCGCCACGGTGGTGACCGTGGAAGGGGGGAAGCAGGCGATCAAGGCGGTCAAGAGGCAGGCGACGGCGGCGGAGGGGCAGTTCGACATCATCTTGATGGACATCCAAATGCCGGAGGTACGTTCGTGAGGGATCCAGTTCAGGTCGGGTCGGGGTGTTCCGGACTTGGTCATTATCGTACACATGCCAAGGAACGGAAATTTACAATAAACATCAGTTGTGTTAAACTGGCGATATGCGCAGAGCCAAAAATGGTGACATATATCTTCACAACGGTCTAATTCAGGTCACAAACGAGGATAGTTATACGTATTTGGTTCAGGCCGCGCGGACAGAACCACGCCAATGTAATGGAATACATTAATACCCGGACTGCTCATCAGGCATATTGAACTGTCCTAAGAATAAAAGAAAATGTCCTCACTGTGAATACATTGACCACCATGCCCGTCTGGTGAAGGGCATAGTGGTCAATGCTCTTCTCTCATACTAGCTACAAGCTTGTGTGAACTCAAATTGAGAAAGGTCTCAACTTGTTCCCCATATTCTCCATTAGCAATCAGCATTTCCTAAATAGGAAGATATCGGTAGTACCCACAGACTAAGAAACTAGTGCGAAGTCGTATCGGTGACTGAGTGTTAGCGTGGTTGACAAAATGTATGATGACATTACAGATGGACGGGTACGAAGCCACAAAAATTATTAGAAGATGGGAAGTTGACAAATGTGAGCAATGCCGAGGTCTCGAAAAGATTAAGTTTGACTTCATTGATTTGAAAGAGTGCTCCCATCACCGAATCCCCATTGTGGCTGTCACTGCTGATGTCATGAAGGGAACCCATGAGATGTGCTTCAGTGCTGGCATGGATGACTACATTCCCAAGGTAAGGCGGTTCTGTCCATGTTGTGCATTGTTTTAGCACATTCTAAACATCACAACTTAGAGAATCTTTTCTATAATTCATGGGTGGAGATCTTCTTCTGGTCACATTGATCTTATGAAGGCCTCGTTCTGTGTCATGGAGAAGAATGATTCTCTTTGTGATGCTGTCCAAACATTCTTTGAAATAGTCTCATTTTATTAAATACTCTACATTTCATGAAATGTATAATATTCCTCATGCATGTTAAAAGGTATTCTCTGTAGATCCACAATTTTCGGTTAAAGAATGACGAAGAATGACAGTTGTACTAAACTTTAATCTATACTTGTCTTAGTTATCAAAGGAAAAACTGATTGCACGCTGCTCTTAAATCTCATTTTCGGCCATGCCGGGAACTTGCCAGCTTCATAATGAACTTGCCTTGGTTGCAATCTCAAGCGTCGTTCTTACGCAATTATGGACATTTTGTACATTGTGGTGCTGCCAGCCCCTGGATCAGAAACAGTTGCAGCTGCTGCTACAAAGGTTTCTCGACCACAGACTTGTCAATGCACCAGGCCCATCAGCCAAATAAGATTTCTAGAGGACTGCCCGAGTCGCTGGAAGAGTATTAGCGAGGATTTGAAGCAGGTAACTGTTTCTTGAACGATGAAACTGTCTATTTTTGTTCCTTGCTTGTTGCAGTGAGAAAGGGTTACAAGTGGAATTATGTCACTGGATTTTTTCAATAGCTTTGCCAGTTTTGGATCAAGTCTAAGAGGGTTTACTTTTCAGTAAATTTATAGTATTTACGGAGCTTGTAGACATCATTTTAAAGAGAATCTTTTCCATTTTCCCCATGATTCATAGAAAGGTCTCTCTGGTCGCCCTAATCTTATGGAGGCCTCCTTACATGTATCATGGGGTGGCCTCTGTATGATTTACTAAAACCGTACGGGGACTTGGTGAATTATGGGGGAGATTTCCTTATGAAGCCCTTTAATAGTTTCTGGAACATTAAAATTCTCCTGAAAATCCTGTTCTGTCAATGTAATATCACATTAAGTACTGTGGAAATCTTCAATCATTCTAGCTGACAATCAATTGGTTGGTTTGTGCTGTGTGTTTTGACTGTGTTCAGTTTCATCCAACATACTTCACCTGACATTATGAAGACGTGATCTTGTCACCCCTGCCTGTTGATTGTTGGCTTTTCTTTGTTTCGACGTGCAAGAAATTCCTTGTCTAAGTCATGGTCGACGAAGTTTTAGTTACTTCTCGTTTGGAGCAGCAAATTATGCTAATGCCCAGACAAGCAAAGGTAGCTGGACGTAATGTAATTCTGGCCTCACATTCGAATGTTTGGGGTTTAAGGGTCCTGGAACATATTTTTACCCCTGGATACGCTAGAATGTTATGCCAAGGTAGATTATTATCGTTCTTTTTTAGCTTCATAGTGAACATGAAAGGACAGGATTGCACGTCAAGATCTTCAGTTAGGGGTGGGCTTCAAAGAAGCTGCTTACTTGTGCATATTATTTTCAGCCTGGAACCAACCAGGCGTGATCCCTAGTTTTCCACCGTTGTCTTCTAGAAACTGAGGGCCTCATTGGAACGCTCAATTTTTTCTGGTGGTTTCTTTTTGTTTTCAGAGACTGTTCGTGCTGACAATTAATCAAAAGAAGTTTCTGAAAGAGTCTTGGGTTCCCGCGTTAGGCTGAATCCATACTATCTCTGCTGGTATTTTGATTATTTTCTGCTTCTCTCCAGGTTTGATGTAAACTGAAATCTTGACCAAACGTTCTGTAAGAATTAACACTCGGCTGCTATTGTCGTACTGCCACAATTTCCGCCAGAATTCCGCCACATCCCAATGAGGTTGCATTTGGTCTTGGCTTATTCCACAAAAGATCTCCGTGCAGCTTACTACTTCCTCTGTCATAAAGTGAATCGGCCCATGCTAGACGCTTGGAACCTCGTCGCGCCTACGCCTAAAACCTGACGAAGTGGTGAGGCAATTTACTTGCAGTTCCACTGTTCCACGCTTGTTGACACTTCTGCACATGTGATTTCTTAGCACAATTTTGGCGGAACGATGTTCTCACACTCAGACCTCATTAATCTGACCCTCTCCTGAATGGCATTCGTGGTGTGCAATGGTGGCATCGTCAGATTGGGCATCCTAATTCTCATGCCCACTAATTATCCAACCATAGTAAACAACCATTTCAGTGTACTCATTATGCATTTTACACATTTCAGGTTGCTAACCCTGAATAGTGCCAAAGTAGTGGAATTCCTCCATTTTAATGAAATTGACCCGTGTGGTTTTTAGCCTCGTGAGTTAGTAAAGAAATTTGGGATCACATTCGGGATCGCTGACTACTGGGTGGGTTCAGAGGAAGCAATGTACCTGAACGACGAAGAGAATAGCGTGCAAGCCTCCCAGTGTGGTCAGAAGCTGTTGGCTGCCTTCCTTGAACTGGACAGACACAGACACGCACAGAACCAATTTGCACTTCTGGATGACGGACCCATCAGCTTGGATGCCGTGAAATCGAGGTCCAAGGTGTAGTCCAGAGGTGACGCCGGCGGCCCTTGATGGGAAATCCTCGTCCTCTTCCGGATACAAGATGCTGTCTTGCAGCAGCTTAGCTTCATTGCATGGAACACCCGGGTCTTCGATCTCGACCTGCTCGTGCAGTTTTAATCGACCCCGAAGATGGCTGCACACGCACACTGGGAGATTGATTGATCCCACGGGACTCAATTCTATCTAATTAATATCAATTTCGTTTCATTGGCGCAATTCCATTAAAATTGGCCCAGTGGACCCTCAAGTAAATGAAATGATATAGGGAAAGGGGTGGACAATGAATCCTGGCTTTTGGTGCACAATGCAGTTTGTATATTAATGTGCACATTAATTTGTATATCTATCGGCATAGGAAGTCAATGTAATTCTCACAATGACTTGTAGAATATCTACCGCCTTTTTAACGAAAATGACATTCTGTGTACGTAGTTTGATAATTTCCACAAACTCCATCGCTTCCCAAGCATCCAGTTTATTAGAGAGTGAATCGCAAACTCACTTTTGAATGGTTCTAGGGATGCCAGTGGTTTCGGATAGATCTTCTCTCCAAGGGATGAGGTTTCTCTAAGCCTTTGATGGGTTTCAATTTCATTTTGAGCTTAAACGTATATCAATGTCATATATGTATTAAACGTTTGACATATATGACATTGATATACGTGATTTTCTGACATATACGTTTGACTTATATTCATTTTGAGCTTAAACGTATATCAATACAGAAAATCACAAGAGGTGGCAACCACATACTCTTACGGATTGCAGAGAATATGAAGCATTGCGATGTAGATCCAGAGATTTGGATCTAACAGACATGGGGTAATTATATATAATTCCTACGGACAGAGCAAGGCATTAGCGAGAGAACAGAAATTCTCGTTCCATTGTTGGAGATTTTCAACGCTGAATAAACGAGCCATGCAATACTTACATTCATATGCAAAGTAGAAAGTTGTCACCCATCTCAAGGAGGTGGGTAATGATTTTCAACTTTAAATAGTTCTCATCATCATGTTTTTAGTGGTGGCGAGTCATCGTCCTCTCTTGAGACTGAAAGATGGAGATTCAAATTGCCCTCCATTTTTCTTCCTTCCGATGGTCCTCCCATACACTGTTCAGCGTAGGTTGAAAACATTGTCCCCTCAACACTGAACACTTCCTTCTTAACCCCTAAATGCCCGAGGCACCAAAATATGGTGTTTGCAAAACTTTGAAGTTAAATAAAACCTAACCAATTTGTTATTTTTAGTAATTTATATTTTAAAATTTTTTTTACTAAGTCTATTTTTAGCACCAAAAGTCTGATCTTGAAAATAAATGACAGTGATTTTTCTATAAGAGATCTTGTGCAAGGGTACCCTGTGCAATCTTGACTCTCCGTAGTGTTAAAAGCTCTTGGAAATGAGCCTCAAATACACTAGATCTTGGAGAAAAAATCACATTCTAAATTCATTTTAAAAAGTTGTAGAGTGAATTTTGAGAAGTTGTAAATTGATTGGGGTTATATAAGTTAGGCTTGTTAACCTCATATTTTTTTGGTCACCATAGTTTTAGATTTGATTTGCAAAAAAGACTTCAATTCTTTTTAGCAATTTTAACACCCTCATAGTCAAACATTATAATCTTTCACTCCATAAGTGATATTGTTGTGCTTTCTTTTCCTATACAATCTCTAACATGTCTAGTTTGAATTTGTACGGTTACAATTTTAAAAAATTTGATACATCTTGTTAAATTGTTGGCATTTTGTTCAATTTGGAGCAAATTTCAGGAAGCTGGAAACAGGCCTTGGGCATTTAGGGGTTAATCCCTAAAAGGACCAGTTATTCCCTTGGAGAACAATTTGGGTCTGGTAGGTTCTTGTTGTCTCAATTTGTAGTGAATGTTTTTGAAACTTTTTAAAGATGTGTAGATTTGCAAGAGTGTTGTAAATATATAATTTTTATTTCAATTGGTCCCTGGGAGAAAAAGTTATGGTACAATAAGCCAAAAATGAAGGTCAATGGGTAGCACAATTTTTTTTTTTAAAAAGTCAAAATAATTTTTTTTTAAATTTTTTCCTAAAATTTTATATTTTTTTCTACATTTGAAGCTTTGATTCATTCTATTTGGACTAGTGATGAGAAAGTTATGGACAATCTTAGTTTCTTAGACAATTTAAGCATCTTCTTGAAAATATAACTTATAGGATTCATTTGTAAATGCAATTTTTACAATTTAAAAAAAAAAATATTAGACAAGTTTTGGTTTGTTTTTTAGAACGATCTTAGTCTTCTAATTATTGTATTTCAATTCCATCTTAGAACTAAGTACTAATGATTTAGTTTTCCCTCCAATCTTGAACCTATTTCTATTTAACAATGTTTTAATGAGTAAAATTTAAGTTTTTTTGTTGAAATTTTTTTTTAGATTTTCAACTCAACTATTGAAAAAATTAAAATCGATAGTACAAAAATTTTAGTTAAAAAGGTTCAAAGCCAGAAATTTAGTCAAACAAATTGCAAAAACATTTATTTCCTTCACTTTCAGGATGCAAATATCTTGCAATCAATGTGGTCAAATTTGATGAAATTTTTACCACATATTCTCAAACAAATTAAGTACAAGAGCTTGAAGTTAGATTTTTAAAAAAGGTATTTTTTTAGGTGAACGCAGTAGAAGTGGCAGTTTAGAGTGATTTTTGACAGTCAGGGCTTCAAGGGTTAAAATACTCTGAAATGCACAATTATTTATAGGTTTGTATTTTCAACTAAACCCTAAAGCCTTGAGGGTGTTTTCTGTCAAAAAACACTTAGAACTACCACTTCTGCTACATTCACCTAAGAAAACCAAAAAAATATGTTTTTTCAAAATCCAATTATAGGATCTTGTACTTAACTTGTTTGAGAACATGTGGTAAAATTTTTATCAAATTTGACCACATAGATTGCAAGATATTTGCATCCCAAGTAAAGAAAACAAATTTTTTTGCAACTTGCTTGATTAGATTTTTTGGCTTTGAATCTTTTCAACTAAAAATTTTTGTACTATTAATTTTGATTTTCTAATTTTTTATGTTGAATAGTTGAGTTGAGAATCTAAAGAAAAAAACTGAACAAAAAAACACTTCATTTTCACTCATTAAAAATTTGTTAAGTAGAAGTAGGTTAAAGATTGAAGGAAAAACTAAATCATTAATAGCTTAAAGATGGAATTGACATATGATAATCCCAAAAATGAGAAAGCAAACCTAACCTTGACTAAAAATTGCTTTTAGAAAATTGTAAAAATTGCATTCACAAATGAATTTTATAAGTTATTTTTTCAAGAAGATTTTTAGATTGCCTAAAACACTAAGATTGTCCAAACCTTCTCATAACTAGTCCAAATGGAATGAATCAAAGCTTCAAATGTAGACAAAATCACAAAAATATAAAATTTTAGGAAAAATATTTTGACTTTTTTTTATTTTTTTGTGTTGCCCGTTGACTTTTGTTTTTGGCTTATTGTGCCATAACTTTTTCTCCTGGGCACTGATTGAAACAAAAATTATATATTCACCAAGCTCTCAGAAAACTCCACAACTTCAAAAAAAAATTCAAAAACATTCAAAAACATTCACTACAAATTGAGACAATTGAAATCTACCCGGACCCAAATTGTCCTTCGAGGGGAGAAACGGTCCTTTAGGGATTAAGGTTTATTTCTAGCTCTTGCAGTCGGACAATCTTGGTCGTTCTAGCGTTAGCTCGATGACCGGTTTTTATATATGAACGTCCCCAGAGCACTTGCAATACAGGGCCTGAAATTCTCAAGAATACACAAGCTATGCTAGCTTCCATCTCGTCGTACTCACAGCTATGATTTGATTCCAACGTTGCAATTGTGTCTTGTCTTCCCATAATGTTCATCCACGGTTCGAAGTCTGTTTTAGTGTCAGTCACGAAATGGGACTGTGGGTGAATTTTGAAATATGCAGGGAGGTTGTCATCCCATCAAAGATTATAATCCACTCCATATATGAAGAAGAACAGCAATCGAAACATTCGGTCCCCTTAAGCTTCTCCTTCATTACGAACTTGGACTTGGACCGTCACATTCATAGAGTTACGTATAGGGAAGCATACAATCTGCTTCCAATGCAGGCACAATTAATCAATGGAATTAACAAGGAAGCACACGCACAATGAATGAATGACCTAGCGGCTTGGTCGATGGCCTGGATAAGAACGGCAGGCTAGCTCGGTGACGGGACAAGGCATGGTCTGGCTGGCACGCTTCCGTTTGACTCCATTCTTCTAGCACCTGCAGAGCTTCATCATCTTGAAGCATGTCATACCGATTGTTTGTTCGGTCTGTCAGGGGGGTTGGGGGTTTGTCCGGTTCGTTGTCCCCGCCAGGCCACTCGTGGCTGGCGGGTTTGTATTTAATTCCTTTGCAATGAAATTCTGTTTCATTTGTTTCATTTGTTTCCCAAAAAGAAAAGGAAAAAAAAGCATGGCATACCACCACACGACACACATGCCCTCCCAACTTTGCTGCGGCAGCCTATTAATTGATTTGCTGAAGCACAGAATAATCAATTCAACTCACAGGTACTAACTGAATTACTGTTGCTGTCCTCGAAATATCAACGACGCTGGTGCAGTACGTACGTGGTGCTAACTTCCGGAAGGATCTGCCTCTGAGCGCCTTCCAGGCGGCTCCAATTATTTCAATCCAGACGTGGCGAGCTGATTGCTAGCTAGAAATTGGTATCTCCGATACAAGTCAAGGATAATTGCAGGGTTTGAGCTCTGGAGGCGCTTTTAATTTCGACAACGATGTCAACGGAGGGTGGTGCCGGGTTCGGATACCACCTGATGAGGAGTCTCGCCTCAAGAAGCGGCCATGGAATACTCTTTGACCAGATTCAACTTCAGTGGAAATGGAGCTGAATTCTTTGTTTTTATTTGGCACAGATTCAATTCTGCTGCGTTCGTTTAATTTGTTCTTTCCTGATCTTGCAATTAGAGCTTGTTTCAGTTTGAACGGAAAAAAAAACAAAAAACTGAACTTTGCTGTCGTTAAGAGCATCCTCGTCACGACCGCCCTAAGCTCATCACACCCATTGTGGACCCTCATCCAATTGCGTCATCTGTCTACACCTGTCCGATATTAATTTTCCGGAGCTCACCAGAGAAGGACACACACACAGAGATAGACAGACAAAAAAGCTGAGTTGTCTGGTTGCAAATTGAAGGGAGAGGAGCCTCCACCGGACCAGGCCCCGGAGGCTCCTGTTCACGTACAGACTGGGCATGGCCTACAGTACGTCCCGCCCTGGATGAGAGCATCGATCTGTCTCGACCACCGGCAAGATTGATTCATTTCGACCATCGATCAACACTTGCTCAACCTTTGTTCTCCTCATTTTTTGTTATGCACACAACGAATGATTGACCAAAGCGAATAGATAAGATCACGAATGCCAACGCCTCCAGAATTGACCCATACCAGATTCCTTGAACAATTCAAGCAGGACTACTTCGATCAATCAGGCTGAGACCAGATCTTCGACCCCGCATAGTATATACACAGGGGGTGTCACCCCTGGGGTATCATATTCCATCATGAAACTTTGTCTCCAAAAAGTTTGGGGGGAAAGTTTCATGTTGGAAGATAATACCCGGGGATGACACCCTGCCGGTCTTCCTATGGTACCCACAAAGCGCTTGCACTCTCTTAGTTTGCAAAAATATGATATTCTTCATGAAATATTAAAACAAATTTAAGCTAAACATGAGCACCAACAAATTCCCTAACAACATGTAAATAAGGTGGACTCATCAACCTTCATATTGCAAGATGCTTACTAATTGACATCATGACACACACTTAGTTTGCTCCATGCTTAGTTTGTTTAATCCCTGAGCGCCCAGAGCGTATTTGCCAAAACCCAGACCCTTCACAATTCATTCCAATCAAACTATCACGTAAAATGAGATCCACATAAATTGACCGTATTGATTGATAGTAGAGATAGTGCCGGAGCTATAAGGAAAGGGACACGTCTTTTGATTGTACCGTTGAAAAGATTATAATGGTCAAACAAGGAGATCTTTGAGTTTTGAGAGGCCATATTTGAGGCATTGGGACGTTCACGGGTTAAGGTGATTCAACACTAACTTCATCCATTTCTACAGATGTTATTGGTTCCAATCAAATTGTCTTCTAACAAGTTACATACAAGGTACTAGTTACACAATGTTATAGCATGAGCCATGGGGCAAGCACATGGTGAATTGAGCCATAAATTAACTTTCCATAAATTTGATACACTTTGGCATGATCCTCTCAAAGTTACATTTCAAAAAGAAAATATGGTTATTCTGTTTCTCTTGGCAATGAAATTGCTCATAAATCATGGTTCAAGCACATCCCAACTATAACCAAGACTAAATATTGTGTACGGGCGCTCCTACTTCAATGATTGCCATACATAGATACATTTATAACATAAGTTTTGCTTGTAAAATATACTACCTCCATCCCAATATGACAAAATTCCTATTGGGCAAAATGTTCCAAATTAAGGCTAAAAATAACATTTTAAAAAACAATTTTGTACTATATATAGAATTTGGTGTACTCTTAACATTCTAGAAACTTTGAGTTTGGGGGCCCTTTTGAAAGTGTAGTTTTGAAATATTGAAAGTAGAATTCTTTTAACATTTTTAAGGATCACTAATTGATAATTAATTGTTTGAGTGTGAAGTTGTCGTTTATAGGCATTTATTATATGCCCCAAAGCATGTGTTTTGCTTCCCAAAGCTTCATCTCCTTTAATCGAGAAATATCAGGAAGCAAATAATAAGAATGAATAATGTTGATTGACACCTTTAGTCATTTCAATTGTCTTTTAATTGATGATAGCGTGGATGGAGGGGGAACTACTACTTGGAGTTGCTTTGTTGGTCCCAAATTGCAATTGAAAAATAAATTTGAGCAATTTGCAATGTCACAAAGTACAACAAGAGGATCATTTGGAGACAAAAATTTCAAGACAATGAGAAGACAAGAAAGACGATCATTTGGGAATAGAAAGATTACAATATAATTAGTATAATCATCCATTGTTCCTTGCCATCTTATTTTAATTCCAAAAATCATCATTTTTGGTACAATGTGAATCATTAGCTTAAAAAAACCCTAGATAGTAGAGCATTCATTGGAGGTCAAATTAACGTGTAAGACCTCTCTTTTTTACACAAAATTCTAAGAATGAACATCCATACTTTTATCTTACATAGAAGGATCCTAAATAGGAGGCTCAAAAAACGTTCATCTAAGGGTTGGTTTGCCTTTTTCATGTATTTCCATTAGTGGGAATATTTTTAGCTCATTTTTCAAACAAAGAGAAACAGATGCATAATGTATCACAAGTGATTTCATATTTTTTGAAGTGTTATTGAATTACATATGAATTTTCAAACGAGTTGTGCCATAGATACTTATTTATGACCTTAGGTCGTCCATAAACTATTCACTTACAACTTATAAAGAGAAATGAGGAAAGTAAGAAGAATAATTGGCTCTTTATAATAACTATTGCCTTTTTTTTATCAATCCATTCAATGACTATAGAAGTCAATTTAAGGACCATCTCACATCCATTTCACAATCAATTACATGGACAATGCTAAATGCCTGTGTGGGGTTCAAGCCGCATCCTTCTAGGATTACCAATTGCATACTTATTACACCCTTGATGTTGTCCATCCTTCTAGGATTACCAATTGCATACTTATTACACCCTTGATGTTGTCCATCGGACACTCACTATCCGCATCATCCTTCTAGGGTTACCAATTGCATAATAGGTAGAACCAACCATTACCAACCACATCCCCATCACCAATGAGTAGGGGGACTAAAATTCAAGAGAGGCTGGACTAATTTCCAAAAATGAGTTCTTGATTTCCGCCCATCAATTCCCCATACTTTTCATAACACGTCTGCTTAGTTTGGAGTGCCAAAGTGAACTCGTCTAAACATTGGACATGGATCTAGACCAACTTTTGCCTTCCAAAATTCATAGTAATTTCAATTGAAGCCATAAAATTACCAAAGTTTGGCAATCCCCCTCATTTCTATCTCTGCATGTGTGAAAATATTTCCTTCGCTTTAGTATACTCCACATATGTGCATAATATCTTATTCGGTCGGTTATGGGTGGTTCTACCTTACCTGCCATGCACAACTACCCTTCAGTTCTCACCCATATGAATCATTATTGAGTATTTTAAATTTATGGACACAAAGATGTTTGTTGGTGAAGGTTCATTTGAGCATTTTTTTAATGGAAAATAAAATAAAAAGTCCTCCTGAAGTGTCAATGACAGATTCAAAATTCCATGCCTCCGGTGGCCCACCGGAATAGCTTTGAATCTGCACTTTGAATCTTCAATTGCTGGGGGGGGGGGGCATACCTGTTGACTGGAGAGACACCTGATGCTCCAATAATTGCAGAATTTTGGTGACTACCTTGGTCATGGGGTGCGTCAGGCTTCCTAGGCCAAAGCTGGAAGCACAACCTCTGTTTCCACTTCCTTACCCTCAAAAAAGAAATTGCTAAACAAATACAGGAGAACTTCTTTAAGGCGATGACTTCTTGCCCTCAAAAAATAAATCACTAAACAAATATAGTAGAACTTCTCTACAGTGAATTTCTCTAAGGCGATGACTTCTTTAAAAGTGATGCAGTACAATAGAGCTTCTCTAAAGTAATAGTCCCAAGATTGGGCTCAAGTCCCCATGCTCAAGAATGTCAAAGAACTTCTTTGATGTGTATGTCTAGAATTGGGCCTAGTGTGGTGCTGGGCAATCAATACTCTGTCACTTTAAAGAGGTCATCACCTTACAAAAGTTAGTTCACTTTAGAGAAGTTCTATTATGTTGATTGCTGAGTACTGCACCATGTCCAATCCCAGACATACACATTAGAGAAGTTCTTTGATATTCTTGAGCATGGAGATTTGAGCTCAATCCTCGGGCTATTACTTTAGAGAAGTTCTAGTGTAATCAATACAAGCTACCCAAAAGTTGTTGTAATTTTATAATGAATAAATCTAGTAAAATTAATAAGTAGTGTCAATTTAACATTTCAATTTTGGACTAGTGTCATCCTTGTTGGCCTCATTGCATTGACCAATTTTGGGAGGGTTTAGGGTTTATAACCAATAACCAAGTGTTTACCAATGAGATAGAGGGGACTTTTGCATCCTTGAAAAGTAGACCTTGACAATGAACAAAATTGTCTTAAATGGCTCTTTAGTCAACCCCAATCCTCGAATTAACTAATAAGTCCCTTACAAGCATCTAGCAAAGTATAATACCTTCCCAACCAACATGAAGAGGATCATTGTGTGGTTAATGTTATAAGGCCGAAGAGGTCAAAATTTGTTGGAATATGCATAATTTTGCTCAAAATAAAAAAAGTTGTTATAGTCTACCATGAATCTTTGATATCACTATTAAAGCTAAGTCAAACATTAATATCCATTTATTTGCACTCAATGATTGTTAATTCATTTTATTTTTGAAAAATATTGAAATATAAATAAATTGTTTAGTATTTGGAGAAAGTGTTTAAATTTTATATAGTATTCAAAAATTTACTACTTGGAAAGTATTGATATTCTCATCATTAAATCTTGTGTTATTTTTCACAAATTAATTGAAGCTAAAATTTTGAGCAATCATAACAAAAATTCAAATTTTAAAGATAGGAATTTTATTTTTGGTGAATTTTCAAACTTAAATTTTCAAAATTTATTTGAAGCAAATCTATAAATAATTTAAAAATTGTAACCTTCCAAATATTTTTGACTCTTGATCAAGTTCAATATTGTTTTCTTTTATGAAAACTTCAAAACAATTATGAAACTTACTCATATTTTTTGACACATTTGTCCCAGGGGTTGCATTTAGTTCTACTACAACAAACCACGTGCAAACAAGTGGTTTCTAATAAACTATAATTTTAACTTCAAATTTTGAGCATTGTTTATTAATGACTATAGGATTCTACTCCCAAAATTTCAAACTCAAATAAAATATGGAATGATTTCTAGAAGAGGTTAAAATGCACTAAAATGGCATGTTTTTTTAACTCAAATATTTTTAGAGAACACATTTAGATGAACATTGCATCAATATTCAACTCAAAATGAGCTTTCAATAGAAAGTTATTTTTAGGAATTTTTTGTTCATTTTTTAGATTTTTTTTAATATAATATAGAGGTGTGAAAGTTATTTTTTAGTTCTACAATGTATCTTTTTACTTCAAAGATTTGTAACTGATTATTATTAACAAATAAAAATATCAATAATTCAAAACATAAACTTTCAAAATAGAAAATTTTATTTAAAATTCAAAAGTATATAGGGGTCCAAAGTTTTGTTTGCATGCTAACATCAAAAAAAGGGGGAGTGCACCCCTGAGACATTTGTGCCTTGTCTAGAATCTCCCAATCTTAGTTAGTTAAAGCACTAGTGTAGAATAGATATATCAATCCTAATAAATTTATTGGATAAGGATCTTTAGATTCTTCCATGGCATACTCAAAAGTTCCTTGGTAGAATTGATAAAGATTGAACGCATTTTCTAGTCATTTGTGTGAGAATTGGTCTATCAATTAGTTGGGTGGCCAAGCTCACCCAAACAAAATTATTTTTTTATTTGTGTTTTGTATTGATTCAATGTAATGTTTTTCTCTTGCAATGGAATGAAGCATCTATTTGTCCCCCACCCCCAAAAAAATCTCTTAGAAATTGATCCCTTCTAGGTGAAGATAAAGTTTGAAGAGACTAATTCTACAATGGCATTATGGATCAATATTGTGGACTTGTACAATTATGAATATGTTGATTTTGATATACCCGTCCTATATGTGCACCGATTTGTTTTCATTATTATTATCAATTTTGAATTTTGAAAAAATTTGCCTCTAAAAAATGAAATCAAATTTGATATAAGAATATGAGTTAACTTGGTAGCTTAAAAAAATGGACAACCATTTGTAAAAATCTTCCCTTGGACTACTTCGAAATTTTAGCTTCCATCATATTTTTGTCATCTTGTCAAAATTCTAGCTTTTTCCATCTACTTCAAATTGTGATTGCAATACAAACCTACACCTTGATCTTCTTTTTACAAAAATAATAATACCAAAACCTTCTCCAACACCCTCAACTAAAGGCCACAATATCCAATTAATAGAGTTCAGAATTTAGAATGATTAGTTTTCTTGAGAAGCTATCACCTCCCAAATGAATATCAATCACTAATAGAAAACCTTAAATTTGGTATTACAATAGGTGCTAGAGGCATCATATATATACCATCTATTATAGCATTGCATCAATATTTCCACTACCAAAAAATACTATGAAATATAACTCACACACTTAATAATATTAATAATGTAGCAAGAAACTACTCAACGTACAAACTATTACATAAATACTAATAAAAAAATAGTCAACCATTATTAATAAACACTGATCTATTAAGATTATTAGAATGCTATACTTGGAAGGAAGACTCAATTCTTTGTCAAATAATTATTTAATTAGACAAAAGTTATGTTTGTCAATATTTTTCAATATTTTTTTCCACCCAAAAAAAATTGCAAAATTATTTTTCTAAAATTTGAGAATTCATTTTTAGAATTATTTTTTGCCAATCCTAACCATTGGGTATGGTATATAAAACTAGTAACCAAAGGTTATCATTTTTATCAAACCTTATTAGAAACTCCAAATTGTATACATTCTCATACTAAATTTCCATTCTAGCAGTGGTATGTAGTCTTAATAAAGGTCCAAGATAAATGGACTTTTAATTCACACCAACCAAAAAAAAAATGTTTGGAATTATTTTTATTTTTCTCACTTCTTACTTCTAGCTCTTTTCAATAGATTTTGACCATTGTTAAGTAGACACAAGTCTATTGATTAGGATTAGTATCACTTAAAGTTTAAAAATGTGATAGAAAAGATGGTTAAAAATATAATTTTTTTCCATTAAAAATTTATTTTTTGAAATATACCTCCCAAAAATTCCAATATCTATTTTTTATAATAATTTTTGCCAACATTGACCACTATGTATAGAATATTACAATTTAGAAATCTTTTAGTCTATTATGAGCCTAATAAGTAGCATAAACATTTTGTCCTCCAATAGTGTGGCTATGTTGCTTATATGGTAATGGTCTACAAGCTAAAGATGCCAGTTGTACTATTTTTTAATATATATTTCTATTTGTATTTCACAGATAACTATGATAAGAAAATTTTAATGAATCTTAAGCTTTCACTAGGGTGGACTTGAAAAAATGAAGTAAAAGAAAGACCTAAATTTTATATATTCTTGTTAGAAAAGCCTACCGATAACATTGTATAATTAGGCAATGGTCCTTCCCCATGCTAAGAAGGCATTATGTTTTGCTAGATGTCTGGGAGGGACTTATTAGTTCATCAAGGATTGGCAATATATTATTAACTCCTAAAGTTCTTTTATGTTTAGAAGCCCACATTTACTTCAAAATATTAATCTGCAAAAGAAGGCTAAACTCTTCGTCTAAATTTATTTTAAAAAATACAACCATAAGATCCCTTAGTTACTTTGTTATAGTACACCCTTCTAAAATTCAAAATAAGAAACCTTACCAATTACAAGATCTTGATACTTGGATTCCAAAAAGAAGTATTTTCAATTCTTTCCCAAATGGTTAGATTTCATCTTTCAAAAATTTTACACAAAAGTATGTAGATCCTACAACTTGTTACTTTCCATAATATGTTGAAGAAATCAGTTGAAAATACATATAAAAAATTTCAACAATTTTTAAAAAAAATCACAATTGAAAAAAATAATAAGTTGAAAGAAGTAGAGAATGATTTAAAATACTTAATTGTTGAGAATTTGTTATGGAAATGAAAAATGTTAATATCAATGGTTGAAATGTTTTAATAAAAAAATCTACATTCTAAGATTTTATTATTTCTAAAAATATTGAAAATTGAGTTAAATAAAGGACTTTGAAGTTTATTTTAGAGTAGAGATTCTATAAATGCTTGCAAACTCCAAATCTCTTCATAATTTTCATCTCCCTAATCAAAATGGAATGATTTAAATTTTTATATGTATACATAAATCTAGAAAACCAATTCCAAATTTTGATTTATGAAAAAAAGTGATTTTTTTAGTTGCCTAGATTGTCCACCTAACTCCATAAGAAATTACATATCATATAATATCTTTTTAACCATGTAGTCAAAAGTGATGAAAATTATTGTGCTTTAAAGCTACTCTCTAACCTCATATTTTATAAAAAAATTTAAAAAAAATAAATGAAAATTTTTGTTTATAAATGGATGACCAAAAATGCTATATTGTCAAAAATACTATTTGGTCCTTAAAAGGTTAACCAACCTATTCCCCCTTGGGTAGTGGAATAATCCTTCTCTAGATCTTTTGGGGTGAATTTAGTTTAATCTATAGGAAATTAATTGGCTAGGAAGTTGCAATGCTAGTATCATTGGCCAATTAGAAAGTTGTAAAGAGTCATTGATTGATTGGGAAGTTGCAACACTAGTGTCATTAGATGAGTAGGAAATTGTAGAAAGTCATTGGTTGGCTAGGAAGTTCTAATACTAGTACCATTGCCTAATTGGGAAATTGTAAAGAATCATTGGCCAATTGAAAAGTTATAGAAAGTCATTGGATGGCTAGGAAGTTACAACATTGAGGGCTCCCATTTTTTAGGGGAGAAAAACTAGAGAATCCCAACATTGATTAATAGTATTATGTAAGGTTGATTGAGGAGCCATGTAAAACAATTTTGTTCACTATAGGAGTCACCTTTTCAAGGATGAAAAATGGGACCCCTACTTCATTGATAAACAATGTTATGTGAAGTAAGCCATTTTGGGAGGAACAAATTGTCAAAAAAAATACACTAGTATAGATCAATCCATCACTGTATAGATTTTCTATCTAGGTACTTTAGAAAAGTTATTTGTGAGCTCCCACATTTTTTAGAGATTGAAAACTTTGAGAGAAGTTAATTGCAAAAAGAATGAAGACATTCTAACAAGAAGTAATTTTTTGTGATTTTTCAAAGTTAAAATGTTAAAGTGTGAATAGACCCGTGTTGAAGCATGGGTAGATGCTTGTTAATTGAGCATGTACTAATGTGTCCCCTCCCCAAGTGCATTGCCATGATGATAAAGGATTGCTAAGATTGTAGTAATGGATGGGCCACTAATGTAAATGGAAGGGTCTTATAGGTGGCTGAATTGGGTGGATGGTAGTATTGGGCAGTTCTACCTTACATCAAACCCCAGTCAACATGTAGCAAACAAATCCATGTAGTTGACCCCTTGAACTACTTTGTATTGTAGCAATTCTAATAGATTGATTTCTATAGGGCTAGGGAGGATTGATCCCCTCATTGCCCTAGCTAAAGATATATGTAAACAATTGCCCCCTATTTTGTGTTGTGTTTATTTGTATTTCTTCACCTCCCTTCACTAATTTCATCATGTGTAACAAATAAAAAAATTCCAATGTTTTCCCAGAGGTAAACTACAAGGCAATGAGGGGGTCAACTCACCCTGGCCATCTGACATTATCTATGAGATGAACTCGGAGATGAATTTCAATTTAAGGTATATTTTCACTTGGTGTTAAAAGTGTTGTTACTAAAAGTCTTAAGAACAAATTTAGGCCTACTTCTGGACCTAATTCACATTAATTGCAAACATCACCCCGAACACCAAGTGTGAACATACCCTAAGCGAACAAAACACAACTAATAAAGCTTGGCCGCAGGCAGTAAAAAATAAAAATAAGTAAAAATAAAGTTTCCCCTCAATTTGCATCAGAAATTTAAAAACAAAACAAAAACACAAGAAGACCTGGCTTCTTGGGGGTCTTTCCATATTGCTCATTTGCTGATCAATGAACACTACATTGCAAAGTTCTAATCATTTAATATAAAAATATATTTGTCTATTAGGGTTACACATTCGAGAAAGAGTGGGCAAATTATACATCCATTTCATTTTGAAGAAATATGACAATTCTGTACATTGAAAACCATAAAACTTGGGATCAAATATTCTCCTCAGTCACAACTTAATGAACTTAGGACACCATTTTTACAATTTTCATTGGAAAAATTTACATCAATGGTGAAGGCTTTGTCACACTGAGAGCAAGTGAGTGAAATACTACCCCATATTTGTATTTTCATTACCTTAAATCTATTTTTTTAACACGTTATATTGCAATTGATATGGGATTAACAATTGTATCCCATATCCCATACATATATCCATATGTCATACCATATCAATATTCCATATTAGACTTCTGTATTTTGTATATCATGCTAGTACCTTGGTGTGTATTCCATATATATTCTATATATATTCTATATATATTCCATATATATTCTATATATATATTCCATATATATTCTCTCTATATATTCCATATATATTCTATATATATTCCATATATCATATATTTGTATTTGTATCAAAGTTTTTTGTGGGGTGGTTTTGTCACTTTGTGGAATGTCTAGGTGGGTGGGTGAATCAAGTGTTTTATTTTATTTTTTAATTCAAGTCAATAGCATCTCTTTTCAAGGAATAGCATTTCAAACCAATTAGGTATTAATTGATCAATTGAAAAGTGACAAATTTTTCAAGTTGTTTGATCTTTTTCAAAGTATTAGTTGATTTCTTGAGTTGATCCAAAACCCACTTTTACAAATGATTGGTAGAATAGGATAGTTTTCAAACTAAGGATTTTTTTAAAAAAAAAATGTTGTCAACATCATTGCATTGTCTCCACATTGTAAATAAACATATTCTATTCTAATCTATTCTAAAATAACAACATATGAATGTATCTAAATAAGGGTTTGAGTATGGTTTATGTTAATGAAGTTTTAAGAGCTTTTAATGTTGGGTCTTTTTAGTAGTTGCAAGGGTATTTCAAATTCTCTTTGAATGCATTTTTTGGTCTGAAGTGAATAAACTATAAATTTCTAACATGTTGTAAATAGGTGTACCTAATTTCAATATTAGAATCTCATGTATGAACTTTGTACATTTTAGGAATTTAGGCAAGAATCTAGATAGGGCAGTTTTACAACAAAAGTTGCAATTAGGTGTTGTGGTTACCTTTACTTCTTTTGTGATTGTTAAGTTTCACTTCATTACCAATATAATCTAGACATGAGGCTAGAAGCAATTGTAGAGTGAAGTTCCAACCTCATAGTTTCCAAAACAAATTGGCTAATAATCAATTAGGTAAAAGAATCTACCACAAATCACTATTATTTTCAAATAATTTTATTTTAATGTCAATTTTATTAAATTGGAGCGATCCTAATGCTATAAATTGTGATCCAAATCTACACAAAGCTCTGAAAACCAAGATGAGTGTTTTAGAATGATATTATAAATTTCAAGTCTTCAAAGTGCCAAAGTTGTAAAAATACATCAATTTAACAAATTTTATGTTTCTTCTTTAAAACTCAAAAGTAAGTAGTCATTAATTTCTATTTCAATTGACAATTATTCCATTCTCACTTTTTACAAACACAAGTTAGAACTTGATGCTAGAATTGAAGAAATCAAAATATCAAATTAGACTAATAATAAAATTTGATGTTTATTTAGTAAATAAAAACAACACCACTAATATCATCAATACTACTTGTCAATTAAGTTTTCACTAAAAAAAACTAAATTATTAGGTCACTGAGATAATGCATCCTATAAGCATACACTAAATCAATATCCAACATGAACACTAAGTGCCAATTAAATGAGAATTAGAGTGAATTGTATCATATGATAAATAACACCAAATAATACTAAATTTCATTATTATTATAATTAGGATAATAGGCAAGTGCAAACTAGGCTATACCACAATGGATTGTCACAATCCATATTTTTAAAAATTTTACTTTCATTTTTGACAATAAAAAAACATGTGATATGATTGTAATTAAAATCATTCATTTGTATGTTGTATATTTAATGAATTACAACCTATTGGTAAATTAAATAAATTTTCAATATTTTGTATGTTATGGACTATTTAGTCCTCATTTGAAGATTGTCACAATACATTAATTTTTATGAAATGACTCTTGAATTCATACAAGAACATGAAATATCATTTTGATGTTTGAAGAATATAAAAAACATCAATGTTGTTGTAAATGCAATTGTAGTGTATGTATTATAGAATTTATGTTTTATTCTTTGAAGAAAGGACTTTTATATATCATCATTTCATTAGAAATAGTGTTGATTTTTGGAGTTACATTAGACATACATAAAGTCAACTTCATACAAATCTATTTTATTGGAGTAATTGTAATAAGTATTTCTAGGGATGGCCTAAATTTTAAAAGAGCTAATTTTCATTATAATATATTGAAATAAATCAAAATCATAAATATACAAAAGAAATTTTAATTAATTTTTTTTATTTTTTATTTTATATAGTCTAAATAAACTATAAATTAAAAATTTAAAAATTTAAAGATGATATGCCAAAAAAATGAAATAGACTTTTATGATTATACTTTTGTTAGCTTTTTTTCAACCGTTAACAACAAGGGGGAGTGTATTTGGCTCATTTTCAGCTCGATTAACCCTTGAGCACACTAGAGGCCAAAATCTGACCTCTTGTTAAAGAAGGATAATTACCGAATTGAAAATTACCCTATTAGTATAATAAGTTCGTTCCTAGGGAGAGCGTCAAGTAGGAAATCAATGCTAATGGGACTAATACCTAAATAGGTAATACAATCCCAAAATAGAAGACTATGATCCAATTTGGAAAATCAATAATCACTCAATCTACAATGACATTGCATATATATCAGCTTGGCTCATAGATGAAACTTCTAGACTTAGCAAATAAAATCAATCAACCAAGTACACATACATACGCTTAAACAACATCACATATGAAAATATAATTTGTGTTAACTCTGATTTGGTGACAAATCACCATTACAACTTATAATTTCATTTATAACATTACCATTTATCTCAATTTCTCACATCTAACATTTAGATTCTCTTTGACTTAGAACACCCCATTCTTATCACTCCATAATTCCAATTAGGATTCAAAATAACTTCACAACTTCAATTGAGTATAGATCACCTTCCAACTTCCAACACATTCTCCAATTTGATCACACCCTTGTGTAACTCACAATCTCTACATCTTCCTCTCTTTCCAACTAGGACACACACAAAACTCACCACTCAATCACACAAAGATACCAAGCAACCAACTTGGAAACATACATCAAAACAATCAAATATACGCAGCACAAATTGGCTGGGATACGACTAGACTTTCACTCAACAAACGGTAAAAGAAAATGAAAGAAAACACAACCCAAATAGGAAACATTGAGGCGGTTATCAAATTGGAAAAGACAACCTAACCACTTGCAAACCACCTAATTGGAACTGCAAATTCAACCACACATATATCCCCCCAAATACATCCAACTTCCTTAACCCAAATTGCATACCAACTAGGTTACCTCACCTAGCCACTTGGCCAAGATGCCACCTCATCCTAGTAAGCTTGCTTCAAAAGAACATTGAAAAAGCACTCCCACATTAATAAAAGCACACCCAAAATCACCAAATTAGGACACAAACAATCAAACAACTTGACAAAAGCAAACCAAATACATGCCAAACAAGCAACAAAATAAAAAAATAATTCCAAATAGTATATTTACATCTCTCCATTTTGAAAAACATTTTTGTTTGACTACTATAATCTTTTTCACACCTCCGGGTCTCTCTTGACTATCAATTGGTACAGTTGGATTATGTAGATCTCTTCTTAGAAAAAACTTAAGTGGAATGAAGTTGAAAAGGTCTAGATTTCACTGAATTTACTCTGGGCCCTTAGGAGTTAATTTGCAGAATCGACACCTTGTAAGTGCTTGCTGATTTTGCCCTAGGAATTGGCCTTTTTAGCTGATTCCGAATACATTACACACTCATACGATCTTGTGAAAAGATAAGAGCATTCGGTGGAGCCGGTGAACCATACATTTTTCTAGATAGAGATGCGTGGGACAAAGGGCTCGTAGTACCTGCCCCAGCTCCCTTGGGGCAGGGCCTTGCTGATTCTGCAAGAAAAAATGAAATAGACTTTTATGATTGTACTTCTGCCAACTTTTTTTCATCCAATGCAGCTTGCACTTGACTTTCTTCTGGACTGCCCGCCCCGAAGAGGGCAGTCCATCCCGGTCGGTATGAATCACCGGGTCCAAGAGACCCGGCGCGCCCGGCACGAGTGCACGACTCTGGGAGCCGGGCGGCACGTACCCAGTGGAGGTGCCAACCTAGACCCACCACAACCTGCTAAAGAAAGCTTGAATCTCCAGGTGAATCTCGCTTGAATCAGCCTGCATCTGCATCTTCCCTTGAATCTCTTCCCTTCCTTTCAAAGTTCGAACCTCACGATGATTGGACACTTAGATTCTTTTCCAGACTCAGCTAGCAAGCTAGACCGGCTACATCCAAACCGGCAGATCGATCGATTCTACCACCACGCAGGGAAGCACCTCTGCAGTCGCTGGCTCTTGTGTACGTCCACGCGTTTCCTGGTTCAATTCCACCTCTTGTATGTTTGTGGGTGTGCAAGATCTAGATCGAGCTCGATCGGGCTCCGCGAGATCGATTAGTATGAAGCTGGGGCGCGTGCAGATGAAGCTGTTCAGGTGCTGGGTGAGTGGAGTCCGGCGCAAGCGGCACACCCAGTCGGCTATCCAGCGTTCGACAAATAGCAAACACCCCCCGGCTGGGCTGGTCCTGGCCATCCACCAAGCTGCGAGGTAACTCATGGCTGCTGCTTGTCATGGTCGAAACAGGGGCCGGGGCGCCCTGCTGCGGAGGATGATGATCGATGAGTTGTCGACGTCGTCGACGGCTCCGTCGACCGACCAGGGGACCGACCTTAATGGCCGTCACCGTCTTAGTACTGAGTATTTCATTTCGTTTGTGTAGCCGTTGTACTAGCGCTTCTGCTAGCTGCCTACAGTGTCACCCTCGATCTTCTCACATCTGTTTTAAAATGAAGGGCTTCATAATTAATCGAGTAAAAAGGGCTACTCATACGGTCCGACAGACTGCACTCTACCACGTGAATGTTGAAGAATGAAATAATTTATCCGAGTATGTGTCCAGAGAGCTGAATGATTCCTCCGCTGGCAGTCTGCCCTGCTCTAGTTACGCAGTTGGTCAAGATGTCGCTTTAGTGGCCTCCACAATTGGTCGCGCTAACAATTGGTCGCGCTATCAATTGGTCGCGCTATCAATTATGTTCTGGAGTACGTTCGTGGAATCTGCGAAGTAGAGATGAGCAAATCGAAGACCTGGTACTGTGTCTGAGAGTAATCGATCTTAGGCTTACTAGCGCACTTAAAGCTCCAAAAGCTCCAGAATTGACTGATAAACCTCCAACTACGCTGACACAACAATTAAAATGCGAGGGAATAAATTCCCGACCCTGTTGTGACGAACCAAAGTTTGAATTTTTTGGTGGTGTATGCAGCCACTTCTCTGGTCAGCTGAATCAATCTGGGCAACCGCAGATTGTCGAATGTCACCAGCAGCATTCCGCACAACTACAGATAGTTGAATCGCAGCAGCAATATTCCGGTCAGCTGCAGATAGTGGAGGCAACTCCGCACGCTGGCCGGGTACAGATCGTGGAGCAAGTGGAGCAAGTCCAGACCTTCCACACCGTGAGGCTGCTGCGAGACAGCATCTTAAATCCAGAAGAGGATGATTTCTCGACGGGCCTTACCCTTCCCCGGCCAACCTCCTTGCTGGACTATACCTTGGACGTCGATTTCACAGCGGCCAAGGTGGTGGATGCCGTGCTAGAAAAGTGCAAACTATTTCAATGTCTTTCTGTGCTGTACAAGGAAGGGTGTCGTCAGCTTCTATCCTCGCTGGAAGACTTGCTCGATCTCCTCTTAATGATACAGGTACATCAGTCTTTTGCACCATCACTCGTGCATGGGCAAGTCATTAGAGTTTCTGAAAAAATTTGCTACAATTTATGTGGTTCAGAATCAAGCTGTTATGGTGTACGTCTCCCGACCGTTTAGCAATTGTATGTTCCGTGGTATTTAGGAGTGTTTTTTAGGCTATTGAAATCTATTAACCCTTAAACGACAGACCCAACCCCAGGGGCTGGGTTTTCAGAGAATCTTAAGGGAAAACTCCTCCAGTGTTCAACTACTTGTGAACTTCCTTGGTATCAATCTCTTTGGCTTCACAAGATGCATCTATCAATCCAAGTCATGGGCTTCAAATCACAATTTTTGCATTGAAATTTTTTTGAATACTGGTTTGATGTTGCCCATGGCCTTGAGGAAGGTGGAAGCTTATCATTAATTGGTCATTTGAACAAGCTACATGATGCCCAAATTCCTGAAATCCAAGTTTAGGCAGCCCTCCCAGGACCTCAACTGTCCTTTTAAGGGTTAATCTGAATGGGCACTATCCAGAAGTCTTCAAGAACCTGCAAAGTATTTGCGGAATTATCGTGGGAATCTTAGCCAGGTAGGTAGGTGGATATTGTAATTTTGTGCGCACTGACCCTCTGTAATTGCACACTCGGTAATTGCACATATGCTGGACTCTCTTCCACATATGTCACTGCATGCCCTTCCATTTGGAAGACGTTTAATTATTCACGAGGCAGAGCAATTAGAGGGGTGTTGAGTGAGTACATGTTCGGTTTATGTATGACTGTCCATCCCTCATCCTGATTTAGAGATTTCCATAATTTCAGCTCTTTAACAAGAATTCCTAGTTAAGTTTCTTTTTTTATCCTGACGCTTTACAGGGCATTAATTTGCAAATAACGGGGATCAGTCTTCACAAGAGTTGGTTCTGATCTTCACGGTGTTCAAAATCATTCCTTGTGCTGCAGGGAAGCACTAGCATCGATACCTTCAAGGAGCTTTTGGAGGAAATTCTCTTGTATTCTACGAAGGCATATGCTTTCATAGAGAAAGTTTGTCTGAAGGCCATGTCGAATTCGCTCCATTCACTCCCTGCCCACAATCATAGATCGCACAAGACGCACGAGAAATTCTGTGATTTTTCTTGGAGGTTTCATACCCTGACTGTCAAGCTAGGTGAACAATATGAAAAGGTAAGTCTTTGCATCATTGATTGGCTTTAATCCAGTGTAGAACTACGGCTAAATTAGTACTACCTTTGTTTCTAAAAAAGACCTGTGTTTCCTTCGTATTTTACAAAGGAAACACGGGTCTTTTTGAGAAACAGAGGGAGTATCAAATTGGCCTCTGTAACATCATTACCCAGCGTGTCCCAATGCACTCAACAGCTCTGCAATTGCACATTTCCTGTATATCTCAAGTCTCTCTCATGTCGTCTAATTACGCATCTAATTGGACAACTTTCCCATGTCATTTTGCGAACACACATCAAACGTCATTCAGAAGTCCATAGGCCTTTCTAAGGCAGTGCAATTAGAGAGGGTAAGCTGAGTGCAGTTCAATCTCTTTCCCAAAGCAGGGTTGTATTTTAGGGGACCATATGCTAATGTTTTTTACAGAACAAGCCAATCAAAGATAAATGAGATCAACCCCTCTGTAATGTAAATTTCATCTGTTATCTAGCTAGTTAAATATCTCAACTATTTCCAAGTTTGATTGTGGTTTGCGCCTTGCAGACCTTGAAAGACATCGTGCTCTACGGCAGTTCCCGAGCAGAACGACTCTCCTATGGCGTAGTCACATATTTGGTGCCCATTCACAACCTCGCTGAGAGGCTGTACAAGAAAAAGCGTGTGGTTCTTCATCTGACCGAGGTGAATGGCGAATCCGGATACAAGGTGGAGCTTTCCTACCCTCGCACATGGAGAACAGACGATGTGGGTCTCACATCCAGGGTGGAGAGCAACGACCGCGGATACAGCCAAATCTTGCAGGTAAGAATGCTTTGAATGGGATAAACCCTAAATTGATTTCTAAACATTTGAAGTTTGGTATTGAGTTTTAATACAGAGGACTTTCTGAAATGTTCACCATGTCTGGGATATGGCAGTCTGCTCGAGTGAAGATCGAGAAAGGGGGCTGGGGCTGGGAGGCCGCGCAAGACACGGTGCTCATCACATACGACGATCTGTTGGTGGCTAACGTGGCTTCCACAACAGGCAGTCTGCTCCGGTTTAACAAAGAGAGGGCTTCCAGAATGCAGACTTACCGGACGAGCATCCAGGTGGTGGGATCCAGCCGTATCGACTTGGACTTGCAGCACCTCTTCATCAAAGGGACGAAGGACAAGGACCACGTGTACCTCAAGTGCTCGGCGGCCTCGGAGGGCGAGGAGGTGCTGGCGCTCTACCGCTACCACCGACACCACTTCCACAAGGCCGAAGGGCTGCTCCACGTCGTGGGCCGGGGGAACCAGCCCGGACTTCGCCATGTCCTGGTCTCCATCTTCTCCAGCCTGGGATTCACCAGCGCCGTTTGAGATCGAGAGTGCTAAAAATTCTCCTGTTGTGATGGCACCCGTGATGGCACCCGTGATGGCGATGGAGAGGCTGTTCTTGCCTCGCTCGGAATGCACGCATCCTGCTGCAGTTTTTAAATTAAAATGATGCAGTCACGATGCGTCCCTTGCAGTGATCTCGTACTTCGAGATGGATTATGTATATAAATTGCCTTCGAACTTTTCCCGTGCAGCAAGTACAGCATTAATTGGATGCAGGGAATCTCCACAATCTGAGGATAATGGTGAAATACGAACTAGCAGACTGAAGGCGGGCCTGGACCATGCGAATGCAATATGATTGGGAATACCCATGGGTGAAGTCTGTTGCACTTACTTACAAGTAGCAGCACGAGAGTGACAACGAGGAGATTCGACCCATGCCAACAAATAAAACTGCAAGTCTAGAGAAGAAAGTTGGCAAAGGAGATTGATTGCCAGCCTTTATGTGGGGATGGAAACAGCTTGGAAATCTCATCTTATCATGGTACCAACTCGAGCTAGCGTCTTTTTCAGTGTAATTAAGTTAGAAACTTTCAAGACAAATATACATAGAAATGGACTGTACTTGCTGACTGAAGGCTGTTGCAGTTCAGTTTGTGATGAACCGATCTTCTAACTATGGATGGCGAGCTTGCTAGCGCAGCAAGCGTCTCTTGACGCTAGGTACCCTAAAAAATTGTATTCAGTGTCAAATACACAAATTGATTTTAAAATGCTATAAATTTTTACTCTTGATGAATTGATATCTCTCTTCTTGACAAGAATATTCATGTATTGTAAAAAGATATTGTAAAAAGTTATAGACTTTGAGTAAGTAGTTAGTATGGGTGACACTAAATACAGTTTTTCTGTGTAGTGAGAACCCTCGGAGTGAAGAGCTGTAATCGGTTGGATGAAGCTTAGGGTTCAAGAGAAGGCGTTGTCGATCATATCAAACCAGTAGGCAACCAGAATTCCATTCCGTATGTACTTCCGACCTAGCTACTGCACCTACTGTACTTCCTAACCCACACCCGATCAATGGAATTGTAATTATACACTCCTGCAATGGAAATGTAACTACTTCTAGCTAGCTCTTCGTCAGCATAAATGGGAAGCAACGCATGCACACCTGATTATATATATAAAATAATCATCGTTCCCAGATTGAACGAATAGCCTGGGCCATTCCGATCGTGACTTCCAAAGAGTGTGCACGGTGACACTCGATCTTTCACGGACTGTGGAGAATACCGTAAATGATGTGCACAAGGATCGGAGTTTTCATTTGAAAAGAGGGAACTGTATAGTACTCGCTCAACATCGCATCCACAGCTTGATTAGCTTCAACGGCTCCTCCGTCTCCCAAGTGGCCATGAATTTTTCGTTTCTTGGAGACGAGCTTATCTTCTGTATGCGCTTTGATTATGCGGTGGACTTGACTGTATGCGCTTTGATTATGCGTTGATGATGGCTCTTTATTGCCTGATTTCGGGTTGCAGTGCATACATGCTGACCGTTGAATGCAACAAGTACAGGAGTATGGACCTCCCTTCTGGTTGTCTATGAAAGTTCCACTCACTCCACTGGAGGTGGTGCTTTTGCGGGAAACCCAGTCGTGAGGCTCAGCTGCTGTGGACTTGAGGAGCACTGCAAATTGTTTAAATATTCTTTCGCATGTACTGTAGCTGCTAAACTTATAGTTGACCGTTTCAAGGCCATCAGTTGGGTTAACCCTTCTTGGTCTGAAGAGACCAATTTTTGGAAACTGTGACATGGTGTTTTTTTAGGTATTTGAGAAAGGACAGTAGCTGGAGGTACACATCACGGACAAAAGTTTGTCTTCATGTTGAGTTCCATGACACATGGAACTCTCAATTTGGATCATTATTGTACCTCCTCAAGGTACGAGAAGCTTCAAACTATAGTCGGGTATTAATTCTAAGTGGATGGTGTCATACAAGACTTGTCTTGTGAACTCAAAACTTGCATCCATTTCATGGAAATCAAGTAATTTGTAGATGGAAGAAGAAGAATGTAGTACTTATTGATGTGTTTGAATGTGGTGTTATAGGTGATGTTAGCAAAGTGAGTTTAGTTCAAAAGTGTACTTAAATTATATTAAAGACACTTGCTAATACCCATCTTAATTCCAAATGAGAATATAATTATACACTTAAATGCAAAGCATGTCACAAATTCACTTGTCACAATTTTTGTCAATTTTCATCCACACAATTATTCATTTATTCAATCTTGTTAAACCCAACCTAATGACATCCTAAGGTGATCAATGATGCACCTTGATCAATTGAAACTTGTTATATGCAATCATTTGAAATAGAAATCTTAAGAATTCTATTTTAAGAAATTTTGAAATGAAATATTTTTTGTGACAATGGATTTTTATGTGACAATGGGTTTTTCATACTTAGACCCCTTTCTACCTCTAATTGAGTTAGTGCACCTATTTTAGGTGGATTTTGGATACCTATCAATCACACACTATACACTATACATATGTGTGTTTCAATTTAGAAAGGATAGAACCTATTACCAAGATATTTCCCAAAAATGATTTGAATTTTGAACCAATAGGTGCATTCTTCATTTCAATCTACAATAATCTTAAAAGTCACATAGTTGCATTTACCTTAACCCTTATCTTGACTTGCAAATTTTTTGACCAGTGTTTGTTTGCATAATTTGAAATGCCAAGACATAGTTGCTAATACTCATGCCAACTTAAGAACACAAGTCAAGATTCTAATTTATTAAATTACAACATATGCTAGTTGAATTTCTATAAATTAGGTAGTCCTTATATATATAAAGCAAACTAGATCAATAATTTCCAAAAAAATTAGGCACCCTTTTAATTATTCATTTTTTGACCAAGCTACTCATGTGGTAGTTATATGAAAAAATAGCGATTGTTATCATTTAAATGGCAAAAAATGAAAATAAATTGATAAATGTAACCCCTTGTAATCCACGATTGCTAACAGTTTGTAGACACTACACGTTTACAAGCCCCAAAGAAGTTTTTTTCTTTAGCTCTGCTATCCAAGTGATGCATGTGCAAGAAATGGGTATCTGGTGAAGATATCATGGAATATGGGTGCTGTTCACAAGAAATACCTCACAGGAGCATTCTGTTGTCTCTCATCTTTACGACCTCCTTAGTGCGTCATTGAGAATATATGCATACGTCGTTTCTCAACTGCCGTACTCGATGCTTCCACAAGGTTCAAGTACTGTACCTCAGATATACATCTAAAGCTACCAATCAAATCATCACAATCTAAAGGCAAAGCATCTCGGGAGTGAGAATTCCAGACAACGAAAACATCTGGTTTGAACACCACTGAAATAAACTTTGAGATGGGACAGCACATCTATTTTTCCAGACATTAAACATAATTATAATCCTACAATAAGTTGAAGAGGTGAAGATGAAAGTCAACCATACAACCGCAGGCATTCAGTTCCCTGGTTTCAAAAGTAACTGAAAGAGTCCATCAAACCTTCCACAGCTTCCATCGTGGAAAGTGACTCAAGCAAGTCCAAACTAAGAACACTCAATCTCAAGAACACGGGAGGAAGTCACTTGCACCAAAAGTTTACAAATTACATGAAAAGCATAATTTGCTTTATTCAAATCCACACACAGAATAGTATCGTATTGATCAATCAAGGCACAAACATAGAGCAGATCAAAACACATGAAAACAACATAACAAAAGATATGACCCTCATATTGCACCGGAAGGCCAAGGAACCAGCCTGGTGCAAGCGTCCGAGGCACGGTCAGTGGTGATGGTTATGGTGACCGCCATGATAGGGAGGGGGAGGAGAATGCTGAGGAGGAGGGCAATAGTACTGATCGTCCATTTGGGAATGGTGGTGATGGTGATGGTGGTGAGGAGATGGAGGAAAGAAGGGCGGCGGTGGAGGAGGGTGATGGTGGTGATGTGGTGGAGGAGGAAAGAAAGGCGGTGGAGGAGGAGGATGGTGATGGTGATGGTGATCGTGATGTGGAGGAGGCGGAAAGAAGGATGGTCGGAAGGGGGAGTACCAAGGCCTTCTATAGTAGTCGTCGTCATCGCAACAGCCCCAGCAAAACGGTAGACACATCTTGCTCACACTTGCTCCTGTCTCTGAGAACACCTGCACGGCAATGCTCCCACCACAACCTAGCGCCCTTCAATCTGCAAAGGATCCGAAACAAGCTCCATCAGTCAGTATATAGTGAAAAAGAGTGATGGTCAAGCAAACTGTTGCTCACGCAGGGTACAGGCCAAGCTAATTGAACAGGTCTAGGTTACTTGGCCCAGACGCTCCGAAATCCATATCCTGGATGATGAAAAGAATGATTCTGGGGAATGTTTTTTCCATATAACTTCACATTCATACTAAGTAATATTGAAATCTTTAAGAGAAAACCTTCCTTCATGATCTTCACTTGGCAATTAATCAACGTTTCAAGGTATTAAGATGACCAATTTTTTATGGATCGTATTGTGAAAACTGTGATTCAGATGGGGCTAAATATCGTATCACCAGAACCAGTGAAAGAAATTGCATGCTTTGGTCAAAAAATAAACAAAATGGAACACAAGACAGTACCGACTGAAAACTCGTGCGGCCCAATTTGGGCTTATTGGTCTTTTTTGTGATTTAAACAAAAGGTGAGTGCCACAAATCTTTCCTGCTAATGATACAAATTGCACATAAACTAGACACTTGTTGCAAAAAAACCTCCCATTCTCAATAGATTCGGCAATTACTGTACATTGAATTCAACCCTATTGGCATTTCATTTAGTTATTTTAAACAAGCGAAAGCTCGCTCAATTCGACGTATTACATCAGTACAGATGTTGCGTAATTGTGTTCCTTGTGTTCATTGCTACTAAAACAATATCAACGTCTCTGGGAACGTACGTGGTGTATCTCTGGAACGTTTGCTCAAGAAATTCCTACACAAATCCTCGATTCACAGAAACACAATGTACAATACAGAAGAAGCAAAAGAGGAAACGAGCATCGCAGAGACAAAATTACCTCACCCAGTGAACAAATTGATAGCGCCGATCAGTCGATGCCGAGTTTGAGCAGCGTCGGAGACTTGAAGTCTCGGAGGAGAATCTAGGGTGCGTGGTGACAAAGAAAGCTTCAGGGCAGGAGAAGTCTACGTGGAAGCATACGTGGAAGGATACGGGTGAGAGCCAATGGAAATGTGTGCTGACTAGGCCGGGCTTATGTACCGGTAGCCAAGTGAGCACTAGAAGCAATATAAAAATCTAAAAGAAAGGACTATTTTATTTCAATTAAATAATAAATAAATAAAATTTAAATAATTAGTGTAAATATATAATAAAATTCATTATTTAATTAAATAATTTCTAATGTTGAAATTGTTTATTTTAATATTAAAAAAAATTATATAAATTGTACAACCTTCAATTTTCCAAATTTATTAATTTATCTACTTTAATATCACAAGATTTTAATTTTTGAAAATTTAAAATTAAAATTTTACTGATAAATAGTTTTTAAACTCTAAGAATTTATAATCTTTAACATTTAAAATTTTCATAATTATAATTTTGTAAGTTGACAAAGGGAGCAATGGAATCCAATTGTAGCAACAACATTTGGATAAATATTGCAAAAAATAGAAGGTTTTTTTTTATTCCAATGTCAAAGTCAGCAAGAAAAAATATATATCCTAAAATAATATTATTTAATTTTTTTAGATTTTATAGATTGATACTTGCTAAAAAACATTTGAACTATTCAATTATAAATAATGAGGTGAAAGTTATAAAGAGTTTGAGTTTATAGGCAATGAAGATAGACAAAAATATAAATTCATCCTCTGTACTCAATTTTTTAAATTTCCAAATAAAATACAAAATGTAAAATGTATGTTGCTTATGAGAATATCCGCACCATTAAAGTTTTTGTTGGGATTTACAATTCTTAATAGTTATTAGCAAGTTATTAGCAACTCAAGTTTTTTCTTTCATTAAGTATCATCTTTACTTTATAATTTTTTTAAAGATGAATACAAATGGTTTTTTGGTTAAATTTTTTAATACAATATGTTTTCAACACATTTTTCAATACATAAATAAAATGCACATGTTATAGGACATATATATTTTTTCTAAAAATGATGAAAGACAAAACTTCACTTTTAGAAAAGCATACATTTTGAAGTTTAAAGTCATTGGACTTGCAATTGCTGGGAACATTCACTTTAAACTTTGGGATAATTTACTTGAACAAGTTAATCAAAGGATCTATAGTTAAATTTCTTAAGAAAATAAAGGTAGATGAAGACTTTAGCCTTGCTCTGGAGACAAGTACATTGAAGCAACTTTGGTCTTCTAAATATGAAAGAACTTTAGGGATTAAAAATGAAAAATACACCATATTTATAAAATTTTAAACTGTCAAAATTTATTCAAATGTCAAATTTATGAACTCTTAAAATTTCAACTTAGCAAACTATCATTTTTAAACATTTTAAATTTCTTTTAGTTATTTTTTATTTTTTATTTAATATTATAATCTTAAAATTTAAAATTTAGAAATATGCATATTTAAAATATTATGAATTTCAAGATTTTATTATTTCAAACAATTGGATGTCATTGATAGAAATATAAAGACCTTTGAAGTACTAGTGTTGAATTAATACTAACCCTTTTACTTATGCAAGATATACCAAAATTGGTTGTTTGGAGGGTCTTCAAGGTTCAATGATCTTTCAAGACTCCTTACACAACTCAAGCCCAACCACTTTTAATTCTTCATCTTTGGGTTGACAACCTTTGTCATGTTTTGTAGATGGGCTAATAAATAACCACGCTTTGATTGGTACAATACAAATAAAGTGACATTTTTCAATAGATAGAGCACATCTTTATATACTAAGGACCAAATTTCTTAACTATAAGTAGAAGAGAAAAAATTCTAGCAAGGGCAAGTGAAGGCCACTTTATACTATGTTATTAGGTTTCAACTCTTTGAGTCTTAGTTCAAGGGGCTAAATCTTAACTTGTTTAAGTTGTAGATGGTGAATAGAAGATATTAAATGTTGGACTAAAAACTTCATAATATGAAGGCCAAAATCTCAATTTGTCTTATGTATTATATTATATATTCCATAACAATTAAATTAATATGTTGTTTTTTCCTCATTTTATATTCAAAACAATGGTTGAGACTTAGGCTTTTAGTTGGGTCTTTATTTTTGTTAGACCCAAATTTGGCCCTAAGTTCCACTTTCTTGGTGCCAAAACTTCTAAAAAGTATTGTAATGTGGACATTTTGGAATGTATAGGGACTTGGAACCTAGTGTAAAGCCTCTGATCCCATTTTTTAGTCCTCCACCAATCAGATTTTGAAAAGTCAATGGACCTTGGGCATTTGAATGTAGTGAGAAGTGCCCCTAAATTAGAAAAAAATGAAATATATGTCTAAATATGGGTAGCTCAAGTAACTATAGATATAAACTACATAACTATATAGATTCCATTATCACCAAAGTCATAAGATTTTTAATTAGTACACTTTGAAATAGCCATGTGTTGTATAAATTTTTGCAATTTTTTTTGTTGTGTTACAATTTTTTTTAGGTGAAACTAATTTTGCATCCAACAAATCAATGGATTGTACTATGATTTTGCCTACCATAGACTTACAATATTGTCCACTTAGGGTGATCATTATAGACTACAGAACATTTTTTGATGAGCAAAATAAGGGTGTCTTGTATGGTCTTTTAAACTTTGACCCTCCAAATTGACAAAACGTGTCCCTCTAAACTAATTGGCGTTTGAAGCATGCATGCAACACTTCATTCCACGAAAGGGAGATGGATGGAGGCAAGAGAACCAATTCTACATTGAAAGAGAGTCTATTTGAAGATTTGTTTAAGTTCATTCCGATAAATATTGTGAAATTTAAAAGTTTCTTTCTAATTTTAATATCCAACAAGAAGAATAAAATACATCCTAAAAAAATTACTACCTCCATCCCCAAATGATCTTCCTATTGGACAAAATGTTCCGGATTAAGGCAAAAAAAACATTTTAAAACCAATTTTGCGCTATAAGTAGAGTTTGGTGCACTCCTAGCATTCTAGAAACATTGAGTTTCGGAGCCCTTTTCAAAGTGTAGTTTTGGAATATTGAAAAGTAGATTTTGGGAGGCATTTTCAAAGCGTACTAGTGGTCAATTAATTGTTGAGTGTGAGGTTGTCATTTTGTAGGCATTTAGTATATGCCCAAGACCATACGTGGTCCTTTCTTCCACCTTCCAAAATTTCATTCCCTTCAATCGGGCAATATTCAAAGAGATGCAAAAAAATAATAATGAACAATGTTAATTGACCGCTTTACTCATTTCATTAGTCTTTTGATTGATGATTGCTTAGATGGAGGCTAGGAGGAACTACTACTTGGAATTGTTTCATTGGTCCCAAGTAGCAATCAAAAACCAAATTTGACCAATTCACAACGTCACAAAGTACAACATGAAGATCATTTTGGGGTAATAAATTAAGGTAAACAAGAAGATCATTTTGGGACAGAGGGAGTTATTAATTTTATTGAATTGTATAAATTGATAACTACTCAACATAATTGAACCATTTAATTCTAAATAATGAAGTGAGTTATGAGGAGTGTTATTTTGAGGGCAATAAATATTAAAAAAACAAAACATATGAAGTTGTTTTTTGAACTCAATTGTGAAAATTTTCTAGTTAAACCAAAATAAAAGATAAAAAATTGCTTGTTGTTTAATTTTCCATTTGAAAATTCTCACCGTTGAGATAAGCAATTCTCAATCCATTATCCAATATATTGACTAAATTGCACAATTTATGAGACATTGTATGTGTTTTTTTCTTTAAAATGTTAAAAGACCAAACTTCATCTTTTGGAAGTGTTAGAGAAATCTACATTTTGAAGTGTAGGCACATTGAGCTTGCAATTGTTGGCAAGGGATAGTCACTGTAAAATTTTGGAAGTGCGTACATGAACAAGATAACTAAATGATGCTAAAAGAAAATGTAGTATGAAGATTTTAGTGTTGCTTTGAAGAGTAATACTTTGAAGAATTTTTGAACCTCTAAGCATTAAATAACTTCAAGATTAATTTGAAGAAGAATAATTTTTAGAAATAAAAACTAGAAATAAAAGATGAAATCTATTCAAACTTCGAAGGTGGCATCACAAATGGCATCACTTCATTCCAAACCATCTATACTTATATAATTAGGTATGCTTGCCTACAATGGACAACAATTTAGTATAGTTTCTATTATTAAATATAATTTACTTTTAGGAGATTTTATTGGCAACTAAAAGAAGATTCTAGCATACTTTAGCATGCATTATTTGGACATTGTACAAATAAGTTATGAACTATCAAAGAACTACCTCTATGTGTATTAAAATTCAACACCATGCTCTCATGATTTAATTGTGTGCATCTTGTAAATCAATATCTAAGTTTGGATGACATATTTTGATCATAATGTAAGTGTCTCACTTTAGGCAATGTCAATTATAGGTGTATATGCCTTACACGGAGTATGAAACAAGATGCAATCAAACTTTTCTTATGATCATAAAGTCATGTGGATAGATTACTCAATGAACTTGGAGTTGCACACCCAAGTATAAGGTTGTATACTAACCTCTAAAGGTTTTTGACTATATTTTCACCAATAATGCTTCAACATTGCCATTTCTAGTACAAGTACCAAATTTTGGGAAAAAACAACATTTTGGGACATTTATAATTAAATGATCTTGTAGTATGTTGACTTGAAAACACATAGAAAAAATTTCAGAAATTTCCACCAAGTGGATTACATAATTTCTTTTTTGGCCCTCCAAAAATCAAGGCAGCTACACTTCACAAGCTCACATTTGTATGAAAAAATGTCCAAAATGGTGGTGCTTCTAGTGGATTCATTTTTTCTAGGCATGTTGGCTACATATTTGAAAAAATTTAGTTCATTTGAAGTTTTACAACATCTAGGAAAAAATAGTAAGTAGAAAGTATAGAATGATTCAAAATCTAAAATTGTTAAGAATTTAGTTATGGAATTGAAAAATGTGAATTCCAATGGATGCAATGTTGTAATAAACAATCTACATCCTATAATTTTATTTTAGAGTAGACAATCTATAACTACCTACAAACTAAAACTCCTCATAACTTTTGATTCATTAATCAAAATGGAATGATTTAAAAAATTTCACACACACACACACACACAAATATATATATATATATATATATATATATATATATATATATATATATATATCTTAAAAACCAATTTCAAATTTTTATTTTTGAAAATAAAAGTGATTTTTTAATCTACTTAGATTGCCCATTTACAAAAAAAATAACTTTTGATTCATTTTCTAAATCTCTTGAATTTTAGTGCTCATGAAAGATATTCCTTGTCCACATCTTCTATTGAAGTTTGGTCCAAAAACATGGAAACCTCTAGTCACATGTATTTACCTAAAATTGCTATGTTGCCAAATTGAAGAAGTTGGTCCTTTAGGGATCAACCTCCAAATGTCCAAAGTCTTCTCTAGAATTGATGGTCTGAGAAAAATCATCATAAAGTGATGATTTTGAGTAAAATTGGTTGATATGGACTTGAAATGAGGTTCTCTTGAAATGATAATTTTTATGAAAAAAATTGTTCTTTAAATCGATGACCTCATTTTTGCAAAATAAATCCAATTTTGAACTAGAATCAATGCAATTTTGGCTTGGTCAACCACTTGACACACTTCTACATTTATAATTTTAGAAAAATATGTATTTTAGTAGCACCAAATCCAACTAATAGGTAGGACAAGAACTTGATAAAGTATCTTTACATATTACACTAACTTTCATCCAAGCAGCAACGAGAAAGAAACAAGAATATGAATTTATTAATTGTTCAAAAATTGGACATCAGAGTGCTTAAGAATTAAGATCTAAAGATTCAAAGTTCTATAATGGATATTTAAAGATTTCAAGTAGTTTTTTGTGATGTCAAATTTTATTGTGATTTTAAAATACTTTGTTTGCAAGTACAAAAACTTACCATCTTCTTGGGAATACAATGATTATTTTAATACTATACAAGAGAAAAAATTATGCCCCTCCATTTGAGCACAAATGTTCAAGCCTGGGTAGTACCAAAAATGAAAAAGATCTCAAAAAATAAATTTTCTAATTTATTCTTATAGAATGTATCTATGTTATATAAAAAGTTTTGAATCGTTCCACTTGAATTAAAGATGTGAAAGTTATGGAGAGTCTTGTTTTGTGGGCCATCAAGGCATTGGCCTAGGAAAAAAAATATAATTTATTTTCAAACTAAATGCTAAACCCCAAGTCTATATAAAATTGTTCAATTATTTGTTAATGTTTTTAATTTAATAATCTGGCATTGCTACAATGGTTCACAACAAGGGGAACAATCTTGAAATAGTCTTCTAAAAGCCTCAGACAAATATCCTTTAATGACAATCAATATTGTCATTATTAGTAAAAGTTTGGAGTCCCTTTTGGATATGTACACTTACTTTTAGTAGTTTATAAATTTATTGTTTATTCATACAATGTTCAAAAAATGTATAAGAAGGCAATCTTGAACACTCTTTTAATTGGTTTTAAACAAAATTTAACACAAATTAAGGCAATTGAATAATAGGAGTAATGCTTAATGACTTATTTAGATGTAATTAGGAATACTTATCCTATATACATGAAAACTATAAGATGTCCAAATGAAATTCACATAATTTTTTTGAAATTCATGCCCTAATTCTAGTACATTTCTAAAACCAACCTCTACAATTTTTTACCAAAAATATACAACCACTATACATGCAAGCCAAGGGTTGCTTTGGGGAGTATTTCTTTCTAAAACTTTGGAAATCCATACTTACATTAAAAGAAAATCTATAATATTCTTTTGCCTTCCCATAAGATCCACCCAAAATTTTCAGAATTGAATAATAGAAACAATACTTAATTGCCTATTTAGATGCAACTAGGAGTAGTTATCTTATACCCTGAATTGCTAGAGTTTAAAAACTTTTTGCCCTTATTTTCATAATTATTGTTGTGGTTGAACCTTGTGTGCAATGACTATGGATGAACTTATTATTTTAATTAGAGTTGGAGACAAAAAGATCCATTCCTTACTAAATTCCTTCGCCACGTAGTCAATTCTTCACCAAATTTAAAATAAAAAACATATTTTAAAAGTTGTATAAGATAAACATTATTAAAATTTGAAGCAAATCAAACAAAGAAAAGTATTTTCAAAAATTTAGATGCAATAAAGCACAATCACAATTAGAAAGCTCTAGAACCACTACCAATTTACCACCAATTTACTACAAACTCACTCATTCCATATGGCCTACTCAAAACAACCTTAAAAAAACATCACATTCAAAGTGGCCAAACATTACATTCAAAGTGACAATCATTTTGGAATGTAGGAAGTATCAATCTACAAGACGCTCACTTGATTTGAGGTGCTTCTAAATTCTAAAAAATAGTTTAGAAACAAAACAATGTTGGTGGATGTTGATGAGTATGGCACAATCCTTGGGAGTTGTAGGAACAAAATTGTGCTTGCCATGGGTTGAAGGGATGGTGAAGCAATAGTCTATACCTCATATTTTAATGCATTTTGTCTCTTTGCCCTTTTAGGCTTTTAGAATATGTAATCAGGGGCACTTCACACTATGGCCATCAAAGATGAGAGGCCGTGGGATTAAGTGGCCAAATTCTATTGAGAGTCCAAAGAAATGAGCAATAAATTGGCAATAAAATATAGGAATTAGAGCCTATAGGAGGCTTAGGAGGCTTCAAACTAACAAGATTTCAACCATTAAATTGGTATGGATTTGGACTTAGGAACCAATTTAATGGTTGAAATCTTGTTAGTTTTTTATTTTATTTTTTATGAAAAAAATTAGACAACCTTTAAACTATAGTTTCGGTCTTCATTTTGGCCAACCCAAACTTCCTTTTAGAGTCCATCGCCACATAGTCATGTAGGTAGTGGAGGGTTTAAGGCCTTTGAACTCTACCTTCTAGTGTGAAGGGTCAAGAGGCTGCACCCTTGATTTCTTGAAATGTGATCTCTGGAAACCCATGTCCTCTGAACCTTTGGCCACAGTGTGAAGTGCCCCGGTTGATTTTCAATTTCATGAAAAATTGACTATGTAAGAAAGGTCCAAGTGAAGAATGGATGTGGACTATTTGTGGAGCTGGCCTCTCATTTCTTAGCCAGCGCTGTGTTTGAGGGCCGTGCTTCGTTTTGAGTGATGCTAAGCTTCCCTGAATTCCTGCGCAGCACGCTCAAGGTGAAGAGCGCCCAGGGCGCCCGGCATTGTGAAGCTAAGCTACGCTACGCTAGGCCGCAAGAACGCGTCCATCTTCTTCGCCCGCCCACATCGGCTGCAGCGCAGTGATGAAGTGACGACTGAGCTTGGATGTGCATGGCGATAGATGGGAATATGCAGGCTGTCGGTCAGCCCCGCGCAATACACGCAGATTTAGCCGGCAGGGTCGCAGGCAGACAGCGCAGGCAGGGCCGCAGGGGCAGGCCCATCATCCCCGCCGTCTGAAGAGACAGTTGCAGGCTTTTACCTTTTCCGAATTCCGCATTGATGTGAACTTCATGGCGGACTTCACTGCCTGCAGGTGGTAAGTGAAGTTTAACCTAACGCAAGTTAAGTTTAGCATGGTAACGCACTGACGGTGATTTGTGGGTGCAGGCTACTGAGCTCTGGCTGCTGTCAGTCGGAATTCCATGAGAGTTGGCGTGGGTGCAGCGGGACGGCCGATCAGTTTCGTCATCGACGAGAAGTCACCGAGCGGTCCCCGCCGAAGTAACGGCCACTTCACACTATGACCAAATGTTGTGGGTTTTCACCAATCAAATTTTAAGAAATCAAGAGTTCATCCTCTCGATCCTTCACACTAGAAAATCCAAGTTCAAAGGTCAATGCCCTCCAAACTATCTACATGGCAATGGACTTTCAAATGAAGTTTGGGTTGGCTAAAAATAAAAGTTCAAACTGGTCCATAGACTGTCAACTTATGACAAGATCTCAACTGTTAAATGACTAAGAGTTTAGGCTTTGGCTTGACTTTTGGAGGCTTCACACAATGGCCGTCTAAGTTGAGAGGCTATGGGAGTTCATTGCCAAGGGTTTGGACTTTGGGCTTGGCTTTTGGAGGCTTCACACTATGGCCGGTCAAACGCTCCAATTCCTATTATTTATTGCCTACTTATTGCTCATTTCTTTGGACTCTCAATAAAGTTTGGCCACTTGATCCCACATCCTCTCAACTTAGACGACCATAGTGTGAAGTGCCCCTTAACCCCTAAATGACCTTAGAATTTCTTGAGCTTCTAGAAATTTGCTCTAAATTAAACTAGAAGCCAACATTTTAATAAGTTGTATCATTTTTTTTTGAATTGTAACTGTACAAAATCAATCTAGACATGTTAAAGATCACATTAAAAAAGAAAACACAACAATATCTCTTATGGATTGAAAGATTATAGTGTTTGATCATGAGGGTGTTAAAACTGTGAAAGTGATTTGAAGTCTTTCAATCCTCTTTTCACATGTCAAATCTAAAAAGTTGGGCACCAAAAAAATATGAGGTTAAAGGGCCTAACGTGCATAATCCCAATCAATTTATGACTTCTCAAAATATACTCTACAATTTTTTTTAATGAATTTCTAATGTGATTTTTTCTTAAAAATCTAGTGTATTTGAGGCTCAATCCCAAGAGCCCTCAACATTACAAAAAGTCAAGATTGCAATGGACTCCCGTGCACAAAATCTTGAATAAAAAAATCATAATCAATCATTTTCAAAATTGGATTTTTGAAGCTAAAACTAGACTTCAAAAAGATTTTTTCAAAGATATAAACTACTAAAAAAAGTAATTTCATAAGGTTTTATTTAACTCCAAAAATTGGTCAAGGACACATTCTGTCCTCGAGGTCATTTTGGGGTTAAAAGAAGATCACCCATTTTTTATCACTTAACCCTTAAACAACAAGCCAGTCACTATAGAAATCATTTGTAGTGAGTTGCCCAAATTCACTATGTTGCCAAAAAAACATAGTTTGGTCCTTTAGGGGACAAAATGGATTTTGGGCAAGCTCCTCTAATTTCAATACTTGTCACGAGTTTCTGATTTTTTGTGAAGATAAAAAAACACAATAGATTTTTAAAAATATAATTTTTTTTATTTCAATTGGAGCCCAAGAATAAAAGTTATGGCTAAAAAACCTTTTTCTTCAATTCAACAAGTAGAAAAATCCCTTCAAAACAATTTAAAGTGAAAAACAAATTTAATATTTTTTTGTACAAATTATATTTTTATGTACATGGAAAGCTTTGATGCATTCCATTTACATTTGTTATGTCAAAGTTATGGATAATTTTGTTTTTTGAACGAGTAGATCATTTTCTTGAAAAAATAACTTATAGGATTCATTTATGACCTCAATTTGCACAATTTTTCAAAAAAAGAGTTTCGCAAGTTAGAAAAATCTCACTATAGAGATTGATATATTTCAATTCCATCTTGGAGCTATTAACAATTTAGATTTTTCTTCAATCTTCGACCTACTTCTACTTAAAAATTCTTTAATGAGTATTTTTTTAGTGTTAAAAATTTGTTTCATATAGATTGTATTTTTATCTACATGGGAAGCTTTGATTATTTCTATCTTGATTTGTTATGCAAAAGTTATGGACAATCTTATTTTTAGGCAATTAGAGCATTTTCTTGAAAAAATAATTTGTAGGATTCTTTTTTCCTAGATTGTCCACTCAATTCTTCATTATATGAAATTAGAAATTCAAAATCAATATAGCAAAAATCATAAGTTATGAAGGTTCAAAGCCAAAAAATGTAACTAAGTAAGGTACAAAAAATTTTGTTTTCTTTACTTTAAATGTGATTATCTTGCAATCTACATGGTCAAAGTTGGTGAAATTTCTTCCACACATTTTTATATTAGTTTAGTACAAGATCCCATGGTTAGATATGCAAAATAAAAATTAAATTTTATTTTCCTCTTTCCGATAGAAATGGTAGTTTTTAGTATTTTTTGATGGAAAAGAGGCCTTGAGAGTTAGGGATTAAAGCACATATTATTTACTTTTTAACTTCTAAAGTTTTTTCATGTAAAATTGTCCAAAATTGCTTCATAATGCTCATCTCCTAAGCAAGGCATTTATTGTAAATATTTAAATTTTAACAAATCTACTTCAGTTGCAAGATCCATTCATTAACTTGTTCAAGTACATCCTCCCAAAATTTTAGTATGAATATCCTCACCAATTGCAAGTTCAATGTTTCAAAACTTCAAAATGTATGCATTTCTAGCCCCTTCAATAGGTGAAGTTTTGTCTTTCAACATTTTAAGAAAAAAACATGTATGTATTAAAACATTATTTTTAGCTAATATATTAAATAATAGGTTTGAATACATTTAAACGATTTTTTTCATGTTAAACTATTAAAAAATAATAAAATACAAGGTGGCACATGATGAAAAAACAAACAAACTACTACTAATATTAACAAGGAAGTAGTGAAAATTATAATTCCAATAGTGACAATGTTTTAGTATACAATCGGTATCCTTCATTTTTATTTTTACTTTAAAATTTTCAAAATTGAGTGCAAAAGAAAGCTTAATATGTTTTTTCTACTTTCATTGTTTGCAAAATAAAACTTTTGGTAATGTTCACTTCATTATTTATAATTGAATAATTCAATTGTTTTTGAGTAGGTATCAATTTATATATGCAATTTCAAATAATTAAACAATCTTTTTAAGAGGATATGTTTTTTTCTTGATTTGGTTTTGAAATTAAAAGAGCTTCTAATTTTTGCAATATTAATTATAATAGTATGAAACAAACCTTCACACATAGATTAAAATGTTTAGCATCCACTTCGTTGTCACATTGTAAATGCGTATATAATGTGTATATATATATATATATATATATATATATATATATATATATATATATATATATATATATATATTTATATGTTATTTTGATAGATTTGATTATATTAATATAGAAAGAGAAATGACATCATTCTAATAGCTTCACGGTAATGCCTTCTCATTTAGCATGAGCTATCTATATAATAGAGGCAACCACCTTAGAACTTCATCAGTTGATGTAGTTTTTCTTTATTCTCTACCTTAGATGTAGAATGTCGAATTGGAGGGTTTTTTTTGAGTCTCAAGATGATAAGCCTCAATCGAAATCAAATTTTAAGCTTTCATTGTCACAACTGCCGGATCAACCTCTTCTACCGTTGAATCTTATATTGCTGCTTGAGCATCCTCGAGATGAAGCTGAACCTTCTCAACCGCCAAAGCAACCTTGCGTAGAACAATGATAGTACGGGAATCTTTAACACAATGCTCGAGCATTGGTGATTTTGTTGCAAATAAAATGTGTTGAATCAAGTAGTCAAGAAGTGACCTTTCGAAGGTATTTTGAAGGTCTAAACAACGATCAATACTATTGTATTATCAAACTTATCAAAGAGAGTTGTGGCCACTAACAATGGTTAGAGAGGCCAATCTAACCATTGTTAGTGGCGACTATCAAACGCATTCTCAAGTTTTTGTAGATGGAATGAAAGTTGTCTTAGAACTCTAATTTTTAAGCTCTAATAAGCATTGGTTTGATATTAGTACTTATACCTATATTTGAAGTATTTTATAAAAATTATTTTGTATGGTTATAGTTGTGAAAGAAAAGGGTGGAAGTAGTTTATCTTTTAGGTAGACTTTGAAGTGATTTTTTTTTAAGTTAAAGATAAAGAAATACTTGTGGGGTCAAATATGAAGGACAATAATAGTAGATTAGCTTTAAAAGCAAGTTAAGAGTTGATGTCTACTTGCTTACGTTGTAGAGAGTTGTAAATGAGGTAAAGAAAAATGTGGACATTATTCATCTTATCTCTTGTTGTAGATTTGAAAAAACCTGAATGTTTGAAGGCCCATTGTGTGTTGTATTTAAAGAATTTTAAAATGAAATTTGGAAGAGTTGTATATCATGGTGTTATGTTTTTTAAAAATGACTTTACTTGCTTGATTTGAAATTTGTAATAAAAAATTGTGCTAGTTTGAGTGAAGGGAGGTTTATTTTGCCTTCTATGAAAAGGGACTAAAACTTTGACCGACCATAAAAGTCAGGCAAATCTTTTGTTTGTAATTAAACTTTAAGAGAATGTAGAAAATCTTATTAACTTTCTATGAAGCTATTATTTGTTCAATTTAGAATTCATATGATTGAGTTATAAACGTTGAAGGGAGGGAGGGTCTACCGCCCTTATTTTTAGAGGCTGAAACTTTGAACGGCATAAATATTGGGCAGAGTGTTGAAATGTGTTGAAATTTGAAATAAGTGTAGAAAATTGTATTAACTTTTCAAAGAGTTATCACTCATTCCATTTGAAATTGTGAAGCAACGGTGGTATTCATTCAAAATTCAATTTTGAAATTGGAGTTGGAGTGAAGTTTTGAAGTAAAGATTGAAGTTGAAGTTGGAAGAGAGCTTGCATGTTGTGGCTTGTCTTTCATTGTATACCTTTGTTGTTGCGGATGGCTTGGATTAAACCAAAGCTTAGCTTCATTTTGTATCGTGGCGATGAAGTGGGGTTAATGGCCCACGTGGTTGAATGTTGTTTGTTCTTACGGCGAAAGCTAAAATCTAGTTGGAGCTAGTCACCAAGAGTTTGAAATTTAGGAGCCAATTCTTCGGACAGTTCAGTTCGTGGTCTGGTCGTCCTATTTTATCCGTCCGAGGCCTGTAGATTCTTATCACTTACCTTAATCCTTAAACCTATTTAGAGCCATCAACAGGATAAGCCAACATGAACTAGTTTAAAGACGAAGAAAAAGATTCAACATTTAAGATAAAAGATTTGACTGAACTCCCAAGCAAATTATTTCTAGTCGTAGCCAAAATCCTTGTAATTTTCCAAAGCAAACTCTCTCTAAACAACATTGTGTTTCTAAGGTCGTTTTTCCATAAAAAAAACACATTCAAAACAACCATGTCTATTGCAAAGAGCAAAAACTTTGAATATTATTTTTTTCCTATATTTAACTATAGGTTCTTGCACTAAAATAATATAAGAATGTGTGGAAGAGATCCAAAAATATTGACTATGTAGATTACATGGTATTTGTGTTTAACGTGAAGAAAATTGGGATTTTTACATCTTGCGTGATTAGAATATAAGATATTGAATCCTCTTAATTTTCAATATTGCACTACAAATTTTGAGGTAAAGGGTCATTGTAAGAAAGACTATGTGTTTTTTGTAGCATTTTCACAATACTTTTTTTTTCTAGGAGGATTTTATAATTAGAAAATATATATATTTAAAATAAAAAATATATTTAGTGCCTTTAAGAAGAAGGTACCCTAGGAAGGAAAAACATAAAAAATTTCTAACTTGGAGATCTAGAAAAGTGCAAAATCTCATGAAAATAGGTATTGTCATTATAGTTTCACATTCTAATTTGTAAAAATTGGATACAGGAATTCAAAAAATAAAATAAAAATTGGAAATTTATTAAGAGTTTATAGTGATGAGATTTCATCAAAAGATTGATCTTAGAACTTGTCAGAACCATTTCTTGGTTTAGAAATTGTATGCAATGGGAGTGTTGGTAGAGGACACAAAATAATATATTTTTAGATTTCCTTTGGTAGGAATATGCTTTCTTGATATGCAAATAGACCATGAAAATTTTAGCTCTAGATCATCAAATTTGGGGACTCTTGATGTAGTAAAAACCATAAACCTAATATTGTGACAAGTAAATAAAAATAAATTTTAAATATAAAATATTTTTTTCAAATTTTAAAAAATAAGGGATCTGATTACCATCAAGTTAGACATTTCCAATAAAATATTTCAAGTTCATGAGGTTTATGCTTCAAAAATTATAGAAGACAATAAGAAGGTATCCTCTCATTGTGATAGTAAATAGGACCGGTTTGTCTTGCAATGACCCTAAAAGAATTTTCAACAGAAGAAAATTGTGTTGAATATCTAGAAAAAATTATAAAAAAGGTCTTGATTTTCATACTTTAATAAATTGTTAAGTAAAAGTAGGTACGAGATAGAAGAAAGAAATAAGTCATTAATAGCTCTAAGATGGAATTGAAACATACTAATCCTAATGATGGGATTGCTCTAGCAAGCAAATTGTACCTTGTAGTACTTTGTTTTTTGGAAAATTATAAAATTCATGTGTATTGTGTAAAAATGAATCCTACAAGTAATTTTTTTTGAAAAATATGCTTTGATTGCTCAAAAAAATAAGAAGCAATCAAGTTAATAAGGTTAACTTTTGCATCAATGATGCTAGTATGTGAGCCTTGAATTGCTAGCCTACAAGCCTTCACTCTAGGTGTAAGTAGGTATTCTACAATTATTGAAGGTGCCTATAACATATTTATAACATAAGTACCCTCTAACCATGGAAGGTGCTTATCACATAGGTTCCTATAATTCAAGCACATATTATATAAATATCCTATAACTATAGAAGGTGCTTATAACATAGGCATCTACAACATAAACATCTATAATATAAATATCCTATAACCATGGAAGGTGCCTATAAGATGCATTACTTGGATTTGTTCAAGCTTTTGAGTAATTGATGTTAAAAAATTTAAATTAGAACAAATATATTATAAAATCCTAGGCTCATGGGCTCAAGATTCTAGGCTCACATGCTAGCAACCATGACTTTTGCATTACTTGTCCAAATAAAATGAATCAAAGCTTTACATGTAAACAAAAATATAATTTACAAAAAAAATTAAAAATTCAAGCTCAAATTTTTCCTTTGTGCCTAGTCGAACTATTTTTTGGATTTAGAGTGACATAGCTTTTGCTCTTGGGCACCAATTGAATTAAAAATTATGTTACTACAAAGTTAATGTGTATTTCTATCTTCAATAAAAGTTTCAATAAACTATGTCAAAAATTGAGGTCACACAAGCTTGTGAAATTCCAAGTGTCCCTCAAATGGACTTTGGGACTTTAGAGGTTAAGAGCTAAAAATTAATTTGGAGAGGTTAGACTTCTTGAAATATTTTTTGGTAAATTTTTCTTGAAAGATAAATGGAATTGGCATCTAATCCAATTTATTTCATATTTTTTTTGGAGCTTTGCAAATTTAGTTATGAATTTTTGAAGTTAAAACATAGTGGTCACTTAAAGCATTCACTTCCTAGAATGAATACTATTTGTACATTGTTGGTGCAATGAGAAAGCAAAATGTATAATGAGTGTATATTTTAGGAGGTGGATGCTTTTAAAGCTTAAGCATTTTATAGCCCTCCTACCTTAGAGCTTCCACATTCATACTCGCACTAGGTGATCTTGACAATGAGAAAAGGTCCTCTAAAAACAAGCAAAGACTTATAATAGTCACGGGTTTAAATAACCATTCTAGAGTATAAATTCTAGAGCAATCCATTCTTGATCATCCTCCCATTCTGGCAACATATAGTGGTGTAATTTTGTACAAGAGGTGATTAACAATGATTAATTATGTCACAGAATGTGACACAATTGTGTCACATCATGATTGACTATAATACTTGCAATATTGCAACCAGCCCTTGGTTGGAAATAGGAAGGTTTACATGACCAACATCGGTGGAACATACTCTTCAGCTAAAAAATTCATAGAAATTATGTTTTGAGAAATAAAATCTGAAAAATCATAGAAACTTTATAAACTCTATTTTTGCACATGGGAAAGTTTCCCTATTGTTGAAACTTGCCTTGCAAATATATGTATATATTTAAGTGGTTAGAAATGGATTGCCTCCCTTGCCTATAACATTGTTTGATCTTATGAGAGGTTGATTCCTTGCTTCAAAACATTGTGAGTTGTTGGGGAAGTGCCATGTGATAATCTAGAGTTGGGAGGGAGGGTGGGCAACTTGCTATAAACATCAAAACATTGTGAGGTGTTGGTGATAGTTTAGAGTTGGGAGGAAAGGTGGGCAACCTGCTATAAACTTCAAAACATTGTGAGCTATTGGCAAAGCGCCACGTGATAGTCTAGAGTTGAGAGGGAGGGTAGACAACCCGCTATAAACGCCAAAAGCAAATCCGGCGCGGGCCCTGTATGTCATAGATTGAGGGCCACTTTTCTTGAGTATGGGTGCGGGTGCTCTTAACTTAGTGTTCTGTCACTCCTGTCACTCCTGTGTTGCCCAGTTCTCACGGTTCACCCATCCTTTCCAGCTCAGTTCGTGCTACCGCCGGCCCCTATAAAGCGCCTCCAGCCCTCTCTTCCTGTACACTCACTTCTTGACACCAGCCTGCGTGCAGCAGCAGCACCCCATAGCCCTCTCCTCAAGTCAGCAGTCGATCACTCTCCACATCTCCACATCTAGATAGCTACTTTTCCTCTTGTCCATGCACTGCTGCCCGCCAGCCATCAGCTAGCCTCGCTCTCATCACCCTGCGTACACTGGATTCACTGATTGTGCTCGCCGTTTTGCAGTTGGAGTGGAGCAATCGTGTGTGCAAGCAAGTTACGGAAGCTCGATCACTCGTGAAGTTCAGTCGTTTTCTAGCTAGGCTCTGTTGGTTGTGGTACTGATGTGTGTTTGGAAAGGGGTTGTATGGCTTTAGTTGGAGCAGAGTTGTGGAATCTAGCTCGGATGTGATGTGACAGGGTGGCTGTGACCGGGTCGTTGTGACGGGGTCGCTGACTAGTATGTTGGGGGCGACATGGGTACCAGATTTGGCTTGAAATTGGGGTGGGAAGGGTCTGGGCTGCTTTTGCTTTTTGTGTGCGTGTGGATGACCTTAACTTTTTGGCGCTATTGTTGAAGTGTGGTTAGCGTGGAGCTCTTTTCGGTCCAATAGTGGCTAATGGGAGGGTTGTCCTGCTGCCGGGTCACACTTCCGTCTTCCGTATCATGAGCGGCATGATGTGGAATCCGAATGTCTGATCCGGGAGCTGATCAGTCGCTCCCGTGGCGTCTCTTGGACTGAAGGGAGCTCCCCCTCCTCCGACACTTGTGTGAACTAGCTTTAGTGAGTGAGTGAGTGAGTGAATTGAATGTCGTTGTCGATTCTGTAAACACTGACGGGTCTGGTATAACCCAATTTCCTTGGATTTTTTCACGCTGCTGGGACGAACTTTTTTATTGTTCTCAGATTTAGCCAACAGGCTGGAAGGTTAATTGCTTCTGAGGTAAGTGGCTCTCAGTCGAAACTTATCAAAGTGTCGTGAGTTTGCGAGCTGTGGACATTGGCAGGATGCGGGTGGCGTCATTTTTTCGGCAAAAAATTTCGAGGCTCGGGTTTGACCGACGGAATCGCACTTAGGGCTTCTGGTGTGTGAGCTGCAATAGGTAGAATAGTGCCCAGTTGTCCTGTGCAGGGATTCTACGTCGTTGTGACGTGATTTTGTGTCTAGGAACCAGCTTGTGGCACTTGATCCACTGACAGTCTCGTACGACTTGTGTAGAGACTCAGCTAGAGTCTGTGTGAGTTGATTAGGAATCCGTCCCATTCCTGTTATTTTTTGTATTTTCCAGAGAATCGAATCCCTTGAGAACTGTAATACTTGAGGAAGGGGGCTTGGAGCTTGATCACCAATGACTGGGGAGGTAGTTGCTGCAGCAATTTCCAATTACATGTACAACAGTGCCACCAGTTTCTGCCACCAATGTGGGTTACACTACTGAATATTGAAGGAGTATCTCGAACAACTTTTTCATGCATCCCCAAGTTCGTCTTTGCAAGCATTCAGATTGTAAAAAAAAATACATCGATGCAATAAAGCAAAAAGCTTCTGTTGGAAGAAAATTCAATCTGTAAAGGCTGGGTGACAGCTTTTTCATTCCTTTGCATGTCAGTTTCTACCTTTTTCCCTATTACTCCTGAAAACCGACTGCTGAGCTCATAACTTTGTTTTCCGTACCCTAAGTAGTCACCTACTCACCTGACGTGAAATGAACTGTCAAATCTTGAATCCAGTCAAGATTTCATACTTCCCACTATTCTACTACTCATTCAACCCCGTCACCGAATGGGTCAACTTTCGTGGTCACCCCATTCCTAAATTCTTACTTTCCTCCAGGATAAGTAAGACACCTGATCAGTATGGAAGGCGTGGCCACCCACCTGATCGAAGATATAACTTATTATTCCCTCCGTCCGTCCATTTCCAAACCACGTCCTAAAACCAGAACTCCAGAAGTCTAGAATGAGTAGAATCTAGACTAACCTGCCACCCGAAAGTATAGTTGTACGTACACCCACAATATCTGCATGCATAATTCCTTCCGAATATACCCGAGGTGACTCATTCGTGAATGTTTGCGATCCTGAATCTGCATTCGAAGACCAGTTCGTTAACTACCATCGACCTTTTCCGAGCGATTCAAGGCCCGGAAAATTTACCGAACTCTGTTTCGGTATTCGCCAGTCGGTTTTGAGAATTTCGAGTTGCGGTATTGAGGGAAACACAGTTCCTGGTATTACGCGTCCGTTGAATTAGTAACGGACACGGGATGCATGGCCCATATTTGATTTCCATTCATATTTTCTATTAATACTTTATTAGACTACCACTGAACTCCGTCTCGCTCCTGTGGTCTTCTGTGCGCTGGTCGTTTGTTATCTCAGCCAATCTTTGAAATAGATTTATATCGAAATAACCAATTTCACCGGTGCCATTATGATTCAAGTGTATGCATGGCAGAACACTGGTATATGGTGCATTGAAGGCGGTACTTTATGCCGTACTGTAGAGTTCTCGCTTGTCAACCCCGAGCGGAGATAGCGTGGTGCGTCTTGAAGATCCAGTATCTACAGACTTTTTCGTGCTTCCAGTGTCTGTCAAGTAAGCTTTATAGTCCTGCCTGCAGTTTGTCAGAACTGCACCTGATGAAGAACATTGTTCTTGTTTTTTTTAATTTACAAACTTGGACATTTATGTCCTATTGAAATAGGAAGCCAAGCAAACAGTCCTTGAACCGTTCTATTTTTTATTTTCTTTATTTCATTATTTCATTCTTTGGGGGCGTGCAGCAAGCAAGCCAGCCTTGATGGTACGATGAAAGCAATTTTCATCATTCCATAGGTACGGATGAAGCATGCAACATGGATGAAAACTCACTTCTTCATCCATCGTACAGACACCATCTCCAGATTTTGTAGCAATTTAGCTACTTATCATGCACTGAAAGGGGACAAGGTATTGCTAAATATTCTCTCAACGTCAATTATATTAAATTGACAGTATTCCAATACTTAGGCACCTTTCAAATTAAAACACCTGTTCTGAAATATTTATAAATCCACAGCAGTGCTAGATTTTAGACCTTTAGGTACATAAAAGTCACACTTCATGGCGTTGGAATCGCACTACAATGCTTGTAATGAAATTGAAGTTCCTTGAAAATAAGTGTATTGATTTGAAGTGGGGGATACTGTTGTCGGAACGGACTGCAAAAGATACCCTATATTGGGCGTTGCGTAGGCCTTGAAATTCCCAGTCCAATCAATCACAAACGCTGTACACCTATACGCACCCACAGAAAGACACCCTAAAAAGAATCCCTGCCGGGAGGGATGCAAGATCGATCGATCCCCGGCTCTGTCTGTTCCCATTTCCAACCTCACTGTCCCTAAGCATTCCCAGCCACTTGAATTGATACAGTCCAGTAGCTGATGAGCCTTCTTAACCACGGGTTGAACAATTGGCTATTGAACTGCTTGAACTGATGTACTGAACTCCATGGAACTCACTTGAACTGCTGTACTGAACTTGAACCATCCCTTTTTCAGGGAGTATCTCATACAGGCCCGGCCCGACCCTTTTGTTGTGTAGGTGTTCTTGGGAGCGGTGAAGTGCACATTGTCTGATTAGGTTCTAGATGGACTACAGAGGTAGACGTACATACTGGCCTCCTGTAGCTAGCACTTTGAGGAACTGCCCCAATACATTGTCAAAGATCTTCTGCAGTCCATTCTTGAAGCTCGCGATAACTCAGTGACAGGAGATTGATTGTCATGCATGGCCTTCAATTGAACTGGCCAGGAGTTTAACTTGATACAATGATACGTAATCAAAAGATGGGGAATTTCATTAAAATGGCAAATATTTTGTGACTTTGACATCCCACAGTTCAAACCGGGCAGTCTGAAATCTAGTACACTAATAGATTTCAGACCACCCGGTTTGAACTATGGGAATGGTAGACTGTGAAAATGGCACACAGAATATCGCCAATTTAATGAAATTCCCCATAAAGCCTCACCACGGGCTTCTAATTACAGTAGACTAGCTTGGTACAGTCATACAGTCGTTGTACGGACATGGGCAAACTTTTCAGAAATTGGAATATCCAAATGGAGTCTGTCTAGCTACGATTTGAAGTATCCCACTAAAGCTTACCCTGTCCGATCCATATTTTCTTTCGTCATTTGCTTGGATCTATGGCTCGTGGCCGCAGCGTACGTCCTGGTTCTATGAACAGTTGCTGGTCGAATTGACACTGCAAATACCTTTGTGCAGGTGTGCTGCAAATAATTTACACTGTAGACTTTGGCCTATGGTTTATTCCAATTGATATCTGCACGTTATGTAACGCACAACTTGTTTTAGAACTTAGTTTGTTAAAACCCAGCGAGGAGGTTTCCCTCTCTGGAGTGGCAATCAGGGCCATTTTCAGTGGCAGAAGCTGCCTGGGTCCGACCGTCAGACTAGCTAGCTACTTTTCAGGATAAGCCAGACCTGAGGGCTCAAGGGCTGAATGGAGCTTCCAACAATCAGGAATAAAATTTGCATGGGCTTGCAAGGTACATCATGGAATTTCATCCCCAGGAACATGTCAGCCGAAGGTACACCATGGAATTTTATTCTGAAGTACACCTCACCCTATTGGTTTCACCATATAATGAGGAGCACATGGCATCGGAGACGGCGTTCTTAACTCTTTCAGATAAGGGAACAACTCCATTCGCAAAAAAACGTCTCATCTAGATTCTTGCCTAAGAGCTTACGACACAATGTTGGGTACACCTATTTTCACCACTTTGAAAATCCATAGTTGTTGATTCATAAATGTGGAGCCCCCAAAATGCATTCTACAAAAATTGGAATCTCACTTTGACAACCAAGAAGACCCTACAATCCTAGTACAAATGCTTTCATGGCTTGACTACGCGCTTGACTACTAGTTTGGAACCATTTTCAATCTCTTATTCGGACAATTTTAAATGCTATTATATCAACGTTCCAATCTTTGAAAAATCTATAGATTATTTACGCCAAAAGTGCCTCCATCTCCAATTATTTCATGCCAAGGAATAAAAACCAATCTACATTCCTCTACTTGCAGTGCCATCAATCACCTGGCAATTCTGACATCTACTAGACCCTCCCATTTGTGTTAGTTCCTCATCCATTAGCACAAATCTTAGCAACCATTTAGCATCATTACAATGTACTTGGAGAAGGGACATGCCATCATGGGTCTACCCAGAATTTACCAATTTCATCCCAACAAAATTTGAAAATTCAAAGAAAATTCATTTCTTATTGGAACGTCTTGATTCTACTTGCAAATGGCTTCTCTAAGGCACCCAAGATAGCAAATTTGGTTTATAATAGGCATGTTGACCTTCACCATTTTAACCCTTTGTAAAGATTCAAAGTTTTCTACCAATTTCTATAAGGATGACAATCTATTTCCAACCACTTAAGTAATTTAGTCTATCTATGGTATAGGTAACCCTTTGTAAAGATTCAAAGTTTTCTACCAATTTCTATAAGGATGACAATCTATTTCCAACCACTTAAGTAATTTAGTCTATCTATGGTATAGGAAAGGTTGAGGAAATTTAACAAATTCCCCATCATGTAGAGAAATAGATATAAAATGGGTTTCATAATTTTTAACACTTTTTTCTTCAAAATTAAAATATCATGAATTTTTTTGTAAAGATTCTATTTGTTCCAATCTCAATCTACAAACAAACCAATTTCCAACTATAGGCTGCTTGTAAAAATGACGTAAGTGATCATTGTAGCTTTCAATGTACACCTATCGAATATTTTTGTTGCTAATGTTGGCCATGCTACAAGTGAGCTAACACCTACAATAGAGTTCATTAAAAATAGGAGTTTAAGCTGAGAGAATGGATTGACGATAGGAAATGGGTCATAGGTTGCTTATAAAACTAATGTAAGTGATCATTGTGACTTTCAATGTACACCTGCCGAATATTTTTGCTGCTCATGTTGGCCATGCTATAAGTGAGTTGACACCTACAATAGAGTATATCAGAAATAGAGGAGTCTAAGTTGAAAGAATGGATTGACGGTAGGAAATAGGTTGACTCTTTTAGTTATATTTTCTCATTCTTTCATGTTTTGATCTTATCCCATAAACAACGAGGAGGACATTTTCTGGATGATGAATGACAAAGAATCTTTCCATGTAGGACACAAGTACAACTATTTATCTTTGAGATTTTGCATGAAAAGGAAAAATCTTCTACAGTAGCTTGTCTCTCAAGAAGTGCTTTTTCGTTCTTTTAAGCCAACAACCCACACAGTACCCAAAACAGATGATTTCCACAATGACCAGCTCGTCCTTTAATCCGTAAATGTCGAGGTGGACGTTGGGCATGTGATGGATGATAGAGAATCTCTCCATGTAGGACAAAAGTGCAACTAGGCATCCTCAAAATTCTGTATGGAAAGGGGAGATCTTCTACAATACTTTGACTTCCAATGAATGCTTTTGCAATTTTTTAAGCCCACGATTCACACGGTCATGGAAACTGATGATTTCCACGGTGACCAGCTCATCCTTTTAAGGGTTAATTATAATTCCTTCTGCCAGTCAGTAACTTCACCCGACCCAAATCTATAGCACTGCAGCATCATGTGTCTCCAAGTGGCATTCTGCACCTGTGAAACTCTGAGCTCGTCAGTCCATCAGCGGCCAGTAAGTTATTATACCTTCTCCTTCCTTCCCTCTGCTTGGTTTCAGTCTGGAGTAATTATAAGATATTTGTTCATGCACACAAGTTAGGTTTATATCTCCCATTCCTCATGCAAAGGTTCCAAATCATAATCGTGATTGTACTTATCCGTGCCTCCTGTGCATCTCTCCAGGCCCACTTGTGCAGCTTGGAAATCAGCACATGCGCCAGCCAGCCATCGAGGCTCCATGTGACTCTGTCTGTGTGAAATGGTTGGGATGCAGCGGGATGCAGCTACGCTAGCGAACTTAGCTACGCTACGCTGAAGGTTGGCGCTGCCATAGCATAACAAATCCTGGCTAGCATCGCGGACCTCTGCTGTACGAGAAGTTGTGTGCACACAAGGTGTACTTCTGCTGCAGGCAGGGGCAGGGGCAAGCGCAAGCGCAAGGGAAGGTAGGCTATGTTTCGGTATTCTAGGGACGCTCGTAACTATCTTATTATTAAGTAACTGAAACCCTTGTTCATGCAAGCCAACTTAAGGTACATTGGGGCCAATCCAAACTGAGAGAGAACAGACTTGGAGGGAGCCAGCACCAATGGCAACTGAAGAAAGTGTAGCAACTCATGTACTTCCCGAGGGCTGGAGGTGGCGTGGAACGAACTTTGAGACTCATACGCAGGACGGGAGGAGCCGTAGCACGGAAGTGCGGCCAGCAGGGTGGATTTGCCTCCGGGGGGAAATGCAGGGATTTTATTTTGTTTTATTTTGTTTTAAGTGCCGTGCATGATGAAATTTGCAAATTTGGAATTCATAGTTGCAATCAGAGACCCGGAATTAGCTAGGGGAGGTCAAGAGCATACTGTTTATATAGATACCTAAAAACATCTCATTTGCCCAATTTGAAGTATTTTTGCAAAAGTTATAAGCCTTTGAAGTTTGCAGCCAATCAACCCTAATCGGTCCAATTCTGTTCGTGAATAGTGAAATTCCGTCCGATATGACAACAGGGCCTAAACATGGCACAAAATTGGGGTCTTTGGGGGGATACTTCTATGCTAGAGAATACAAAATTCACCCTGTTGGATCACTTCGTGGGACGGGTTTTATTAGTGTCCTATGTCGCGCACCAATAAGGAGTGACAAGCTGGCGAGAAATGTAAACTTGAAGTCCTGAATTCAATTTTTTTTTGTGGAAAAAACATTCAAAATTGGCATTTTAAATGCAAACAACGGATTTTTTAAATATTTGGTTAGTTTTAAGAGTATCCAACTATAGCATTGTGTGCTAGATTAGTAGGAAAATGTTTGGAAGAAATTTCAAAAACTTTGATTGTATCGATCACAAGATGTAAGCATTTTAAAGTGAATTGAAAATGAATTTTTATTCATTTTTAATTCCTAGCTCTTCATGGTCACATACCATGCAAAGAGTGATAGTCAAGCAAGTAGGTAGGAGAGAAATTAATCTTGTAGTCCCTAGGACATTTTTTTTTTTGTAAAAGAGCATTCAAAATTGTCATTTTCAATGCAAACAACAAAAAATTTAAACATTTTTTTTAATTTGTATAAATATCCATTTGTAGGATCTTGTACTACAATAGCATGAGAATGTCTAGAAGAATTTTTTTTAAATTTGATTGTATTGATCACAAGATATAAGTGTTGAACCCCTAAAGTCCCTTGACTATGTTCTCACCAAAAATGCTCCCAAATTGCCATTTCTAGTACAAGTACCAAATTTTTGAAAAATATCATTTTTGGACACATCAAACTATAGGAACTTTTAGTACTCTAGTTTGAGAATATATGGAAAAAAATTCATAAACTTCCTCTAAACACATTGCAAGATATTAACATTTGAAGTAACAAAAATACTTTTTTTGGCCCTGCAAAAAAACAGGCAACTGCACTTCATAAGGTCAAATCATTATGAAGAAATGTCCAAAATGGTTGTGCTTTTTTGGGTTCATTCTTCACAGAAAGTTGGTTACATGCTTGAAATCATAGGTACTTGCTTCAATTGTCAAGATTCCTCTAAAAGGGCTCTTGAAATTTAAGGATTAAAGGTAGGATGCTCTATAAGTGCCCTTGCTCTATAAGCAACCACTAACATAGAGGTACATTTTGTTTTCTTCAATGTACCAATAGTGTATATTCTAGGAGGTGGTCACTATTTGTGACCACCATGTTTCAACTTCAAATTTTTTTATTTAATAACCCAAATGTCCAAAAAATATGAAATGCCTTGGATTAGATGCCAATTCCATTTGTATTCCTATTAAAATTTACTGAAATTATTTTCAAGGAGTTTAATTTCCCCCACAAATGCAATTAACTCTTAAAAGGTTGCTTTAAGAGTAGACTATCATAACCTACATTTACACCTTAGCACCTCAATCCTTTATTGAATTTTTACATAGTTTTGCTTACATCTTTATAACTATATATTATTTTGTACCTTGATTTTATCAAATTCATTATAAAGTTTTTTTAAAAGTCAAGCATTGGTTTAGATGAACATGAATTTCTACGGTTAAACTTAGAAGTTTCCTTAGAACCTCTCATTAGATGTTTTTTGGGGCCTTTAGAAGACTATGAGTTCCCATATTATAAAAAATGTGGAAATAGAGCTACATCAATAGTTTGACGTGCCACATCAAATAGTTATATTTAATTATTATTTTTTCAATTCAAAAATTAAAATTTTATTTATTTTTTAAATTTAAATTTAAAACAATAATAATTTTATAATGTGACTACATTGCTATGGTTCACAACCCTTAAATAGTTTCTCAAAGGCCCAAAAACATCTAATGTTGTTCATTGTTTACATTTTGAACATTAGAGTACTAAGGTTTTTACCTTTTATTACCCCTTAACCCCTAAAGGACCAAGGCCTTATTTCTGCCAAAAAACACTCAAAACTGCCATTTCTGTAGCATAGAGTAAACAAATTTGAAAATTATTTTTTTTGCACATCCAACCGTAGGATCTTATACCTTACTAGTATGTAAATGTGTGGAAAAAATTTCAGAACTTTTGACCACATAGATTAAAAGATATTTGCATTTAAAGTGAAAAAAACAATTTTTTCAGCACCTTGCGGGATTGGATTATTTTACTTTGAAATTTTTTAACTTAATTTTTTTGCACTACAGAGTTTTGAGCTTTAAATCCTTATTGTGTGAAATTGAGTTGAGAGTTTAGGGGAAAACAAATTTCATAAAAAAAACTTAATTTTCATGCATAAAAAAATTGTTAAGTAGAAGTAGGTATGAGAAAGAAGGAAATCTAAATTATTAATATCTTTAATATGGAATTAAAATGCATTAATCCCAATGGTGAGATTGTTCTAGCAAGTAAAAAAAATCATGGAAAATTTTTTCTTCAGAAAAATTGTAAAAATTGCATTCAGAAATGAATTCTATAAGTTATTTTTTCAGGAAGATGCTCTAACTACCCAAAAAACAAGATTGTCCATAACTTTCTCATAATAAGTCCAAATGGAATGAATCAAAGCTTCTCATGTAGACAAAAATATAATCTACAGGAGGATTTTTTTTTTTTTTTTAAATTCAAAATTTGCAAATTTTTTTTTGCTGCCCGGACTGCCCCCCGTCCCCTGTTTTGAGCTTATTTGGTCATAACTTTTGTTTCCGGGCACCGAATGCGAAAAAAATTATATTCCCACAAAGCTCATCAGTTTTTATATCTTCAAAAAAAAATTCAAAAAATCATGACAAAATTTCAGCCCGTAGGTACCTGCCCGAAATCCAATTTGTCCCCCGAAGGGACAATGGTCCTTTAGGGGTTAAGAACCAATGGTAGTCCAAATTTCTAAAATTGTGAAGGTGTATTGTAAAATGCAACTTAGAATAATAATTAAAGAAGACTCAAAGAATGATAGATCAAATGATTCATATCTATATGGTTAGATTAATTAGTTCACAAACCAAAGTTTTTCAATAAAATTTAAAGTTGATAATTGAAAAGTCATGCCAAAATTGATTGTAGATTGAAGATATGTGATTTTTACAAAGAATTTTTTTTTCTGTAAGTTAAAAATGTTAAGTTTGAATCATAATGATTTTTGAAGATTTTTATTTTACTTTTTATTCAAGGCATTTTTAAAGGATCATTTTTTAATTGAAAAATTATATTTTAAAGCAAAACCTATTCAGTTATAGAATGTTTGCAAAGCAAAACCTTCAAAATCTATATTTTGCAAATGCTAAAGAACTTGCATGAGAATCTTTAAAAACATTGATAGATAAAAAATGCATTTTTGTATGCTTGGGATGTATTTGCATTCATTCATTGTTTGAAATTTGAGCGCTTGGTCCCTAACGGAGGAATAACTACTAATTATCCAAAAGGGCCAAAATTGCAAAGAACTTGAGCAATTCCTTGGCTCATTTTTTTCTTGAAATTGGATCGAATGTAATTAGAGAATCTTGAATTTCAAATTGAAAGTGAGCACCTCAAGAAGTTTCAGATTATTTGACTACTCGGTTCAGGAGATGTTTAAGTTTGAAGTTCTATTTGACATGGCAATGCACTTTGAAGGAGCATATCTTTGTAAGAATATTTTGAAATGATAAATTTTTGTGCTCAATGAAAGATAAGAGAGTTGAAAATGTACATGTAAAATTTCACAACATTCCACGCATTTTTTTAATTCATGGAGGAGCTTTCAAAAGCACAATGGTCACTGAAATGAGATTAGTGCTTGTAAAAAAAAATGTAACACTTGTCTTCTCCTTGAAATTGTTGGATCTATCCTTTTTGATGTGGATCTACTTTTTTTAAGGTGACTAAAAATCACATTGGATGGTTGACTTATTAGTCCATGCCCAAACCAAATCCCCCAAAATGAGTTGCAAACAACACTATACCACTTGAATTTGAAAAATTCCACAAGGTAGAGTTTAACTTGGAATTTGATGAAACTATTGCCATTGCATTTATAATGCAATCTATTTTTTATAAATATTTTTTATTTTAAAAAAATCAAATTTGAATGGGTAGCTCAAAAAAAAGGGACAACAACCAAAAAATGGTTGATTGGGTCATCAAGGATTAAAAGACATTGCATGTTCTTGCTTGGTCATATTTCATAAGTTTTCTACTTATAGTCCCATTGTCTCTACCAAGGACAAAATGGATTTTGGATAGGTTCCTTTGAGTTCAATTTTTGGTGAATGTCTTTGAAACTTTACGATAAAAAAACTTATTAGCTTTTTGAAAATATAGTTTTTAAAATTTCAATTGGTGCATGGGAGCAAAAATTATACTACATTAAACCCAAATTGCAATTTAACAAGCAAAAAAAGAAATTTACAAAAACTTAAAAATAGAAAGTTTAAAGATTTGTTTCTCATAGATTGTATATTTGTCTACATGGAAAACTTCAATTCATTACATTTGGATTTGTGATGTAAAAGTTATAGAGCATCTTTTTTTTTAAATAGCATATTGGATTCATTTTGGAGCTCAATTTTTTCAAAATAGAGAATTCAACAAGGTTAAACTTAATTGTTAAAACAATCTCAGCATTGGAATTAGTGTGTTTTAATTCCATCTTAGAGTTGTTAATGATTTAATTATTCCCTCTTTTATATACCTTCTTCAATTTAAATTTTTTCTAAAGAATGAAAATCACTTGATTTTTTTCCTATACTTTCAACTCAATTATTTTTAATAAATTTTTAAAATTCAAACATTAATAGTGCAAAAATTTTAAGTTAAAAAGATTCAAAGTCTCATGAACTAATCTGCTAAGGTGCTCCAAACCATGATCTTTTCTTTTTGAATGCATTTACTTTGAAATATACATGGTCAAAATTTCTTAAATTTCTTCTATACGTTTTCATACTAGTCTTATGCAAAATCTTGCAATTAGATATGAAAAAAAAAAATACTAATTAATTTTTTTTTTGCTCTTTGCTCTAGAAATGGTAGTTTTGAGAAATTTTTAACAAAAAAGGACCTTGGAATTTTAGAGGTTGTAAAATATAGCTTTCAAAAACTTAATATTTTTTCATATAGTAATGTATATACAAAATTTAACTTCATTTTTTCTATAGTTAAGAACATTAAAATAAAATTTATATGATTTTTAAAATTAATTCCTTCATATAAAATTATAGTAATTACAAAAGTGCTTAAAATACTATGAAAATTTTAGAAAAAGTGGAGATAATAGTGCTAAAAATCATGGTGCAATTGGTATATTTGTTGTGCTCATATAAAAAAAATTCAATAAAAAAAGTTCAAAGGTAGTGTATTCCAAGCTTTTCTAGATAGTACCTTCAAAGTGTCACAAAACTTATAATTTTACCAATTGGAAAAAAAAAAAAAAAAAATTATTAAAACTATATTTTAGTAGTCAAGCTCCAAGACATAGAAACCCTAGAGCTTTTGGGATTATATTTGCATTAAAAACAGTCCAAAATTGTCATTTCTAATATAAATACCAAATTTTAGAAAAAAAAGGCATTTTTGGATAAATGAACCCTTAGGATCTTGTATTACATTGGTTTGAGAAGATGTGGAAAAAACTTCAAAAATTTCCACCACATAGCGAGCCACATAGATTGCAAAATATTAGAGTTTCAAGTGACAAAAGTCATTTTTGAGGCCTTGCAAAAAAACGGGGAATTGCACTTCACAAGATCACATTTGTATGAAAAAATGTCCAAAATGGTGGTGCTTCTTTGGATTCATTTTTCAAGTCAAGTTTAATACATGCTTAAAAATATTTCAAATCATTTGGAATTGTACAGCATATACTAGAAAAAATAGTAAGTAGAGTGAAGTAGAGAATGGTGCAAAATACAAAATTGTTAAGAATTTAGTTATGGAATTGAAAAATTCCAATTCAATGACTTTAATGTTTTAATAAATAGTCTACACCTAACTTTTTTATTTTTTCTTAAAAATATTGAAAATTGAGTTAAGTAAAGGACTTCAAAATTTATCTTAGAGTAGAGATTCTGTAACTACCTGCAACTACTTGCAAACTAAAACTCTTCATAACTTTCATCTCATTAATCAAAATGGAATGATTCAAAGCTTTCCACACATATATAAGTATAAAAAAAAATTCAATTTCAAAAATTTTATTTTGTAAAGAAGTTTTATAACTGCCTAAATTGCCTACAGAGCAATGAAAACCACATATCATACAATAATTTTTTAACCATGTAATCAAAAGTTATGAAAATTGTTGGGCCTTAAAGGTACTCCTTGGGCACATGTTGTGTGAAAATCTCAAAGAAAAAAAAATTTACTTGTAGTGAGTTCTCCAAAATTGCTATGTTGCCAAAAAATGCAATTTAAGGCTTTAGAGGTTAATCCTGAAACAATGCTAAGAATGCCAAACATCCTTTGGATAACTTCATCTAAGATTTTAGGATGGAAAAAAATGTTTTTTCATCCAATTTTTTTCGAAGTTGCTTTATTTTCAGTAAATTGTATTGTGTATTCCCTCATTTTGATATTATTAACTTTTCTAAAGAAGATGATGTCTAATCCACAAATCACTCTTGTAGTGTATTATAGCTAGTTCTTGCTATTTACTTGAAATGTGAATTTTACCATAAAAATGGTATTTTTTGAATTTGAGTTTAACTAATGAAATAAAGCTATTCTAATGTAGTTTCTACTCCAATTGAATTTTTTTGAAGAAATGTATAATTTCCAATATTTTATAGCAATATGAACTTTAAGCTTTTAACTATGGTTTGTTGATTTTTTAATTTTAAAAGGACATTATAACTTTGGTTTAATCCATGATGCTATACTATAATATACATTTATGGTGGTAATTTCAGATTTATTTAGTATATTTTGGGTCATTGTAAGAAACACCGGTACTATTTATTGTCATGTATTGAGTTTTGAAGTTCTATTGTCTTATAACTTTTGACTCCTAAGTCCAAAGAACATGAAATTTTTATTGGAGATGATTAAATGTATGCTAATGATGAATGTAATTTTTTATTTAAATTTTTAAAAATCATTTTTTATTTAAAAGAGACTTATGTTAATATGTCACAGTTGTAGTTTACTATGGTCCAAGTACCCAAATTGATGCATATAGAGCTCAAATTTGGATGGTGTATTCATACACTATGTGGACATGTGCCTAGAAAAGGGCATGAAAAAATATTATTTTTTATGTGTTGTACACACAAGTAAAGAGGGATAACTGGTGTGTGTGTTTTTGAACAATGACAAGTGTAAAAAGCAAAAAAAAATTGAATGAATGTGAGTAGCATCTTACCTACGCAAATGGCCAATTTTTTTCCCTAAGTTATCTTCTTTTTTCTATGAATTAAAGTATTTAGTTTAGTGATTTTGTAGAAAATAAAATTTGTGAATTTTCATAGTACTCATAGTACCCTGAAATACAAGTGTCAACACTACAAAAGATCGCCAATAAGATCAACGACCACTAGTCATTGTCCATAGTACTTATAGTCATGAAATTGGTTGGAAGGAGAAGATTTTGTTTTGGAAATTCAACTCAAAATTTGAATGAATGAGAAGTTGTTTGGACAAAACATCCTTGCAAAGCATTTCAATCATCATTTAAAATATTGTACTATATTAACTTTAGGGCATACTAAACATTGATTTCATTAAATTTGTGTTATTCTATTACTTTGACACATTTCTAGGTGTGTTGCTTGAAAGATGAATCTATGCATATTCATTTCTAGTTAGTGTCTTGAATTTAGACCTTTATAAAGAATTACAAATACATGTCACAATGTTTGGCACTAAAAAATAGCATCAATTTAACAAAAGTGACAATCCATGGGCCATAATTCACACTATGTATTTGCAAAAAAAATTGTTTAGGTATAAGACAATCCAAAGTTTTAGAAAACAATAGCTTTGTGACCCCCATAAGGGCAAAGCCATGGAATTAGTTTTTTGGAATTGTAGGTAGGTTTCTTAGTTTCTATGATTTCAAATTTTGCTTTAATATGTTGAAATATTTTTGAAGGAAAAGTAATGCACTAGGTTTTGAGGAATATAATATTTATTTCAATCTATGCATACGAAAAATATTTATGCCTTCCTAAATACAAAATTCTTGATCCTTGGCAACACAAAAAAAATAAAAAAATAAATTATCAAATTGTTCAACTCATAGAATATATTTATGACTATATACATAAAAAAACTTTGATTCATTCCATTTGGATTAGTGATGTCAAAGTTATGAAGAGCCCTATTTTGGGGCATTCAAAGCATCTTCTTGAAAAAGATAACAAAGATAACTTGTTTTTTAACCCTTGAATGCATAAACTACGTTTTTGGGCAACATTGTGATTTTGGGCAGCTCACTACAAATGGAGTTTTTATTTTTTTTCTTGAAAATTTCACAAAACATGTGCCCGAGGAGTAGCTTTAAGGTCCAACAATTTTCATACCTTTTGACTACACGGCAATTGTAGTAATTTTTGCAATTTGTAGTTACAAATTCTAGAGAATACAGATCATATTTTGGGTGGAGATGTCACTAAATTTTTAATTCACTTCTTCACGACGAAAATTTAAACCTCAAAACTTTGTAGTGCAAGAAAGAAATGTTAAGTGGATTCAAGGTACAAAATCCTAATGTAGCAAGGTACAAAAAATCTTGTTTCAACACTTTCATTGCTAACATCTTTCAATCTACTTCGTCAATGTTTTCAAATTTTGTTTCTATACATTTTATATAAGGCTCATGGAATATCCTACAATTGGATAATTATGCAAAACATCAATTTCTTTTCATTGTAGCTCATTGCACTAAAAATGGCAATTTTGGAATGATCATTGATGAAACATAAAAAACCTCAATCTTAACAAAATTATCAAAAACCACCTCTTGCAAGCTATAGATTCTAAAGAAAAACAAACATAGAAGGAACTTCTTATAATTTTTGGATGAAAATTTGACAAATCTCATAGGTAGTCTTTCATTGGATGAAGATTGATTTTCAAAGAATTTCCCTTAGTGCTCTACATCCAAGATAATTCCCTCCCAATCAATCTTCATCCTATTTCTAGTACAATAGTAAATGTTCAAGGATTAAAAAGTAATTAGGTTTGGTAGAATGTTGATTTAGCTAAGAAAGTTTTTGGTCAAGAGCACCAACTTTCTTTTAGTGCTAAATGTGAACATCCCATTAGGGATTTAGGGGATAATAAAAGTTTTTCCTAATGCCAAAAATTTACAATCTCAAGACAGTGTGAGTTAGGATGGCAATTGAGTTTAACCCTAGAAGGCCCAAGGCCATTTCGGGTATGAAAACATCATTGTTTTCAAGCTTTATAAGTCGACATGTCACTAAGGTATGAAAATCTCAACCATACAATCTTGTAGTGTGCATATTGTAGATGATGTGGATCAAAATCGGAATCATTTGACCTTATAGATTGCAAGATTATAATGTTTTAGTGTAGAAAAAAAATGCTAAAATTTTCCTAAAAACACATTTGGAGGTGAAATTTGATTTCCAAACCTACTCACATGAAAAAAATTTAAACTAAAATGTGCTTTGAAATCAACATACAAACTCATTGGTGGAAAAAAAATTCATGAAAGTGACTCATTGTGTTTGCAAAATGACTTTGAAATGTCAAGAAAATAGCCAAAAACAGTGCAAAAAACTCATCTAAGGCTAAACCTACTTCTACTAAAATGCTTCTTAGTCACCCGTTACTTCTTTGATTAACAAAAAAATTTAGCCACACAAACTAGGCAAGTATGTGCAACTTTCCCAAAAACAAGTTTTAAAAATGGACACAATATGAAGAAGTAACAAGCCGCCGAAGCCTTCAAAGTTGCAGACATGACAATGCAGTGTGTTGAGCTTAAACTGAACCTGTGAACTTTGAATGGCTTTCACAAACTCAATTTGTGGATTGATCTGAAAATTCTACTACACAAACTAGACTAGTATGCTCAACTTTTCCAACAAGTTTTACTAAATTTGGTCATTGGATGCAAAAGTTACAGCACTTTGAATTGTACTTCCAAACTATGAACGGCCAGAATCTGTCCCCTTGGGCGGTCTAGGGTTAAGGGGGAAAAGGGCTAACTAAAGTACACTCAGATCGACCGAAAAAACTGAAAAGACAAAACTTTGGCCATCCCAAGAGAAGAAGAAAAAAGCTCACAACAACTTTTAAAATTTAATGACCTAGTGTTGATTTTATATTTTAGTCACATGTATTCCACACTAACTAGGGACATCCCATGTAGGGCTTTTTTTTGGCAAAATTTTGTTAGATTGTTAGAAATTTGACCTCTCTGGCTTTGTCCCTCCAAAAATTGGCCTTTGTAGTGTTGCCAACAAGGGGGACACTGGTCCCCAAAAAAAGCCCTCATCCCGTGGCCCCCAAAGCCAAGAAAAAGACACTCCAAATCCATGTCTTCCATGCCTTTCTATGGTACAATTTGTGATGTTAAGTGGGGTGTGACTTAACCTCACAAACTCACTAGCTTCAAGATATTAAACCTAGGAGGATGCCATGGACACTAAGTTAAGGGCAACTTTATACTTAGAGGTTCGGGCCAATTTTCTTTGAGGCCAATTGTACAAAATTCCACATCCTTTTAGGTTTAACCTTTAAATGATAGATTGATGGTGACTATGGAAATCATCCCTTTAGTTACCATGTAAATCATTTGCTTACAAAATTGCAAAAGCACTCATTGGAAGTCAAACTACTATAGAAGACCTCCCTTTTTCAAAACAAAATCCCGAGGATGAATAGTTGCACTTTTGTCCCATCGGATGCCAAACATCCTTGTCAATGTTTAGAGTTTAAGGCTATTTTCAACTACTCATTAGATGATAAAATTATAAGGGGGTCAATTCTTCCATATGCCTAAAGGTCTTGAGGCCAAGACATTGAGCCAATTCAATAAAACCTAAAAGATTTCAACATACCTCACCTTTCTCTCTTTTCAAGGCTATTTTATACCTAAAGATTGGGCCAATTTTCCTTGAGGCCAATCATGCAAAATCCAATGGATACAATTTATTGAAAAAAATAAAATTTTGTATAAAAAGTTTATTTTGTTGAAATTTGACATTGGCCTTTCATTCTTAGTGCACACAATTCATTGAATTTAGTTTATGTCAAATCATACCTTTTTTTAATAAAAAATCCATTCCACCAAATTACTCAACCTCTAAAGGGATTTAGACCAATTTTAGCCTTTTGTCCAATTGCAGGTGAGGATTGTAGACCTCTTATACAACAAATTGGCCCAACCCCCAAGTATAAAGCAACCCTCAGTGTCTGATGGATGACACTAAATCTTTCTATACATGACAAAAGTGTCGATGTTCATTTTTAGAATTTGGTATGAAAAATGAAGGTCTTGCAAGTAGTTTGCCCTCTAATGAATGCTATTGGATTTTCTTAAGCCAATGCCTTACATGGTACCAAGAAAAAAGCTTTGTATAGTGACCAACATATCCATTTTGGATTAACCCTTAATCCTACAATGATGGGCCCATGACCATTGGCCTCACTGGCCATCACTCTGTTTGTTGTTATTTTGCCACCAAACATGAATGAAATATTTTATATTTTTTTAGAGATGAAAATCATAGGTCTACCAAAAGTTGGAAATTTCCAAATTTTAGAGGGAAATTTTGAAATTATTGTGTTTTTTTTAAATGAAGAAAATTCATATCAAATATAGAAGGGTCATTGCAAGAAACACTAAGCGTTTTTGTATCTTGTAGGTCATTTCCTGTGATTTTAGGTTTTCCTACATTTTCAATAAATTGAAGAATAAATAATTTATTTGTACAAAGGCATAAGAAGAGTTTTGCCAATTGAATTTCAAAAATAAATTTTGGGCATTAAAGAGTTGAATTGCATCAACATCTTGCAGTTGAAAACCCTTGAGGATATTTTCAAAGTCATATTTTTAATTTCACTTGGTTTTAAATGCAATTAAGCTCATCTATGAAACCATAATTCTAATAATATGTTATTTATTCAATCTACATTTCTTATTTCTCCAAATTAAAGTTGAATTATTGAGAACTTATGGCCCTTTGAACACAACATCTTAAAATCTTAAACTCTAAAGATTCCATCATTCAAAAGTTCAATACACCTTGGTCAATCTTGATTGAATATTAGTGTTCAATGAATTATTGCGATTTCAAACTCCATGTGTTAACCTCTAAAGGACCAAACTGTGTTTTGGGGCAACATAGCAAGTTTGGACAACTCACTATAGATGGAGGTTTTTCTTTTCTTTTTTAAATTTTCACGCATTCAACATGAGGATGAGGAGTAGCTTCAAGGCCCAATAATTTTCATAACTTTTGACTACATGGTTAAAAAGTTATTGTATGATATGTAGTTTTTGTCACTAGTTGGGCAATCCAAGAAGATTTTTAAAAATCACTTTTTTCAGAACAAAAACTTGAAATTGATTTCCTAGATTTATATGTACGCAAAAAGCTTTGAATCATTCCATTTTGATCAATGAGTCAAAAGTTATGAGGAGTTCTAGTTTGTGCCTTTGTGGCCAATTATGGATTTTCTGTTGTAAAATAAACTTTGAAATCTATTGTTTTACTCAATTTTCAATATTTTTTGAAAAAAATAAAATCATGGGATGTAGATTGTTTACTTCAAGATTGCAAACATTGGGATTGTCATTTTTTAATTCCATAACTAAATTCTTAACAATTTTGTATTTTGAACCATTCTCTACTTACCTACAAAATGACACCTCACACTCAACAATTCAGTGCCCATAGGTGCTCCTTGAAAATGCCTCCAAAATTCCACTTTTAAATACTCCCAAATGGCACTTTGAAAAGATTTCCAAAACTTAAATTTTCTAGGACACTAGAAGTGCACCTAAATTTACTTACAATGCAAAATGGGTTCTTTAATGTTATTTTTAGCCTTAATCCAGAATATTTTATCCAATAGGAAGATCATTTTGGGATGGAGGGAGTACAAAGTATTGTGTATAAAGGTCTTGATCTAAAATGATTGTCTTGATTGATCACACCTTTGGCTAATGACTACAACATCCATGAACATCCATGAAGGTATTTCTTCATGTGTATTCTATTAAAATGGATTTGGTCTTCAATAGTAGGGCCATCCTTCAATATATCCCAAAAGTTGTTACACAATCTATCTACTATCTCAAGCCAATCTAAATGAATGAAAATTTTGCATATCATAGATAAAAGTACAACTTTGATTCTTGACTTCTCTATTTTCCTTGACCATTCATACCTATATTTATATACCTATAATTCAAACAATTGTACAATATACAACCCTTACAAACTAATATTTTGGGTTTAGAAAGATTGTAGTGAGAATATTAATTTTTTGGGTTGTTGAATACGTACCAAATAATAATGCTTTGCATTAATCATTTAATACATAGGACAAATACCTTTAAATTTTATATAAAGTAGATATAATAGCGGGTCAAATTGCAACCTATGTATCATTTGTGATAGTAAATGAAATCTCAAATCTTTGATTCCTGAAGGATCTTCAAATTCCATTTGAATAAATATTATCTACATTTTTCCCTCTCTATAATTTTTTTTGAAGCACATGTATGTCAACTCTTTATAATACCAATGGGATTGGATCTCAAAAAAGGTACAACAACATGCAATAAAATATTGAAGTCATCATGGCTCAAAAAAGAAGCATAGGCATTTATTGGAGTGATTATGAAGATTGCCTCAACAATTGGGTCTATAGGGTGGTTAGCTTTCGAATTCATTTATTTCCAAACTAAAATTGTTTTTTGCTTCAAGTTTTTTTAGGATTGTAGTACATATAGGATACTACAACATTCATGTTTGTTCATTTGGACATTAACCACTCATTTTCAACATAGGATGCACAAAGTGAAATTGAACAAAGCATAGACTTAGTTTTTGCAATCACATTAGACCCCCATGGTTCACAAAGAAGTTATGTGTATTTTTGCTCTAGCCACCAATACTACATCCCTTTCTTGTACTAAAATGAGTGGTGTAGTCTTACTTTTAGAGTAATTTTAACAATTTGTTTTTCAATGTAATTAATTGTAAGAAAAATTGTCTCGCTTGATTTTTAAAAGTCAAGAAGACTTAACCTTCATTTCAATGTAAACAAAGACTAATAGTCAAATAGAAAAAGTAGTAGAAAAAAGATGAATGGGCAAATATGCTTTAGAAATAAGGAGTATCAAATAGATACAATAACTATTTAGACTTTAGAATATGTAAAGTCATCTTTCATTTTTCCTTAGAGCTTTTAGTGCTTACTTGTCTCTGTTGTAATTTTTGTATTTTTGCGCTTTCTTTGAAATAAGAAACTTATTTGTAATACTTGTATATGTTTTTATATAAGTTGAATTAGCCAATGATTGACTTTAATCCTTATGAATTCAACAATTAGCCAAGGGTTGTTTTGTAATTTATATTTTATTCATTATATTTCCTATTCTATTACAAAATTTCCTATGAACAAACTTTTGCCACTGTAATATAATAAAATTGATAATCCTATTTGGGGTGTTAACTTTTGATTTGACAAGTGGACTAAAATATTTGTAGAATATTTGTAAAATATCCTATGACTTGCAATGGTCTTTCTACCTTGTGTCATTTCAAAGCCATCCAAACACTTGATTGGATGTTGCATTTTGAAGCCACCCAAATACTTGATTGGATGTTTTCATAGGTAATTTACAAGAGAGGATTTTTACTACACATGTATAGTAGAACCACCCATTCCCAACCAAGGATCCATACCCAACCTGTAGGGTACAACAATTTCCAATCAAGGCTAAAATAAATTTCCAACCAAAGCTTGGATTTTGATGTTTTCTCCTTTTCAAGGTTGGGACTTATAAGGTCATGACACATGTTCTAATGTAGTAAGTATGAAAAAATGAAGTACTGAGTGGGAAAATAGTTCATGAATGATTAAAATTGGAAAACTCTATACATTGGGTATGAATTTAGGCCAACTTTTGACTTCCAAAACTCATAGTAATTTGAATTCAAGGAAAAATATCACAAAAAATTGGCAACACCCATCACTTCTATCTTTCTACAAGGCAAAAAATTTACATTGCCTTCTATTGCTCCAAAACATGTGGAATCACTTAAGTGGTCGACCATGGGTGGTTCCACCATAGACACTGTTGTAAACTTGTAATGAGTCGCACCAAACAAGTAACATTATCAAATAATATTTCACTTGTTCTTTCAAGAGGTACTGGTGCATGGAAATTGTTTGGTCGCCTTCTTACAAGGACAGGGATTTATCAGCATAGCACATTTATCGCCTCCATGCGTTTTCTGCGTTTTCTGATCACTTGTACACAACTCTATAGGAAGACCTCTCCTTCGTAACAGAAAAAAGTATGAATTAGAAAAGCAACACACGTCTCCCTATAGATTCAGAATGCACGCCTGCAGAACCATAACTCTGAGCAATATAATACGGAGTAGTTAAAAGACATCCAAAATTTCAGCTGAGAGGAGACGCAATATTCTAGGAATGGCCTCCGGGCCCTGCAGTTCCCAACAATTAATAAAATACAAATCTCGACACAATGGAGTTGCATTCAAATGCACAAAACTTGCACGAATTGCTTAAATGATTGGAGCACCCACATTTACGTTGCACGACTGCAAAAATGGAAATCTCAGACTTCCTGGTGTCCTGCGGTGTCGGGCGTTCCTACCTTGGGCCTTCTACGGATCAGACTAAGGCGTCTATGCGCAGGTGGTTTGTCAGTGGGCACCAGAGCTTCCAGCACTAACACCTCCCATCGCCCGCCAGAAGAACCGGGGAAGTATGGCGTCAACCATTTGTACTTCTCTGCTACATCACGACCATGTCACACAATCAGAGGCACTTCCGATGCTCTTCACCTACTACCACGTTCGACTACCACGTTTACATTTTTGAAACATTTTGATAAGGTCTTGTACATCCTACACTCAACCCTCTCCAATGACATACTCTGTGATTGCATATTCCCTTTACACTCAGGCCTCTTTAATCTGACCCTCTTCAATGACATTATGGAATATCTTGCACACTTGCCACACTATCATTGCTTGTGGCACACTCAATTTTCAAACATTCAATTCAATTGTGCTACAATTGTCACACATTCAAACTATTTGACCCTAGTAGTCAGATTAATCGGATTAAGGGGGTATATACTAAGAATCTGTCCTGTGTACAAAAAGGATTGAACTCCTTCCACATGTCAAATTGTGAACACATTGAGAAGTCCCCATGTCCCTAAAAGCGTAGTGTCATTAGAGACGGTTAAAGGGACATCCCCTAACCTGTCGCTTAATATTTTTGAGATTTCTCAAATGGTAGGGTTTGATGCTGTGCAGGTATACTCTTTTCACTTATGCTGCACATTTTAGAATGGGTACGTCACAGGTGAAAAGATTCCATACAACGCACACACTGGTATGGTAATAGAGGACCTGGCGAGCAAAGCCTCCAGAACCAACAAAATTCCTACGCCCCTGAGGCCAGCAGACGAAGTAGGACGCACTTTCAGTTTCTGCCAGCTGGAAAGGTAATGCTTACAAGAAAAGGAGAAGATTATCAAAATATTAATGGTCAGATAGACAATACGCACTCGGAAAGAAGAAAAGAGAGAGAAGCTTGGTTATCCTGGAGCTGAATTTTGAAATTCAAGAGCCTTGCATTAAGATGGTGACTTCCAGTGAGCGGGTATGAGGAAATTAAAGATTAAAGGAAACATTTTCTCCTGCTCTTTTGCAGAATGTGGGAGTGTCAAGGACTATGCTTCAAAAGGAATTCAATAGAGAGCCTTACCTTCATACCGGACCGCTCGAAGATGGAGGTTTCCCTTCGCCAAGCTTCCCGTTACAGGAAAGCTGCAATTTGCTGAGTTGCCCTCACGGTCTACCCCCATAGTGGCAGCGTACAGCGGCCCCCGCTCAATATTGTCGCCCAAAACTGTTTTCAGCTCCGCATCTGTGTTTGCCGTCTCCAAAGCACTCCTAGTCAACCGATTCCCGTCATATTCAGAACTAGTGAAACGACTGCTGCAAAGGGATGCGTCTACACCAAATCTATTTTCACATTCAATAGAGTTTCAAAAGAGAGTAATGTAAGAACAGGAGTACAATGCAAACCTGCTCCTAGGTCAAGAACTTTCGACCTAAACTTCTTGTATACAAGACTCAAAAGAAGAAGATTCATTTATCATCACCATGTGCACCATCCTCTGTTTCATGTGTGATTTGAGGACTCAAAATCTAACAACAGAGATATAGAAAGCAAGGGCATAGAGAAAAGACTCACTGGCTACATTGCTGGAAGATGAGATAGTCGTCAAAGATGCTGAATGCTCCGACTCCCGTCACCGCAAGTACTAGCACCGACGTAAATTTTCGACGAAAACTCATGGTCCTCGGTTGTAGGGTTGTAGGGTTCTCTCCCCTCTAGCTCTTCAACAAGCCCCTACCCTAACACCAAAGAGCGGCATCATCACTCACATTGCCCCTGCGGAATTTGCACACACATGATGCGCCATTCTTCAATCCTCCACTGTTAAGAATGACAATAATCCCCAATTGGAGGAATCGAATTTCACGGAAACCTATTTCCAATTAAGGAATCACCAGAGGCGAGGCTTTTCATGGCTGCAATTAGATGTAATTAGTTCGACGAATCCTCGACATTGGAGGCTGCCAAACTATCAAAACGATGGTTCAAAAACAGCACCTAGCGAACCAGCAACAGAACAAGGCGAGGGGCTTCTCCAACTTCGACAGCATAGCACTTCTGGCTCCAAAGCGACTGGCCCAAACCCTAACTGGGACTGTGAAGGTTCACGAATACACCAGACAACGACGAGTACCTACGAAATTCAAGCTCCAAAAGAATGCGGTCCATTGCATTAATGTATGACTCCTGGCTACGCAATGGGATCAGGAATCAGATCACTAACATGACAAGACCTTCTTAATCCTACGTACCTTTGCAATTGCGATTGCGCTCCAGTTGAAGGATTCGACAATGGAAACGCGGAGTTCAGAAGCGAGGAGAGGCAGACAACAGTTTGGGCTCAACTGCACGGTCTTCCATCATACCCACGGTTTGGGGTTCGAGTTCTTAATACCGTGTACACCAATTCTTCTCTATCATGTGGATGAAGGGGGAAAATATGGGGATAAGAAATGAGAGTCTCCACCAATTCTTCTTCATAACTTGAACATTTCACCATGTATTAACCCCTAAAGTCCCATTGTCCCTACAAGGGACAAAATGGATTTCGGGCAGGCTCCTATGATCTCAATTTTTACTAAATTTTTTTGAAACTTTTTCATAAGATAGAAAAACTTAAGAGCTTCCTAGGAATATAATTTTTATCTCAATTGGTGCCCAGGAGCAAAAGTCATGCCACAATAACCTCAAAATGGGGGAGACCAGGTAGTAAAAAAAATCCACAAAAAATTAAAATATATTTTTTAATATATTTTTTTGTAGATTATATTTTTTGTAAATGGGAAGCTTTGATTCATTCCATTTGGATTAGAGATGTGAAAGTTATGGAGCTTCTTGTTTTGTGGGCAATCATACATCTCAAACTTAAGGACAGACGGATTATTAACAAATATTGTACTAATTTAGTGCCTTCATCACTACGTACTATAATTGCATCGATTATGTGCATTTTTACGCACTAAATCAGTGCAAAAACAATGAATATCAATAGCATATAGTTTATGTACTTTAATTATACGATTGCTGTATCAAAACTACACAGCAATTGTATAGTTAAAGTACATAAACTGTACGCTATTGATATTCATTGTTTTTGCATTGATTTAGTGCATAAAATGCACATAATCAATGCAATTATAGTACGTAGTGATGAAGGCACTAAATCAATACAATATTTGTTAATAATCCGTCTGTCCTTAAGTTTGAGATGTAGTGACTTCTTGAAAGAATTTTTTTTCATTCACTTTGAATGTTAATATCTTTCAATCTATACGGTCAAAAATCACAAAAAAATTATCACATGGTCTAAGACAAGTGTAAAACAAGATACTATAGTTAGATTCTAAAATTTATTTTATAGGTGATTGTAGTAGAAGTGGTAGTTTTAAGTGGTTTTGGTAGAAAAATGGCCATGGGACTTTAGGGATTAAATCTCTATTGAATAAATTAGGCAAAAAACAATGACCATTGGGTAAGAGGGAATAATAATGTGTATTTTGTTTAATAAATGCAAGTTTATGAATTATCAAGGTTGATTTGTATCACCCCTCCCCTATAGCAAATTGGGAACCCCTAGTCCTAAATATTTATAGATATAATACATTGATGGGGAGAGACTCTTCCCTATCTGGACGAATTTCATTTAGGGAGGAATAAAGAAGATCCTTAGTGAGGATGCTCTAAGGTATGTACAATCATGGCCAACTTCCATATATAAAAATTGGTCAAATTTTGTAGAAAATACAAAAGGTTTTCCAAAATTCTACATGGATGTTTGTAACAATTGTAAGATTGGAATTGGAATTGTTGGTTGGTGATATTATAGGAAGAAGCCTATAAAAAGTAAAAAAGACAACTTTTTGACTTCTAAAAAATTAGTTTTATTTGGACTTAAATATTTTGGTTATTTTCAATTTGACAATAAGACAAAGATATTCCTAAAAAATGTAGTTTTTCCTAATCGAGTAGAAGCGCTAAACAATATGTTCACTTGACTATAATACACTTGCCATAAATTGAAAATATGGTATAGTAAAAAAATTCAAATTCCACATTGTGTGTATTTCCAAACCAACAATGCACTTGAAAGTGGAATTGCAATCCAAAAAGACACTACATATTGTCGTTGTATAGTATACTTTTTGTTCCTAAATGTAAACTTTGGGATTGGTCAATCATTTGTGGCTAAAGAAGTACCCTTATTCACAAATGCATTTGAAATTTCTTTGTCATTATACAATTCAATAAAATGATTGTAAAATCTTTAAGTATATTCAATTTTGTAATAGTCAATATTGACTTAATAACAAAGTTTCACCACAATCTAATGATGCAATCTTCAAATTGTTAACATCCAAATTGAAAATTTGTCAAACAAGCAGGGTATAAGAAGCAATGGTGTATAGGCTTTAAATCCAAAATTTTCCAAAAATGAAGGTTTAAGAAATCTTAACCAAAAAATAGGATTTTCTTGTAGTGAACTTCCAACTTTCATAAATAAAGCTCACTCCAGTATTACATACATACATTGAGTTTGCTTGTGCCACATAGCAATCCAAGGTTTTGTTTAGACATGCCTAAGAATTAGAAAAAAAATCCCTTCTTGGAATTTTCTACGAAAAATCTTTTAATACTTTTGAAAACAACACAACCATTTAGTGAGCCATTTGGTTGGGTTATAAAAAAGACAATCAAGAAAATATTTTGAAATTGGTGATTTGGAATCATGATACACAGTTCTACTCATAGAAACTACACATCCAATGGGACAAGTTTATCATAATTTGGATAAGTGACCTAAGAGCTAGGAACCTTTTACAACTCCAATAGAAAACTACATACACTATTATGGTAAAAGATGAATAGGTGCATTTTTTAATTATATATTATCCTTTAAAATTATTTATTGGATACTTAATATATCTAATGTAAGGACAAGATTGACACTTCTCTATCAAATTTTTTATAATTTGCTTAAAGGAAAATTTGGATTCTATTTTTTTGGAATATTTTTTAAGCCTATGTTTAAATTCTATTATCTTCTTGGTAGAGTGACTTGCACCTTGACCTTCATGTTGGTGAGAACAACCTTTTCTTTTTCCACCATCCATCTACTTCATAAATACTTTCATCTATACTACCATTACCTAAAATTAGTGAATTTCATCCAAAATTTAGCAAATTTAATATTTTTTGGAGATATTTTTGGAAATTTCATCCAAAAAATATTATTATTTTTAATATATTGGTATACACAACCAAATTCAAATAAGACTTAGGAAAAAATTGCCAAAAATTTAGAGGTTTTCTTTAGGTATAATATCAGTAGTGTCTTTAGCATCTATGTTGAATTAACTTAAGATTTGCTTCCCTATACAATAGAAATTTAGAACAAGTGCAGACTAGAGTTTTTTATGCTTGATAAATTTATGCTAGAATATTATATGATTTTTTGGGGAATTGGATACCTTTATCCTCTAAAATCCCAAGTGTCCCCTTAAAGAACATTTGAAGGTTTGGGGCAAGGTCTTATGATCTCAATTTTTGATAAGGTTTTTAATTTTTTTAAATATAGAAAAATATATTAGCTTTATAATAATATAATTTTTTTATGTCGATCAATGCTAAGGAAAATTTTTATTGCACTCTAAGATCAAAAATTCATTTGTTGAACAATAAAGAACCTCCACAAAAACTTGAAATAAAATTTTAAAAAATTTGTTTCTTAAAGATTACATTTTTATCTATATAATATAAATCTTTTTGATTCATTCCTTTTAGATTCTTTTTTAATTTCAATTTTTTTATAAGGTTCAATTCTCTTATTAGAATAATTTCACCATTGGTTTTAGTGTATTATCCTTAATCCTTCATATACATAGCCAATTTTTTGTTTTATTTTTTTCCTCTTTGCAATAGAAATGATACTTTTGAGTGGATTTTAATGATGAATAGGCCCGGGAACTTTAGGGGTTAAACTAGGAATAATAAAAAATTAGATGAAAGTGCCAAAAGCATCTCAAAAAAATTCAAGATTTTATAGAATTTGTATAAATTTGATTAAGTGTAGATGATTTTATGGATGAAAGCATATATTGTGTAGTACATAAGTTCAACAAATAATATTCTTAAAAAAAATGCCAAAATATGGTTTATTATATTGACAAAAAGACATTTAAAAAATTTTAAGTATTTTTCAAATCACATTTCCTCATTTTAATTATTTATTTGACAAAAAACCTATAGATACTTGTAGCATTGAGTGGACATTTGTATAAAGCTCTTTTTTTACACTATTCCACAAAAATACTCAAATTATTTTTCTTTCGGCATAAAATGCTTACCTTGATCACTAGGTACAAAAATTGATGGATGGATGAGTAAAAATTTATGAATTTTCTAACTTGACTACATTCTATGTGAAACATATTAAAAAAACTACTATAATATTGATAAAATATATCCGATTGGATCCAATAATCTTACAAATTGTCTATGGTGCCATTCAACAAAATTTGCATTATAATATTGAATGTAATTGACATTTTTTGTTTTGTATAATTAACATTTAGTTCTTATGCAATTCCAATCAAGATTACCAAATTTCAATTTCAAAAAACCAAAACTTCATTTTGGGTGAATTGTTTTATTTAATATTCATGATAATTGTTTGAAAAACATTGGTGATGAATTTTTTAATTTTGATTGCTAAGATATGTAGGGAACATCCATATGTGCATTATTTCATCAACAAAAATCTCAAAAAAAAGTTTCAAAATTCCCTCTCTAAAAATTTCAATGTTGCATTATCAATGCTTTCATTTGGTTAAATAGAAAATCTATATTTTAATTAGATTTTGACAAAGTAATTGAACCTTCATATTGTTACAAACCTCCCACAGCTTGTAACTTCAAATTACAATAGACTCTAAATACAAACACAAAATATACTTATTACAAAAATGTTTCACAAAGAACTCAAAATAATTGACTAGAGAGATAGATCTCCAAAGAGCATTTCCTCACCTCAAGCTCCATCTTATGTAATAGATACTATCAATAAAGACAATTTGTCCTTAAGATAGACTAGTTATCTTTAAGATGAACTAGGCTTGATTTTTTTTCTACCTTTAGTTTTCTATCCTTGGTACTATACATAACCATCCACTAAAGTAAAAGTCATAGTTATACTTCTTTCCATCATATCTTATCCAAATCGTCTCTTATCTAAATCTTGATCTTCTACTTGGAGTTATCTAACTCCAAGTTCCAACACACTTCTTTTTATTTGGGAATTGTCTAACTCCAATGCCCTTGTCATCCAAGTGCAGTTGTGTAGCTATGCACAAATCCACCATCTAAAGATATCTATCTTGAGGGAATCTTTGCTTGTCCACTAATGCACATTTCATCATGGATTAGTTCATCCATCAATGCATTCATCCATCAAAGGTCATGACACAATCATCATAAATTCTTTCATCCATCAAAAGTCCAAATGTACAAAACTAGTTACAAGATTAAGGTCAAACAACAAAATCTAATTACAACAATGAAAGAATTATCTATTTTACAAAATTTAGACATTGTTATCCTAATATTGAAAACTCTATAGAGGGAATTTTGAAACATTTTTTAAGATGACACTATAAAGAAAGTTTTTTTTTAAATATAGTTCTATAATTTATGATCTTATAGGAGATTTTTAGCAAAATTTTACTGAAAACACATATATTTTTGATAAAATTTTACTAAAAATCTCCTAAAAGGTCATAAATTGTAGGACTACCAGTGTACTACTAGGACTATACTTAAAACACCCTTTTTTCTTGTAGTGTGCTTGTTGATGAACTAATGCACATATGGATGTTCTCTACATATGTATGCAATCAAAATAAAAAAATTCATCACTAATATTTTTCAATCAATTATTATATGAATATTAAATAAAATAAATTCATCAAAAATAGAGTTTTGGTTTTTTGAAACCAAAATTGGGTATGCTTGATTGGGATTATGTAAGAATTGAATGTTAATTATGCAAATTTTGTTAAATGGCACAATAGGCAAGTTTGTAAGAGTATTGGATTCGATTGTATAGTACAATACACCCACAATCAACACTGCCCCCAAAGAAACACCTACATTTGGACCAAAAAGAGACACTTTATCTTAAATACCGATTAGATAAGATGTATACAATTTGAAAATGAAAGTTTACAAGTCTATTGATACACCTAAAAACAAAACTTTAAAAAAATAAAAAAAATTCATAACTTAATCATACAATGTCCAAATGATCTATACCTTAAATTAGGATGTTTGTTTTGTTTTGTTTGTTTGTCATGTTGAGATCTCCCAGACTGTGTGTCCCCCGGTCGCGTGTTTGGTATCATCAGAAAGCCCTCGGTGAGGAGGGGTGCACTGACTTGGTTTCGTAGCATTCCGACTCATAGTGAGAAAGTTGTGCATTTTCGAGTTATTTTTGGTTCTAAAAAAATTAAAAAATTACTTTTACTTTTATTTTAATTGTGGCAATGACAGAGGGCACACTAGTCTATACCTTAAATCAAACTGTTTGTTTTGTTTTGTTTGTCATGTTGAGATCTCCCAGACCGTGTGTCCCCCGGTCATTCGCTTGGTACCGTCAGAAAGCCCTCGACCAGGAGGGGTGCACCGGCTTGATTTCGTAGCGTTCCGACATACGATGTAAAAGTTATCCAATTTTAAAGTTTTTATGAACTGAAAAATTAGAAAATTACTTTTACTTTTGTTTTGATTATGGCAATGTCATAGGGCACACTACACTAATGATGATAAATAGTGTTATGTTGTGATTAGTGTTACCTGGATTTTTACCCCAGTCACTTTAAACTTCAATTAGTTGGCATTTAGTGTTGTATTTACTTTTTTGAGCAATAACTTTTTTGAGCATGTAATAGGTTTCTTGGATTCATATGTTTTTCTTTGCATTTTGATGAAATAGTTAGGTAACTCTAAATGTAAACTTGTAAAAAATTTATACCCAATAGTTGACAAATAGTGTCTATGTTGACATTTATTGTTGGTTACAAGATTGTTGACAATTAGTGTTATGCTTCGTGATTAGTGTTGCCAACACTATTTATCATCATTAGTGTAGTGCATGCTAAATTGCGTTGGAATCTTCTTTCAGTTTCCATGAAGACCCAATAAAAATAATTTATGTTTAACAATAGCTACTACTCAGTTGTAATTAGGGTCACCTTGTTAGAGTGACTACGGTGCGCAGGAGACAATTTCCACGTTACTTTCGACCCGCAACCTCTCGACACGCACTTGCGCTGCCGCCAGCTTCATCGCCAAGCTCCCCGCCCACCCCATCAGGCGACTTCTCCGAAGCCGGCTTCCAGAGAAGACCTTTCTGCCGCCAACGATTGCCCGACTCTTCATGGACCCAAATTCCAATTCTTCAACCTCACGATTCCTCAACCCTCTTGTCAATAATCTGTCCAATTCTACAACGCTGTTGTGCATTAATCTGCTTCCTCCCAATCCAAGCTTCACTTGCACTCACCGAGCTTCCAAGGGGCTAATACTTTCCTCAGTATTTGGTAAACCTTCCTCGTGCAAGCTGTGTTTCTTTTTTCACACACCTGCTTGGTGATTCTTTCGTTGTGGTGGAAGCCAGAGCATGCGAGACTGAGCTTGAAAGAGCGACCGCAGGGGGGGAGGTATGGACTCTTTCTCTGTTTTCATAATTTCGCCTGAGGGCATTTCGCTCGGAACGAGTGTTAGTTTTGTAAAGTTTGCTGCCTGAGGTCGATGTATTGATTTACAGAGAATTTGAATCTTTAAAAAGCTCCCGCAAGGCTGTCAAGTTCTGGATGGACGAACGTGAATATTTTTGTTAGTGTCACGCGTGTGTCGTAATTCTTCGTTACAAATTTGGTGTGGTGGTGTTCGTTTCCCTGCATTTGCATTTTTCTTTAGGATGATGCTGGAGGTGAGAATTGAAAGATGTTTCTGGAAGCGTACTTAGGTGTTTCGTTTGCTTATGAAAACGGACAGTAGAAAATGATTATTCATCAAACTAATCATTAAATTGTTAATTTGAATAGTGTCCATGTCTTGCTCACATTTTTAGTCATGAGCAAGCTCTTTAGTTCTACAAGATGATTATCATATTTTATTTTGTTTTGTTTTGTCCTAGTGATTTGAACTCATCTGGAATGTACAATTGCAGTAGAGGGGGGCTTCCTTTTACTATCTGAGATGGTTCAACTGATGGTGAGGGAGCTGTGGAACTGATTTCAGGTAATCATGTCGAGCAAATTGACTGTGAGTAGGCTTCGAGATGAGCTGGAGAAGCGAGGCTTGGACACGACTGGGCTGAAACCCGTTCTGGTATACTATTCTTTCGAACAGTTTTGATTCTGCCATGATACATCTTTGATTCTGCTTTTTATTTTTGATAATCTTTCTGCATGCGCAAGTATTTCAAGATTGTATTTGGGAACCATCGTATTTTTTTTTCTTCTGCCTTGACATCGGACATTACCTAATGCGTTGTGGAAGTATGAAAGTGGGGTTTCTAGCGCCTAGAATTCCAAGAGGCTCCAATTTGGCCTTGATTTTTTAGCAGTTTTGAGTAGGTTATATGAGGTCTTTTTTTGGGTGCAATTGTTGACCAACAGATGCAGTGTCCTTCACTGATTCTGGTGGTGTAAGATTTGATCTTATACCACCAAATTTTAATTTTCCACAAATTGACCAGTTTAGAACCATGAATCCTTGGTCTTTTATTTTGGGGGATAACATGCTTCAAGAGGTGTTGACAAGGTTCGGTGGCAGGCTTCTCGACTTGATGAAGCAATTGCAGAGGAAGAAGCTGCATCCAAAGACGGGCACAAAAATGGGGCGAATGGAGAGAAAAGGAAACGATCTTCAGATTCTCCGCGAGATGAGGAGGAAAGCAAGAATGCGAAACGGCTCAAAGTGGAAGAGGTGAGCGGAATGACTGCAAAAGAACTGAAAGAGGCTCTCTCCCGAAGGAACTTGTCCACTTCTGGGAAGAGGGGTGAGTTGGTTGAGCGGCTCACTGACGCTGTTGAAGCTGAGGCTAAAGCTTCAAAAGATAGTAAACTGGTGGTTGATGGCAAAGTTGATGAAGAGGAGGACGAAAGTATCAAGGTGGAGGACATAAGTACTATGAATGTGAAAGAAATCAAAGAAGCTTTGTCCACCAGAGGCTTACCTACAAGCGGTAAGAAAAGTGACCTGGTTGAGCGGCTGACTGAAGCCTTGGAAGCTAAGACCGGTGCTTCGGCCGACAAGAATGCACCAAAAGATGATGAAGGTGAGAATCTCGTATTGTTGAGGTGTTGCTCTTTTGAATAGAGTATGGGCTTAGGGGCACTTACTTGGAATGAGTGCCCTTATGTTATTTTTTTTAATCGAGCGCATTTGAATATTGTCATCAGCATTTGTAGAATTCAATAGAGAGAGCAGTTCTTGCTTCAAATTATGTCGCGTAATCTAGGTGTGGATGCCCTCGCCGTTGGTTTTTGAGCTTTCTCGTGAATGACAAATGTTTCCAGATTGTTGCTGATGAAAGTTTACTTGAAGTACCTTATGCTCATGTTTGCAGATGCCAAAGTTGTGGTTTTGAAGAAGGGACGTGCTGTGCTCGACCAGCACATTGATGATAGAATCAAAAATAGTTATCACGTTTATGAGGGCAAGTTAAATAATGTAAGTTCCTTCTCTTTGTACACGGTTAGAAAGATCATATTGGAAGTTTAGGCGGCACTTGATTATTCTCTAATGGTACTTCACTGCGCTTTATATGAGAGCATTTAGTACGTACCTGACGAAGGTGAGATGAATAGAGAAATTCGCACTTGATATGTTACAGGAATATTCAAAAGGTTTGTAAGTAATGGAAAATCCTATTGACGTTCTCGGAGTTCCTATTTTGAATGATTAAACTGGCAATGGGTCAACAATTTATCGGTGTGTGCAGCAAATGGAGGTCTTCGATGCCATGCTTAACCAAACGAATGTGGGAGGAAACAACAACAAGTTCTATGTGCTTCAAATTCTTGGTAAGACTTGCTCGTTTTGACCTTTTGGCAAACTTTTGGCCATTATGTAGTTGACTTAAACAATGGAGTTGATTATGATGACAAGCTGCTAATTGTGTGTGATTGCTTTAACTCTAAAATGCTCGATCTGAAGATCGAAGGTCCACTTTGTAAACTAATAGTTGATAATATTAACTTCGAAATGTTATTTCTGTCGTTCAAGAAAGTAGGGTATTGTTTCTTCTTTCTATTGGTACATCTGCTACCTTCTTTGAAGGTTTCTTCATGATTTAATTTAACTCCTATACATATGGAAGCGGTCATTTTGTCTCCATTTGGGCACTTCGAGGCTAATGGCATTCAGGTTGTGCCCCATATTTATGAATACTTCGTCTGTCATTTCATAGAGGCGGATTCAGGAAAAAACTACTTCGTCTTTCTCCGCTGGGGAAGGGTTGGCGTTAAGGGCCAGCAGAAACTCTTTGGCCCGATGGAGGATGCTTCAGCAGCTATTGCTGAATTCCAGGCTAAATTCTATGATAAAACAAAGAATTACTGGCATAAACGTCATCAATTTGTCGCCTATCCAAACAAGTATACGTGGATTGAGATGGACTATGAAGAGGACTCTGACAAAAAGCCCACGGTTCGTAATCAACTTTTTCTGATGTTGTCCTTCTACCGTGATTTGTCCTATTAGTGAGTGTTACGAGATGAACCTACATATAGTTATAACTTTTTACAAGGGAGGAATATTTTTGCCCATTGCTTGTTACTAGTGCTATCCATTTTGATCTATCATCACAAATTTCATTGGTAAAAAATACTCCTCCCATTTAAATAGTTACTACCGTAAGTAAATTCGTTTTGTAACACGCACTGTTAGGACAAATCGGTGTAGTGATATTATTGCGGATGTTGAAAGAAATGTGCTCGATTTGACTTCGTGTGTCACGTATTGTACACATTACAGGGTCAGGATAGTAAAGAAGAAAAACTTGAATCAAAGAAACCAGTTGCTGACAAGCCAAGCAAACTCGATTGGAGGGTGAAAGAGTTTGTTGATCTTGTCTGCAACGTGAGCATGATGCGGCAACAGATGATGGAAATCGGTTAGTGTGTCCTCATTATTTATTCATCTGGTTGGCTTGCTAGTATGAAGGTGATCCTGCCTGTCGACTTCAATACGTGACACTTACGTCCATTTTCATTCGTTAAAGAACTTCCTTTACTATTGTGCCTTAAATATGTGTTCGTTTTTAGAATTTGCTGTTACGCCGAAGGTGATTCTGCAGAAGTACGAAACTCTTTAATTATCCTGAGCCAATCAAGTTCTGCATTGTTCAGTATCTTTTTTCTTCTTTTGTCGTGTCTCGTCCTGATTCTATGACATAATTCTTTAGTACAAAATGATTTATTTACAACTGCTCCAATGGATGATAGTCAGATCTCTTGGCCAGAATAGGATTGTTGAAATTTGGGGTGTCTGCCTTGCTTCTCAGGTTATGATGCGCGGAAGATGCCTCTTGGGAAGTTGAGCAAATCGACGATTTTGAAGGTAAGAATTGATTCTGCACGCTATGTTGTTTGGGAATGTTACAGCTGGCTACATTTAACCAGATTACTGTAGTCATTCTAACTTAAGCCTTCTGACCTGGTGTTGTTAAGAAGTGCTAGTTCCTATGTGGAATCGGCTGGTTTCCAAATATTAGATTCTGAATCGACATCCAATACTGTGTTGTTGATCAGGGGTATGAAGTTCTGAAGAGACTAGCCGCTGCTTTGGATGATAAATCGGCCTCATCAACGAGAGCTATCCAAGAATTAAGCAGGTTTCTATTCACCATCTACTGTAGAAAAGTGCTTCTTCTTGCAAAGAGGAATTCCCTTTGTTCGGTCTTATGATACCGGATTTCTTGAATATTTGTCTGATGTATACATATATATATACTGTAGTGATTCTGCGCTTGTGTTTTAAAGTAAGTATGATTACCTTTTGAAACCTGCTGGAAATTTTCTTGCAGTGAGTTTTACACAGTGATTCCCCACGACTTCGGCTTCAGACATATGTGTAAGTTTTCAACTCAATTTCAACAGGTTTTGATAGTTGTGCGTTTTCTCGAAAATCCAAAGCCATATGTGTTTTAATTCTGAAAATGCATTTGGAATTATGGTTTTAACCGGTTTCTTCTCTGGTTGGTGATCTGATCAACAGCACAATTTATTATCGACACTGTACAAAAACTGAAGAAGAAGCTTGAGATGGTACTATCGCTTCTCGTTCACTCTAATAGATGCATGCTAATTATTCGCTAACAAGTATCTTAATACGATTTGTTGCTTCAATAGTTTCGTTCTTGGTATGGATTACATGAACATTATGCGTGACAGCAGTAGTCCTATTCTCAAATGGTGTGGCAGCTGAAATTTCAACTGGATTGTAGGTGGAAGCGTTGGCTGAAATTGAGGTGGCCACAAAGCTTCTAGTCGATGACACTCCTGAGGACGAAGTGCGTACACTATCCCCCCTCCAGCGGTTTTCATCAATTTGTAACATTGCACATTTCAATTACCTATATCTCTTCAGAGAAACGGTGATATCAATCTTATTGTGCTTCATTTACTTCAATTTTTACACTTGGGTTTCTTTTATCCAAATCAGGACCCAGCATACACTCATTACAAGCGCCTAAACTGTGAAATACAGCCCTTGGACACTGCATGCGAGGAATTTGAATTGGTGAGCTGGCATACCCATTTGGGCTCGTGTTACAGTCTTACCTCTGACTGCTGTATTCAAGCATTCAAGACATTTTATTATCAGATCTTGTCGTATTGTTGGTGCAGAACCTAAAAACTGACGCTTTTAAAGGTTCAACTTTGCAATTGAACCTCTTGAAGAGCTTTAGCGGTTATAGAATTACGTATTTATAGAGGTAAGATTGCAATATTGAGAGATAAAATTTCATCCTTGTGGTTTAATGTTTGTTCAGATTAAACAATATGTGGAGAAGACGCATGGACAGACGCATTCCGATTACAAGCTCGAACTTCTGAACGTTTTCAAAATACAGAGAGAGGGCGAATCGGATCGCTTTCAATCTGTATGTTTTCTTCTCTGTATATTTTACTGTGGTTTCCTTGATGTTGATATATTGACGTATTTATCCTGATGTAAATCTGGACGTGTGCTTTCCTCATAAAAATGGGCTTAGGGCTAACACTGAACTCGATTTGGCAACGATCGTGGCTGTTTTTTATATCATTAACGCACTGTGTTTCTTTTTTTGGGTCACCAGTTCGAGAAGACACCAAATCGTATGCTGTTATGGCATGGGTCGCGACTGAGTAACTGGACGGGTATTCTATCACAAGGTTTGTATTTCTCACTCCTTTTTGAATCCCACCTACAATCCATTGCAAGAGTCTTAGTTCATGTCTCTGAAATTCAGTTGGCATCTCTCTGTGTTTGTTGCCTGAGTTATGAAAGTTCCTGGATTTCTTAGTTCTGCTTTTGAATAGCTTGAATTTCTCGGGGCTTGCCCATGAACATTTATTTTCTTGAAGCCATAATTTTCTATAATCACAGGAGTTTCTCTGAAGTGGCTGGTATGTTCACCATCGCTTGCTCGTCGTATGCAGGACTGCGAATAGCACCTCCAGAAGCTCCTGTCACAGGATATATGTTTGGTAAAGGTGTCTATTTTGCGGATATGGTCTCCAAGAGTGCAAATTATTGTTGCACTAGTCCTTCAGATCCAATTGGCGTGCTTCTCCTGTCAGAGGTACGTCCTGAGTCATAACCTTGAGTATGCACATGTTTTGGCAGGGATAGTGGTTATATAGTCTCGTGAGGATCAAACTTGACATGCTGGATATCTTGCTTGAAGGCCTTGAGAGACACTTCTGCCTTCGAATCTGCAGGAGATTGTCCATGTGCATGCTTCTCAATGAAGTTTTTATATTAATGGGTTTCATGGACACTGTAACTTCTAGGTGGCCTTGGGAAACATGAACGAGCTCTTTCAAGCCGACTATAATGCTAACGACTTGCCGAGAGGGAAGCTTAGGTATTTATTCTGTGTCCATCTCTCCTCGACTACACCAAGAATTGTAATTATTTATTGCGAAGAAGTTGCTTTTCACCACATAAGTAGAAGTCTTTGTAATTTTGAACCCACAGTAATTACAATGTTTGGAGTTTTGAGAATTTTTGTTGACACTTGGTCTACACCTAGCTGCGAATATTCAATAGCTGCGGGTGAAAATTTAATGTTACCCGCAACAATTATGTCTAAGTAATGAGGTTGTAAGCTACTTTGCAGTTTCCAATGCGGTCAAAGTGCTAATCTAAAACTGAGAAATACTCACTAATGTGCCCTCCCGTGGTCTACAGTATATGGTGTATTTAGAGTGTTTAAATGGTGTATTTAGAGTATTTAACTGCGAGTTGTGTCCCTGACTTCCTCGATTTGGGTAATTGCAGCACAAAGGGCGTCGGTAGAACTGTTCCCGATCCCAAAGAGTTCAAGACCCTAGAAAATGGAGTGGTGGTTCCAGTGGGATCGCCAGTTCCAAGTCCACAGCAACAGGTATGGTTGCATCTTTCTCATGCATCCTTTGCAAGGACGTTACGAAGTGTGTTCTCAGCTTTTGAGCTGTTACGCTGTGAGGTTGTGAATTTCTCCTTGAGTTTGCAGCATTTCAACTTGCCATCTGAAGACCCAAATAAACGCTTTTCGTTTTTGCAATTCAATTCGGGATCTGCTGTTTGGTATACCTGTACTAAGTAATTGATGAAATATGTGGTAGCTCAGCGATATTACTTCGATGGTTCCTTGCCTGTGCTTGAAGAATGAGCTTGTCCAAAGTAATGACGTGGTTTATCATTGTTTCCTCTCAGGCGTCCTTGATGTACAACGAGTATATCGTGTACGATGTGTCCCAGATTCGCATGCGCTACCTTCTACAAGTGCGGTTCAATTACGGGTCACGGAGAAAATACTAATCATGAAGGACTGCGAGCCCTGCAGGAGTTTCCCATTTTTTTTGTTTATAGCTCGGAGGATGAGTTAGGAGTGGAGTTAAAGTTGAGTGTCACCTCTGCGATACTGCACAACCACACGTGTAATGCACAATACTTCAACAGAACATGGGTTGTTCTAAAAAATAGAATGATAATCTCCATCTGCAGAGGTGAACATGTTATACAGTATGTGCATATTTCAAATGGAAAGTCGGTCCTTATTACTCGCATCACATTTTCTTCTCACATTGACTGTAATCGTACAGCAAGAATTGACGCATATCCTTGAAAATCTTTACTACCGGTTTTGTATCAATTTGCATCCAATGTTTTATTTCAGAACTCTCTGCAGAGAGTGAAGAATGGGACAATTACTTCAGTGCCACCCTAGTACGTTATCCAAGATGGCAACACCTGCAATAGCCAAAGGGTACACGGCCAGCACCGGCAGGGCTAGCCAGGTGGGGAATGTGCTCCTAGTGCCTGCCATAGCTCCTACTGCAAACGTGCTCGCCACTATGACAGTCACCTGCACAAGGAAAGCGCATCTTATGAACGTGAGGACAGTATTCCAAGGTAGAATTAGCTAAGGGAGGCAACCCATTTCTGACCAATTAAGTAGATACACGTATATGCAAGGCAGGTTTCTAACAGTGGAGAAATTTTCCCATGAAGAAATAGGGTTCATAAGGTTTCCATAATTTTTCAGATTTTTACTTCTCAAAACATAATTACTATGAATTTTTTAGCTGAAGATCTCACATTATGAGTTATAATGCTTTTTTGACTATCTAATGGAATGGTGAAAATTTTGCCTTGAAAACCAAACTTGGCATTATGATTTGATGAAGTCCAAAAATGGCAAATTCAAGAAGAAAGACACTATAGAAACCTTGGGAATTGACTTCAACCACAAAGTGCACAAGGAGGATTACATATGCTATAATATATGGCTTTTGAAAACAATTTGAAACTTCCATTAAACAAGGCAATATTTTTTCAATAATACATACCTCACTAGAGAAATCCCAAGTCAATCCACGAATGTACACAAGGGCTAGAAATATTGCCATACACCTGAAAACCAACCCAGCATAGATTATGATTAGTCAACAAACTAACACCTATATTCTAATTTGGTCAAAAGTAGTTACTTTTATATCTTTATGAATTGAAATGAAGCACTTAGTCCTAAAAGGATGAGATCTATCATCAAGGTACTTTGCCAAAAATGATTCAATTTGTGGACCAATAGGTGCATTCTTCATTTTTACAATAATCTTAAGGCATCCATCAACTATTCTTTGGCTTTAGTATCCTTCCAAGGTTAGAAAAGTTTTTAAGCAAACTATATACAATATTGAGCAATGGAAAGAAAAAAGGGTAAATAATATTATTTGAATGTTAAATATTTTTAGGAAACTAGTATCATTTTCAAAGTGGACTACAAAGTAGATTGTACTTCCCAAACATTAGTGAATTTTATAGTTGTTTAGGAGGCAAAATGTTCGACATTGTATGTTTTTAATGTTGGAATGGGAGGTCCACAAGGAGCTAGCAACAACAATAGGTACTGCGAAATCTCATCTTCTCTCAAATTTTTAATTGAGTCCTCCAAAACTAATTGTATGAAGATGAGTTTCCAATGAGGAAGATTGTTGCCCACCTCAAAGAGATGGGGAACAACTTGCAACATTAAAAGAGTCATTGAAGAATAAAAGTGGTCCACATTACAAGTTCAATTCAATGATGAAAATGTGGCTATTCTAAACTCCAACAAAGGTAGGTATACCCATTTTGGACCCTCTTCCCAAGGGCTACAATTTTAGATAGACGTAGATAGGGATGCAATTGAGAAGAGGTCCATATTGGATATGCCTACCTTATACAAAGAGAAGGGAAAGCAAAAAGTAAAGTTGGTACTAACAATGTGTTGTTCATGGTGATGGCTCCATAAACTTGAGAAAAAGTCAGAGATATGTTCCGTTTCCGTCGTCTCCTAGCAAAGATGATGCTGGACACAAGCTCACTTGCATTGGAGGCAAATGGGGTGACAACAAAGGCCACAAAGAAGGGTGGAATTTGCGATGCAGTTGAGAAGTTGCCAATGCTATCCACCATTGGGTCAGCAAAGGTTGCTGCGAGTACTGCCCCAATTAGCATGAACAATGCAGCCTTCTTATAAATTTGTGGAGGATTCAACTCCTCAGCTTCCTCTGTGTCATTGTCTGACTCTTCACTTGCCACTCCAATTTCACTCTCTAGAAGCTCTAGCACCTGTTCACAAAAAAGGTTTGGATTTAAGGTGAGCACCTATAATTACCACTAATTGCAATTAACCAAAAACTAATTGAAATTTAGATTAAGAAATAGTGTTTGTTTCTTTGCAAATGAAAGAGCACACCTCCCAATGTGGAAGTAGAGAACTTTGACCTCCAAAAAGAAAGTTATTCACTTCCAAAGTTCATCTACATGAAGCACCAATAATTAATAGTAGAGTTTACCCATAAATTAAGCACAACACGTTGAAAAGAAGACGATGAATACAAAAAATGGTGGATTCATATAAAGACCCTTATTCAATGGCTTCTAAAATGAACAATTTGGTTAGTCAGAATTCAAAAAATGGATATTTCAAAGGCTACAGTTGGGTTTGACAAAGGCACATCCAATTTTTGGATGTCAAGACCTTTTGAGTTTAAGGTAGAGGATACTACTCTTTGCACCAATCTAAGCATTTTAATTAATTGTATGCACAAGTTTGATTTAGGGTATCAACATAAAGTTGTAGGAAGACCTTTGGATGTAGAGCTAAAAATATAAAATTCAATTTTTATTATTATGTAAGAAATTTTTGTGCAAATTGAAAATTTGTCAATCACTATTGAAGGGAGAATGGAAAATCCAATATCAGCTCTAAAAGTAGCAACATGAAGCCAAGTCATGTTTACTTTAAATGCTAATAAGTTCAACAAAGTGTATGAACAAATGAGTTGCTAGTAACATGGGTCAATATAAGAGTGGGGATTAGGTCCTTAACAATTTAAGTATCCTCTACTTAAGTCTAGCAAAATCTTATGAAACTTGAGAACAAGAAATCCGAATCTAATAATGAGACACTCACATCTCAAAGGACTTCACATTAGATTCATAATGCCTTTCATTTTAGCAACATAATAGTGAACAAACGCTAAATTTTTCTCATGGGCATAATACCAACATTACAACATTCTTCAACAACAATTTGCAAGGTCTCTTCTTACATTCTTGGGGGTCCTTTGTTATTGGGATTTAGGTTTCAATGTCATAAGAAATGGCCAAGAATCAAAGATCCAACTCCAAGTTCTCTTGGTGATGAGTCATAGGGATATTTTGGGGCTATATTTAGATCCTATCAATTCTTCAAGTTGGAAAGGAACCTATAATGTTGTTTTGCTAATGTTACAATTAATCTAAAATTAAAGTAGCTTGCTTGTGTTCTAAAAATGATCATGACACAAAGGTACATTTTGCTTTCTTCAATGTATCAATAGTGTACATTTCAAGAGCTAGTCGCTTTAGTAGTGACCACAACGTTTAATTCAAAAATTTATAACTAATTCCACGAAGGTCCAAAAAATATGAAACGACTTGGATTAGATGCCAATTCCATTTTTCTTTCCACAAAAATTTACTAAAAATTGTTTCGAGGAATTTAGCTTCCCTGAAAAGGCAATCGGCTCTTAAACTACCTTCCTCTAATGCCTTGGGGTCATTTGGGATGCAGGGCGTAAGAAGAAGAATGAGAGAATGGACTCACTGCTTTGGCTTCATTCGATTTGGCAGCCCAAAAATCAGAGTCTTGGAGATTCACTGCACTTGAGCGCCGTTTTCGGTAAGACAGCTTGTCTTTCGCAACTCGCTTGGCCCACTTTGTGATCCCGGTCGCAAACTCGAGCTCCGAAATGGTGCCATCAACATCAAGATCAAATTCTCTCAACCATGTCTCCACTTGCTCCTCTGCAGGCACAATGCTGGTGCACACAGAATATGACCCGATTCAGATCATTAAACATGGGTTTGTTTTTTTTAGTAAAATTGGGTTGAAGAAATTGAATTTTTAAACAATATCATTGGGAGATTGAGCATGGGGAGGCGAGATGATAAGCATGATGCAATTCATGAAGAGTCTTCATCATTCATTGGAAGGTCTCTTAATGATCATCTGTTTGAAATTACTTCTATTACGTATGAATTTAGTTGTATGGTACTTGTGTCACTACTTAAAATATTAAGCTCACAACCTTTCAACAATTTCAATGAAGTGGATGAGGGTGTCTCCCCCATGATTGACCTACTTAACTGCCGTCTCCTCATTGTAAACCTCCCAACATTAAAAAACACTGACACGTTTAGTATGGTTGAAAATTGTGTCAGTACCACAAGCAAACGAAGGAACCAAAAAAAAAAGCACACAGCCATGATCACGCACCCGGCCTCCTCAAGCCCAATTCCAATAATCAGACCCCTCAGCTCTTCCTGTTGAATCTTGCCGTCTTTATTACCGTCGAAGGTATGGAACAGGCTCTTCACAGTCTCAGATAAGTGACCTTCTTTTTCGTCCTGGAAGATTGTTTAGAGCTTACTCAACTACAGTCAAGAGGTAAGCAATGAAAACTTCACCGATATGAGGTTCTTGAACGCATGCTTCTGGTGATTCAAACATGAAAGAGTATCGTGTTTCACGTACCTGAAAGAGGAGGTTGGAGCGAGAACCAGACTTCGAAGGAAAAGATGCAACGCGCTGCAATGCTCGGGAACGGAAAAACTGTAACCGTGCCTCCTCAATCTTCTTCTGTTGCAACCAGGGCGAAGCCACCTGTCCTCCGAAGGGTGACAACACTCACCCACTGACGTTTTCAGAATTTATCACCCAAGCAACAACAGTGCCACACCTTAATCCCATACCTACATTACCAAGTGATCATCAAAACATATGAATAAATAAATAAATAAATACAAACTTGGAGATCATATATTGATGGCACGTTGTTTCAAACGAATTTACTAAGAAAACTCACTTGATATGCGCAGTATGCCAACAGACCAATACTTGCAACAATGCCGCCGGAAAGCGCTGCTTGTGGGCCGTCTAATTCATGACCTGGCAACAGCGGCAATTGCGCAAACAAGAAGGGAAGAGTCGATGCCATCATTATCCATGCCCCCACCCTGAAATCAACAAATATCGTCCCCACCACAGAAACAAAGGATTACTACTGGAAGATCTTGTAGTAACGAAAATATGTAGAAACTAATCATAACATTCCTGAAACAAGCTCTCACCACCCATCTGTCAATTCAAGAACGAACACGGCATTCAAGAAGCTCCAATCGTCGCACAACTGCTTTCTTTGACATGTACTCTCTTATACCTTGAGTTGGAGAATTTTAGGAGAACGAAGCCACTGACAACAATCCCTTCAATAGCTCCCAGATAGTAGCTCTTGAATTGGATTGACATTTATGAGCAAGAAGAAGTAGCATGTTGCTGCAACACCATTCTCAGCCATATAGACTGAATCCAAGTCATATCTCGTTTTTTAATATGTTACCAGATGAAAAGCAAGGACTTAGAACAACTTAAGAATGTTATGATGGCATTGAGTTCGAAAAATCCGAAAAGGAGTAGCTACAGAGTGATCGGAGAGTGATAGTCAGAAGAGGACAGATGTAAGTACCGGGTTTGTTCATCAGTTGTGACACCGGTTCCAATTGGGTCAAATGGGCGAGTGAGAGTAAGCTCAGCTGCAGTTCCAGAGGGAGCAGACAAATCACACCGTCCAGCAATAAGCGACCCCGCCCACGCAATCGTCAGGAGCATCACAGTGGAGCCTGCCAGCACTCCCACCCCTACCATCACCTCCTCTTGCGCCTGCATGTGTTGGTCCTTCTAAAACCTTCAATAGAGTCCTCATCTACACGGGATAGTACTCAATTGAGTTTTCTAGTAAGAGGAGACAATAACATAAATCCATGTACGGGGCAGAAGCACATTCAACGATGCGCAAGAAACGGTTAAAAATACGAAACGTAACCTGCTGAACAGATCCACCCACGCCTGAAACAAGGATGAGAATAGAATCAGGAAACGCTCCCAGAATGGGAAGTAATAGTCCTCCTAATAGCCCTGGATTCATAACCTACACAGTCAACAACGCCATCTGCAAGTTGGTTCGAAAGAATAGGTTGCCGTCATAAAAAAATAAAATTTGGTGTCAAATGGTTCCCAAATTGAATTCCTCTACCAAACAAGTTAACAACGAGCTAATCACAAGGGTCTCTACCCTACCTAGAAATGCATAGTTTTCATAAGCCTTTCTCTCTACAATCCACTGTATATAATCCTCACTAATTCAAAAATCCAAGACCCTCTTCCAACAATCTTAGAATGCCACTATTCCTAAAACCCAATGTCACAATTCACCTGACATAAGAAATTCGCCCTCTAGAATGATCAGCCTCAACAAACTACTGTTGCTCTTAACATCTGTTAAATTTTGCCTTCAAACTTTCCCTTCAAACACGCACTTGAAGGACTCGAAGAGAATGAAATGCACAGATTGAAGGGAAAGTTTTTACCTCAAGGAGAAGCTCGCTGCCATCGGAGATGAACTTGGCTGCGGTGAAGAGCAGATAGCCATAGACCAGCATCAAGAACAAATTCCCTCCAACGCTGGTGGAGCAAGGCAGAAAACCATACGTCTCCTCGCACAGGGTTCCCTCGCTCTCCCCGAGTTCAAACAACTGATTGTCAAATCTTGAGTCCATGACGCCCTTCGGATCAACTTCAACGGTGAGATTAGGATTCAGACCCCAGCTGCTGCTTTCAAGTTGAGGGTAGGCTTGCACTTCCATGACTCCCAGCTGAAGAGACAGCAAGTACGAGAGGAGGCTCATTGCCATTGATCTCGCCCAGGAGGTCTCATTTCCTTTCCGCTTCTCCAAACCTTCAGGTACTTTTATTTGCAAAGAGACTTCTCCGGACGGACTCAAAATTGGATGACCATAGCTGCCATCACTCTGCCCACATGCACAAGGAGGTTACTTAGAATCTCCCGTCTGAAACCACAAGAATACATATAAACCCCTTCTGTGATACATTCAAAGGTCCGGTATGATTCCCCATGGACTCAAAAAACCCTGTGATTGTAATCCGCGTGGAATCTCATAACAAAACCCTAAAAAATCTCCGATGCTCTCACTCTCCCCACGTAATCCCCAAGGCAATTGCCAATTTCCCTTACAAATGTTGCAAATCCCCTGTAAGAGTGATCGAGAGAGGAAATGTGGATTGCAGATAACATCTTAGTGACGAGACGAGACGAGACGAGAAAATCCCACGCAGGAGAGGAATCCAAAAGCAAGGAGAGCACATTCAATCTCGTGGAACATACTCGGTTTGCGAAACCAGCTGCACGAGCTGTAGACCCACGATTACATCCTCTCCACCTCCACGAATTCCTGTCCACAACAACAACAACAACAACACGGGTCCGTTACGGATTGCACTTAGTCACGGATTGCTCTTATGCATTGCTTTTGCAGATTTCTCTTGCGGATTGCACCCAAGTACTTCGCAAGCCTGGACAATTAGAGAACCAATTGGGAGAAGCATATGTAGGTAGTGAGGCAGTACTCACCTCGGAAAGGCCTCGCGTGGAAATGGCAAAGTACAGGGGATCCATGGCCTCGTGGAGATCCGAGGTGGGGGACTGTAAAGTGCTGAGGGCGGCATGGCTTTGTGCAACAGCCAGCTGCTGCAGCTCGCCATCGAAGACGACGGCAATGACAATGGCAATGCGGCCACTCTTCTCTTCCGTTTCCTTCAATTTCCTTCTGTTTCCTCGTGGACTTCATGGGGTAGCTGCAAACACGGTGCTTGGAGTGTGAGAGGAGTGGCTAAGGTAGTCCTACCAGGAACCAAAGGGAGCCCTGTAAGGGAGAAACACCTCACGAAAACACTTTTTCTGGCCCACTATCTCAGGGTCGAGTCTATAGTAGTGCAACGAACCTCTTGCAACGAGCCTCTTGAGGAGGTCCAGCCAATGTATAAAAGAGCCCCCTACTGTGTGCCGTTTTAATTTTATTGTTAACACATTTCCCAGCAAATTTGGGGCTTCTAATTGCAAATATGAACTCAAAATTTGCAAAAAAAAATTTGCATAGCAAATAAAAGGTTCCTGCGTTTTCTCCAAGGATAAAACACAGGGGCCAAACCACCTCCGCAAGAGGCTTGTTACACTACTATAGACTCCACCCTATCTAAGTGGTCAAACAACCACAAAAGTTTGATGAGATAATCAACAAACTAAAGAGAAATGAATGCAACCCATGTGGTTTTGTAATTTTTCCACACACTCAAGTAATTTTTATTTTTTTAAATTTCAAAGTTGAGAACATAGGGTACCCTATGTATAATACTAGAGTCACCTTGAATGAACACCACGGAAGCATGAAATATCTCAACTTTCAATGGTTGCTTCAAAAGACTCCTCATCTCTCACTAGTTGGGTTGCTTTTGAAAAATTGCAATGGTTTTGAGTCATGACAATGTTCATTTAAGGCCATTTTAATTAGGCATTAGAGATCTCAAGGTGTCACAATTGGATGTGCTTTGCTACATCAAAATTCATTAATAAAAGCATCGGCTAAGAACATGGCCACCACTGCATACTTTGGTTCCAACACTCTTCAAATGTAGATGAAAAGTGCTATGGGCCCTTCACAATATTCTCTTGATCCTAGTGTATCAAGGAATGGCCCTTGAAACTACTATTCATCCTAACTTTAGTTGCTTTATCCATTATCTATTCATCCATCCATTAAGTTAGGTTGTTTATTTGGTTGGTTGGTTTGTTACAATGAAATCTCTTGGATTGTGCATCTCCCAATCACGTTTTTGGTACCAATAGAAAGCCCTCAGTGAGGAGGGGTGCACGAGCTTTATTTCGTGGAGTTTGGACCTATAATGTGAAAGATATTGAATTTTGAAGTTTTTATGAATTAAAAAAATTTTAAAAATGACTTTTACTTTGATTTTGAGAGTAGCAACGGCACATGGCACATTAGTTCTTCTTGATGAGTGTCCATTCAACTATGTATGGGCTGTGTTTGGTGAGCAAGGGTGATGGATAAGGAAATTGAGGGTCCTTCAAAATGAGATGGAAAATTTGACTATGCCAAGTTGGGTGTATAAGGGCACCCAACACTATACAAACTATGCACCATTAACCCTTAACCTTGAGCGCCCAGCCTATGAACATCCAAAAGCAGGGGCTAACGCCCTACTTGCAATTGAACTGGTGCCACTATCGCGACTTTGCCATCTACAGGATCTGACCGTATAGAATGGTAGTTAAAAGTCAAGGGATGATGCAAGGATTGATTACAAGTGTTTTCACCAAATGAATGAGGTGATTATATCGGTCAAATGTTTGTAGACAATGGACAGAGGGCAATTTGGAGAGGCAGGATGTTGTTGTTGGGGTGCTCAAGGGTTAAACAACGAGCCAGTCAATGTGAAAATCATTTGTTTGAGTACCAAGTGAATTGTTGCCTTAAAAAAAATGAAAAAGCATTCATTGGGAGACAAGCTATTGTAGAAAACGTTCCCTTTTCCCACAAAATTTGGAGGATGAATAGTTGCACTTATGTCCTTGCATGGAGAGATTTTTTGTCATTCATCGACCTAGAAAATGGCTGCCACGTCGTTTAAGGGTTAATTATGAGGAATGTCCTCCGTTCATTTGCTTCACAGTGTTGCTGTGGGGCTGCTCTAAAGAGAAACGTTATATTTGGGAGAATCCAGAAAGCCCAAGCACGAGGCACATCTCGGCGAATACCGTAGTTCCCTGGTGGTTCCACCACTCACGAAGTACCAATTAGCTCCAACGACCGAAATATCACGGTCACGGGGGGGGGGTTGATTGGTCCAACTCCATGACCGCGGGAATGTCCGTGACCAGAGGGCCTGAATGGGCAAACCCTAAATCCCTCTAAACCGTCCTTTCGCTACGCATTTCCTGCGTTCGCCATCTCCATCACCACACCCGCATCGACTGGAGTGTTTACTGCTGCTTGTTCTCGGTTATTATCGTTTCCCGTGTCATTGTTGTTTCCCTTACCTTGTGTGAAGAAACGTCGTGACCATGGCTACGCTTCTGTTCCAGCCGCCGTGTTGTCTGCCTCGGTGTTCCCCGCCTTCGACTGCTGCGAATGCTTCGTCGTCCTCTTCTTTCCGGAGCACTGTCCGCATGGCTCCTCCCAAGTCCCGAGGACTCGCCATTTGCCGTTCCTCTACCGACAACGGCGTTGGTCATGAAGATGAGGCGGGACAATATCCTATCGTAAGGCTCGATCTCATAGTGTGCTTGTTGTTTTGCCCTGCTGTTGTATATGGAGTCGAAATGGTGGAGACCGCCGTGGTGTGATTGTCTTGAGGGAGATCTCTCTGTGTTGTTGGTAGTTCTTTTGCTCATGTTTTGCTCCTCGCTAGGTGTTTTTTCCTTGACAGCCGTCGTGTGATCCATGAGCACGCAGGTCTTCAAGGATGAGTCGCATGGTATCATCTGTTATCACGATGAGAACGGTGACCTTGTGTGCGAAGGTTGGGACGAAGGTCCTCACTGCCAGCCCGACCCTCAGAAGCCTGTACTGAGGAGGTAAGTCATAAATTTCATCGCGGTGAATTCCATTTCGGAATGTGCAAATCTGCTGGGAATCGTTGCAGTTGAGGTTCGTCTGTGTTAATCTTTCGCATGTTCGGCCGTGGTGGGAATGAGGGGTGTTCTTTTAGTGGTGATTTTGGAGGCGTGAATTGCGATGCAAAACATTCTATTTTGGTTGACATCGAGCCCTAGATTCTGTGGCATGATATGTGATGTGTGTTTTGGTTCTTCAGGCGCCGGAGGTTCACTCCTCGTGAAATGAGAGCAAGGGGCATGGGGGAAGTAGTTGATTTCGTGAACAACAAGGAAAGAATGGGGGAATCGTTACAGGAAGTAGCCAAAGAGAGTTTTGAGTCTTCGGAGCTGTAGAATCCCCAAGTGACGTACCTGGCGATTTCCATGGTAAATATTGTCTATATTCAAATCTGATATAGTGTTAGTCCGCAAGACTCAGCAAATGTATGTTTACAGTTTATAGTCTGTTTTCTACTACTCTTGTAGCTTCGTAAAGACTGTATGAGTTTCCTCAACTTACTGCAGTGGTGCTGTATGACTTTTCAGAATAGTTTCATCTGTCCTTTTCTTGGTCTTGGTCGTTTGTGCATCCACTTCGCAAGCCAACAGCCACAAGGTTGTTAAGTCTTCACGTATTTAAGTGTTACTCAGCAGGTTTGATAAGTTGAGACCTGCGCTGAAATTCACAACTTTACTCAGTTGATATCCAATATTGGTAGTGTTACGGTCAAGCTTACTTGGCTTTGCTAAATAACCACAGGGCATATATGTATACTGCAATTTTAAAGCGAATTTTGTATGTGAATGTGTAATGAATTTCAATTGTACACTAATCCTATCATTGTATTTTTTGAGACGTCCCTAATGGAATTGGCGTGGACATAAAACCTTAACTTAGTACCAGATTTTCATTGACCAAGTGAACCTTGCTTAGGACTTAAATCTGGACCACTTATGATTTATTTATGTTTTGAATTCGTTTTTATACATCTATGCCTCAATACGTGAAAATATTGGAATCTTCCAAACTTTACTATGGCTACAGTCCTTTGATTAACGCTTTCAACAAGCTTTCGCAATACACTTGTCAGAAATAGCTTAGTGGAGACAAAGAATGAAACATAGTGACGTTTGTCTGGAGAATGTACTAAATTGTCTGGAGAATGTACTAAAGTTTGCGATATTATTAATATTTCTTTTTGCCAAGGTCATAACATTCTTAACCCTTAACCCACAAAGTCCCCTTTGGGAACAAAATGGATTCGGGTAGGCTCCTATAGTCTCAAGATTTGTCAAGATTTTTCTGAAATTTTTGGTGGAGATCAAAAAGCACCCTAGCTTTCCAAAAATATAATTTTCATTTTGATTGGTGCCCAAGGGCAAAGTATTGGCAGAAAAAGTCCTTTTTTTTAGTTTTGTGGGCAGAAAAAAACCCTCAAAATTCAAAATTTAAAAATTTGTTTCATACAGATTGTATTTTTATCTACATGGGAATCTTTGATTATTTTCATTTGGATTTGTTATACAAAAGTTATGAACAATCTTATTTTGGGGCAGTTAGAGCATCTTCTTGAAAAAACAACTTGTAGGATTCTTTTTTCCTAGATTGTTCACTCAATTCTTCATCATATAAAATTAGAAATTCAAAATTAGTAGAGCAATACTTTTAAGTTATGAAGGCTCAAAACCAAAAAATGTTAGATGAGCAATGTGCTAGAAAAATTGTTTGCTTCACTTTAAATACAAATATCTTGCAATCTACATAGTCAAAGTTTTTAAAATTTCTTCCACATATTCTTATACTAGTCTAATACAAGATCTTGTAGTAAAATATGCAAAAAAAACATTTAAAAAAATCTTTTTGCTCTTTGCTATAGAAATGGCAGTTTTGAATGTTTTTTGATGGATAAAAGACCTTCAGACTTTAGGATTTAAAGGACAATCTAGTGACTATGGAAGTCATCCCTTTAGCTACTGTGTGAATCATTCACTTACAAAATGGCAAAATTACTCATTGGAAGTCAAATTACTATAGAAGACCTCTTCTCTTCACAACAAATTTCCAAAGATGAATAGTTGCACTTCTATCCTACTAGATTATTTTAAAGTTCATGTTTTTATTCTTGGATATAAGTACAAAATCCAATCCATTTTTAGGTATTCAATACTACTAGTTCAATCTATCATTTGACCATCAACCATCAAGAATTTTTTTAATGTCAAAATAAAGGAATTTCTAATATCTCATTGACAAGAAGTGACAATGGAGGGTGGAGAGGTCATTTTTATAATGAAATCTATTGTCCATCATGAATCTTCAAAGGATATGGGATAGTTTGAAGATGAGAAGTTGACCACTCATAGTCAAAACTTAGAAATTGTGTTCAAAGTAGAATTCTAGACTTCATTCTAGTATAATAGAATGACATTTAGACCCTTCAAGAAAAAGTCATAAACAAAATTGAAAAAAGATATTTAAAAATGTCAAAGAAAATGTTCATTCTAACCCCTCCCTAAACTTTGTTGTTCATAACTTTGATTGGAGGTTCAAAACCTCAAATGAATTTTAAAAAATGAAACTTAGCTTGATTTTTCAACTTTTCTTAGTTCAAAATTTAAAGAAAAAAGTTATTCCACTATGCCAAAATGAGGTTTGAAATACGCACTTCCTTCTTTTTGACTTTTGACTTAACTAGGAGCAATTGAATTCCTACTAATCCTATCCTATCTATCTACATATCCTACATAGGTTGTTTTACCTTCTACCACCTCACTTACAAAGAGCTTGTCTTCAAATTTCTTGCACCATTCAAGTGACTTTCAAAGCTAAATGATGTAGTAGTTGAGTATTGTATTATTATTTTGAATTCAATGTTGAATTTTTGAAATTCAAATTTTAAAGTAATGGTATTGATTCTACTTTTTGAACTCGATAGGGTGACTTTGAAAATCATCAATTTTTATGATCATGTAAAGCATTGGCTTAAAAAATTGTAAAAGCACTCATTGCAAGACAAACTATTGTAGAAGACCTCCTTTTTCTCTTGCAAAATTTTGAAGATAAATAGTCCTACATAGAGAAATCCTCTGTCATCCATTGGACACAAAATGTCCGCCTTGACATTTATGTCCTACATAGAGAGATCCTTTGTCATCCATCAGACACAAAATATCTACCTTGACATTTAAGGGTTAACCCTATAAAGATGCTACAGACCATAATGGTTCAATGGATGACTTCACTATTCGACTATAGAAAAAGTGAATGCATCTATTGGTCCAATAATGAGAGAGTTTTGATGACTACCTTAGTTATGGGGGCCACATCTTTCCAAGGTTAACTCTTAAACGTCAAGGCGGACGTTTTGCGTCTGATGGATGACAAGGAATTCTCTTGTGTAGGACAAAAATGCAACTATTCATCCTCGAAATGCCCACCCAGCATGGCACCTTCCCACCTTCCCAACTAGGCAATGGCAACTTTCACTCATCCAATGAAACTAGTGTTGCAGCTTCCAAAGCCATCCAATCATTTCCTAGAGAATACAACTCAATTCTTTCCAGAAATCCAGGAAGGCATTATCTTATCCTTCCTGGAAGGGGGAATGCGGCTGGTTACCAATGTTCAAAGTGATTTGAACTCCACCTTGAGCTCATCAATGTTTGAAGCCTACAGTGTTTGCAAGCGTGAAAACTATTTTCTTTTCTACTAGTGGTGGCTGGCAACTTAGAAACCAAACAAATCTGGCGACATACAACTTCGAACGAAGAACACGATAGAAAATTAGTGATCCGAATCTATACTTGGTTTCCAAGAGCATCCACAAACACACACTTTGATTGCTGTATTTCTCCCTTCATCTGAAGCAAAACTGACTGCAACACCGTCATTGCCTTCACATGGTACTCAACTTACGTACGAGTGAAGGGATGTACTTCTCACGAATCTCGCCTAGAGTACCTAGTATAGTACAGAAGTACCGCTCAGATGCTCAGAACTCCTCTAGATAACCAACACTAAATCCCTTCACGTGAGTGCTGCAAGCTGGCTAGCAGTACTGATACAGGAATTTTCGATCATTTCATAATCTCTCGAGTTTCTAAGTTGCCGATGACCTAAGAGTGTTGTCACCACTGTTTATGGTAACTCTCAATGAAAGTGAACTCAGGAAGTAAATTCTTACACCTCACTCAATAAAGTCAGTCACGAGGAGTTCGATGACCTATTCACAAAAGTAACGATTGAACAAAACCAATCCCCTGACAGCATAATAGAATTGAAAATCAGGGAACAATAACAACTCCGTCCCGTCCATCACGAACTCTTCAAACCTGTCAGCGCGTCCTTCGTCGCCGCTGCAACCACTGCGTCGGATGCATTCGGTAAATAGTAGTACTTCCCTTGTGCCACTCGAGCTATTTCTTTGGCGAATCCCGTAGAGACAAACTTGTTCTCTGTATCTATAACCAGCAATGACATGCCTGCCTTATAAATCTTGCCCGCCACGTCCAGTATCTCGTCCTTGAGATCTGCTTGCGTGGGCCTCGGAGCGTCAGGCTTGTTGGCCTCCTCGTCTCCCGTCGACTTCTTCAGGGAAACGTTGGCTCTCCCATCAGTGATAGCCACAATCATAATTCGCCCTACATCCCCACTCTTCTCGGCGTTCATGCCAACCCTCACAGCGGTCGTCAATCCGTGAGCCAGTGGAGACCCACCACCACAAGGAAGCCTGTCCAGACGATTCCTAGCCATGGCAATTGATCGAGAAGGAGGTAGCAGAACCTCAGCCTCGTTTCCACGGAAGGGAATGATGGAGACCTGGTCTCGGCTAGTGTAGCTGTCGGCCAAGAGCTGCATCGCAGCACCTTTCGCATTGTTCATCCTGTTCAAAGCCATGCTGCCACTGGCATCGACCACGAAAATCACCAACGCACCAGCTTTACGGGCCATTCGTTTGGACCTCATGTCCCCTTGCTCCACAAACACTTTCCGATCCTCCCCCGCTTCTAAAGCCTTTTTCCGCCGCAGCTTCTGATAAGGTGCGGCCGCACGCAATGTCGCGTCTACAGCCAGTCTCCGGACTTGCCCCTTGGGGATCATGGGTTTAATATAGCGACCCCGATCCTCAGAGAAAATCACATTCTTAGCGCGCCCTGCCTTGCCGCGCCTTCGGTTCATCTGCTGCGCAAAAAACAAGAGCTGAGGATCCACAAGGCCACCTTCAGCATCAAAAATAAATTCCTCCGGCACTTCGTTCTCCTGCTCTTCCTTCTCCTCTTCCTCCTCCTTCTCCTCTTCCTCCTCTTTCTCGTCCTCATTTTCGTCATTGCTCTGTGGTGGCGGGGGTGGAGGTGGAGGAGGCGGCGGCCCCTGGTCTGGAGGCATATCCATAATCATAGAACGTGGAAGGATAACCAATTCCACTGCTTTCTTCAGATCGTCCACTCCAACTCTGTCCCGCCCTTCCAAAGCCGCCAATGCCTTGGCCACTCGAACCGCTGCAAGCTCCGCCCTATGGCCCTGACATCCGCCTCGAATCGCCTCCATGACAATGTACTTCACCTGCTCTTTGCTAATCGTCACATCCTTCAACCACTCCCGAGCCAGCGTTACAGTCGTCTTCGCCACTTCGGTAGCTTCCGCCGACTCTCCCATTACCTTGGCCGCGACATTCTGAAAATCCGTCGCAATCTCCACGGCGCTCACTCGATCCTCGAACGACAAGGGCATGTCCGCGGTCAGGTTGATCGCCACACGGTCGAGAAGGTGAGCGCGTACCTCGCCTTCCTCCGGGTTCCAGGTCGCAATCAGCAAGGGCCGGCAAGGATGCTTGAAACTCACGCCCTCTCGCTCCACAATGTTCACCCCCTCCGTCATCACGTTGAGCAGAAGGTTACTAATCCCGTCATCGAGAAGGTTGAGCTCGTCCACATACAGCACGCCTCGATGGCACTCCGCGAGCAACCCCGGCTGGTAGACCGTCGTGCCGGTGCGCACGGACTCCTCCACATCCACAGAGCCGATGAGGCGGTCTTCCGTGACCCCGAGCGGAATTTGGATAAACGGCGCCTTAATGACCTCCGTCATCACGCTCCCGTCGCCGTTGTATTGAATTTTGTCCGCCAACCCTTCCTCCCAATCTTCTGGATTATTGGGGTCCGCATTGCACACAGACCCGACCACCACTTCCAGCGGCGGCAGAATGGCGTGCAATCCGCGCGCCATGACCGTCTTGGCCGTGCCGCGCCGCCCGGCGATGGCAATTCCGCCGATGGACTGGTCCACGGCGCCCAGCAGCAAGGCCGACTTGATGGCGTCGTGGCCCACAACGGACGCCAACGGGAAGAACTGGCGCCCGAAGACGGGCTGCTGCTGCCTCTCGTCCACGCGAGCCCCGCCATTGCTGCTGCCGGCCACTTCCAAAGTGGCCGCGGCCTGGCAGTGCAACGACCAGGGTGACCTCCTGGGAAGATGATGCCTGACCCTCAACCTCTCGACAATTGGAGCTCCAGAGAGAAACTGCCTGCTCCCCACGGTGGACGAATCAGCTGCCCGAGATAAGAGGCTTCGCAATGCAGCGGAACCATCAGCATGGGAAACCCCAGTAGCAGCGCAAGCCGGGGCTGCTGCTGCCATGGCCATGGCCAGCTGAAGGGACGCCATAGCTGTGCAGCCCAACCTCCGACGAGACCCTCCTTGAGGCTTGCTGCTGCCGCCTTGGATGTCACGGAGGGAGCACCGCTCACCTCTCGACTGATGGGCTCTCACGCACGGGACGAGGCCTCTTCGGCGTGGACTTCTATCTGCTGATGGATAAGTTATTGCAGCGCTGGTCTGCTTGGGAATCGAACGGGGAGCGTTGAGAACGTCGGGAACGTCGGGACGTAAGGCGCGCACCGAATCCCTTACAGCATCACCACCCGTCCTCTCAAATGTGGCTTGCAAAATGGAGGGCCATCTACTTTGCAAGCCGGGTTGAAATGTTTTGTCCCACCCATAACCTGTTAACAAGCCAAGCATGAGTGAGTTGTGAGGTAAGAAACAAAAAAAGTACTAGTACAATTGATCTAATTACCAACGAATCAAATGAATTGCCAATCAATTCCAACAAATCAATTTGCCGATGAATTTCCAACTATGAATTTGCAATCCTATTAATTTGTGATCATTTGATTTTTGATGTTGCGAATTTGAAATGCTTCGAATTTGTAATCATTCAATTTGCAGTGTTGAGAATTTGCGATTAATGAATTTGTGATGTTGTTCAATATTCAATGCTATTAATTTGCAATGCTATGAAGTTGCGATGTTGTTCAATTTGCAATGTTGTTCAATTTTTGATGCTGTGAAGTTGCAATCAATCAATTTGTGATGGTATTGATTTTCAATTTTCAATCAATTTGTGATGATGTTAATTTGTGAACAATCAATTTGCTGATCAATTAATAAATTTGCTTACGGAGGATAAAAGTTGTGTGAACGAAGTTGTAGGGAGATAAAAATGCCTAGTGCATAGCTTCTGCCTAGCAATGTGGAAAAAACAATTTCAATTGTCCTTTGTTGTTTTGTAGGTCGAGTTCCAACCTGCAAAATGACCCCAATTTGCAAGCCAATCTTGACTTGCAAGCCATCTTTTTTAAGAAGTCACCCGTTTTGGAGGACATGTAGGCATGCTTTTAGGTGAGTAGGATTGGGGTGTAAAGGCAAGATGTTAAACACCCCCTTGGAGCTATTTATGGATCTAGCTGGACAACGACTACGTGGCATGGATGGTCTATTCACCAACAATGGTGTCCAACTCCTATTCCTGACAAGACAAGCATTTGTATGGTAGACCAACCTAATATAGTAGCCTAATATCGCTTGTTGAAATGTCTACAACCTGGTTTAGGAGGTTGCAAGTATTTTATCTCCATTTAATATAGAACAAGAACAACTAGGTTCTTCATTGTTCTAGTGTTAATATCCTACAACAAGTTTCTAAACATTGTCCATTCACTAAAAGAAAATGAAAGATTCTACAACTCCAAAGAACAGCTAGTTTTGGGGTTGCATTGGACATTTGCGACTATTAAGAATCTAGAGGTCCCTAGTCACTGTAGACAAGTATTCTAGTCATATTGTAGTTGCAAGGCAAAATGGATTGTTTCTCATTCAATAGCTTATGTGGAACTTCATCAATGTGCTTTATGATGTGGTTGCTAATGCAGTATTGATTGCCACATGAGGTTGGTAATATAATTCACTTCTTTGCAACTTCATGATGACTAATGCATAACACGCTTTTAATTCATTTGCAACTTCTAACTAAATTGAGACTTGCTTGTGACTTTATTGTGATTTAGATGCAATTGGTTTGTGACTTCATTTGGACTTGCTTTTGACTACTTTGCAACACGTCAAGTTTTGTACAACTTCAAGATCATAATTACAATGTAGCCATCAATAGTTTGCAACTCATTTACAACTACTATCCCGCTTCTTACCAACTAGTTTGCAACTAGATTATGACTTTTGTGCAACTTATGTGATTACTTTAGGAGTTTGTGAACATTTTATCTCTATTTGATATAGAACAAATACAACTAGGTTCTTTATTTTTCTAGTATTAACTTCCTACAATAGATATCTAAGCATTGTTCATTAATATTTTGCCTTGGAATCACCGTATTCTAAGATGTGATTGTAAATTGCCTCAAGTACTTCATTGCCCTCCAATTTATTAATAAGTTGTAATTTTATTTTTCTTGCTTACCACTTAATTAAGAATTTTTCAATTGGAAATGCAACTCTAATTTACAACTTAAACTACCTCTTTCTAAAGTTTGTTTCTTTTTCTTTTTCTTTCCTATTTCCTTCTCTTTTTGTTTTGTTTTCTATTTGTGTTTTTTGTATTATTTTTTCAATGCCAAAGTATTGACTAAAACACCGCTAATTTTCTTCTTTTTGACTAAAGTATCCTTGTTCTAACTGTCAACTACTTTTTTGATAGATTCTAATGTTTTCTTCTAAGTCAACATCTTTTTTTCCTCTCGTTTCTGTTTTTCCTTGTCTAAAAATTCAATTTTTACTAAAGATTTCATTTGTATTCTAATATCAATTCTAATTTGTGATTTATTGATTCAAAGCTTTATCTATCCTTGCAAGTATTAGTCCCTCACTTCACTTCCTATACCATCATCAACTCTTTCTCCCCTCTAATTTGCAACTAGTTTAGTATCGGTATTCTTGAGCTATTAAGTTTGAAGAACCTTGGATTTCCACCTATGTGTTTAATACTAGACTATGAGAGTTTTATAACTTCAATAGAAGAGACAAAGCTAGATTCCAATAAGAGTTTTTTTAAATCCAATGGACTTTTTAAAAAACTTCTTTTTCACCATACTTTGATTGTATACATAGTCCCTTGATTCATTGCCTCACGGTCCCTTTTAGATCATTGGATCAGTTATCTTACAATGGGCCCTTTTGGTTGTTGAATTGGTTGTTTATAGCAACTCTCCTTGATTATTGGATTGGCTATCCCTTGTGATTATCAAATTGAACAAACCTTACAACTATTGCAAAGAATAATGGTGTCCATTCTAAAATTGAATCCTCTCCAAAAGAGTGTCCACTATTTGTATTTTGTTCATTGTAAACTTTAAATTTTTCAATAATAATGTTTAGGCTTTGTGCACCTGCAATTTTTACTATCCAAAATGTAATATAGACATGTGGAAAAAATAGAAACACTAAAATCTAAGTATTCATAATACAAGATGTATACAACTAGGATGTGAGAGTCTAAGAAAGATACCCCTACAAACAATGCTTTGAAATTTCACAACCTATTCATAGAATGTCCAAATAATACATGCTAAAGTGCATTGAAATCACCTTTTATTTGCCAATAATACTTAATAAAAAGAAAAGTATATTTAATAATGGTACATATCCTCAATTGCTATTAATGCCAATTAGTGGTGGAGTTAACTAATGGAGCATCTTCAATCTAGGCCTCTACATTCATTCTTCAAAGTACATGTTCATCAAACCTTCAAATTCAAGGAACCCAATCACATTCTCTATATGTACCTAATATGTAGTTAGTAAATCAATCACAAATTATCTTATATAAAATGTAAGACAAGTTTCCATAATAAATTGCAATCAAGTACAAAAATCTATCTAATCTTAGTTTTCAAAGGTGATTTTAGGGACTCCATATGTTCTTCAAATTTGACATATGAATTTGAAACTCACACCTAGTCCCCTAAATCCGACAACCCTTTCATCAACATAGTCACGTTCCATGCTATTAGCCACATGTTACATTGGATAGGTGGTCTCATATTGTGAACAAGTTCTCCTATTAACATATTGAAGCTCTAAGAGCTTCTCTAATGCAAACTATAATTTGGCCCTCCAAAAGAACTTCTAAATTTTGACTAGTTTATAATTAGAACTTGATTTTTTTCATTGGAAGTGCATTCAAAAGTACTTTATTTAGGTACAAAAAACTCAAATTTAGATATTGGACAAAGAAAATAAGCTATCAAAGTTAGCTAAAAGACAAAAATTATATAGAAGTTGGCAAATCATGGTTACCAATGCACATTTCACTCCAAATTGCACCAATTTGAAGTAAAATTGCATTGGTAACCATAATTTACTAATACCACTATAGTGTTTTTTTTTAATCTTTATGGTATGTTCACACTTGGTGTTAAAAGTGTTGTTACTGAGGGTCTTAGGAATGAATTTAGATCTATTTTGCACCAGATTCACATTCCAAACATTGTCTCTAACACCAAATGTGAACATACTTTTAGCTACTTATGAAATGGTTTATTTTCTTTTTCCAATGTTTAAATTTGAATTTTCTTGTACCTATGCAAAGTACATTTGAATGCGTTTGAAAGTGCTTCCAATGAAAAAAAAAATCAACTTCTAATTCCAAAACAAAACAGTGAAAAGTTAGATCTGTATTTGGCGTGCCAAATTCCGTCCTCCATTGGCGATGCCCTCAGTTTGCGGTCGGTATAAGGAGGATCCGCTCTTACCATGGTAACGCATCCGGTTCTTGGCATTACGTGGACGGATATCAGAGGGGACCGGCTATCACCAGTTACCATCTCTGCCCTGAGCCCCAAACCCTAGAACACGGCTCGTCCTTTAAGCATCCCGAGTTTGCCCTAACGAGTTCCCTTTCGAGTTTTGCATGTTCTTGGTGACCCAAGGCTGCCTAAAGCCCGACCACCGTTTGTGCGCGGTTTCAGCTGCAGCAACTATGGCCGTCTTCACGTTCATCGTCAAGCACTCCGGTGGCACATGGACCGCCAAGCAGCACGGCGGCGAGGCCGACCTTGAGGCCAGCTCTGCCTCCACTTGGGAGCTTCAGAGGAAGCTTACCAACTTGGCCTTGACTGCCGCTGGCTCGGGCGCCGTCTCTTCCTCTTTCTCCTTGATCACTCCTACCTCGGCCGTTGCCCAGGTAATTCAGTGAGAGCTCTCAATGGTGTATGCGTTTTCTAGGGTTTGGCTTCCCTGTGCATCGATAGAATGTTCCTGATGTTGGAAATTTGGATTTTTGAATTGGTCATGATCGGAAAGATTACTTGTGTTCTATTCTCTCGGTCTGTGTTGTGTTTCTGTCTATCGCATTCTCTTGTGTTTTTGTAACCGGTGGAACTCCATTTAGAGAAAAATAGGGTTTGCTGGATTACCTGGAGACGTTGTATTGATGTGTGTGCGTAAGACTTTATTGTTGTGTGATGATTTTCGGAATAGATAGTGAGCATTTTAAAGAAAGCTAAGGAATTCTGTATCTATTTTTGTTTAGGTTATTGTTGGTGGAGGAGGCGGTGGATTCTCTGCTGGGTCTGCCCCTGCTGCTTCCGGTGGCGGTGCTGCTGCACCTGCTGTTGAAGAGAAGGAGGAGAAGGTGGAGGAGAAGGAGGAGAGTGATGACGACATGGGCTTCTCTTTATTTGACTAAATTTCTCTTTTGTAACCTCCTAGGAAAGGCAGGTTTCTGCCGTAAAGTTAATATGATGTTTGCACTCCGTGGTTTCATGGGCTGAAGTAATTTTGTTTTGTATTTCTGAATGTGGTGATATCATTTTCCAACGACATTGTGTTAGAGTTCAGTATCACTTGAAATAATCTACCTTTAGTTGTGCGTAGACAATTATTTGCTTCTGGTCACAGTTCAGACTGTGGGACAAGTCAGATGGATGCTGAAGCAATAACCAGAGCGGAAATTGGTAAATATCTGAATTGTTCGGCTGCTGGTCGAATTGGTTACAGATGCCATAGATGCGCACAAAAGATATGAAATTCAACAAGACTTGAAGAGCATACCGTAGTGTTATATGAAAAGGAGGGAAGATGAAGATTGTCGAACATTGTGAGAGTTGTGGAGCCTTGTAAGGGGTTTGTTGAAATTTTGAATTGACTTGTTATGAACCCATGGGCCATTTAATTCCAAGTGTTCAAAACCTGATATCCCACAAAATAAGTTTGTGCAAACTAGGGTGTTGAATGTGACCCTGCATGGCTACAATCGGAATTTTCAACAAGAGAACCAACCTTTCAGTGAGCTGGAAACTGGCTCCCTAAGATGGGTGCATTCAACTAAAGTGGTGACTTCTCTTAGGGTTTCCAGGGTGTAGACTTTGTGTTGATGACCATATTGATGTGTATTGGGTTGCTTGGCTGCTTGGCTTCGAGATTGCTCTCTAGTTTTGGTCTGTTCTCGGGTTTCCTTTGGTCTTGGGTTTTCTCCATATCAGTGGAAACTGTCCATATGGTTTTCTCCATATCAATGGAAATTGTCCATATGTTTCAAGGAAAAAAAAATGTGATCTTGCAGTACAGTACATTATGGTATTTGATTTTGATTTCAATTCAAAACAACAATGAAGTAGAAGCATATTGTTGACCATGTTGGTATGAGGAATGACAAGAAGTTTGAGATCATTCCTATATAGCGAACACCAACATGCCCAATGATCATTGTCCCTTTTCCAATAGCGGCACATAAAGAAGGAATATGTGGTAGATCCTATAAAGTTGGATTCTTTTGAATTTATGCTTTTCATAACATGATGGTATCTAGTATTTTCAACAAAATTGTACATATTCTATAATATATTTTTATACTTGGTGACATGATATTTGATATTTGACAGTGTTAGTTCCCTTTTGTTCCCTCAAAAGGAGGAAGTCCCTTGCAAGATCATTCCTAACAAACCAACAGGAGTGGCCTATGAATTAAATTGAAGTCAAGTGAAGGTATTCCAAGACAAAATATATTTTTTGTCCTGAATCATGGAGGAAGGTAGTAGCAAGTTTTACACCAAATTGCACAATTCAGATTGCAATGTGCATTGATAACCATGATTGATCCCAAATTCTACCATTTTTTTCTTTTTAACTAGCTTATGAAGAGGTTTATTTTCATTGTTCAATATCTAAATTTGAGTTTTCTAATACTAGTAAACTCAAAGTACTTTGGGATACACTTCTAACGATGGTCATTTCAAGCTCTAAGTACAAACCGGTAAAAAGTTAGAAATTTCAATTTGTACAACAATTCCATTATGGATGTCCTAAAGTTGACAATGACTTTGTAGTAGTTCCTTATCAAAGTATTAGTGAGTCATAACTTTTGAGATGCTAGAATTGCTTATACTACATATCTCATTTTTCATTTTCATTTTCTTTCACATTTTCATTCATGTTCAACTTCACTTCTTATTTCTTTCAACTCCTTAACTTTGTGAACTTTTGAACCGGCGAATGGCCATTTATGCACCATTAAGCTTAGTTAATTTCTCCAATGCAAAGAGATACCAAGCCATGTGAATCTTCAAACTCTCCAGACGAAACGACCACAGCAGAGTAGGATCGACGTTGTCCACCCTTAGAGCTGTCACAGAAACAAATATATCATTCAATGTTACAATTCACAAATTAATACAATAAAATCAATTTCAATTTCAATTTAGAATGTCAAAATTAATCGTACACTACAATTTATTGATAGCATAATGTATTACAATTCCCTCTCAAAAAATGCATAGAAAATAATGTGAACAACCTGGTAAGCTTAAAATAGGAATGTAAAATAAATAGATTCTTCTTTTGTTAGCTCTCATGGAATACCCAATCAATAAATGAAAACAAACTTTCCAGCTTGACATTCATCCAAAGATCCATGTTTGACACCTAATGAGCTCTTCGACTATGTCTAAAGTTGTTGCACTTTCTAGTGCATGGAGAATAATTGAAATATTAAAAAAACATTTTCTAAACTTTCTAAATTGTATAAATTTATACTAGACTACTTTTGGAATTCCTATTAAAAAATTTAGACCATTTGATCACCTAAATTTGTAAGATTAACATTTGAAGTTAGAAGAAATGAAATTTTTGTTTTGTTTTAGCATAGTTTGACTCAACTTTTTGATTTGTTTTAGCATAGTTTGACTCAACTTTGTGGAGAAGGGAGGCAATATCCAACTTTGGGAACTCAGACCATTGAATAGGTAGCTATATTAGTTCCTTGCCTGTCAATTTTCGGAGTTATCTAACAAATAAAAAAAACATCTTAATTTTCGGAGTTATCTAACAAATAAAAAACACATCTTAATTTTCGGAGTTATCTAACAAATAAAAAACACATCTTGCACTAAAAAACACATCTTGCACTAAGAGATGTCCAAAAAAAAGCAACTACATGGACAAAACTATAAAGAGAATTCATTTTTTGGAAGAACCAAAATCCCATAATTTTTAACTCACCTACCCAATTGAAAAAAAAAATTATATTTTGGAGAAGCTTGTGCATCTCTGATAAGAATTTCACTTTCGTCCGCTCAATTCATCCACTCAATATTGACTCCAATCGTGCACTCGGTGCACAATTGTCGTTTAGGGTTTAAAGCTCAGACTACTAGAATACCAAGGCAGAGCTATAATTGGCTTATAGCTACGTCAGCTAAGACCACAAACCAGAAGCAGTAATGCTGTCGAATCATGGATATCACGGAAAAGAATGCATCAGGATGCGAACCCTCCTCCACAAAGGGAACTCAAAATGTAAGTCAAATAATCATGCAGCTATAAGAGGCTGCCTAAAAATAGGACAAAGAATGCTTACAGAGAAAGTGGACTGGACCAAAGAGCTCGAAACCTAATTGCATCATATGTACTAAATCGCTGCCACCGCTCAATGCATTTGAACTACTCCTACATAATCCCAGACAGTTTGCTATGACGTCTCGAACGAATGTTCCCAAAATTCACGCCGGTTTCCAGATAAAGACCTCAGTTCTTCTAACCATTCTAACCGACAATCACTAAATTCCGAAACTATGCCAAGCACGCAATCTTAGGATTGAAATCTTTTGCCTGCCTATCAACTCAAACGACCTAACAGTATACAAATTCCTGGTTCACTGACCAAGACAAAACCTGTCCTAAATTCCAACTTTCGTCACCACATATGTAATGCCTGCAAGATGAAAGCAGCTGTGCACTTTGCGTCCGTTCTAAATCGTGCAATCTACTTAGTAGGTCAAACTCTGTATCCATCATCCGGCTGTTTAGGTTCAGGCTTTACTTTGCCCATGCCACAGCGTCGATCTCATCCCGGGCTTGTTTGAACAGCTCCAGCCTCTTTGACAGCTGAACCCTGCGTTCCATCAATGCAGGGTCCTCGTCTAACATGGTTGCCAGTTGCTTTCCCTGCATATCAGATCACGATCCAAAATCAGAATCATCCCACAACATCATCCTTGTTTTGCACAGGTCAAGAAAATAAAACGAACAGTCATTGCAAATCCCACAAAGACAACGCAACAGAGGGCGCCCTCACAAGACGTGCACCATCACTCCATTTCTCATATCACAAGCGAAGCAAAAGAGCAGAACAGCATGTACCTCTCGCTTGCCGATCTGGGTATAAAAATAGTCCAACAAGGACCGCTTAGCCTCCCGAACTTGGCAGTGCACTGCTGCTTTCGGTAAAGAGTTCCTCAGCAAATCGCACACCATGCCAATATATGCAGACACATTGGACCCTGCAACATTTGTCAACACGATTCACATAAAATCACGTCCAGGTCAAAACAACTACCCCCCGAAGCTCTAAAGGTCACATTAGACACCCAACCTTCCCTCCCATGCGCTTCTCCCGGGGTTTAGGGTGGTGCTCAAACAATGACATGATCAACGCTTTCACATTTAACGGTTCGTCTTTCAAGAGCTCCAAGACCAAAAGCACGCACCGAAACAATGCTTCCTATGCTTAAGCATTAAGCCAACACCTATCAATACTCCTGCCGGAGCCGAAACCATATGAACTCACCAATTCGTCGCAAATGACCGTCGGTATAACGATCCATTGTCGACGCAGATGGGTTTCCTCCTTTCTCTATCTCTTGAGGGAGTTTTCGGAAAAAGTCCACCGTCAAATAGCTCGCCTCCATATCCACCAACCTCAAAGCGGTCTTCTTACTGTCATCTCTCATCTTCTCTAGAGCCTCGATAGCTGCTTGAGCCAGCTCAGCTTGAAGGCTCGGGAACCGCTTCAACTCCTGCCAAACGCCAGACAAATTCATTAAGCCCCTTACCAAAAGATCGCCACGACCTTCACTACAATCATTTCACCTCAAGTCCTCGTCCAAAGCAACTAGTCTAAATCAATCACAACGATTAGAACCTCAGGCTTAGTAAGCAAAACTACAATCTCAAACCATTCCAACAAACAAGATAAGACACGCAAGTTTGTATATGTCTGAAACATCCATAACTTTTCCAATTACAATCACAAGCAACGCCAAGAAAATCCCGTTCACGCTTACTATGCACTCGCCGATCGACCTTCGCACAAGATCCCTCAAAATGAAATGCGTCTGCACATTCACAACAATCAAATTTCAGAGCCGCAGTGACACCAACTTACAACCACTGCGAAAGAAAGTATCGACCGAGTATGCAATCACGTCACGTCATAGAACCATTCACGAATCCCTGATACACTTCATCGTGCATCAGAGACAGCCGCACATACGCACCGCATCAACGACTGCTTCAGCAGGTCCTCGGAACAGGATAAGCGAGCTCTCGATCAACCGCCTGTAACCTTGCTCCGGAGCAATCAAATGTGGCTGGTATCCATCAGCTTCTGACACAATCTTCCGCACGTTCTGCATTGACAGGTGCTTCTCGAACGGGAGCTTCTTCAACGCAGCCGGCAATTGGTTATCGAACACCGAGTAGATCTTCTCTCCACCTGGTCGCCTGGAACACGAAACAAGGTCTTGACAATTTAACGAGTCCTCCTATATGAACAACATGTGCATGCAACACGAATGTTGTACAATCCTAAGGCCCTTACAAAACCACTCCATATTATCAAACAAAACCACTCCATATTATCAAACAAAACTTACGATCCATCCAAGTGCTCCTTGAAGATGCGGTCGAAGGCTCTGCAAAGCTCCAGAATGGTGTATAGTTGAGCCTGACCAGCACATCAACCACGCCATCAGTTCATCGCCCGAGCAAAAATATCACAAATCAGTTCGCTAATTCCATCCTAAACACAGAGACCATTTCAATTCTTACAAAGAGAAAAACTGCCCGAGTAGAAACTACCACTCACCCCCGCATCATTCGCCAAAGGTCTCCCAATCTGGTTCAACTCTGCCTCGATGTCATCGATGGTCTTGTTGATCATCGCAGCTATACTAGGAATCCGTGCCCTGATCACAGCCTCCAAGTGCTGCACCCAAACATTTCATCAAAACAAAACACAGCACATGCAAACAATCCGACACAACAAAAGCGCCAAAACACAATAAAAAATTAAAGACAATCTCAACAATTAAACTAAAGACCTCCACAAACGTGAACACTCGCCGACCCCGATACACTCGCGTTTAACACACCAGTCATACATCGAAGCGAGTGAAGAACTAGAGTCGAACCGTGGAAAGAACCCTGCCCAGATATTCCGATCCCATCTTGCTCTGCAGATGACTGTAATCCTGACTCGAATGAAAATATTCCCGTTCTCGTCGCCTTGCAGCAATCATGTCTACGTTCTTGTTGATGTCCTGCTGAGAACGATTCACAACTCCTACCCATGGACGTACCAATCTGTAAGAGCGCCCTTCTAACACCTGTAACCCAACACACCGTAGCTTTAGCTCCAACACGCCTGTAAATACCATCATCGCAAGCTTATCGCCTCCATTCCAACTAATACACATTCTACTCACTAAGACCCACAGACCAGCTGATGTATCCCGAGTTTCAACTCCGGAGCTGGATCTCGCAGCCAAACTCCTTCCCATCAAAACTGAAACTTCTAATTCACGACGAAGACCTCACGCTAAGGTAGCCACCAAATTGAAGGTACACATGAAAGATTGCAACCATAGAATTTCTCTCGCGTGCACAAGAAAAAACCCTACCAAACCCGCTCCATATCTAAGCGATGCAGCCATCCCCAAGAAAACAATTACTTACATCGAGAGCATTTGTACCCTTGTCCATCAGGTCCAGCTTTGTGAGAACACCAAAAGTTCTCTCCCCTGCAAAACGGAGCGCCCTGGAGTCAGAACATGTGGTGATCTGATGAAGCATGCAAGTAGCTTCGGTACTCCACACTGCCCGAGTAAGTTATCAACGCTCAGTGGTAAGCGGTGCGAATGAAGATGAAATGGCATTACCCTCCTCATCATTCAGGAAATCGATTCATGCAGAGTATCGCATATTAAATAGGAAATACTAAATGCGTCATCGCTCTGCAGCTTGCAGTCATTCAAACATCTAATCATATCTCACCTTGTGGGTCGACCTCTCTTGCTATCTTAATAGCATCTGAAGTAGCAATATCCTGATTGGCAGGAGATACAGCCAAAATGATACAATTTGGCTGCACAAAACACAACGCGCAACACAATTACGACGGCAACTTCAACTCAGGCAAAGAACCCATCAGATTTCCCAACTGAACCTCTATCTACCGACACAACAGCCAGATTATCAGCCACTAATGCAAAAGAACTTTCTCCTACTCAACAAAGACGCTGTCCACAGCATCAACACAGCAACCTCAGTACCTTTTCAATGTACGATCGGACCATGTTTTCAATATCAGTAACTATGCTCTCGGATTGCCCATCTGAAGTACACCAAGCACAAATCTCATCAGATCAATTCAAAAAAAAAATTCCAATTTCTACACAGAATCCACTGCACCTCTCCTCAACAGGAGCTAAATAAGCAAAACTAAAATTCCCAATGGAGGTTTCCAGATGCTCAATCCAGAGAAAACTTGAATTCAAAAGAACGAAGCATACTAATGCCAATTCAAACACGAAGAATCGAAATCACATCACTTACCCACGGCGATCTTGGTCAAACCCGGGAGGTCGATCAGAGTCAGGTTGACCACTGCAAGACCACTCTCTAGTAAGTATTCGTTCATATAAAAATATATATCATTCTAAGAAATTACCAGACCACTTTGCACGTATTCACATCTGCATCACTGAATAAACAGGATGTCCAAGAAACTCAACCCCTGTGCAAGCCAGAAGTAACACCAGCCTGTACTCTTACGCTGAACTTCTGGCTGGCAACCAGGAAAAGGGACTCACCGTTCGGAGAGTACACACTCAAATGAATTGGCACCGGAGAGATCTGCTTCGACCGGCCTGTGATCCGGTCAGTTTCATCTGAAATCTCTTTCCTCACAGCAGCTGCACAACACACAAAGCTGTTGGTACTTGGAATTCCCCATCATAACATGTCAACACAAAAGTTCCCCATTGCAGCAACTTGCAAACATCAGACTGAAAAAGTAGATGAGACAGCTCTACTTCAACGGCAAGGCAACAATTGACAGCGCTCGTGTAGAGGTAATTGGAGGGCCGCCCGTACCGAAATCCGTAAACCGCCTCTTGGGCATATGAAGGAACTCCGCATACTCATACTTATCGTCAGTCTTGTGAAGTTGCAGCACCAGAGGCCGCCGTGTCACAATTCCTGCCATTCAGCAACAAAGATTGGTGACAGGATACTTCACAATTTAGCATCGGACAGAATTTATCATCCGACACCTGTCCTAAGCTAGAGATGCTATGACCCTCGCATGGCCCAAGAACGAAGCTCCAAGCCAGAAATCTACAGAGCAAAAACGATCAAGCAGGATGCATTGGATGCTTCTCGCTTCTTAGTCAACGGAATGTAGGCTGCACCAACTCCATCTTTTCAAAGGTCAGGAGGAGGATCACCTGAACCACGGGGAAGGAAGTCACGCCCAACAATACTCTCAAGCACCGAAGACTTCCCAGAACTCTGTCCAACACACAGGTTCAATCAGTAAACTAAGGCAGGACCACCATTTCCCTTGCTCAAAACATCGAACATACTCATCGCCATTTTCTCCAAATTGTAAATCGCGCCACCTCCGACAGACTCTTTGTAACATTAAGCAATCCGCATCCCTGGTACATAAGGAAAAGTAATCGCCATCTCTTGATCGTATCGCACATTTTCACGAAGCCAGTTACGGTGAGCTCACAACGCAGATGATTTTGCGCAGATGCTTGCGATCAATCGTCATCATCAAGGTCTCAAGCAGAGTTCACTAAACTACTGCAAAGTCTCATTTGGTAGCGTTTCGCAAGAAGTGGACAAAATGCGCTAGAATCGGGAAGGATCGGGCACACGTACCTGGCCTCCCACCACTGCGACGGATGGCAATGATTCCCACAAACTCGCAACTGCATCCCCGCCCCCGAAATCACCCAGGGCCGTGCAAACTCTCTGAATCCGGTTGACCAAGCCAATTAAGCTGTTATCCATCGTGAACGCTTTCAGTTGGCTTCAAACTGAAATTTCGCACCGTGCGTGAGCCGCCTCCGCAAGAGAGATTATTCGAAAAAGTCCACCACCTGCACACCAGAAGGTTTGACTAAAAAGGGCGGAACCACAGACAAGAGTGATGAAACACTCACAACGAACAGCAGCAAATACAAGCCAATACAAAAATATAACCAGGCAGCAAGATACTCAGGTCGGCACCCTAACTGGACCCACCCTTCACTAAAATTGAACAACGGGGGGCCGACCGATTCCGTGTCCCAACAGCCACGCGTCATTCGTTTCAAAAAACTAGTAATTTCAAACCCTAATTTAGACCGTCTAAAATAGGCACCAAGAAAAGTGCAGCGATTCCCAAACCACCCAATCCTCCACGAAATGCGATGCAAAGACGATGCAAATTCATCGGTTCAACACGACATCCGTCTCAGTAAAACAGCAAGCGACTGTGATCAAAGAAGACGATACCAAAATAAACCGCCAAAAAATGCAAACACTGACCCACACAGAGCACTTCATTATACCCGTTGAAGACCATAACAAGACACCTTAAGCCAAGTAGCAACCGGAGCGACACTCACCGTATCGCGTCGCGGAGCTACTGCGACCAATTACGCCACCCTCATTCAAAAGAATCGACACCCTAGAACCACGAACTCAGACAAAGCCACCCTCCACTCCAAGAAAGACTACAAAAATCTTGCGATCACATATGCGACCGTACAATAAACTCCGGAACTCCAAATTACTGCTGTCACTCCAACATACAGATGAAAGACAGAGGCAACAACCACAATTCCTCCCCAAAAACACTCACCTTCCTCTCCCTTAGCCAAACACGACGAGGAAAATCTCTCTCGATAAGAAGCAACCTGAATCACAGCTTGAAGAGGAAATCAGTGTGCTCGTGTGGCCGCCGGAGGCAGAATTCAACACGACAATTCCCACTCGCGCGTGCAGGAAACCTCAGGAGTCAGGAGCTCGTCCAAGCCTGCACAATGAATGGTTGAAGTCTCGGAACAGCAAAGGCGCTGGAAGATAGATGAAGCGAGCCTCAAAGGTGATGAATATCATCTAGAATCGACAGATGAGGGGGCTCTACATTCATCCATTTAGGGTTTTAGCGAACGGTATTGGACGAATTTTTGTCCCTCCGTTGAAGAAACGTCCGTCCATCGTTCAAATTGGTGTTGGATTTGAATTACCATAATTGAACCTCCAGTGGATGGATGGATGATAAATCGTGGATGTGATATGATACGCACTACATTCGTTTCAGGTGACCCAATTGACCCATTCAGTTCATAATTCACACAAACGCCACCTCGTGTACCATTTGGCATTCGAGCTTTGGGGGTTGAATGATTGGCCTCTTATGAATGATTGCATATTACAATTCTTATTACATGACGATGTATTTTACACTCATTGGCACAATTTTTAAAAAGAAAAATGGATTCCCAAGGTTTATATGACTTGCTTAGAACATTTTCACCATTGAAAATTAAACTAAACTAATATTTAATACATCTATTAATAGTATCATTTTTTGTTAATCAAAGATTTCAAGTTGTAGAATATATGAATTTTTCCTAAAAATGTTGAAAGATAAAATTTTGTCATATGGATAAAGTTGCACTTTTAGATACTTTATGAATTCACTTAAAAAATGATGTGAATTGAAGCTTTTATTGATCCTTCATATACATCTTTCTATTCTAAAACACACTTTATATACTAAGAAGGGAAATGCCTTCAATCCCCTTTAGAAATCAAGAATAGTTTTATTGAATTTCTTTTGGCAAACTTCCAATTTCAACTCAAACTAATAGTTTTTAGTCCCTAATAAAAGTTTTTTCATGTAGTTTAGAGGCCCAAAACTACTTCAAAGTTCTAGTTTCCAAAGCAAGGCTAATGTTTTCGTCTATTGATTTATTTTTTTAACAAATTCAAATGCAAGATCCTTTAGTTGATTTATTAGAATACCCTTTCTAAAAATTTTAAAATAAAAAACCTTACAAATTGCAAGATCATGATGCTTGGATTTTAACCCTTTAGTGTCTAAGAAGCCCAAATTGGGTCTCATGTTTTTTTCAGCAACTTTAGAGATTTTATATGGGGATTCTTATTTATTTAAATAATTATTTATTTAAACCAATGAATGAAATGTTCTTCACTCAAGATAATTATATAATAAAATTTTCCATTTAGATTATGCTTTCTACAAAACATTCAATCAAAGTCCACTACTTAAAATAGTGAATTCTTAGTACGTAAAGGGTTAAAAAGAAGTATTTTTGACTCTTCTAAAATGGTTAGATTTCATCTTTGAAACTTTTAATACAAAAATGTGTAGATCCTACAACTCAAAACTCTCCATAATATATTCAAAAAATAAGTTGGAAATTCATATTAACAATTTTAGAAAAAAAATATATTTGCACTTGAAAAAAATCAAAAGTAGAAAGAAATTTATAGATAATGGTTAAATTAAAATACTAAATTGTTGAGGATTTTGTTATGGAATTAAAAAATATCAATTCCAATGGTTGCAATGTTATAATAAACAATCTACATCCATACAAATTTAGAAAACCAATTTCAAAGTTTATTTCTTAAAAGAGTGATATTTTTGAGCTGTGTGTACTCTAAGAAATGCTACTTGGTCCTTTAGGGTAATCTCTATGCAATGGCATCTCTAATTGCTTTTTTAGTGGTAGAAAGATTGTTTAAGGTCAAGCACCATTTATGACCTTGAGCACAATTTCTTATCCAACTACAAAAACACAATTCAATTTTTCATGTGCTCTAAATTGGTCATTTTGACTAAAATAATATTTTCTCATAATGCATAAGACTCTAATTATGAAGTTCATTCTTTGTGAAAAATATTTAAACTAGTGTAGACTAAAATATTTTTGTACTATAATGATTTCCTAATTTTGGAAGGTAGTGACATTAAGTTAGTCTTGTGCCTTCAATAAAAGCATCCCTTGCAACCTACCACTTGAGTAGCTCTATAAAATGATATTTACAGAGGTCACTTAAAGTAATTGGCAAGCTCTAGCTACCAAGATCCTCTAAGAGTTCTTTGCTTGGCTTGCAACAATTCATCGTAAGAAACCTAGATGTGGTCATAATGGAAATAATCATTTTGGTATTGTGTGAATCATTAGCTTAAAAAAACCCAAGAGTACTCTTTGGAGGTTAAATTATTATGCCAAGACCTCTTCTATTTATACAAAATTCTAAGGATTTGTACTTCCATATAACATAGAAGGATTCTATGCCATCCATCAAACACTTGGTGTTTGCAACAACATTACAAGGTTAATGTCATTGACTTCATTATTATCAATTCAAGCAAAGAACTTCCATAGAGTAAATAAATTTCACTTCAATGCTATTGACTCCCCATGTTGAAAAGCATATGAAGAGCCTTGTGGTTGATTTGGCCCGTTTCAAAGGCACAATTGGGAAGTAAAATATGCAACAAGGAGAAATGTGGCCGATTTTGCCACCCAAACCGTAGAAGTGGTTTATTCTAGTGTTCCCACTATGTTTCCATTGGGTTCCATCAACTCTCAATGCCTTATGGGACTTGCTCCCATGTAGAATGCAATTGCATTGGTGCGTTCATTTATTACAAATCGATCATAATAAAGGGTATAAATTTGCATTTTTATACCCAAATCCTATAAGATGAGTGCACCCAAATGTAACAAGAATCATTTGTAGACACCTAGAATAAGCCCTATACTAAAGCACAGGTGGACCCAATGTTGATAGGCAAGTTTTCACGAATGTGTCATAGTGATGGGGCCAAGTTTTCTATTGGCCAATAAAATGACCATGATACAAGCCTAGGGTCTATTGCTTTTGGGTGTTTCTGTGTCCACTTTGGTGATAGACTATTGTCCACAATAGATGCATTTGTTCATTTATTTTCACAAATTTGTATTATATTCATACAAGCTTGAAAAAATATGAAACTAATTATGTTGATTTCCTATATCATTTCCTAACAAGCTCACATCATTTTATTATGTCCCTACCCTTATGATCTGCAAAACTTGAATAAGTGTCATATTTAGGTGCTTCAAGCTTAGAACCTTTACTTCAGCGATTGTAGGTTGTGCTTGAGCTGCAAGGGATGCTACATCAGACTAGTGTGAGTGGCCCTTACCATGAAGGGAAGAAGACGCTTAGAAGGTGCCAAAGCGCAAGTTCCCGGAACGTTCCCAAGTGGAGAACACGCCCCGTGGCAGAAACGCACCGGCAGCGCCTGGTTCCCACAAGTCGGTTCCCGACGACGGAGTCCGACTGAATTCTGGCAGTCGCCACTACTCTCCGAGGCTCGTCGTGTTTCGCAGGCATTGCCTCGAAACTCAACCCCTGTCCGCCATAGCCACGGCCCCACGCTCTCGCGCCCCTCATTACCTCTCGCCGCTCCTCTCCTTCGTTGCGGCTGCTGCTCACTAGCCGATTCGCCGTGTGGCCCGCGAACTGACCGTGAGACTCTCTTTTTTCGTGTTTTTCTGGAGAGGCCACGACGGCAGGAGGACGGCCACCTATTGCTTACGACCGACCTCCACCTGCCCTGCTCTCCCCTGCCGTCCTCTTCCCGCATGCCCTCGGCTCTTCCCCATTCTTCTTTTGTTTCCAGGGTTGCATCCTCGTTTTTCAACAATTTACTTAGTGGCTTTCGAGCCTACTGCGCGGTGACTTCCGGGTTGTCTTCGGGAACAGAGCGAGTATGTGTATGTGATCGCTGGGGTTTGGAGTGACGATGAGAAAAGCGCGTTTCGTGCCGACCGAGTGATTTTTGAGCTCATGTGCCGGAGCTGAGGATTGGTGTTGCGGAGCGTTTTTGGAGTGGATCGGGGTGTGGTGATTCAATGAGCCGTGTCGGCGTCTGGAATAATTTGGAGAAATTCAGCGAGGCTTGCCATTTATTGCAGGGCGGATAATCAATTGGCGCCGTTTTGTTTGAAAGGATTAAGAGGCGTGGTGATTGAGGTGGCTGGGGTTTGAGGTAGTGTTGGATTGGGGTTTGGATCTCGTGGTCGCCATGGGAGACAACAAAGCTGCCATCGACCGGTTTGCAGGCGCAATGGATAGTTTGGTGTTGCTCGGAGAGTCAATGCAACAGGCTTCGGCTCTTTTGGCGGATGAGGATGGGGATGCGTCCGGAGGCTCCACCTCGTTCCTCAGCGTGGTTGCTCTTGGAAATGTGGTGCGTGTCTCGTCACTGTTCCCCATACTTTTTATGAAACAGGTTTACTATCGTATTACGGCGTAGGAGACGTAAATTAGGTTTAAGTTGAATCTGTTGGATACAACGGGCTGGGGCAGAGCAGATTGTCTTTTTGCTTTTCTCTTTTCGTTTGGTGATATTTTAAATGAAAGCATAGAGGTTCGTCTGTTAGTTGTGGAATTCTGTGACCTTCTCTCAATTGCGGCTTTCGAGTAGTGGTAGACGCTTCATCCTCTATCTCTCATCTACCCCCTCCGTTTTAAGTACACGTTGGTATCGTGTGTTCATACGAAAACAGTCCTTCTAAAGGACTGTCTCTCCCCACATCAGGATGTCAAGGCTCGCACTGTATGTGTGAATACTTGCAGGAGGTCAATGCCCAGATAAAGTACCTGGTGTTGTCATAATGGAAATTTATCCGATCCGCGGTCAAACAATGTGGCTACCAATCGAGATTGCCTTTTGAGAGGGAGAACGTGGTAGAGTGGAAAGTAATTTGACGAATATCTTAGATAGGTTCAGGATTAGTTGAATCTAGGTTTTGGTCTGGGCCTGATTGGGGTGCTGATGACCAGCAAAAATCGCCAGTTATACCTGGCTCAGCTCTTCTGATCCGTAATTTCACACTAGGCATTGTTTTATAATAGTGTCATCCCCCTGTAAATAGTGGTATGCGTGGTTAGAAACTTTTAGTCGGGATCTTCGGATTTGCGATCAGTGCAATTTGAGTAAATCCTTTTGGTTTTGACCGAAATCAGGCAGCTGGAATAATCGTGACTTGTATTCGGTGACCATTTCTTAAGTGGGTCATTGTAATGTAAGTGTACGTCGATGCTAGAGTAACAGAAACGTATTGGGAAAAAATTTGCTTAATTTGTTACTGTTGTCCACGATGGAGTTATTACGGTACCTTTGTCTGGGACTTTAAAATTGCAAAAACATGAGGTTACAAGACAGTGAAGACACTTGTATCTAGGTCTAACATATTTTCGTTGTTTTTATGCAATCTATGAAATGTACATCTAATGCCTTGCGACGATCATTCATATCTGTTGTTTTGGTTATCAAATTTCAGAGTGCAGGGAAGTCTGCAGTGCTGAACAGTCTCATTGGTCACCCTGTGTTACCAACTGGAGAAAATGGAGCCACACGCGCTCCTATTATCCTTGATATGGAACGTGACAAGTCGGCTAGCACCAGAGGTTTGGCAGTTGTATTGGACGGAAGAACCCAGAACGTATCAGCAAGTGAGTAGTATTTATGCAAAGTTTTTGCGATTGCTGTTGCCACATGATAGATATGCCTCCGAAAAATTGCACACTTACATACTTGGACTGGTGCCTGCTGCCTGAAACTTGTTACTTATTTAGATTTGTGACGACTTTTTACAGGTGACGTACGGCACTCATTGCAGGGGAGATTAAAGAATGCAAGTGCCTCGAAAGGGAGGACTGAAGGAATTCGTCTGACTCTTCGCTCAGCCTCAAGTGAGTAGTATTTGCAATTCATCGTTGCTACACATGTTTTGCTTATGCTTGTAAGTTTCTTCGAAATTGCGATGTTTGTGCTTGTAAACGAATTACAGACGAACATGAACGTTTGTCTTTAAAATATATGACACAAGTTGCGGAGACAGTTGTGAGTTTAGTATGCAGAACCAAGTCTATTGCACAAGTTCACTAATTGTTAGTGCTACTCGAAATTTTTAGTTGTTTCGACGTGTCCTAGTTGTTTTCTTAGTTGGGATCTTGCACATGTTTTGGTATTGAAGTCTTTTGGATCTGAACTTCGTGTTTGCAATCCTGTGTAGCTCCACCATTAAAGGTGATTGATCTTCCCGGGCTTGACTCGAGATCAACCGACGACTCTCCTGTAAGTTTTGACTCCTCCATTGCTTTTTGAGTTGATAGGATACAGTTCCTCGTACTCTAAATAAGTATGGCCTTGTGAAGCTGAGTTCATTTCTCGTGAATAATTTATTTCTTGTTCTCGTTTTCCAAGTAGGATTTGGAGAATATTCGCCGGCAGAGTTCTGGCACATTTTCAAGTTACATGTTTTTGGGTGGGTGTGGACTGCATATTGGTGTTGTTTGTATTGAATCTATTATTCAACTGTCGTGATGAAAGCTTAGTCTCAAACGTTTCTTGTGCAGGCTCATGACCTTGCTGCAAACAACGATACCATATTACTCATTGTGATACCAGCAACGTCATGTCGTGATGTTGCTGCTTCTAAAGCTTTGAAGCTGGCTCAAGAACTAGATTCAGAAGGTCAACGAATTTTTCTTTGTCGCTTTTGAATGTAGTACTGTAGTTGGAAGTGTTATTTTTACACGCCCTTCTGCTTTAGATTTGGAATATCTGAATTTTATCTGGATGGTTATTCTCCCTCTCTGCAGAGCCGTGTAAATGTGGGCTTACCTTTTTAAGTTCTCTGATATGTTACAGGCACTAGAACTGTAGGCGTGATTAGCAAAGTTGACCAAGCAGCTTCCGATTCAAGGAGCTTAGCGGCTGTAAATGCACTTATTTCTGGACAAGGCCCTCCTTCCACCGCAGATATACCTTGGGTTGCACTGATTGGTCAGTCTGTCTCAATAGCGGCTGCTCATTCTAGTGGTGAAGATTCTTTAGAAACAGCTTGGAAGGCTGAAATGGAATCATTGAAGTCAATCTTAAGTGGTGCTCCTTCCACTAAGCTGGGACGGATAGCCTTGGTTGAAACGCTATCCCACCAAATCCGAATTCGACTGAAGCAACGACTCCCGAATTTATTATCTGGGTACGGTGGTCCATCCAAAAGTTATTTCGGTAGGTCTAGGCGTTTTGCATGTCATATTCAAAGCTGGCTAGCTCCTGTTGCGAGTGTGTCATTTCAATTTAATATTTCTGCAATACTGCTGGTTTTTTTTGATGTGATTACCAAGAGCACATTGGGTTTGGTTTGTAAGCAGGGCATCAAGCTACCACCATTATGTTGCCTGTCATTATGAAAACCTTAGCTCATTTCTTCTCTGGGGTTTAGCTGTTTCACTCGAATATGTTTGATTGATTTCCTGTGTGCAGGCTCCAGGGAAAGTCACAGCTCGTTGATCAAGAATTAGCCAGATTAGGAGAACAAAGAGTACAGACTTCAGAAGGGACGCGTGCAATTGCACTAGAACTATGTCGAGAGTTTGAGGACACGTTTTTGCAGCACATCAATACTGGGGAGGTATGCTACTGCGTTGTTTTATAAGATGTAGTATTTCATCAATAAAACTAAAATTCTGCGTGTTATCATACAGAAAAATCAGATCATGTTGAACTTCTTACTGTTGTGAACAGTGTAGCCTTGCCTTTCTGGTTACGTGTAAGCATTTCAGCACTGCTTTTTATTATTTAATTTTGACTCAGATATGTGGTGTCATTACAGGGTCAAGGCTGGAAAGTGGTATCTAGCTTTGAAGGTGTGCTACCTAAGAGAATTAAGAGTCTTCCCCTTGATCAGATGTTTGAGATCAGCAGTATCAAAAAGGTAACCTATTTATCAAAGCATTGTAAAACTTATTATTAATGTTCATACCGATAGAAAATCTTTGAGCTATTTTGTATTTTGCTGGTGCTTCTAAGATATGTCGGTACTTTCCGACTGCAGTACGGCTTCTGTATCTAATCTTTTAATCTTTATTATCTTCAACAGCTGGTTCTCGAAGCAGATGGGTATCAACCCTACCTTTTGTCACCAGAGAAGGGTTTGAGAGCACTTGTAAGAAAGGCATTAGAGTTGGCAAAGGATCCAGCTAAGGCTTGCGTGGATGAGGTGTGGTTTTCTGTCAGTTCAGTTGATTTTCTTTTGCATGCATATGTCACTATTCTATTATCTGTTGTGTTGGTAGGTTCTCGGTGACAATGTGTAAGACTGAGTGTCTTGAACTGCTTCAATAATAAAGGATAATATACCATGAAACACCATTTGCAGATGTCTTACTATTTGCTAAATTATATGTTCAGGTCCACCGTATTCTTGTTGATATAGTATCTGCTGCTGCCAACGGGACTGCGGGCTTAGGGAGATATCCGCCACTTAAAAGAGAGGTGTGTGTCACAACTGCAAATCTTTCCAGTATTTAATGTGTGAAATACCTTCTCCTTGTTGGGGAATGTATGGGTGATGAATGTCTATTTATTCAATGTGCTCGTGCTTAGAATATTCTATGGTTATCTAACGTCATGCTTCTGCAGATTGTTGCTATTGCCAGTTCTGCGCTTGATGAGTATAAGGTAGACTCGAAGAAAATGGTTGTTGCCCTTGTTGACATGGAGCGAGCATTTATCCCGCCTCAACACTTTATTAGACTTGTCCAACGCAGGTACAACCCTATCTACTTTACCTACATTTGAGTTGAACTTTTCTGACTTTTTGGTAGCCAGTGGACAAAGAGAGACTAAATATTTCGAGGTTTTTATTCGTCTCTTTTCTGAAAATGTGTTGTACAAACAGGATGGACAGATTACGAAGGGAAGATGATGGAAAGGGACGGCAGACAAAGAAGGCTCAAGACGCTGAGCAATCACTGTTGAGCAAGGTGCTTTTTGATTTCCAGAATTGCATAGTGGTTGCTGTGGTGCATTGATATCATTTCTAGGTGGGATTAACATTGTTGTATAGGAATTTTTATCACCTCCAAGGTTGGTCTTGGTCCTTGGTCCTTTTTATTTTTTAATGTTTTTTGGTGCAATCCTCGTCTCAAGTCAAGAAAGTGAAAATTTTATATTAATTGAAGAATTTCTTAATGTTCTCAGTTAGAACATGCATTTTGAAAGTGGAAATTTGTCCCATATGACGTTCAGCAATACTATTTACTTCATGAGAGTGCTAGCTTTATAATGTGAGTAAATATTTAAGTAGCTGATGAACTAACTTTGGTGTGAAATTGGCTTCCCAGGCAACAGCTCCAACAAATGTTGGAGGAAACTTGAAGTCTATGAAAGCTGAGGATGTTAAGAAGGAAGGCACGGATGCACCATCAACCTTACAGATTGTGGGTGACAATGCTGCAGGTAACTGCCTGTTCTATCTAACTTCACGGTGTGAACTTATCATCCTATATCAGTAAATTTGTTTCATTGTAGATGTGTACTTACTGCTGTTTGTTTGCAAGGAAGTCTTTTGAGATTGATGTGCGTGCATGCTTGGATTTTTCTGCAGGTTATCTGTTAAAACTAAGTGACGCTGGTGATTTTGCAAAGCGCTGGTTTGTTCTCAATGAAAAGACATGCAAGGTATATTTTCATGGCTTTTTCAGAATTATAATTCCAAGTTATTAACTTATTATGTGCCTTATTTGCTTGGCAACTTGATGTACTTGCTCTTCCTTGTTTTTTGTAATTGTTACTTATCTTAGCATCTTGTCTGCAGCTTGCATACACCAAAAAGCCTGAGGAAAGGAACTTTCGAGGGGTGATCAACTTAGAAGAGTGTGTTCTTGAGGATGGTCCTGAAAACAAGGAAAATGGAGCAGAGGATTCAAATGCGAAATCGTCTAAGAGTAAAAAGTCTACTGCAACACCAGAGAAAGAGGATCCAACTGCTGTCTTGATCTTCAGAGTGAGTCATAAGGTGTCTTACAAGACGGTTTTAAAAGGTATTGCAAATCTTCACTTTACTATCACATCCAACTTGGTATAAGATGTCGAGCAGTATTTGTTGATTCACCTTCGTTGATCTATTTCTTGCCTTTCCATGTACTCTTCATTACATTTGTGTTACCAGCGAATGATACAGCATGCCTTGCCTTCAGAAATTTAGAAAATACCGAATGATCAGATCTAACATTGTCTGTTGTATTTGCAGCGAGTCATTCAGTTGTATTGAAAGCTGAGAACATGGCTGAGAAGCTTGATTGGATGTCAAGAATTAGAGCTTGTATTGAGGCTAAGGGAGGGCCAGAAGATTCTGTCAGATCCTCAAAGGATTCTGTCAGTTCTTCAAAGGAATCTGACAGCAGCATTATGGCTCGGTCTACTTACGATGGGCCTTCGGTAAGTAGATTTGTTAGAATTCTGAGCTGTTTTTATTTCGAGGTAGGTATATTCTTGCACGCATTGGTTGGTATTTACATTCTAACCATAGTTTGTCTTGTTTTTTTCCAAAATATTCTTAGGATTCGTCAAGCGTTTTAAGGAGACCGCTGGATCCAGAGGAAGATCTGAGGCTCATGGCTCAAGAAGTTCGAGACTATGTAGAGGCTGTGCTTAATAGTTTGTCTGCAAATGTTCCCAAGGTGAGTTCTGTGGATATTTGTACTGGTGCTGTAGCATCTATGATTAAGCGCAGAAATTGAGGTCGTACTGGATTTTGTCAGTTTTGTGTCAAACCATTTTCAGCAATTTGCGGTGCAAGACTGGATTATCGGGATGGTGATGATGGAAGGTTCACACATGAAATGTCTCGCACTGAAAATGGTTGCATACTCTTTGCATACTGAATGTTGTAGGAAGGTTGTTAGCATTAGTGTAGCTTCTAGTTTATGCAATTTTTGGGTGTTCATAGTAGCTCTTTCATCGATTTTGGTACTTTTTTTGACAATTCAACATCGTAATCCGTGCTCCCAGGCTGTTGTTCTTTGTCAAGTGGAGAGGGCGAAGGAGGCCATGCTGAATCAGCTTTACAGTTCCATCAGGTACCCGTCATTTGGATCTGGATAATAGTTTTTGGCTTCTTTGATGTGATACATTCTTCGCTTTCGAAGGTCCAGGTTTGCAGTAATTGACACTCGTTATCCTATCTGTGGCAGTTCTCATGCTACAGGGCGAATTGAAGAGCTATTACAAGAGGATCAAGAGGTCAAATCTCGACGGGAAAGATGTCAGAGGCAAGCAGCAGCATTGTCCAAGCTGACCAGGCAGCTAAGTATGCAGGAAGCGCGCACATCGGCTGCTTCCTCTGGTTTTGGAGACTCCTGTAAGTTCATTTCCTTGATACACAGCTTTTTAGACCATAACGTCGTATTTTGATACGGTGCATGCTTTTTCTTGACGTACAAGCCTTCATCTCATATTTTTGTGCTTCTGTAAACAGCGGATTCCAAAGCAGGAGGTGGCATGCCCGAAACTGAGGACTGGCGTGTCGCCTTTGAAGAAGCTGCCTCGACCCGATCTAGCTACCCGAGTTCTCCGTCCTCGCGGTCATCTAGAGGTCCTTCTCCTTCCATGAATGGGCGACCCTCGTCCCGCAATAGCAACTACAGCGATGGTGATGAAAATGGTGATGTGGGTAGCAGTCGCCGCACTCCTGTACGGCGAGCTCCACCCCCTCCTCCTAGCGGTTCATCAATGTATAAATACTAGAGGTTTCTGGCATCAGCCTTAGCTTTTTCCTTCTTTGTGCAGATTGATAGGTTTACTAGTTCCAAGTGAATGTTTTCACTATTTTACACGCTTCACATGGCCAGGAGTGCATATACTATACACCACTCATGCGCTGGCTTTTTTCTGTCATTAGCGTTTGGAGGATTTATGTGCAGTTCCAGCCCATTCGGCAGGGACTATCCATTTCATGCTTTACGAGACTAGGACGCTGGTGGTGACACCTTCCATTCTCTCCCACCATAATGTATCTAGGTGGCTACTGAGTAAGTTTTTGGTTGATTCTAACATGATTTCAACAAATCATGAAATTGCTTGTTGGCTGGAATGAGTCCGTGAGTCTCAGTTTGGAACTGTTGAAACGAATCTAATTTAGGGCATCGTAGTGGCGCCCTACAATTGCTTCAAACTGCATGCAAGTGTTTGTGCCAGGGGTCACGTTAGGTCTGATGATCACTACACTTCGTAAAATTCTTGAACCAGTCAGAAGACCATCCTTCTGGAAGAAACCATGCATAAGGTATTTTCACCTGTTATCGCCTCTTATTGTAATGATGAAAGAACTGTTTAGGATTTGGATGAAGGAATAATTCTTTCCTTTTTCAATACAAAAGAAAGCCTGTTGCAGTGGGAAACGAGCACTAATTAATCCCTAAAGGACCAAGGCACGTTTTGGGCACAAATTATGAAGAATAGACACTTTTCAGGGCAGTGAGAAAACGAAGAAAAAAGTTTTTTTTCAAAATTCAACCTTTACAAATTTGTACTATACTAACTTCTATGAGAATATGCGAAAAAAATATGTGAAAAAAAAAAATTCAGAAACTTTGATCACATGGATTGAAAGATTACAACGTTTGAATTTAGAACAAAAAGTTTTTTTTTCAACCTTACCCAACATGGCCAATAGATTTTAACTCTTTTTAGAGTGAGATTTTTATGATTATTTTTTGGGACATTTGCATCTTGTATTATATAAATTACATACCTACTAAATTTCAAAATTATAAGAGTTTTATGCATGTTGATTGAAGGCTTGAAGCTACCCAAGCCAACAATGCTAATATGTGAGCCTAAGAATGCAAGCCTACGAGCCTTGAGCCTAGATATAAGTAGGTACTCTACAACTATTGAAGGTATGTATAATATACGTACCTATAACATAAATACCTTATAACCATGGAAGGTGCTTAAAACATAGGTACTTACAATATCCATACCTTAAATTTGGTTGTTTGTCTTGTTTGTTACATTGAGATTTCCCAAATCATGGGTTTTCCAGTCATGTTCTTGGTACCATTGGAAAGCCCTCGGCCAGGAGGAATGCACTAGCTTGGTTTTGTGGTGTTCAGACGTATGGTGTGATAGTTATTGAATCTTGAAGTATTTTTTGGATTTAAAAATTAGGAAAATTACTTACATTTTGGTTGTGACAAGGGCATAGAGCACACTAATAAACACTTATAACATAAGCACCTATAATATAAATATTCTGTAACTATAAAAAGTACTTATAACATAGACATCTATAATATAAATATCCTATAATCATAGAAGGTATTTATAACATAAGTACCTATAATATAAATATCCTATGACCATGGAAGGTGCCTAAAATATAGGTTCTTGTAATATAGAAGCTTGGTTCTTAGGCTCATCATCTCAAACTTAAGAACAAACGGATTATTAACAAATATCGTACTAATTCAGTGCTTTCATCACTACGTACTATAATCGCATCGATTATGTGCATTTTTATGCACTAAATCAGTGCGAAAACAATGAATATCAATAGCGTACAGTTTATGTACTTTAACTATACGATTATTGTGTCAAAACTACACAACAATCGTATAGTTAAAGTATATAAATTATACGCTATTGATATTCATTGTTTTTGCACTAATTTAGTGCGTAAAAATGCACATAATCGATGCGATTATAGTATGTAGTGATGAAGGCACTGAATCAATACAAGATTCGTTAATAATCCATCTGTCTTTAAGTTTGAGATGATAGATCAAGATTCTAGGCTCACATGCTAGTAATGTTATTACTTGGATTGCCCCCAAAGTTCAGGGCAATATAAATTTTTATCCAAGAATTCAATTGTAAAAAAAATTATATTTACACTTAGTTGGCATATGTTCACACCTTGTGTCAAAATTTGAAGAACATCCTTAAAAAAAATACTTTCATATGCACCTACCCAAGATCACATGCGTACATTCAATAATCATTCACTCCTTTAGTGGTTAATAAATATTTTAATTTTTGAAGTAGAAGTAGACCTAGAAGCACAAAATAAGGGGTACAAAAATAGAGAGATTAAGTTGATTTGTGTTCACAATCCATGCTTTGGGAGATGGTCATGGAGTTATTAATGACTGTCATAAGACACTTCTAGTGTAAACTCGTCATAAAAAGTTATTTTTTAATTCCTTCATGTCATGCCTATGTTAGGAAATCTTATAGCCATCTTAAAAAAAGTTGTGACTGCTTTAGGTGGTAAGATGACCATTATGAAAACACTTTTTGCTGATCTAGGGTAGTCTAGATATTCTTTTGGACCAATTGGATATCACACTTCCAAAATTCGTAACAAATTCATACTTTGTTCAAAAAATAAAATTTCAATCGCTTCCTTCATTTCTCACATTTGTCTTCCTATGAAAAAAAAAATCTGAATTTTTTTTTTCTAATGGCAACAAAACAATCCACTCATTCTACTTGTTATAGCCATATTTACCTAACCTCATTTGTTGCTTGTAGAAGTTGGCATTTGAGGAGCACATGCAAAATGTGTTGTCATTGACAAATTTTTGTAAATGAAAGTGTAAAAGAGTACCTCTTTGAAAATTATCTTTGATTTTAAGTTGGATTTTCTTTTTCTATAGAAAGAGATTCCAAAAAATAAAATAAAAAATAAAAATATTAGAAAAAAATAAAATAAAGTAAAGAAAAGGAGGATTGATTATGAGAAAAAACATAAAAAATAAAACCTACAATGCAAGTAGAATCTAATGCTTTCATTCTCAATAAAAGATCTTGTATGTTAATATTTAGATGTTTGTGTTTTGAAACATGAATTTTCTAATTTTTGACATATTAGAAATGTGATTGAGTGATCAGCATAAACCGATTTTTGCATCATCTGCTCTTTGTTTAATTGGTTCTTTTCATTTCTAATGATTACAAATTCCAAGACTTAAGGTAACTGAGCCTATGACAATCCAACTCTAGACCGACCTAATGCAGATCCAAAGATTCTTGAGCTATACATGTGTCTTGTGAAATGTACTTCACAAAAAAAATTGACTTGCATTATGTTGATCCAGAATTTTGTTTGTCATAGGCTCAGTTACCTTACAATCCCATGCTTGACTATTTGATTGATAGAAGAAATCTGTTCTAAGTTTAACCCTTTAATGATGTTAGAATCAGCCTATAGTTTATAATATCAAAAAATATACATACTCAGCTGTTTGGTGTTCCGCATGGCACAAAATGCTGATTTGGTGTGTGGTTTTGGAACCCAAGGCCTCAGTGATCCTCCTGTGCCCAACGGCAAGCAAGCCAAGAAGGGGCCCCAAGTGCGGTAGTGAAGTTGCTTAAAAATCAAATCAAATTATAGAAATTTAAATTTAAATCCATTGCGAACAATGAATCCATCATTCAACCACTTCACATAGATTGAAAGGCATCTTCAAATTAGATTGAATTTCAAGTGATTAGAAAATTTCATTATATACAAATGGGGTGGTAGGAGGTAGAACAACCCATGTGGGATATGTAAATTAGAATTAGTAGGAGCTCAATCCCTCATATTTAAGTCAAAAGTAGAAATTGTGTTTGAAGTGAAATTTCAGACCTCATCTAAACATAGTAGAATAATTTTTTTCAAAAAACTTTGAATGAAGAAGATGACTTGCATTTAAATCCTTTGGAGATTTTGAGTCTCCAATCAAAAGATATTGACAAAATTCATAATAGGGTTGGAAAGGAATTTTTTTGCATTTTCAAATAGCCTCATTGAATTTTGTTCGTAACTTTTGACTCAAAGTATGTAGAATTTTTTGTATTGTAAACCGTAGGCCAATTCTAACCACTAACATCATAAAAGGATTAATTGCACCAATTCTACTTTAGCATTTCTGAAGTTGGGATTTGCATCTTAATTTTCAATGTTTGATAATTAATATTTGTATTCTTATGAATTCTAGAAGCTCAAACATCGACTCTATGGAAATGATGATTGTTTTGAAAACAATACTTTGTATATTTAATATTCAAGGATCTTTTTTTTTAATTAAATAACATCCATACCTTAAATTAGGTTGTTTATTTTGTTTATTATGATAAGACCTCCAAAACTGTACATCCCTAGTCACATTTTTAGTACTGTGAGAAAGCCCTTTTGCTAAGAGGGGTGCACATATTTTTTTTGGTGGCATTCCATTAGATGTTTTTCTTGGCCTCTAAGAGAATACTTCAAGGTTGTTCCCCTTGTTGTGAACCATGGTAGTATAGTCAAATTGTAAAGTTATAAAAAATAAAAAATAAAAAATTAGTTAAATATTATTATCTGATGTGGCAATTTCCTAACCACATCAAATTGCACATGTGACACCGTTCCCATATTTCCTACAGCTTGGGAACTCACAATCTTCCAAAGGCCCAAAAAACATTTAATACAACTCATAATAGATAAGATATTGAATTTTGATATTTTTATGGATTAAAAAATTATAATTTTTTTAAAGGATAATTTACTATATTGTGACAATGCCACAGGGCTTACTACTAGTAGTCTATACATTAAATTAGGTTGTTTGTTTTGTTCTGTTTATTTGTTTGTTATCGTGAGATATCTAGAACTATGCATCCCAGGATTGTATTCTTGATACTATTGGAAAGGTCTCTATGAAGAGGGGTGCACGGACTTTGTTTCATGGCATTATGACTCGCGGTAGAAAAGATATTGAATTTCAAAGTTTCTATAAATTTATAAAAAATAAAATTTCCACCGCATAGATTGCAAGATATAAGCATTCAAATTCACTAAAATCATTTTTTTAGCCCGGCAAACAACAGGGCAACTGCACTTCACAAGCTCACTTTCCTATAAAAAATTGTCTAAAATGGTGATTACTCTTTGGATTCTTTTTCTTAGACAAATTGGTCACATGCGTGAAAATTTTCACGTCATTTGGAATTGTACAACATATAGGAAATAATAGTAAGTAGACAGTAGTTGAGGATGATTCAAAATATTAAATTGTTAAGGATTTAATTATGGAATTGAAAAATGCCAATTCTAATGGTTGAAATGTTGTTATAAACAATTTACATCCTAAAATTTTATTTTTTTCAAAAAATATTGAAAATTGAGTAAGATAAAAGGACTTCAAAGTTTATTTTAGAATAGATAATCCATAATTGCCTGCAAACAAAAATTGCTCATAACTTTCATCTCATTGATCAAAATGGAATGATTTAAAACGTTCCACATATACAAAACTCTAGAAAACCAATTTCAAATTTTTGATTTCAAAAAAAAAAAAATTCTGATCTGCCCGTACTGCCCTGTCAGAGAAAAAAGTAACAAATTTGGCCATAACTTTTGACTCGTATGTCCAAATGTCATGAAATTTGGTGCATTTGAAAGATATTCCTCGCCTCCAACTTCTATTAAAATTTCAGCCTAAAATATGTAAATCTTTAGCCACATTTACCTACCCAAAATTTCTATACATCCCCAAAATGTAGGCTGGTCCTTTAGGGGTTAATATTTGATATGAATATATTGATGGTGCTTCAATTATTTATTATGATTTTTCAAAGTAATCCTATTATCATTTGTATGATCTCTTAGGAGTTAAATAGTGTTTCTTAATTTTTCTTTTGTAAATATTGAATTATGATTTATAAAAATATTTTTACCAAGAGTTTTTTATATTTTGGTTGATTTCATTGTTTTTTTCTTTTGATTTTCAAATTAAATTATCTTATAAATTAACAAGCATAGGCCATCTTAAAAAATATAAAAACTACATTTAAGATGTAAAAATCTTAAAGTTAGAAGTGTGGGACTCAAGTCCTAATTTGGGCAAAAGACAATTTGATTAATGCCAATAGAGTATATGTTGTCAAGCATCATTTAATAGATCCACATAAGTTTAAGGTATAAACACTTGTCATCACAATTATCTAAAGATAGACAAGTTAAAAACACAATAAAATTTTAAAGAAGGGACAACAAGTCTTTAATAGAAGCCAATGGCATAAAGCATTGAATAAGTGTGGTTTTATGATTTTACTATCTTATTGATTATTATATTCTTTTCAACATGTTGTACGTGATTATAGGCAGATAGAACATTGTCACCACCAAATTTGACACTCATCAATTTCATATCAAAGTTATAGATGACTTAGTTTTTTCTTGACATCATATGCATGTTTGATATTTTTAATATGAAAAATATGAATTTATTTATTTTCATTGAAAATTTATTTAATTCAAAGTGACTAAGTTGTCTTCTTCCTATATCAAGGTTTGGGTGCCACCTATGCAATTTTGAAAAGAGAGAGAAAAATAGAAGAGACGGTGAAAATTATTAGTTGGTTAGGGGGATGGATAAGAGTTTACATGAGTTTAAAATATATGTTTAGGACAAATTATCTTTATGTGCAATAAAGGTTTCTCTATTTCAAAGCAGGTGATGGATAGAACTTTATTCAACAATATTAAATTGAAGATGTTTGTTAGAAATTGTTTGCAACTCATCATTCAATAGTGGAAGTTGACTATTCAAGAATGGAAGGTTTACAATATAAGTTAAGAGAGTTGTATCTTTGATCACATGGAGTTCAAGATCACCTATAATCTTCAAAGAATAAGCCTTCAATTAAACATCAAAGTATAAAAGGTTGACTTCCTATTTCTTTGAATCCATTTTCCTTGGTTTGAAAGAACCTTCATTTTTTGGATGTTCTATTGTAAATATATACTACACCATACATGTTAAACTCTTTAATAAAATTAGTGCACTTGTTGGCAAAATTGAAAGGTAAAAAATATTTTATAGGGAATGAAACATATTTTATTCAAGAGTATTATAGGAATGTCAAACTTTTCTAAACAATTTTGACTCTTCATTCTTCATTGGATACTTTTTTCAAAATCAAATTATTAGTATTTTCAATGGACAACTAAAGAATGAATTATTCAACAATTGCATCAATATATCATATTCTACTAGTGAAAGAAATGAAAATTACTATCACCTAAAAAATTAGTGTTGTAATAAAATAAAACAAAATTCTCTCAACAAGGTGTTTTAGAAAGGTTGCTCAATGTTATGTTCTAGTAAGTGATCATTTTTTTACTCTTCAAGATAAAGTCTTGATTCAAACTAATATTTTGTCCCTTTTCTTCAAAACACAAGGTTATTTAATCCCTAAAACCTCAAACATCCATCAAGTAGTTGATGACTATTGTAGAAAGTGAATATCATTCAATCAACTCTTGTATGATAGGCCAAGCCCATCTAGCTTGGTTTTGAAAGAATTGTTGATAAAAAATGGCTTTTGATTTATTTTCTGGAATATTTCAAGTTTTCAACTTCACTAAATCCACTTCTATAGTCATTACCATTAGATGTTTTTTCAAGCTTCTAAAAGATTGTTTCGGGATTGTTTCCTTTATTGTGAACCACAATAGTGCAGTTGGATCACAAAATAATAAAAGAATTTATTTAAAAATTTGAATTTAAAAATTTGAATTTATTACAAATATTTTAAAATTGAATTTTTTATTATTATCTGATGAAGCAATTGCTCAGCCATGTGAAATTCTAGATGTGGCACCATTCCCACATTCCCTATAGTCCAAGAACTCATAGTCTTCCAAACACTCAAAAAAACATCTAATGGATTTGTCAAGCATTGTATTTAGGCCACAAAGTTAGAACACTATTCACATACTATTTATTTTTGGACACTCTAACTTGGTAAACATTATGCAAGCAACAAGATCCATGCCCCCCTTCAAAGAATTTTTTTATTTTGTCCTAAATTGCTTACTAGACATGGGAATGCCATTTAAGGATTAAGTCATTTACACTTCTTTTCAAGTTCACTTTCCACTACATTTGTTCTTGATTTTTTGTATAATATAATTTATATTGGAAGAAAAAAAGAATGCTCGACATGCAGATATGTTGTAAGAATTTCAATTTTTTATTCTAAATGTTTACTACTATATGTAGGTTGAAGGCTCATTTACTCTTCATAAGTAGAAGTGTAACTAGAATTGGAAGCATAGTCAATTATTTTGCTTTTGCTCATTCCTATTCAACCACTTTTTTAATTACACTAAATACTTTTTGCTCACATTCCAATGCCATTGAAGGTGAATGATGATTTTATATAGTATTTTAATTTATTTTATACTACTATTGCATCATGATTGATGAGTAAACTTACATTTGAAAATTTAAATGGTTTGATTATACATTAGAGAAAAATCTAGCCCTTGTATAAAGTAATTTTTCAAGATTTTTGAAATAATCATTAAAGAAAAAATGAGTTCATGGATAGGCCACTAGGCATTGACAAACCAAGCTATTGTTAGTACAATAAAAATCCTAAGAAATGTGTCATATTCATATTGTCACCTTATGTGCATTTCATGAATGAAGTCAACCATGTACAAACATATATCAAACATATGACAAACAATCATGCTAAATTATTTCTAAACAAAAAATGAGCACAAACAACTAATAATTCAAAAAATAACCTTCAATTTGAATCCAATTAGTTTATATTCTTTCCCAAATAGTTTGACAACCTGGAATACTATATAGCTAGCCCAATCAAATTGGTCCAATACTAACATAACTCTCCAGTCACATCTCTTAAGAATTTGGCATGCCAACTAAGCAAAAGTAGGGGAATTAATTTCCTTTCTTCTTGAAAAGTACAAATTAATTCAATTCAAATCCGTGTTTATCTCTCACAAAGTGGCCCTCCAAAGACCCAAAATTTTCTCTAATTTTTTTATCTTTCAAAAATTTAACCAAAATCTTTTAATACAAGTAAAAAAATTCAAGATTCTTTAGTAAGTGGAATGAGAATTGGCTTTTAGGAATTGTGGTAGGAATTTCACAACTCTTAAAATTTTATTGTGTGAAATATCACTAATTGAAATATGAAACCAATTACATATTTTTATAATATACTCTACACATCTCAAAAAAATCATGAAAAATAATATACTATTTTATAAACTTTCCAAAATCTCCACAACTTTTGGAGTAAATTATAAAAACTTTAAATTCTTGGGATCATACCTTCATTAGTAATACTATCTTGTTCAATAAAAAAATTTAAAATTTGTGAAATTCTTACCACAAAATTTAAAAAAAAATTCTCATTCCACTTACTCTTTAAATTCTTTAAATTCTTCTTACTTGTATTAGAAGTTCTAAATATACTTTGCAAACTTTGAGCACTTATTAGATGTCAAGAACAGTACAAATTAAAAGGCAAAGCACAAATTTCAAATAGTGTGATTTTACAAATTAGACTTGATCTCACCCGCCGAAACCCAGCCTTGACTTCAGTACGAAACTCCAGCAAACCCGAGAACGGATCCCAAGCCCTTGCGGATTCCCCGCTTCCTCAGTCGGAGAGAACGCAATGGGAAGTTCCAACTCCCTTCCTTCTCCAGCGGCGCGACCGTCACGCAGTGAGCGCCAACTTCGTGCCAACTCCAGTGAGTTAGTACTGTAGGCCCATCAATTCCCGCTTCCCTCGCACTAAAGCTCCAGCTCCGGCACCTTTGCAGACACATCCGCAGTTCAGTTCCAGGTTCCACCCCTGAAATATTGAACGGCCCGAAGATTTCGGATCGTTGCCTCCAACAGTTTCATATAATCAGGCTCACAGCCGAGCTGGGCGCCTTCAAGACGCCTCCTTCACCCCCTCCACGCTCTCTACAGCTGTAACCTGCATTGCTATCTGAGCTCCTCTTGCTCGCTCATCTCTAGCACTCTCGCCACACCAGTTTCAAGTCTCCCGGAGCCCCCTAGCCTCTTAGTAGATCTCGGGTTACATCTTGTAAGCTAGATTTCTCGCGCTAGATCTCGAATGTTGGGTCTCTCGTCTTAGATCTCTCATGCTCGATCTGTAAGAATTGCGAGGTTCTGTGGGGGTGGGCGGATGGGTGTGATGGGGATCCCAATGAGAGCTGTGTTGGCGATGACGCTGGTGTTGCTGTGTGGGTCTGTGGTTGTAGCTGTGTTTGATGGTTACGACGGAATGCCGCGTCCGCCAGGGATGGACCAGGATCCCACAACAACCTACGGGGCCAAACCCGCCGTGCAGTACGAGAACAAGGCCGCGAAGTGCATTTGGTACGGGTGGGAGAATGGAAACTACCCGCCCGACGGGACTAAGAACTGCAGCACCTCGCTGTGGACGTCTCTCAGCGCGGCGAATCCCGCTAGTCTCGCTGGGTTTATGTACTACGTCCCCCTGGATACTGCCTACTACGACCCCTTGTACGGCGAGTACCTCTGCGCAATCGGCTGCTTCGATCTCACAGCTTCGGGACCTGCCGCTGGACCTGTGTTGCCGCCGACTGGGAGCCCGCCCGCGGATCCACCCGCGGATGAGCCGCCTGCTGCTTCGCCGCCTGTCGTCGCCCCGCCAGTCGACAACGCGCCGCCACCAGTGGAAACAACCGCCCCGCCTAGTGGTGGAGCTATGGCGCCACCGCCAGCCACGCTATTTCGGCCGCCACCACCTGCAGCACCTCTGCCGCCATCTCCTACGCCCTCGTCGATTGTTTTGCCGCCTATTGAAAGCCCATCAGCACCAGCCATCAGCCCGGAAGCCAGCCCGGAAATCAGCCCGGAAGCTAGTCCTGTATCGAGCCCGGGATCCAGCCCCATTCACAGTCCGGGTACCGGCCCTGGACCTACACCGGGAGGACCATTAAATGTCGCTCAAGGCGGCTCTGCAACGACGACCTCCGTATCGACTGTTCTCGTATTTACAGCGGCTCTACTCCTGTGCATCGACTTTCTGGTTTGATTGCAATGCAGCTTCCTATCGAGCTTGAGTTTGCTGGTTTCGTCGCTCCGACAGAGGTACTCTGCTGCGGGAGGCCATTCTTTTACCAACGGCCCAATGCCGTGAGTTTTGATCAAGAGGGTCGTGATTGTCATCACGACTTTGTCGCGAGACTTACAGGAAGATTTGACCCTAGAATTTTCGAACGCTGCAATCGTGATTTGGTCGCGGATTCTTCCTCGAGAGGATCAGTGGGTGGATTGATGGAGCATTTTCTGGAGCTTAGTTCGAGTTTGTACGAGTAGTGAGTGGCTGCATTAAGTAGGATTCGTGTTAATAATTGATTTGGTTAGTTTTTTATTTTGGTAGTTTGGTAGTGTTGGTACTTCCGGTAGTCTATTTCTTGGGACAGCCATTCAAATTTAATTGTCTTGAGCTGTTCATTTTCTTGTTGAAATAATACACAACATGGTCACTCATTCAATTCTTTCTCTCAGGTCGGGGGGAGGGGGGGGGGATTCGTATGGTTTGCATTGCGCCCATTATCTGTTTTTCATTTTGTGCATTTTGTTCGTCCGGTTCCTGATGATTATGAATGTATTTGTAGTGTTGAGGGATGAAAATTATGTGTGATTGGGATGCGTACGTAGTTCGTTATTAGTGTAGCTTGCATGTTTTCTGCGTGTGAAGGTTTTCCTTTCAACGTAAAACCATTGACGCTGTGGTAGAGGATATCTGTTAAATTTCTGTTTCCCTTGTGTAAGGATTGCATTTGTTATTGCGCTTCACATGTTCATATTCCGGCAGATCCCCTGTTTGTGAACACGAGTGTGCAATATGGCATCAGGAGTGACCAATGTAAATTGAATATATGACCCGCTAGTAATCAGTGTAGAATCAAGATCTTTACCCTGTTACTCACATTACTCGCTCCAATATTGAATTTCAAATCGTTGAAATTTATGATGTTGATCCTGTCAACTACGACTTTGTAACAAGATGTTTCTGTATCGTTATTGACTACACCTGTAGAACTCAAGATGCAAGAATCTGTGCCAACAAATCTATCCAATTTCGATACCCTGATTCTTGGATTAGTAGAAAAAGTGTTTGCAGCTCCTTTCAAGAATGTTTTGAAAACGTAACGGCATTTACAACTTCATGCTCAAGCGGGGTTTTGAATGACAACGATGAACTTCCTATGCCTTGGGATGAATATGCCGTCACGTCAGATTCTGGTGGTCTGGTACATTACTACATTCACTTCCAAACTTCGTGTTCAAGTGGGTTTTTTTTTGCCTTGACTGTACTGTTTCTTCTAATTCCTATGTGCTTCCTCAGTGCTTGCTTATAGTTCAATAAGTGCGTTTGCTGTTTCAGCGTGTTCTTTCTTTTCTTTTCCTATTCCTTGGAATTTAAGGTGGTACTTACTGCCAGAGTATACCTAAAATGGGCAACAGCGTGCTCCTTGTAAGAATGCCACCTGAAAGACGAGTTGTATGCGAGGATTGTGGGCAGGTACATAGTTCCAAATTTGTGAAATCTTACATTGAAGCTTCGAGACCCAGATTAGCCATCGGCGAGTATTGGGACACATGCAGACATACTGTACCCCAATACATTCTTGACTGTAACCAAGGTTCGCACTTTTTTCCAAATTTACTTTTTCTGTTTTCAACTTACTTATTTGTGTCACTTGGTTTGATAGATGAGATGACATTGCAAAACTGGGAACTTGTTTATGGAATTTTGTGCAATACGCTACCTCCGAGACAAACACGAATCAACTCTGGCTACCTTGAGAGTGAGTAACTTAGTATTAAAAAAAAAGAAATAGAAAAGCAAGGATTTTGCAAGTTATAAAGGATTATTGGGAGTATTACACAAAAAAGACTAAATAGATGCCAATTCCAATGTGGAGGAAGTTGCAAATTAGCTATCAAATTCTATTGTTTGTTGCAGTCTTGGCTATAATCTAATTTTTTCAAGGATTTTCTGCGATGTACATTTAGCTACTGGAAATTTTAAGTACTGCAATGGAGCGAATTTTATGCAGTTCTGTGAACGCTGATGGGAGCTGACATCCAAGTTAAGATACAAGTATACCACGAACAAACTTTAAACTCGTCCATCACTCGAGAGTGGAACTCTTTCTTGCTGGAGCGATTAAACCCTCATATTCAATTCATCTTTGAATATGGATTTCAACGGCTCTTCAATATCATATCGTTACTAAAGTTTGTGTCAATCGATGTTATACAGGATCATTATCAAAAAAACAATATTATACTCCACATTTGTGGAGGTCAGCCTCACAATTTCTTTACTACATGTGAGGGAAGGGTCTCTTAGATCAGAATTGTTGAGTCACAAGTCTGGATTATTTAGCTTTGGTAAGAGGAGTAAGCATTTCCACATGGTTATCAGTGGTGATATTTGAAGAGGTCGGAGAAAATGTGGATTGGGGTCATTCTAGGTTATGGTTTCTGATTATGCCAGACAAAAATTAATGTACTTGAAATTGTGATGTGTTCAAGTATACTGTACAATATAGATATATGATTGCATTTGATAGACTACAGTGAGTTATGGTCGTATTTGTGCTTGCAAAGTGACTACCTTTGGTAGCCCAAACACTTAATGAAGTACATTCAAGTGTGTTGAAAAAGCAACTACTATCTTAGTTTTCTCCTATAGTGTGACTAGCCAAGTGTAATTAATAGGTGCGTCATGATGTTTGTGCAAGGTTTTACATAAGGTCATATAAGGTGAAAACACCCCATATAAACCATTGTCCCTTTGGAGGATAAATTGGATTTCGGGTAGGTACCTATAGTCTCAATTTTTGTCATAATTTTTTTTTTTTAAATTTGAAGATAGAAAAGTTGATTATCTTCATAGAAATATAATTTTTTTTTTCAAATGGTGCCTAGGAACAAAATTTATGCCTTGAAAAAGATCAAAACAAGGAAGACCAACAAGCAAAAAAAACTGAAAATTTTGGAATTTTTTTTGGTCCAGTTTCTTTTTTCTTTGAGATTATATTTTTTTCTACATAGTATGGCTTGATTCATCTCATTTGGATGAGTGATGTGAGAGTATTGTTTTTCAGGCAATCTAAGCATCTTTTTGAAAAAATAACTTGTTAGGATCTATTGCAATTTTTATAATTTAAAAAAAATAGTTCCATATAGTTTGGTTTGCTTGCTAGAATAATCTCACCATTTGTATTAGTGCATCTTCATTCCATCTTAGAGATATTAATAATTTAGATTTTCCTTCAATTTCATATATACTCCTACTTAACAATCTTTTTAAGAATGAAAATTAAGTTTTTTTTTTCTTAAATTTTTCTCAACTCAATTTAGAGATTTAAACGTCAAAACTCTGTAGTGAAAAAATTTAAGTTAAAAAGGTTCAAAGTCAAACAATCTAATCCCACAATGTGCAAAAATATTTGTTTTCTTCACTTTGAAAGCAACTATCTTGCAATATGTGTGGTCAAATTTTCTGAAATTTATTCCACATAATCTCATACAAGTTAGGTATAAGATCCTATGGCTGATGTGAAAACAAAATAATTTTTAAAAATGTTTTATTCTTTGCAGTAGAAATGGCAACTTTGAGTGTTTGTTGGCAAATAAAGGCCTTGGTCCTTTAGGAGATAAGCAATTCAGTATAGTTGGAGACACCTTTTTTAAGGAAAAAGAAACATTTTTGTAGTATTAACAATTATTTTGAATTTTTTTTAAATTATAATTTTTGGACAAGCCATACACTCCCTCTGTCATAAAATGATCTTCCTATTGGACTAAATGTTATGTATTAAGGCAAAAAATAACAATTTTCAAACCTATTTTGAGTTGTAAGTAACGCTTAATGCACTCCTATCATCCTAAAAATTTGAGTTTTGAGTTAGTTATGAGAATGCAATTTTCAAATGCTTAAAAGTGGGATTTGGGAGGCATTTTGAGGAAACACTAGTGGCCATTGATTTACGGTTCTATTTACATGCAGTATTGTAGTGATTGCATGTGGTCGTCCATTTTTTTAATTGGGGCTTGTAGTAAGTATTGAGAATGTCAATAAAATTTACAAGACAACCATATATTCTGCAAATCAAAGATGTGGGGACTTATCATGATTGGTCTAAGTCTTAGGTTGCCCATTGTTGAGAAGAAGCAAGGAAGATGATATTCCCATTTTCAAATAGGTAGCCATATTGTTTTGGGATTGCATCTATTAACAGATAGCATGTACAATAGTACTAGCAAATAATTCAAAATTGATTTGTGGAATGTGCAACCAGAAGATGATTTCAAGACAAAATATTAAGAGAAATTGGAAGATCATTTTGGGACTAAGGGAATAATTCTTATGAATTTTCAAAGTGGGAGCTCCCTAAGTCATTGAAACCACTACATAGTGTAGTTATAAAACCAAAATTTAGTGAATAAGTAATCCACCAATCACAATTAAATATGCAAACGGTTTAACCTCTAAAGACCCATTGTCCCTACGAGGGACAAAATGGATTTTGGGCAGGCTCCTATGATCTCAATTTTTACTGAAATTTTTTGAAACTTTTCCATAAGATAGAAAAACTTATGAGCTTTCTAGGAATATAATTTTTTATTTCAATCGGTGCTCAGGAGCAAAAGTTATCCCACAATAACCTCAAAATGGGGGAGACTGGGCAGCAAAAAAATCCACAAAAAATTGAAATAAAAATTTTAATATTTTTTTTCTTTTAGATTATATTTTTGTAAATGAAAAGCTTTGATTCATTCCATTTGGATTAGAGATGTGAAAGTTATGGAGCTTCTTGTTTTGCGGGCAATCATAGCAACTTCTTGAAAGAAATGAATTGCTTTCACTTTGAATGCTAATATTTTTCAATATGTACAATCAAAAATCACAAAAAAATTATCACATGGTCTAAGACAAGTATAGAACAAGATCCTACAGTCAGATTTTTTGAAATTTAAAATTTTATTTTGTAGGTGATCATAGTAGAAGTGGTAGTTTAAAGTGGTTTTGACACAAAAATGACCTTGGGACTTTAGGGGTTAATTGCACTTTTGAGGACACTTTCAATGGAAGTCTACTTGTTAGGAATGAGTACAAAGAAGGTTTTGGGTGTTTTTACCTTAAGGGTTGAAAAAAATAGAAAACTCACAAAAATGAAGATCTTATGTCTAAATTCTTCTCAAGATATAATTTAGTTTGCTTAAAAAACTCCAAATGTAAATTCCCTTTTCTAACAAGGAAACTTAGGGATTCAATGCAATGTAGATGAAATGTGAAGACCTGACCTTAGAAATTAGCTTTTAAAGAACTTCAACAATATCAATCCCTTTGTTCCAAAATAAATCCGGGTTTCCAAATGTACTTGTTTGAAATTAAATTCAAAATTGGCTCTCCACAATTTGATGGACAACAACTAAAGCTAGTTTGAATATACTAAAGCAAAAGAATCCTTAGATACCACGCTCCAAAATCTATAAACGCAACTTCTAACCAACCAAAGGCAAAGAATTCAACCCACAACTATATAGAAACTACTACTAACATATCTCTTGTTGAAAATTTCCTCAACTTGAATCACATGACATTGTTGAAATTAATTATAAAAAATGTCAATGGACATCACTATCAAAATTAGTACCACTAGAGCAACTCCGAAAAGGACAAAAATTTGTTTGATTTCACTATTTGTTTTCAACATGCGCCACTTCAATGTTGACTTCCATTCTTTCATGCCTAGTGAGGTTTAGTAGAAGCTACAATAACTCATTAGGAAAAATCCAAGCTTGAAAGAGGCTGGTAGGTCTGCACTTCCAATAGTGCAATTATAGAAAAATAAAAATAAAATAAAAATTATATATATAATTTGACGTGGCACTACTGGTGACACATTAGCAGATTGGCTAATTTTTAAATATTTTTTTCAAAAAAAATTAATAATTAAAAAAAAAATTCATATACTTGCACTGCCGGGGTGCTGAAAATAAAAAATTGGCGTCCTTTTTAGGCCACAAACTTTTCCTAATGTACACAATCCTTTAAAAATAGGAACTACTGATGCACTAATCTAGCTATTTTTAAGAAACCCTAATCTAGCTAATCTAGCTATTTTATTTCAAGACGGAAGGAGTACAAATTAGGCTTAGGGCAATCATTGGAGAAAAATTAGTAAAATACTTGAATTAAAAGATATGGTCATATTTATTAAAAATATATATAATTCTATAAATTCATTTTGAAAATATTCATAGAATATCCATGCCTAGGTAACGTATGTGTATATCAAATGTAAAGGGAGGTGACTACCCAAAGAAATTATGTTCCTTTGTATGGTCATATTCTATAAGGTGAATACTAATGAAATTCTAGTACTACAAGGAGATGTTTGGAGAATTAACTGTCCTAAATTTAACTTTCATCTAAACTTCACACATAAAGAACTAGAATACTTTTATATGCTAGTGATTAAATCTACAAAATAATACAACATAAATTTCCAATGCAGTCTTATATAATATCAAATTACTAATTTTCTTTAATTAAATTCTCTCCTTTTTGTCCAATAAGCTAAGTTCGGAGCTAAAAAATGGCAGTTTGGGGCAATATTTGTAGGAATATATTTTGGTCATTTAAAGGTTAATGGAGAGTGTTATTGGAATAGCTATCCTAAAAAGAGATGAAGTATTACATCAATGAAAAGTTCATTAGATTTTTTAATCAAAAGAAAAACATTTAAACACTTTATTTGGAAGTTCATTAGTTGATTTAAAACTTACATGCCACATTTAACTATTTTTGGACTATCAAAAGTTGAAAATTAATAATACAAAAAAATGGTCATTAGGAAATAAAACATCGAGAGATCTATGTAAAACATCAAGAGATTGATACAAAACATCTAGAGATCACTACAAGGGATTGCAGCCCTAGATGACAAGCATTTGACAAAATTTTGCCCGAATTGACAGCAATCACTTTTAACAACCTTATTTTGTCAATTAGGACAGACCTATCAATTTCTTGTTGATTATTTATCAAGATCTTTATCAATAGAATCCACAATATCAAGAGATTGATACAAAACATCTAGAAATCACTACAAGGGATTGCAGCCCTAGATGACAAGCAATCACTTTTAACAACCTTATTTTGTCAATTAGGACAGACCTGTCAATTTCTTGTCAACTTTTTGTTGATTATTTATCAAGATCTTTATCAATAGAATCCACAAAAACTTTTAACAACCTTATTTTGTCAATTAGGACAGACCTGTCAATTTCTTGTCAACTTCTTGTTGATTATTTATCAAGATCTTTATCAATAGAATCCACAAAACCTGAAGAATCCAAAACCCTAATCAAACAACAAACCATAGAGTGCCACCTAAGCAAATACAACTAGTGATCAAGTCATTTAAGCAACCAATAAGTATCAACACACACATGTCAAGAATACGAGTGTTGGCTAATATATACAAGGCAATAGAACATTTATCAATACATATGGGATAAATGTGTTAGGAGAGGAGGAGAATCAAGTAAATTTCGAAATTGTTTAAAAACTAAATTTTCAAACCGGATTTAAGCATAGTAAATTAATTTTTTTCAAAAAACTTTTAACTAAGATTAGTTGGAAAATCAAATGAAGTTCCACCTCCAAAAATCCGTTTGAGATGTCAGGTCTCCAATAAAAAGTTATGGATAAATTCCAGACCGGGTGTTTGAAAAGTTTGAAATTCACTTCAAACACCCGGTCTGAAATTTGTTTATAACTTTTTATTGGAGACCTGAAATCTCAAACGGATTTTTGGAGGTCGAACTTCATTTGATTTTCCAACTAATCTTAATTAAAAGTTTTTAAAAAAAAATTAATTTACTATGCCTAAATCCGGTCTGAAAATCTAATTTTTAAACAATTTCGGAATTCACTTGGTTCTCCTCTTCCTCCTCCTCTAACACACTTATCCCATATGTATTGGTAAATATTTTACTGCCTTGTATATATTAGTCAACACTCATGTTCTTTGACATGTGTGTGTTGGTACTTGTTGGGTGCTTAAATGGCTTAATCATTTGTTGTATTTGCTTAGGTGGCCTTGTAGAGTTGTTATTTGCTTAAGTGGTTGTGCCATGTGGGTTGTTTGTTGAGGTGACTGTGCTATGTGGGTGGGTGTGCTTACTCGGCAATTTTCTATACTTAATTTTGACATGGCATATGCCATGTGGTAGCCTCTAAGTAGTCAGACTTCTTATATGTAATTTAAAATTTTAAAGTTATAGAATGTCCGAATGTTTGTTGAGGTGATTGTACTATGTGGGTGGGTGTGCTTACTCGGCAATTTTCTATACTTAATTTTGACATGGCATATGCCACGTGGTAGCCTCTAAGTAGTCAGACCCCTTATGTGTAATTTAAAATTTTAAAGTTATAGAATGTCCGAATTGACAGAATTTTGTCATATGATTGACATAATTTTGTTAATGGAACAAAATCTTGTCAAACAAGTGTCCAAATTGACTTGAATCAGCCCCTATTAATTGACAAAGGAATTGACAAAATTTTGTCATTTTTTTGTCAATTCGACCACAATTCTCCTTGTAGTGGGATCTATACAAACATTCGGAGATCTTTGGATGTTTTGTTCAAAATTCACTAAATAGTTTAGAAGTAGTTACATGTGGCATTTGCATACAAAAAATGGCAACAAGGAAGGATGCTATTGAAGAAATATGAAGATTGATTTCAAATTTGAAAGTTCTTATATAAAATTATAAAAATTTGAAATCCATAAACATTAGGAAAAATCTGAACCCTAGAAAAGGCCATTTGACTTTTGACCACTATGCAAGTATAGGAAAATTTTAAAAATATCCAAAAATCCAAAATTTAAATTATATACTTTTTTTTACATAATTGATTTTTGAATTAATATTCTTTTGAAGACTTTTAATTTTTCAATGTTAAAAATATTTTTGATGATTTTAGTTCTTGGATTTGATTTTGAATTCATATCAAATGCAATTAATGCTCAAAAACTTTGAAAACTTCTTTATAGGGTTATAATATAGTGCAAAATAACATGGTGCAATTTTTTTTATAGTGTCACTCTAAAATTAGAAGATACCACTCTATGATTATAGACCTGAACTTCAAATTGCTATAAGATTTCAAGGATGACCTTTCGGGTTTCTTATATTTAAAAACATAGGATTCATTTTGTGAATATGCTTGTGAATATCGGATGCATTTGAAGTCGCAACTAAATTAATGGTTGAATGAAGTTAAGGTGAAAATTGAATGGAATTTTGAAACCTCAACAAAAATAATGGAATTTCAAAGTTATACAACTAAAATTGAAGCCCACAAAGAATTTTTTTTTTAAATGAAGGAGCTGAAAAGTTTTTGAGGGAACCAATGGAAACCTTTAAGGTTCAATTAATTTCTAAAAGAAGAATTTGAAATTTAAAATGATAAATTATGAGGGTTGAAAGGGTTCATTTTACAAGCAACAACACTAGTATGTGAGGATAGAAATGTGAGCCTAGGTATATGTAGGTACTCTACAACTATTGAAAGTACTTAAAAAATATACACCTATAATATAAGTACCCTATAATCAAAAGATAATTATAACATAGGTACTTATAATATAAGCACTTACAAGATAGACACCTATAATATAAATATCCTATAACCATAAAAGGTGCTTATAATATAAACACTTATAACATAGACATCTATAATATAAATATTCTATAACCATAAAAGGTGTTTATAATGTAGGTACCTATAACATAGACATCTATAATATAGGCATCAATAATATAAATATGGTAATTATAACATAGGTACCTATAATATAGGATCCTAGATTCATGGGCTCAAGATCTTAATCTCACATACTAGCAATCATGATTTTACAAGCATATAGTCAAATCTTTAGAAAATTTAGTGTCTTCTAAATTGAGAGAGTTGAAAAGTTTTTTAAAGGACAATAGGAATCTTTGGGGTTCAATTCATTTATTAAACAAAGTCCATAAAAAATTGAATTTGAATTTGCATTCAAGAAAATATAAGAATTGAAAGAATTCACTTTGTAAATATGGGGTTGAGATCTTGGAGGGGATGGGGTATTGACAAATATAAAATTCAATGAGGGCTATTAGTCAATATACACCTCTAAAATTTAGCACAATGAGTTCAAGTTGCCAAGATTTCCATGCCAAGTGAAATCTAGAGACTTTTAACCCTCAAAAGATGAGCCTATAATAATTTTTTTCAAACTTCATTTTGCTAGTAGCTTTGAAAGTGATTTTTTGTATTTATTTTTTGATGTGATTACTTATTTTTTATTAGTTGTTGAAATTTCACATTTTTTTGGAAAAATTTAAAATTACCTTGAACTTTTGAATAAAAAGTGAAACAACTCATACAAAATGCAATAAATGCTTAAAAAATCTGAAAATCTCTCTTAGGTTTATATTATAGTATAGAACATCACAATGCATTTGTTTACTTTGACATTTTTAAAATTAAAAAATCAACAATCCATGGTTACAAATTCATTTTTCAAAATTGTTGGTCAATATTTAAGAAGGGTTTTTAAATTTTAAATAGAATTATAAATGAATAGTCAAAGAATATCAATGAAAAATTAATTAGCAATAGAAATCTAGTGTTTTCAAACTCCAATATGTGTTGAAAATTTCAATTGCAAAGGTCTCTCAATCCCAAATCAAAGCCATGAAACCTTTAGTTGTGCGTTAGTAGTAGCATAGAGAGCAATGGAGATTTGGTAATTTTTAAATGATTTTTAATTATTCAATGTCAAAAGTATTTTGGATTTTGGATGTTCTTTAGAGTTTAATTTCTTAGCTTGACTTTATAATGAAAATATCCTAAATTAAATTATCTTTAAACTACCTCCAAAAAATAACCAAAATGCTTGTGTTTATTGGACTTGTTGGGCCCACACAATTGCTAGCATGTAAGCATAGGATCTTAAGTCCATGAACTTAGGAGCCTAAGCTCCTATATTATAGGTACCTATGTTATAAACACCTTCCATAGTTATAAAATATTTATATTATAGGTATGTATGTTGTAGGCACCCTCAATAATTGTAAAGTACCTACTTACACTTAGGCTCAAGGCTTGTAGGCTCATATTTTTAAGCTTACATGCTAATATTTTTGGTTGGGTCCATGAGATCTACAATTTGTTTTCTATTAATATCCATAGCCTAAGCGCTATCACATGGTTTGATGGGGGAAAACAAAACTCCTTGCCACTAGCATGATATGTCACCTTTGGTGTAAAATTTGAGGGCTTAGTCATGTTGTTACTTCACAATATGGCTAATGCCATATGTGTAAATAGAGATAGAAAAAAATAAAATTGGAAAATTTTAAACTTCAAAGTATTGTTGTTGATTGATCAAAGTACTATGTAATGAAGGATTTCAAAATTCTATATCTTCAAGATAATTTTATTTGGCTAACTAAAACTTAAATTTTCTCTTTACTTATACATAAGTTTAAACCCTAAAGTCCCAAGGCCTCTTTTCCATTAAAAGCCACTCAAAATTTTCATTTCTATAGCAATGAGCAAAAACTTTTTTAAAAAAACTTTTTTTCCGCATATCTAATTGTAAGATCTTGTACTAAACTAGTATAAAAATTTGTGGCAAAAATTTCACAAACTTTGACAATGTAGATTGCAAGATATTTGTGTTTGAAGTGAAGGAAACAAATTTTTTTGCACCTTGGTCAACTACATTATTTGGCTTTAAACCTTCATTCCTTATAATTTTTGTTCTATTGATTTTGAATTTATAGTTTCATGATAAAAAAATTGATTTGAGACTTTAGGAATTTAAAAAAATAAAAATAAAAAACCCTTCATTTTCATTCATTAAAAAATTGTTAAGTAGAAGTAGGTTCAAGACTCGATTCAAGATTGAAGGAAAATCTAAATTGTTAATAGCTCTAAGATGGAATTGAAATACACTAATCTCAATAGTGAGATTGTTCAAGCAAGATGAAACTTTTTTTTTTGAATTTTTTTGAAAATTGAGGTCAAAAATAAATTCTATAAGTTATTTTTTTCAAGAAGATACTCTAATTGCCCAAAAAACACGATTGTCCATAACCTTCTCATAACAAATCCAAATAGAATGAATCAAAACTTGACATGTACATAAAAATATAATCTATACAGAATAAAATTTTAAAATGTTTTACTTTAAATTTTTTTCTACTTGCCAAAAGAAAAAAGGACTTTTTGTTCCATAAAGCCGATTGAAATAACAATTATTTTTAGAAAGCTAATGTATTTTCTTATCTTCACCAAAAGATTCAAAAAATCTCAACAAGTATTGAGTCCATAGTCCCAAAATTCATCTTGTACCCCAAGGGGACAACATGACTTTAGGGGTTAAGACTTCATCCTTTGAATTTTATAATAATTTAGTATTAAACCTTTTTAAAATGGTTTAACTCTATTTGACAATTAAAGAGGCCACTTTGGGCTTTTCAAGAACTTGAGTAGGCTCTATTGACTTCATAATTTGGTGTTTTTGCATGAATATTTTAGTATAGATGCTACTCATAGTAATCTATGTGTGAAAATTTTCAAATAAAAATAAAAATAAAGGATATTAATTGTTTATTAGAACTTTTTCTTGTGACATTATCACCATTAGGATTAACAATTTTTAAATTCTTCCAAAATTTATTAGCATATTGATTTTATCTTTCATTAAATAATACCTTCTACTATACAATTTAAAAAATAAATAAACATGAAAGTTTTTTTAGTTAAAATTTTTGACACATGTTTCAACCCATTTTCCAACATAATGACTAAATGTGCATGTAATAGGACATACATGTTTTTTCCTAGAAAGATAAAACTTCACCTTTTAGAAGGACTAGAAAGCCTATCTTTTGAAGTTTAACTTGCAATTAATGGAGATATTCACTCTAAAATTTTTGGACAATATACTTGAATAAATTAAACAAAGGTTTCAATGGTTGAATGTGTTAAAAAATAAATATTGATGAAGATTTTGACCTTGCTTTGGAGATGAGTTTTCTAAAGCAACTTTGGACTTCTAAATAGGAAAGAATTTTAGGGGGTTAAAAATAAAAATAATATCAAAATAGATTAGAGTGCATTGTGAGTGTGCAAGCGCGCATAAAAAATTAGTCTAAGAACTAATTTTATTATTGGACCATAGCTTGCAACCACTCAATACCACTAACAATGATGCAAATAAATTTGTAATATTTTTATTATCACATGTTAAGTGCAAGGTTGTTTTTTAAATACAACTTTAACACCTAAAGTTTAAATGCACTTAATTAGGGGGATGATGGATGGAAAAGATGTTTTCATGCACTTAGAGTTGTTATTTCATTCATTCCAATTTTTAATGTAGAGTATATGAATTATGTAACATTTTATCACATATATTTTAAGAAATCATCTATATAAATATTCTATGAATATTTTATTGAAGTATTTTATAAAAAAAATAGTATTAACAACATTATCAAGAAGAATTTTTATTGTATAAATGAAAATTAAATTAAAAAAATTATTTAGAATTTTTCATTTTAACATTTTTATAAAATATTATTAAATTAACTTCAAAAAAATTGTAATAAAAATTTAAAATATTACTTATTTTTAGTTTATTTATAATGTATAAAATTATTGATGATAATAATTTGTACAAATCTAACCATTTAGATGTAATTTGTAGTTAATAATAGAAAAAACTTACTCAAACTTTGTTATTAAGTTTATATATTAAGGGCTACTTTATAAAAAATCTTTAAAAATCATAAAATCTTGAGAAAACATATGATCTTTCAGGGTTAAGAATAATAATTCAGTGTAGTTGAAATTCATAAGGAAGATGCTCACTCTTCACTCGTATCAATATATTTTTTTTATTATTCTTAAAAATTATTTCATAATGAATATTGATATTTGAAAATATATTACAGTTTTGGTACATCCTTTGATAGACCTACATATTGGCTAAATATTTATTATTCTTAAGAAAACAATCTCTTCTTAAAAAAAATTTAAATACAATAAGAAAATTTGACTAAACGATTAACTCGTAAAGGATCAAGCATTTAAATTTAGATTTAAACACTTTTCCATCATTTCATTGGTTGAATCTAGTGCCTACAAAGTTGTTAGAAATTTTATTCTTGTTTTATTTTCATGAATGTTTCCATTATCTTTTCACAATTTAAATATCCAAACATTTTTCATGAAGTTTTTAATTCTTTTTTTCTTACACAAGTTGTGGAAAATTTATTTCTTATGTATAGAATTTTATGAATAGACATTGCAAGCCTTCCACAATCCGCAACTACAACTCAATCTTCAAACAACAATTTGTTCCAATAAAGAACATAGAAGATTGTCAATTCAATTGAACAAAACAATAAGACTTGCTAATGGAACTCAAACCATAAAAATTTAGAAGAGAAATACATCTAAAATATTATCTCCAACTTTTATAATATATAAGAGACTATTATTTCCAAAAATAGATAAAGATCTTCTTTCTATTTTAGATTCTATCCTAATCCATTCATTTTAGATAAACTCTCAATTACACCTTTAGCTTTTTACTTTTGTTCTATTTGAAACCATCCATTAAAGTAAAAAGCATAGTCATAATTAGAAGTATTTTTAGTTTTAGTGTACATGCAACTTATACAAATCTAGATCATCCATTTGGAGTTGTGTAACTCCAAGTATATTTTTTATGATTTGGAAGTTGTCTAACTCTAAAATTAACATTTTTATTCTATTTCATTTATAAAATTTTAAAAAATAGACTGCAATTGAGATTGTATTATATACTTTCTATATTATGTTGAATATATGCCCCAATATTACATCCATATAGTTAAATCAACTACTACATTATTCCTTCTAAAATTGATTGTAGATTGATATTTATAATTTTCAGAAGAACATTTTTTTTCTAAGGTTAATTCCTAAACGACTAGCCTTTTGAATTTGGCAATATAGCAATTTGGAGCATGTATAAGTGATTGGAGATTTCCATATTTTGGGCCCAAACTTTAATAGATGGTGTGGATGAGGAATATCTTTCATGTGCACTAAAATTCGAGACATTTGGAAATATGAGTAAGTTACAGCCTAATAAGTGACTTTTTTTTCGCAAATGGACAGTTTAGGAAGATTTAAGAAATTACTTTGTATGAAAATAAAATTTGAAATTGGTTATATATATGAATTTCTATGTATTCAAAAGCTCATATCTCACAATCCATTCAATGGGAATTTTTGAAATTTTTTCCACATGTTTTCAAGTTAGCATAGTACAAGATCCTATAGTTACATATGTCCAAAACCTTTTTTTTTCTTCCAAAACTTGATACTTGTACAAGCATTTTTGGTGAAAACATAGTCAACAAACTTAAGGAATTAAAATGTTAAGTTCTAATTATAGTGATGCTCACAAATTTTTGCATTCATCCATTATTCAAAACTTAAATGCCTAGTCCTTTAGGATTTAAAATGTTAAGTTGACCTCATAAATGTTGCAATACTTCAAGAATGACAAGAATCAAAGTTCAACATACAAAGCATAAACGTTGGGAACTTCTTTAAAAAAAAATTAATATGCAAACATTTGAAATTTTATAATTACTAAAATTTATTTAAGTTCTCTAAAGTCCTACAAAAAATCTTGGTAATTTTATTTCTTGGACTGAAATTATTATGAATTTTGGGAGGCAAAAAGTGTTCTGAACCCATGGCCAATGTCTAGATTCTTTTAATTCCAACCATTCAAGAACTACTTTCCTGTTTATTGCTTCTTACTTTCTTGCTCACTACTTTGGGACATGTGCCATGTACTTAATAGTCCAAACCTTGAAAAGAAGAAAAAAACACATTCCAACAAACCAACCTTGGTGGAAATCTGTTTCAACTTTGGTGGAAATCTGTTCCAACTTTGGTTGAAAATATTGCACCCTATTGATTGCTGGCGGTGCGTCCGTTAGAAATGGGTGCCTACACCTTCACCTTAATGAGTGGTCAGTGCTTCTGACCATGGAGACCAGTGGGTGTAAGTTCATTACTGAATTTGAGGACATGAATGAGTTACTGCACCGCAAGTACTCCAGGAAAGCAAGTGATTCAAATGAGAGCAAATGAAATCAATTGTTGGTGCTCTGCACCAAAATAATGTCGACACTGATCTTTACAGTCACACCGGTCAGGTTGTGCCCATTGGCTGCTACCTGCATCTGTAACTTAAAGTTTCCCGAACTTCGATCGATCTGCCCCTGGCCTGTAAGTAAGGTAAGACAACCCATTGCGGTCAAATGACCCATTGCGGTCGCCTAAGAAATCACCCATCGTGTTTTTTTTTTCTTTGGGATGTGGGATGTGGGCAACAGTGGGATGTGGGCAACAATGCATGTCTTACATGACAGCAACGGAGTGAACACTGACCTCATTAGGAGCTTCTGAGTTTTCAGTGTGAAATCCATTGTAGAAATTGACTTTTTTGACCTTCTGTAATAGAAAATATTTTGATTGCATTAGGAAGTGAGATGAGCATTACAGATTCAGATTTTGTTGGTCTTAAGGTAGTCTACAGACTCGTTTGGGCTCAGTGCTTGAGAAATTCCTAGCAAATTCATACTTTGTCAAAAAAAATGAATTTCAATTGCACTTGCTGTTTCTCACACTTGTACTAATGTGGGAAAAATTTGCAAAGATTTCAGCAACAAGATGATGCCAAACTCCTCATTCTGACCACAATGGGCTGGTTTATCTTAATAAGCTTACAACACCTCCTGGCATGGCACTCACTTGAAATTCTATCGTAATCAATTCACGTGGTCCTACTCGTATTGAATCTGGCCGGGATACCGTACAGCAGCAGCTAGTATTGCTGCCTTACGTGAGCTATGACACAAGCCATGTTCACATCACCTTAGCTACGTGAGCATCGATCGATCATTCATCTCTCTTCTGGGAAACAGCTACAGATCTCAAAAAGCAACAGCGTAGCTCGATCGACGATGAATCGCCTGCCCGAAATGTCTGCCCAACTGACTGAATTGAAATTAATCAAAGGGATGAATGATAAATGGTTGCTTCACACACGGTTCCAGTTCTTCTCCGAACTTGCCGAGACAATGGGCCCCAGGTGGGCACCGCGTGTGAGAGAATTAAAATTTAAGTTCACAGTAAGAAAATCCTGAACCTACTCCTAATTCAGTCTCTACTTCGCAACGACGAAGTGGACTCACTTATAGCATCAACGACGGACGCTATAGTCCCTAGCTAGAACGTACTAACTGCAAAGAATGAAGTTCACCACTTGGTCGGTCCGGTCCGTCGGTGGGTTTCAGAGTTTCCGTGCAACGAAAATTGAATTGAATAATCAGGGATCGGATCTGAGAAACCTCTGTAACCGTTCCAAAACAGAAATACCAAACTTTGACGGATTCGGCTGGTTCAAGCTTGAATCCCTTGAAAGCTTGGATCCGCTGAAATTAAGCTTGAATCAACCGAATCCGAGAGCCATAGCGCGCCAAAATGGATTGAATCTGAGCTTCTGGCCGGATGCCATGGTGAGAAGAGTATATTGGCCATAACTGGTCCGAATTGCATGCTCGGAATCTAGACCGGAGCTGGAGTCGTCGAACCCACGCGATTGCCTTCGAAGAACTGCAGTACGTCCATCCATCGCTCCGTGGTCTTCACTTGATGCACCAGAATGGTCTCGGGGACAAGCGGATGCGTGCACCGGTCCCTCCCAGTGTAAGCCGGGTGATCATAAAACAAAGGCTTCTTGCTCACCCTATTCTTCGCTCGTCCGCCGGCGTCCAACCAGTAGCCTGTCATTCTGTCCTCCGAGTACCCTCCGATCTTCTCCTTCACAATCGGCGACTTGCTGATATACTCCACCAAGTCCCACGTCACCACGTAGCCCATGCCCGCCATGTATCCATTGTAAGGGTCAGTGTTCTCGCAGGGTAGGACGTATCCGTAGTAGAGATCCGTCCTGGGCTCGGACTCCAGCGACGCCGCGAGGTTGTCAATGCGGACGTACGAGTCGTCGTCCACTTTCATCACATAGTCGAAGTGCACGCCGAGCGCGGCCACCGTCGCGTAGAAGCCCCAAGTCTTGCCCTTGTTCATATTCTCCTCGATGTCCATCACGATGATGTCGCGGTACTGCAGCGACTCCAGGCCCAGTTGGAGGCGCTCCGCCTGGTTCTTCGGCTTGCCGACGATGAAACGTACAGTGACTTGGGCGACTTCCGTCGATTGCACGCCGTACGCCAGGCGAATGATGTTCCGTCGCTCGATCCGGGAAGCCATGCTGAAGACGCCCATCAGAATCGAAAAGTTCTGGGACGACTGAGGGGGATCCTCCATTTTGCACCCAATCAGGGCCTGCGCCGCGGCTTGCTGTGATTGGAGCACCCAAGCGCTGGTCGCGGCGACCGCAGCCGGGGACTCGCAAACAGTGTCATGGAGCGTGTTGCGCAGGAGCGAACCCGGCGCGAGCAGGAGCGTGAACACAACGATCATCATGAATGAAAGAGAAAGGCCGACCACTGCTAGAAACGGACGGCACTTCTGCCCTTGGGTTGAACTCGGCCCCACACCCAGAATACCCATAACTGAATTCCTCATCGCAAAACCCTGGTAGAACCCTACAAATCGCTGATCTCCACACCAACCTAAACCTCCGATCCTGGATCCACAACTGCGTCAGATTACAACGACCTGATCAGAAAAGACACCGACAGATGTAGAATGCAAATCCCGCGCGGCTCTAGGTCATCCCAACTCCAGTCACTGCATACAATTGTGTCTGTACGTTGCGAGCACAGCGTCGGCTGGGAATGCGTTTACAAAAACTGTGGCATGACTCTGGAAGCCGGCTTGCACTAAACTGAATGCTTTATCAATGCACTTGAGCAAGCTCCGATGGTTCAAGCTCACAGAACGAAAGGAGAGCGAGTGTCAGATATCCGCCGACTGTCAAGCAAACGGAGCTTAATAAGTGGTGCCGGAGCCACTGGGCGGATCGGTAGGAGAAAACTCTGCAAATCGGTAGCGGGTACAACGCGAGAGCTTGACTTTGATCCCACCATGGGGCAGGCTTAAAAGTTTCTGTAAATCCCCAGGCCACTTGTGGCTGGTGGTTTGTATTTCACTCTTTGCAATGAAACCCGTTTCATTTGTTTCAAAAAAGAAAAGAAAAAGGCCAGTATGAGAGTGGAAGACTGGAAGACAGGAAGGTTGTCGGACTGACTAACTAAGCGCTCGAGATGGATCGACAATCCACGACTCACGCGGTCATAAATTCATCAAAGTATTGAAGTTCTAACTCGGCAGGACAAGTACCGGTTGTTACGTACACTCCAGTCAACTGATGCCGGGTACAGTCAAGTGTTCCACTGGTGAAATGACCTGACGAAAATAAATAAAGTAATAGAAAAGGAAAAGTTAGGGCAGTTCACTTGCTGCCCTTCGGCTTCACGCGGATGGGAAATCGGGAATCGTAGTCGCAGGAATGGGAATCTCCTTTGCAACTTGTGGCACGTACGCTACACCAGTGGCGTGAAGAGTGGCTTCAACGCGTGTTCAGAAGTTTGAACATACTTTTATATAAGTTATTTCCTGATACTTTTAGATTTTCTTGTCAGTATTACCTTTCTCGGTATCACCTTCGCCAGCTCGCACACCAAAACCCTAGAAAATGGACTGACGTGACGAGTTCTATTCTCTCACATCATTATCACACTTTTTTTCCCTTGAAACACAAGGATAATTCACCATATTATCACACTTTGACACGAGAAAGTTACATACATTCAACTGTGGTAGTAAAACGTTTGGTATCATAATTCTGAACAGGGTTTGAACCCACTTTGTCAACCCTTTTAGGTACCTGTGTAATGATACTTTCACGTACCGCACAGCATTAGCACAGTTGTTTCGCTTTCTTTTTTGACCCTAAAGAGTATATTATAATAGATCTGATTGTTACTCCGATCTGTACTTGCAATGTCAGGAGACCGTAGGCAGCGCCGTATGCGGATATTCGTGTTTTTCACCCCTCAACTGCCCAACACCGTGTGATCTAGATTCGATCGAATATCGAGAGTCCGGAACAGATCTGAAGCGTTGGTGGTCTCGCTTCAGTTGATAAGATTGCGCGCAACGCGGGGGTGGAGTTGAAAACCTGCAGTTGAGCAGGGTGTCGGGAAAGAGACGCCGAGCTTGCAATTGGCTGGACCGACACAGTACTAGTGAATTTCTTGGATATACTATTTGTTGTCCATCAATAGTATAAGTCTATTGGGTTGTTGATCGACGAGTTACCTTATTCGGGGGTGAGTTGGGCATCTCTGCGTGAGGTGAGATTGGACTTGTCGGTACAAGGATAGCCTCTGAGCCGCTCTGCTGTCAATCACAACTGTGATGCTTGATTCAAGGGTCAAATCAGGGTTAACCAGGGACGTGTGTGCGGCTGTTGGCCTGCTTTTCTCATTCAAAGCACATGCCGCATCATTCCGTCCAGTTATTTCGGCAAAAATATCCAAAAAAATTGGGATGCCACTCTTGTTTTTGACTATGTGGGGTGCTCGCCGGAGGTAAGTATGTGGTTGCCAGAAAAACAGTAACGTAGTCGGCTTACTGAAAATAGCAGGCGAGTGAGTTGCGGCAGTCCAGTGAAAGTAGTTCATCAGAGTACGTAACGCCGTGGGCAAAAATTGAAGAGCAACGCCGCGTGATCATGGTCAGAAAAGAAGGGGAGGTAAGAACGGAAGTGCACCCAAACGGACACAAAGATGGACTTGTATGACTCACTCGTTTGTTTTCAAGAGCAACCAATGAGAGTTGAGACATTTTGTGTTTTAAAGTGGTGTTTGTTTAATTCTAGCAGGACTGGTTGGTTATCATGGAAATCAGCCTTTTGGGTATTGTGCGATTCATTTGCTTTAAAAACCCTGAGAGCATTCATTGAAGGTCATTCTTTTCAATATCATGTGAATCATTTGCTTAACCCTTAAATGATGGACCTATGACCGTTGATTTCAAGCTTCACTGTCAACATTCAATTTGTTGCCATTTTGCAACAAGATATGTATGAAAAAATTGTAATTTATTTTTCAGAGATGAAACAAAATGTCTTCTTTGTTTCACCAAAATTTTAGAATTTTTTTGTAAATAATTGATTTTTTGTCAATTTTTATAGATATAATGAAGAAAAATCATATCAAATAGAAAATTATTTCAAAAAATCTGAAAATTTCACCATGTGTGCATATTATAGTGATGAACAACATGGTGTAAACTCATTTTCCGTGCCATTCTATAATTAGAACGTAGTAGACATTGAAAATACATTCAAAGTTCAAATTGCAATAAAATAATTGATTATTAGGAATTTTTTCAAAATTCAAATTGGAGTAGAAACTAGAGTGAATGAACTTTATTTTGTTAGTTGGGCTTAAATTCAAAAAATATCATTTTTGTAGAGAAATTTCAGATTTAAAGCAAAGAGCAACAACTTTCTAAAATAGCATATTTTGTGATCCATTTTTTTAAGTAACTTCTCATTTATGTGAAGACAAACAATAGCATAACTCCAAACTCAATTAGATTATCTTCATAACCCAACATGGAAGGTCAACAAGAAAGAAGTGGATGAAAAGCTGCTTCCCAACTCTCTACAATTCAAAAAACATTCATCCAAAAGCCACAAAATGACCTCGTTATTGTTCCTAGGTTAAAAGAAAATCCAAGAGCACTCATTGTCAACCTTTTGGGTATCTTATGAATCATTTGCTTAAAAAAATCCAAAAGCACTCTTGGGAGATAAAACTTTTGTGCAAGGCTTTCTTTTTTTACACAAAATTCCAAGGATGAACACTTGCAGTTTAGTCCTATATAGAAGGATTCTTTGGGATTCTTGATCATCCATTGCACACTTAGAGTGCATAGCATGTCTTTCTAGGGTTAACCCTAGAACGCCGCCATTGGCATCTGAATGACAATCCAATGAACTATAAAGCTATTGGAGGGATTTTTCATCCCTGTTTTCCTTGTTGACCTTTCATGTTGAATTATGAAGAGTATCCAATTGAGTTTGCAGTCTTGCCATTGTTTTTCTTCACATAAATGGGAAGTTAGTAAAAAACTAGATCACAAAATATGCTACTTAAGTGTATTTGGGGAATTTATTGCTCTTGCTTTAAATCTGAAATTTCTTCCCCAAAAGGATATTTTTTAAGTTTGAGACCAACTAACAAAACAAAGGTCATCTACTCTAGTTTCTATTCCCATTTGAACTTTGGAAAAATTCCTAATATTGAATATTTTATTGCAATTTGAACTTTGGATGTATTTGCAATGTCTATTGAATTCTAATTATAGGATGACATGGAACTTGAGTTTACACTATGATGTTTTTCATTGTAATACACACAAATTGGTAAAATTTCCAGATTTTTTGAAATATTTTCCTATTTGATGTGATTTTTTTCTTTGAAAAATAAATATAAAAATTTTCATACATATCTAGTTGCAAAATGGCTACAAAATGGTAGTAAATTAAATGATGGGTAGTGAAGCTTGAAATCAATGGTCACGGGTTTGTCATTTAGGGGTTAAGGTCAGTCTAGTTATATGTATTTAGTACCCTACATTTTCAACTTTGAAAATGTAGAGTGCAAATTGTTATTTGAAGGTTAAAAAATTATGATACAATTTATATTTGATTTCTCATTTTTCTTGAGTTTGTTAATCCCTACAAGAACAAAGAATTCAACACTTTGGACTTTTTGAGAACTAGGGCAAGTTCATATTCTGATAGTTTTGTATAAAACTTCTAGGATAGCTTTGACTCAGTAAATTCTACATATGAAGTTTCATTACATGTCATTCCAATCATTATTGCAAAATTTGTAAGGTTTTTAAAATTTTCAATGTCAAAGGAAAAAAAATAGATATAGGTATATATATATATATAGAGAGAGAGAGTTTTATTTTGTGTGCAATGTAGGCATGAAATACATTGGAAGTTGTTTATTTGATATTTTTTTAAATAAAGAATTCAAAAATTCAAAACCCAAAGAATATATTACTTACTAGAACATTTCCACCATTGAGATTGATAATTCTCAATTTCTTGTTAGTTATTAGCAATTTTGTTTTCTCTTTCATCATATACTAGCTTCCATTTTATAATGTAAGGATGAATATGAAAGTTTTTTGGGTAATTTCTTCTTCATGTATTCTCAATTCATTTTGCAACATATTGGGTAAATTACATAAGTTGGAGTATGTACTTTTTTTCTTCTAAAAATATGAAAACAAATGACCTTCACTAGGAAGGACTTCAAAAGCCTACTTTTGAAGCATAGACACATTGATTTTGTAATTGGTGGGGAATTTCACTATTAAATTTGAAAGGATGTACTTAATTACATAATTTAAAGTTTTTATAGTTGAATGTATTAATGAATAAATAATGATGAATATTTTAGCCTTGCTTGTGGTAGAGGGATACTATTATGTGAGTCTAAAATCATAAGCCCATGAGCCAAGTAGTTTAGATATCTATGCTATAAGGGTCTATATTTTAGACATTTTTCATGATTATAGTATAACTATGCTATAGATATCTATATTATAGGTGTTTATGATATAAACACCTTCAATGGTTGTAGGGTATCTACTTACACCTAGGCTCAAGGCTCATATGCTCGCATTTCTATACTCACAAACTAGCATCGTTGTTTGTGGTATACATATTTTAAAGCAATTTTAGACTTCAAATCACCTTAGAACTTGAGGGGTTTGTAATTTCATCAAATTTTAATTATCATTGAACCACTAAGATAGTGGAACTAGATAAATGTCTCTTTAAATGCTTACACTTCATGACAACGATGTTGTTTTTTGAAATATTCTACAAAATTTTGATAAATTTGAGCTTTTGCAACTATATCCCTCCAAATATTCTTTAGTGAAACGAGAACAACAACTAGGTTGGTTAGTTAGTGTAGCCAACTTGTAATTCCTCCAAAGGTAGAAACATCTATTACCATTTTTTAAAGCTGGTGTGTATAGATGGAGTTAAATTACGATTACTTTTTGTTTTTTCCCTAGAGACAAATGGAAATCACTACTATTCAATTTTTTATATTTTTTTGAGAATTTCAAAGTCTAATTTTCAAAGAATCTTCAAAGAGCTCAATAAGTGCATGTTTTAAGTGTCTTGAGAAAGACCCAAAATCATTCACAAAAAGTTTATCACTTTACAACTATGAAGTACTATTTGTAAAGTAGAAGCCATTCAAAGGGAATGATTTGAGGTCATATTGGTGACACTACAATAGTTACATAATTGACAGAAGGGGGAAAAAACGAAATCGCATAGTTCTATCTTAATGGGGAGATATTAGGACCTTGTCATTTAGGTCCTCTTAACATATGCACTTTTGTGGAGTGGTCACAATAAGATTATTCAATACGGCTTCTAATTGTACAATCAAAGGGAAGAAGTGTAAACTCTACATTGGATTACAAAATCTTCATTTATACATGTGACTCCACCTAATTGTGCATCATCTTGAAGAAATACACACTAGAAAGAGATTGAACCCAAGAAGGGGCGGCTTACGCAAAAGTTTGGGTGGGAAAGAGCCTTCTCAACTTACTAATTGGGCCAAGAATTGGATGATGGGCTCAAAAATTTGTCATGATTACTCAATCCATCTCCTTTGATCTCATAAATCTCATACTTCCTACAAGTATCTACATACCAAGTGACCATTGCCAACCTTTAGTGTTTCTACATGGTAGTACTAATGATGGTGTGGACACCCTTTTACTCATCTCAATTATTACTAAAATTAGTAAAAAAGCTCAAAGCCTTTTAATGGGGGTTCAATTTCCTCCTAATGGGGACAATAGAAAAAAAAGGAGTTCCATTTCAACTAATATTGGTGGACAATCCCATTGGTCGAAGCTAGTCAATTACAAGGTAGACATTTCTATTTTCTCCCACTTAAGAATTCCTCTACCATGTGTCAATTGGTATACATTTGTTTTCTAGAATGTATTACCTTGATACATGAAGGCATAATTGGGTGTAAGGTTGAGAATGGATATGTCTACCTTATGAGGTAGCTTTCCATCACCAACCCAATAAGTGTTTGAGTACGTATCCTATTTTAAAACTATTTTGGTTTTATAAATCTTGTTAGAAATGGAAAAAAAAATTAGTTTTTTTAATAATTTTTTTTGGAATACAATGAAAATAAAGCATAAATTTTTAAACTACTAAAAATGATTTTAGCTAAAACCAACCCTATGCCCTTTCATTTAGAAGGTTTATGTTTTAGGTAGAAATATTAGAATTTGTAGGGGGTGGTTTTGGAATAGGGCAATTCTTGATGTAGTGAATATTTTAATCTATTAAACCAAGCAAAGAGTTATAAAACTACATGTCAAAAGTTCAAATTATAAAGTGAAATTTTTAATTTGGAGGTTTGGACCCTACTTGCAATGATTGAAGGCATGACCTATTATTTTATTGTTTATGAAATGGATATATCCTTGTAGTTCTAAATAATCAACAAATCTTAAAAACATCATTAGATGCTAGAAACAAAAACCATATAGTTACAAAATAATATTTAAGGATGTAAGATCAAAAGATGGATAAATGTTGCTTCAAAGATTGGAATGTAATATACAAGACTACAAAAAGTGAGAAGTAAATTAGAAATTGACTTCCTTATTTATTCTTAATTGAATAGTATTAAGAAAAATAGAAGAGATCTTTAGTCCTTTTTAAATGTGCCAAGGGCAAACTAACAATGGGGGTATTTAGAATTCCAAAATTCCAAAAATAAGATGAGTTATAAAGTGATACCTATGAAGAATAATTTGGTGACAACTTTCAAGCAAAAGTTTTATATTATAAATTATAATCATATCCATATTTTTGAATTTTTCATTGCATTAACCAAATATTGTTGAAAAAATTGGAATCAAAACCTTAAATTTAAAAAAAAAATTAATTTTTACAAACAAACAATGTACCAAAAAGAGGCAACACGTCTAGTCCTGCCATTTCCTCCCCACCCTACCTTTCAAAAATTGAGAGCCATTGATTTTTGTTAAGAAAATTCATTTCATCTAAAAACAAGCACTCAAGATCAAAAATTAGAAGTTGAAGAAATTTTTAAGGCAATGAATGGGAGTTGAAGGTTACAATCACATGAGCCTAGAATCATTTGTGAGCCTAAAAGACTATACACCTACATTATAGGAGTCAATATTATAAAAACCTTCCATGATTAAAGTGTAACTATGTTATAGATACCTATATTATAAGTGTTTATATTATTAGCACCTTCAATGGTTGTAGGATATTTACTTTTATACATGCTCAAGGTTCACATACTCACATTTTCATGCTCATACACTAGCATTGTGGAATGGGAGTTGAAGCATATCATGCTTAAGGGGGGCCATTCGATCTGTGTTTCCAACTTTGAAAATTCATAAAATATTGAATAAGCATTAATTTAAAAAAATATTTTTATTAAAAAAAATTCATTATTTGCACCACCAACCTAGTAGGCAATTTTTTTTTGGTTTGGGTGCTTTTACCTTATATTTCGTTCAACGTGCCCAATAACTTGTATGAAATAGTTGAGGTCCAATCCAAATGAAGTTCGTTCACTAAATTTTGTGTGAGCTAAACACCAAGACTTCAAATCATCATATGCATACAATACTTAATTCCTAAATTAAACCATTTTTTTAGAGTATAGCTATTATTTTCTTTACTAGATCTTGTAGCAAGCATACTCATTTAAGTGGAATAATTTTGATGATTGCCACCATTTAAATGAAATAAGGTTGATGAAGCTTTCCTACAAAAAACACATCAACAAAATTGTACAATTTTTGAGAAAATGCCACCATTGACAAGATTGACGAAAGATGTTTGGTTGCAATACTTTGTACATATGTTGAAATTGGAGTGCTCTAAAGTACTCCAAAAATTCTGATTTTTTTCCAATAGGTACATATCATCATGATTTTGATGTGTAATTTTTTTTTCCAAGATCATTTTGAGGTGTGAAAAAAAAAAATATGAGGATATGAAGTGACAGTCCAATATGCCCTTTCCATTCTCCAAAAATTCACCAAAATTACATTCAATCATTTCTAGATCATATTGCATCAACAAATTCAATAGAAAAAAATCATCTAGAGTCTCTTTGTTGTTCATGGATTATTAACCTTGTAAAGACGGGCCCATAACCATTGATTTCAAGCCTCAACTATCATCACTTTGTTTGCTATACTTTTGCAACTAGATATGAATGAATTTTTTTTTAATTTTTTTTTCAAAGATGAAGCCATATGTCTACTACAAGTTATAAATTCTCAACTTTTTCTGGGAAAACTTGAAATTACTATGAATTTTTTAAGAATAAATGAAAAAAATTCATATCAAATACATAATATTTTCAAAAAATATGAAAATTTTATCATAGATGTATATTATAGTGTATAACATCATGGTATAAACAAAAGTTGCCATGTCACTTTAAAATTAAAAAATCAACAAACCATGTAATAGCCCAAAGTTCATATTGCTATAAAGTATTGAAATTTATGAACCTTTAAAAATTTCTAATTAGAGTAGAAACTATAAGTGACTAACTTCCTTTCATTAGTTGGAATCAAATTCAAAAAACATCATTATTATGGCTCAAATTCACATCAATAGAAAATAGCAAGAAATGGCCCAAATCAATAAAAAAGTCAATAAGACGATAATGAGGGACTTTGCAATACTATTCAATATTCACTGAAAATGTACTCAAGTACCTTTAATATAATAAATTTGGATGAAAAAACACTTTTTCCATTCTACAATGCCAAGTGAAGTCATCCATTGAACACTTAGTGTCCACAACAACACTACACAATTAATGAGGTTTACATTTCAGATTCTCTACAAATGTAGTTATAGAAGCCACTTGGTGTACTCTAATGACTCCTAAACACCTTTTTGTGCTCTATGAAAGATAAGAGATGAAAATGTTCATCTAAAACTTAACAACATTCCAAGCATTTTTTTTAATTCATGGGAAAGCTTACAATGCACAAGAGGTTATTGAAATGAGAGTAGAGTTTGTAAGAAAAACAAGAATGGAACACTTTTCTCCTTGAGCTCCTTGGACTAGCCCTTTTCAAGGTGCATCTCCCCTTTTCGAAAGTGGGCAAAATTCACATTTGTTAACTAACTTCTCAATCCATGCCCAAACTGAATCCAAAAAAATTAACTTCTCAATCCATGCCCAAATTGAATCCAAAAAAATGAACTGTTAACTACAACACACCACTCAACTTTTAAAATTCCATGAGGTAGAGTTAACTTGGAATTCAATGAAAGTACTGCCATTGGATTCATAACTCAGTCTATTCTTTAGAAATAATTTTTATTAAGAAAAACTGAACATTTGAGAACGGGCAGCTTAAAAAAGAGGGGCAGCGACCAGAAAACGGTCGCTTGGGTCATTAGGGGTGAAGGACATACCGAACATGAACTATGCTCATAGAAATTGGTACGCCATCATGTCAAATGATGAAATGTTCACATTTAAAGGGCCAACACCATGGCCTCATTAGTGCCACAGATGATAATTCCACAATCGCACCCCAAGAGGCCACTTAAATACAGGAAGGAATTCTGCTTAGGTCATTGAATAAGCATGTAAACAGTAAATTTCCATACACAAAAGAAGTAATTGACACTGGAGCTTCAGAGTATAGCAAAGCTCTATAGGAGATTTTGCACTTCAGTAACAGCCATCATTACTCATCCGCAGCGCTTGCAGCACTCAAATCCACACTGAGGTCCAGGTTCTGCATTCATGCACAAAACACATAAATGTCAGTTCTAAACAGAAACTTGCAAATTGATCAAGTTACAACTTTCAAAACAGCGCAATGCCATATGATGTGAAGCTTAATAATTTCAAATTCTCGCCCTCAAAGTAAAATAATGAAATAAACAGACCTTGCCGGTAATCCTCGTATACATCGAAAGAACATCATGTACTGTCGTCTCAAAGTGAGTTGTTGGGTCGTAGCTCTGCCACATAGTTTTCAAAATCATATAAGCAAACAAACACCAGGTTTTCTACTGTCAATAAACACAGAACGATACACCAATGCAAGAAAGGGTCCATAAGTTTAAGCTACACTGTTCCAAAACTAAAACCCTAATTTAAACTAAAAGAGCACATTGAAATGTCGCCTACAAGACAAGGAAGGTTCTACAAAACGAATTGATGAGTGATTGATACCTTAGAAATGAAGCAGTTGTCAAGTGATGAGTCATTGACTGGCTCAAACATGTCGTACATATCAATAATCTTCTCATCAACATGTCCGAGCAGTGCAAGCCCTGGCTCCAGCTCAGCCTCCGGGTTCTCAGTCTCCACTTCCGCTGAAACAAATGCTATGTACTTGCCTTTTGGTGCCACATTGTGAGAGTGAGAACAGCAAAACACATACCTGCCAAGAAGTCTCAGAAACTGTTAGGTGCGCATAACAGTAAAAGGTAAAACGAAGGTTACAATGAAACTCACACCATAACTTGAATGCTTCAACAATTCTTCCAAACGTACAGGCAACCAAATGGCTCCAAATCTCTCCTAAAAGTATTCAAAGCAAGAAGACTTACATATCCGATCTGCGCCCAAGTTGCTTTTGTGGAAGAATAATTTGAACTGAATCAGAGTCACCGGTGTTTGGAATTGGATGGCTCATAAAGCAGATAGCCCGCACAACCTTCCCCACCCTCTTGACCTAAAGACGCAACAAAATCACATGGTTCACACAATTCAACAACATTGTCTGGTTCAGGAAAACTCTCAGTATGTCTTTTAGCTGTTAATGGCGAACTTCAAATCATACAGAGACCACATACCTTATTAGGTAAATATGAAGGGTCACAGACAACTTTCTTCGCCTTTGCTGTCTCACCCTCAGAAGTTACTCCACAGACTTGGCCCATCTCATCAAATTCAACCTGTGTCATCACAAGCCAAGTCACCATCAATTAGGTTTTGCTAATATGAGCAATAGATATCTCAAGATTATTACCAATTAAACGCAACCACAGTAGATGCAAGAATACCAACATAGACCTAGATCATGAGCATTTTATACCTTGCACTCAGGCTTGGCAAGCATGTAGGTTCCTCCATATACAGCACTGAGACGAGCAAATCCCTGTAAACCACAGATTCCAGACACCGCATCAACATAAGATCACCATCCTAGCACATAATCAATACTGAGAGCAAAACCCCTCGAAAGTTTAAATTTTCTGAGAATACTCCTGATACCAGACAATACAGGGTTTAAGACAATACTTGATTCCTCGTGGGCGAACTACTAGGGGTACTAACGCAACAAAGACTGTCTCACACTCTCCGACAAAGTCTCACAGCGTCCGATGAAAATCATGATACAGAAACGCCAATAGGACACTCGAGAACAAGAAGCGCAGAAACCTCAGTGTGAGAAGGATATGAATGAAAACCTGTGGCAGCTCGCCCAGACCATAGAGTGGGTAGATGTAAGGTGATCCCCCCTGGAACCGGGCCATTGACTCAGCATACAACTGCACCAGAACAAAACAGATTAAGTTAATATCAACGATGAAAATATCAAAGTCCAGAGAAAACAAACCAGAATCATTTAACCCCTAAGTACCTAAATAGCCCAAAGTAGTCGCTTCCAGACTTCAGGAGTGGAAATAAATAATTTAAGAAGCTTCGAGTTAGTCAATAAAATGTACCGATAGAAAGAAAGAATTGGAAATCGAACATGTTTTGAAATTTACTATAATCAATTATAAGCATCTAAAATAGATTCCATTTTTAACTTGGATACTTAAGGGTTAAGGTACATAATTAGACAAATATGCACTTACAGTGATGTAGAAAATACAAAAAAGAAGTGACAAAATACCTTTACTCTCTTCACAAAGTCCAAAGCTGGATCGTTCAAGAATCGATCATCACGATGCAGTGCCAAAGAATGTCCGATGAAATCAATGGTATTGGCATCCAGTCCAAACTTGCTGCACAACAATTTACAAAATGAGGAGTCGATCCTAAGAGCAGCACACAAAAACGTAGATCGGCAACACCCAAAACTTCTGAAACTTGTCATGACTCGTGCACAGAAGAAAACACCTCACACAGTCACGTTCACAAATTTCTGGAGCTGATAATTAAACAAATGACTCTGGATTGTGACACTTTACTCGAAAACCTCCTTGGTTGTAACTGTCCGCAAGTCCATTCCTTCGTGAGTTTTCGTATCCTCCTCTTCGTAGTTCTGGACAAAGATGAAAAATTTGCGAGCCCGTCTCTTCTCGAATAACCCCATCAAAGGAGACTTCAGTGCCTCCACGTCATTTGATGGCACTTTGTAGACCTGAAATCAAACGATACTGAATTGAGGATCGACATGCCAAATTTTTTTTTTCTGCCTATCCAAAACAGCTCAATTGTTCTATAAAGCATTCCTCAGTTAAGAACTACTCATACAAAAAGCACCGAAAAATGTCAACACGCCTGTCCAAGGGGCTTGTGAAGTTTTTACACGAGGAAGACAAATACAAAGAATCACTAAGCATTGCATTCAAAGAGTTCAAACTTTGTGGCTATTAGAAACTTCATACCAACCAAACAGAATCATTTCATGAGCCCAGAAAATACACACGCCCACCTTTCCTTGCTTGTAAACGTAGCTGCCGTCAACGGCCTTGAACAACAGGTATTTAGTAACATCCGTGTGGATGAGAACTCTTACAAGAGCCCCGTTTGCCATCATAAACTGCGATTGAAAATGTAGATTAAAACCAGAAAATACTATCCGCCCTGTTAACACACCTAAAAGCCCTAAACCGAAAAGTATCACAATATTCTGAAAAATATGAAAAATTAAGTAATTAACACTTCGTCGTGGAAGAAGTTAAAATAAGAATCCAAGGTATCATGCAATAATCCTAATTTATAATCCACAAATGGCAAGCATTAATGAGATAACATGGCCACGCTACAGTCCCTGCGAGTTCAGAAAAAGAAAATCGAATAAGGTATATGTCCCGCTCCACATACCTTCGGAACCATGTCCACATTGTACTCTTTGCTCGAGCCCAGAAAGGCAGGAGGCTTCTCTCCTCCTTTGAACTTCTGCCATATCTGCGACACAATAAACCCCTCTTGTCATGATTATGAAAAGACAACCATCTCCAATAAATGGAAGAATAAATCTACAAGGTGCACAAAAACATTGAAGTGATTTCTTTTTTATTACGAGGAACCATGAAGCGGAAGGTGGAAAAAGACCCGCAAAGTAAAATTTCAAGTACATTTTCAAACACGATCACTTCACACACTCATACAACATCCTTCAGTGCCCAGAGTAGCTCACAATTCATACCAACGGTTCACAGCAACCTAATTTCACAGAAACGCACAACTGATGATCTAAGCTAAAAACCTTCACACAGACCTCTGTTTCTGCATCTTCCAAAAATCAAGTAAAGACGATGCGTAATCCTCCACAGAAACAAACAAACTATACTGTCCTGAAAACTACTAGCACATAAGGTAATCACGACTCCACAATCAAGACTATCATCTAAGCAACACCCTCCACATCACGATTCCAAACAAAAGCTGCCAAACTAGTAATCGAAAACCCCACCGACAATCCAACGTCAGGATTCGAGAAAACACTCCAAAAAATGACACAAGTACGTAACAAAAACGCGTCCACTCACCTGGTTCAAATTCAAGGACGCCGCAGCTCCCCCGTAGTAGTCATTCCTGTCCATATGCAGCACCTACACCACCAAACACTCCGATCCTCAGAACTCCTAATCCCAATCCATCATCCATCCATCCACACATCATCTACCACCCATCTATCCATCAACTCTAAACCCTAAATCACCGCCAATCCCCCCTGCACCAATTCCCCCTCCCTTCCGAAAAGATTCCAAACCCCCATTCCCGATTAGGTCTCCCGGAAGATTCCAAATCCCCTGGCCAGACAAGAAGCGATCTGAGATCTTCGAGATCTGACGCACCTTGAGTCGGTCGACAGAGAGGAGTCCGCTGAGGATGCATTCCTTGAGTCCGGTGCCGAGCACAATCACGTCATACTCTTCGTCCATGGTGAGTGAGTGGTCGGCGGAAGAAGATGCAGAAAAAAGGGGGCGGCAGTGGCAGAGAGATGAGAGCTGCGAGGTGGTGGAGGAGGAAAGGAAAGGGAAGGAATGCACAAGAGGGAGAGGGGTTGGGGGGAAGCTTTGAGGAGGACGACGACGACAACGGAGAGGAAAACAGGTGGCGTGCACATGGGACATCCGGGTATCAACCAGGACTTGGGGGTCTTACCCGCTGGTGCGGTTCTCATCAGGGCCATTTGGGAAATGGGATTTGAAATTTCTTTTTAGAAAAAATGCCAAAAGCAAGATAAGACAAATAAATTGTGGAATTCTAGATGGACGTTTGGAAGAGGGGAATTGGAATTGTTGATTAGCAAAATTTAAGAAGAGGCCGATGAAAAGTAGAGGAGGCCGATTTCTAACTTTGAAAAAGTTTTTTAATTTTTTTATTGCTTCTATTTTGACAATAAAAATAAAATCATTTATGAAATGTAGTTCATCCCTATTCATATAGAAGTGAAAGCGCCCCATGAAACTCAACAAAGGCAATCCCAACTTTTGAAAACTTAAAAAAGCTTTTTCATTTCATTCTAATATAGCGTGGAAGCTTGTTCTGAGGAAGTTGGTGTCCATGATTGTCACTAATAGCAATTGAGCATATTGATGTAAATTATTTTTATTGGAACTTATTGGTAAGTGAATGAAGATTCCAATGCACTTTCACATTATATGTAATGTAGATATAGTATGAATAAGTATGAAATTATAACATTAAAAGGACAAGACCTACCATCAAGGTATGCAGTCTCCCTAAAATGATCCAATTATTAATCGCATATGTGCATTCTTTATTCTAAAGCAATTTTGAAAGTCATTCATCATACCCAAAATATCTTCAATGTCCTTTTTAGGTTTTGGGTTTTGATTGTAGGTGTACTAAAACTTGGTACTAAACTCTCCTAGGCTCTAGTGTTTTGGTTGTACATATAAAATACATCACAAAACTTAGACCCTATGGTTTGGCAATAGTTATCGTGTGGTTATCGTTGTTTCATGAGTTTGCACGTGTAATGCATTGTAACGATGTGGTAACGATGCGAAGCTATGCACCATAATGATGCGATAACAATGTGATTAACGTGCGAACCCATGAAACAACAATAATTGCACGATAATTGTTGCCAAACCATAGGGTCTAAACTTTGTAATGTAGAGCCACCCATCACCAACCAACATCCCATTGGCAGTTATTAGGGTGGCAGGAATGTAGCAGGAGTTGGAACTAATTTTCAAACATAAGTTCTTGACATTACATGAAATTTGAGGCCTCAACATGGCTCGTTTTCAATTCTGTTCTTGGAGTAGTAAAAGAACGCAGCTGGTTGTCAAAATTTTAAAAAATTTAACAAAAATATATAAAAATAAAAAAAAAGTTTGATACTTCTGAAATGCAAAAAAAGTTGAATTTTTTTTTTCAAAAAATGAAGTCGCACAGTCTTGACCACATCGGACTGCGCAATTGGCAACGTTCCCACGCAGTCGAGATAGTTTTTAGAGCATGTGAATTTACAGTCTTCTTAAGGCTTCAAATTTCATGTAATGTTTCCTACCATTGATTCCTCCATTCTACTCTTTGATACATCTATTTGATTTGGAGTGCCAAAATTAACAAGAAATAGTCTCTTAAATGAGCAATTTTGGAATAGTCTATACATTGAACATGGATCTAGACCAACTTTTGCCTTCCAAAATTCATAGTAATTTCAGTTCAAGTGATAACATTACCAAATTTTGGCAATCCCCTTCATTTCTATCTTTGTACTTGTGGAAATATTTCCTTCACCTTACTATTCTCTATATCATGTCCACAATTACTTATTCAGTCGGTTATGGATGATCACACCTTACATCTTTTGTCATCAACATTTAACATTGGAATCACTTTTTTGTTCAAATGTAGGTGTCTCATTTTAGGCAATAATGATTATAGTTGCACATGCCTTATATAAGGGCTTCTTTGCTTGTAGAGTAAAATTCTATTATGTACATCAAAACACTAGGGCAGTTTTGGGGGTGTGGGTTCATTTTTTTAGAAACAAATATACCTTCCACATTAAACTCTCTATAGTGTAAATTTTACAACTTTTTTGATATTTCTTTTGTAAAAAATATTCATGCATAAATGTTTTTTTTACATATTTCTTCAAGTAAAATTTTAAAACTCATCAATTTTTTTTAAAAATTATCATATAAAATCATGATAAACAAACAAAAATTCATCAAAAATGGAATTTTAGTTTGCTGAAAGTGAAGTTTGGTGTAATTGCTTGATAATACATAAAAAATGAAATATACAACTTGACAAACCAAGACCTATCACCAAGGTATATTGTCAAAAATAATCCAATATGTATATTCTTGACGTCTACATCATCTTCAAAATCATCCATTGATCTCTTTTTGGCCTTGGCATCCTTTAAGAGTTAATCATCAAAAGTGCCAATCATTTTGTTTACTAATATTGAATTTTTTGATGGTAAAAATATGAATTACTAAAATTAATACATTTGATTTACATACACTAACAATCCTATAGAGCAAGTCTGTTGCTACCATACAAAAACTCAAGTACAATAGAACCTCTCTAAGTACACCCTCCATAAGTCAATAAACTCTTCTTAACCAATATTGTCAAACTAGTCCCAGACTTGTCCCTATACAAAGGTTATGACTAAAAATAACCCTTTGTAAACAAATAAACCTCTTTAATGCAATCTTATCTGATGGGCTCCGACCTATTCGTTAAAAGAGGTTCTACTATATGCTATAATAGAAGACTATTAAAAAATGCAAATGGTTACTCTTGCATAGGAAGGGGGAGTGTTTGTTAGAGGTTGTAAATTCAAAATAGAAAATTTAATCCCAAAATGTCTAACATGCCTGTTTTGAAATCCTATGAATTTGCTCTAAATTGAACAAAAATCCAACATTTTAATAAATTATATCAATTTTTTTGAATTGTAACCATACAAATTCAAACTAGACATGTTAGAGATTACTAGTATAGAAAAAAGAAACCCAACAATACCACTTATGGATTGAAAGATTATAATTTTGATCATAACAGGGTTAAAATTGTAAAAATCTTTCTGTTCTTTTTTGGCCTATCAAATCTAAAAAATTGGTCACCAAAAAAATATAAGGTTGAAGGGCCTAACATGCATAACCCCAATTAATTTACAACTTTTTAATTTACTCTAAATTTTTTTTAAATGAATTTCTAATGTGATTTTTTCTCTAAGATCTAGTGTATTTGAGGCTCATTTCAAGAGCCCTCAACACTACAAAAAGTCAAGATTGCAATTGACACCCTTGCATACAATCTTAAATAGATAAATCATAATCAATCATTTCAAAATTAGATTTTTGATACTAAAACTAAACTTCAAAAAGAATTTTTCAAAAATATCATACTACTAAAATCACAATTCCTTCTGTAATATCACATTTTACACTGTGTGATATTATAAAGTTCCAATGGTCATTTGATCACTGTAATATCACACAATGTTAAATGTCATATTACAGAGGTAAAGTGATATTATGGAGGTTTCATATTTCTTGGCTTCACATTTCATTTTACTTCCACAATTGTATGATTTTCCTTTCTTACTACCAAATGATTTGAAGTTTTGTTAGATTGAAGCAATTTTGGATTCTACAACAAAGTATTTACAAAGTCTTTGCAATTTGACAAATTTGCATTTCAATTCTTCAATTTTGGTCACCATTGTTTGTAAGTGAAAAAATTTATCAAGTGGTGATGTCCTTGCAATGTTTTCATGTTTGCAAAGATTTAAAAAAAAAAATTATGATATAAAGATTTTCTTTAATTATTTTCTATTGCACAATATATGTATTTCCAAAAAATATTGTATGAGAATGTCAATATTGTCATTTTGTCATTTAAAGATTATACATACTTTATTAATTTACATTCTATCACACAAGAAATTGATGAAAGTAATATAATTAATGCGTAGCAAAGCAAGCACCAACCACTAGTAAACTACTAAAAAGAGTAATTTGGTTAGGTTTTGTTTAACTTCAAAGTATTGCCAGACACCAAAATTTGCTCCCTTGGGCGTTTAGGGGGTTAGTAATGCAATGTACATAATTATTAGATTTAATCAAACTACATGGCGATACAGTAAAGTTCAGTTGCAGCAGAGTTTTGCTATAAACATTTTTCAATCGATTTGCGAATCTCTGAAAAACAACAAACATGCTTTTCCGTTCCTAAAGACAAATTACAATCTCTTTCCGCCACAAATCAAGCATTCTTTCTTTTTCCAAACATAGAAAATATCATTCCAAGATATTTAAAATCTTATACAATAAAATTCCATTGTCAGGGTGCGTTAGTTTACAAAACTGTAGAATTGGCTAAGATTTCTAGCCAACACAAGTGCTGTACACTAAATGGACAACATTCAGCCTCTAAAGCATGTCCTGTTTCAAAACTTAGCAACATTTCTCTTGCAGAAGAGACAATTTACAGCTACAAGTTTCTCTTTTCCTTCCTGAAAGGTTCTGCACATTCTTCTAGAAATAAGGCAAACTACAATGCATTTCGAAAGGCTTTTGTTACTTAAGCTACCATGGTATACGGATCCTCCGACTTCTGCTTCTTGCCCAGCATCCCTTCCACTTTCTGAGCCAAAGTCGGGTCACATTTCCTGAACACTCCCAACTGGCGCTCAATGATGAAATCCTTCGCCCCTTGAATATGACCGGCGATGTTTGTAGCTGTCATCTCTTGATCTTCTTTCGACATCTTCTGCCAGAGTAATCTTGGCTGCTCATAATCGTCTTGCTCAGTCCACTTACGAGGAGGAGTTCTCGAGACTACGCCTCCTTCATGCCTGCAACAGGAAGGGGATCAAAGCAATTTCAGATTCCATGCTTAGCAGGATAGAAAAATAAATTCAAAAAATGAATTTTCATAATGTAATTCTCACGACAGACACGAATCTGAAGGGGCTCACTCAAAAAACTTACTCGTAAGGATTCACGTCAGGCTGGGCAGGATCAGGCCGAGGCAAGTCTTCAAATGAGTTGGGATAATAGTTAGGCTTGCCGCCACCATTGTCACCAAAATGCATTTGCCCATCACGAGAATAGTTTTGCACTTTCGCGAATGGACACTGGTTGATCGGAAGCTGTCAACAACATAATGGGCAACAAATTTTAATACATTTTAATACAATATAATAAACAGTCATCACCTAAATCGAACCAATTAAATCAGCGGCGTAGAGGTTATGTTTCACAACTCTAACCCTTCATTAGAATTAGAACATCAGTCCTTTTTAAAACCTTTAATTGCACATGGAATGTTAGCAATTGCTAATTGAATATAGCAATTGAGATTATTTCTGGTGACGAGAAAGTTATAAAAATAACATGAATTCAACTGTTGTCACATGGAATGTTATTTCTCATAACAGGTCTCTACTTGTTACGATCTTTAGTCCATAACCACATATAACATTCTACATCTGAACATTACTAGAATTGCAAACATCGAAACTTCTGGAGGATGAGAGACGACTGGAAACAGAACGTTTAACCAAAGCAATTAGATTCTAACTTGTTGACCCGTCTAAGGTAATGCTCACCTGCAAGTGATTCGCCCCTAGACGATACCGAGCAGCATCATCGTAAGCGAAAAGGCGAGCCTGGAGGACACGGTCAGGTGAGGCTTCAATTCCAGGAACCATGTGGGCAGGCGAGAACGACGCTTGCTCAACCTCGGCGAAGTAGTTGTTTGGATTTCTATCCAGCTTCAACTTTCCGACTTCCCGCAGCGGATAATCACTGTGAGGCCACACCTGTGAAATACAGACACCATTAACCATCACGTGGAACAGTTCATTACCACCATCAAACCAAGTGGAGGAATAAAAATCATAACATAGCACATCAATCGCAACTTACCTTCGTCAAATCAAACGGATCAAATCGGTACGAAGGAGCATCTTCAAGCGGCATAACCTGCACCTTAAATGTCCAGGAAGGACCATTCCCGTTCTGGATATTTTGAAAGAGATCCTCGGTAGAATAGTCGGGATTGATTCCTGCAAGCTCCACAGAGCGCTCATGTGTGAGATTCTTAATTCCTTGATCACTAATGAAGTGGAACTTCACCCAATGCGCTTTTCCTTCCTTGTTGACCCACTTGAAAGTGTGGGAACCGTAACCGTGCATGTGACGATGGCCATCCGGAACTCCCCTGGGCGAGAAAGTAATCAAAACCTAGAGAAGCACAGTCACACGTAAGAACGGAAACACAATATTCAGAAAAAAACACGTAATTGAAAGCAATGGCTTAAACGAATTTCCCTAAAAGTCTACAAATCCATGAGAGTTTCACCTGCCTTGTTTTCCCATTCTACCAGTAAAAAAGCAGTACAGCCATTCTACTTCTAACGTGGTAAAAGCTCAGAAACTGTTCACTTCGTTTCACAATATCTTTGTACAAAACTGCTTAAAATTATTGACACTGACGCGCAATTTTCAAACGTTACTTTACCAATTGAGTGTGCATACAATTCCAGAGGAGCCCTACCTGGTGCAAAGATTCGGGAACGAGGCTGAGAAAGTCCCAAAATGCATTGGGATCCTTCATGTGCGTCTGCGGGTTACGCTTCTGGGAGTGGATGAGATCCGGAAACTTCAAAGCGTCGCGGACAAAGAAGACGGGCGTGTTGTTGCCCACCATATCCCAATTGCCTTCCTCGGTGTAAAACTTGAGGGAGAATCCACGAGGGTCCCTCGCCGTATCCGCATATCCAGACTCCCCTGTCACGGTGGAGAATCGAGCGAACACCGGCGTCTTCTTCCCGACTTCACTGAAGAGACCCGCCTTGCAAAGATCCGTTACGTCACTGCAAAAGAAAACACGACCATAAGCAGCTTACTCGACAGAAGTTCCTCTCGTTCCTGCAGCGGGTGTGGAAAAGAATGAGTAACGTGAATGCGACAAGATTCAGCCATTGAGGTCACCAGACATCACCAGTCTCTATCAATTTCCCAGACATAACCTCAATGGCCGAATCCTGTTCAACCAAGCGTCTAAGAACAAGAACACGAAAACGCAACAGAAGAAAACATTATAACCATTCTCGTGGAACGAATCATGTATCTACTGCTGGGTTGCCATCTCTACAAAAAAACAGATTCCATTGAGACAAAGACATGATAGCGTACTTGGTCACTTCGAAATAGCCATGCGCACCCGCGCCCTTGGCATGCACCACACGCTCCGGCACGCGCTCACGACTGAAGTGCGCATTCTTTTCGAACAAATGCAAGTCCTCAAGCGTCACAGTCCCGCTCTCTCCAATCGTCAAGCTGATTCCACCATAACCACAGCTCATAAGTCAAAACCCAGTGCACGCAGTCCAAATCATTTCCTCTTCTCCCCATCCCTTCGCATACATACGATAATTATTACCTGTTGTTGTCGTCCGAAACAGAGATTCCAGCCAAAGTGGTGTACAAAGGACACCCGTGACTCCCCAAGCGCGGCTCGCCACTTTCTCCACTCTTCCCCGTTCCATTTCCCCCACTCATGGCCAAGACAGTCGACTGTCCCGCAGGTCGCAGCACACCTGGTGCCATAGCCGGCACCTTCACACAAAGCTTAGAACCAAAAAAGGGAGACTGAACGCTGCTCGGTGAGCATGGTGCCAAACCTTGAATTGACGCAAGAGTCGCCATGGCACTAACCATGCGGCAGCTTCCAATTCAAGACGAAATTCTTCAGGAACAAAAGATGGGTATACTACAACACTAATCCAAATTCAAACAAATTTCAGTAGCTCTGGAGATGGCTCTGGGATGGTTATGATTCTGCAGCGACGGCGGTGTTGTTGTTATAAGCTTAACACTCGCAAGCAACGATTGATCGAGACGCGCGTGGAGGGAAAGCAGGTGCGCCCAAGTGTCATGCCATGCCGAATTTGGAAGAAAGTGAAATCGTGAAGTGGCATGCTGCCGAGGAATCGACGTCTACACATTGAACTCATAATGGCAAGAACAAGGAGACCTCATTCGGCAACCACAAAAAAAAATCTCATGCAAGATATAGTACTCTTCTACATTCTTTACTTTTCAAAATTTGGAGTCAACATTGCATTTTCGTATAGATGGGTTAAGATTGGCTCACTTTGGAACTTAAAATGTTTTTTTAGGTGTTTGTGTATTTCAATAGAATTGTTTTTGTTTGATGAATAGAAGGTGATTGTCATCTTTATGATTCTTTGCAATTGCTATCGAGCTAAAACTTAAATCTTATAAAATCAAAGATGAACCCAAACTTTGATGTTCCTACTACTTGAGGTCCCACTTGTTTGTGTAACAAAGTTTGAATGCTTGCATGTAAAGTGATAGTGTAGCAAGTGTGTACAATGTTCTACAAATGTCATTTTAGGGAAGGAGATTAAATTTATTTTCCTGATAGTCAAGGATTTGGATTGTAAAGAATGTTATGCATAGTCGAGTAGTGATAGATCTTACTCTTGTTGATTTGGTAGGATGGCTTTTCGGTAGGAGTAGTTTTGCTTTTTTGTTGAACTCACAAAATAGAGAACATTTGGACTTCAAGAGACAAGTTTCATTGTGCAAAAGATTTGAAAGGTAATTAAAATAGGGTCTTTTGGAAACAAGAAGGCACGTCTATTCTTTTAGTATTTCATTTTGATGATTCCTCGATGTAGTTTTTAAACTTGTAAAAAAGGTGGATGATCTTATTAATGGCTATACAATGATGAATAATTCATTACACAGGTTACAAGGTAGGCTAGCACATTTTCATCCCTTTGGTCATTGTCACATTTAGAACTATTGGGTTCACAATATGTTTTGTCCAAAGAACAACAAATCAAAGAATATTCTACATTTGTTTTGGTCAATTCATTTATGGAAAAAAAAATAACCCCAACCATTATAGATGGTCAAAATAAAAACATATTAACTTCTTAGCATTTCGATTAATGAGATTCCATACCTACCCACAAACTAAAACTCCTCATAACTTTCATCTCATTAATCAAAATGAAATGATTCGAAGCTTTTTACTTAGTATATAAGTCAATTTCAAATTTATATTTCTTGCAAAAGTGATTTTTAAAGAAGTTTTTGGGCTGCCCAAGCTGCCTGCCAAATGTTGAAAATTACATATCATGAAATAAATTTTTGACCATGTAGTCAAAAGTCATAAAAATTGTTGGGCCTTGAAGCGACTCCTCGGGCACATGTTGTGTGAAATTTTCAAAAAACACTACAACAAAAGCAGTGTTTTATGACTGCAAAATATGACTGCAAGCAGTCGTAAAATCAGAAAATATGACTGACTCCAGTCGTTTACGACTGTTTGCAGTCATATTTTGCAGTCATAAAACACTGCTTTTGTTGTAGTGAAAAAGAAATAAAAATTCCATTCATAGTGAGCTGCCTAAAATCGCTATGATGCCAAAAAAATGGTATTTGGACCTTTAGGGATTAAGCTGGACCCGTAAACGTCGAAGAGAATGTTTGATTTCAAGTGGATGACAAAAAAAATCCTTCCACTTAGACATAAGTACAACTATTCATCCTTTAAATTTTATTGTAAAAAGGGGAGGTCTTCTATAGTAGTTTGACTTCCAATTTATACTTTTGCAATTTTGTAAGTAAATGATTTCCACGGTCACTAGTCCATCCTATGCAAGCTGGGTCAACCCTTAAACGTCAAGGCAAACGTTTGGCGTCCGATGGATGACAAAGAATCCCTCTATGTAGGATAAAAGTGCAACTATTCATCCTTAAAATTTTGTGTGGAAAGCGGAGATCCTCTAGAGTACTTTGACTTCCAATCAATGCTTTTGCAATTTTTTAAGCCAATGCTTCACGTGGTCATGAAAACTGATGATTTCCAAGGTCACCCTATCGTCCTTTAACCCTTAAACATCGCGCTCGTGACCACAGAAATCAACCCTTTTGGAACCGTGTGACATCATTTAGTTTAAAAAAAATCAAAAATATTCATTGGAAATCAAACTACTATAGAAGATTTTCCCTTTCCACCAAGTCTTTTCTTTTGGGACCAATGCCCCCCCTTATTGGCCTCACTATAGAGGTCAAGTTTTGGGAGGGATGAAGCCAGAGAGGTCCGACAAAATTTTGCCCTCCAAAAAAGAAGCCCTACTTTCCACCTAATTCCCAAGATGAATAGTTGCATTTCTATCCTATAGAGGAGAATTCCTTATCATCCATTGGACGCAAAACGTCCGCCTCAATGTTTAAGGGTTAAATAACCTGTGAGCGCCCCAAAGGCCAAAATGTGGCCTCTTTGACTTGAAAGGTTGTCCTTGTTCCACTGTTATTATTTTTCAAATGGTACAGTTAAATCATTGGTCCATTTTCATGCACTTTTGGACCTCTCTCCACTACCAATCGCTACAATCAATATTTTGTGGATCTCATTTTGGACAGTAATTTAAGGGGAATGAGTTCCAAAGGGTTTGGATTTCAGTGAATTTGAGCTGGGCGCTCGGAAACCCTGAGACCTTTTCCGGGGTGTTGGTTGCCTGCTGAGCTTGTGGGCACGTGGAAGCCGAAAGATGAGCTCCCTTTTTCCGTGCACTTGTTGTCAGCCCATGTGCCGAGAATCACCACAAGCCAGTCGTTCCAGAGCTCCATTATCTCGAGAAAAAAAAAACAGTCGCTGCTTCTTCCAGCCTCCCAACTTATTAGGGTCCAAATACCCACACCCACAACACTCACTACACTAAAAATTGGTAAATAGTGTTGGCTACACTAATTGTCAACAAAAACACTAATTGTGATTTGTAAGGTTAGTGTTAGAATATTATTTATTCATTCTAACACTATTTTAGCTCCATAGTAAAATTTGGTCATTTCAACATTTCTATGAGAGTGCATTTAGTGTTAGATGGGAATAAAAGTATAGAAATTGGAATGGTGGGGAAAATAGTGTTGGGGGTAAAAAAGAAGGAACAACACTAATTATCACCCAACACTATTTACCAATTTTAGTGTAGTAGCAACTTACAGTAGTAATAAGAAGTTAGGGCTAGTCACACCTTCTTCAACAAGCACACCTTGCAACAACGTGAGAAGATTATGGGTGGTAGCAACCCATAATCTTCACTGTACTCATAACCATAACTATCATACTACTAAAATCATAACTCTCTCTATAATATCACAAATGCTATCATTAATACTAGGGGCTCGTGCTTGCTATGCTACGCATTCATTGTATCACATATTAGTAAAATCTTGATATATTTGAATAGAATGCATTATAATGATTTCAATAAGTCTTTAAAATAATTATTTTAAATATTTTGTAAAAATATTTTCAATCATGCATACATAGAGATCATATTTTTACACAATGTGATATTACAGAAACAGAGTAGCAGTTTGCAATCACTTCTGTAATATCACTTTTTACAAAGGGTGATATTATAGATACAATATAGTTGTTGCAATTAAGGTGATATTAAAGAGGATCCATAGGATGATATTATAGAGGTATCAAATCCATTGCTTTTCTTGGCTTGACACTTCTTTGCACTTCTATGATTTTGTGCTTTTGTGAGCTTTGAGTTTTTATGATTTCAATTTTCTACTAGCGGTTGGCACTTGCTATGCTATGCATTCACCATTAGAATTTTTTAAGAATTTTTATGTATTAGATAGAATGCAGAGTAAGAATTTCAATAAATCTTCAGATAAAAATTACTAAAATTTTCATATAATTATTTTAATAAATAAGCATATACTGAAATAAACAATAGAAATTTAATGAATGATGAATGAAATATATGCAATGATGAATACGATAGAAGATACACATACATTAGAATGCATTAGAAATTTGACTCAATTATTACAAACAATGGCAATCCAAATAGAAGAATTTAAAAGAAAAACTTGTAAATCTCAAAAGCTTCATGAACAATTTAATTGTTGTGAAATCCAAAATCAGTTCAATCTAATAAATTTCTCAAATCATTTGGTAGTAGCAATAGAAAATTGAAATCAAAAGCTCAAAGCTCACAAAAGCACAAAATCATAGAAGTGCAAAAGAGTCTAAAGCCAAGAGAAGCAATGAATTTGATACCTCTATAATATCACCATATTGATCCTCTTTAATATCACCTTAATTGCAACAACTATATTATTTTTATAATATCACCCTTTGTAAAAAGTGATATTACTGAAGTGATTGCAAACTGCTACTCTATTTTTGTAATATCACATTGTGTGAAAATACGATTTCTATGTATGCATGATTGGAAATATTTTTACAAAATATTTAAAATAATTATTTTAAAGACTTATTGAAATCATTATCATGCATTCTATTCAAATATATCAAAATTTTACTAATATGTGATACAATGAATGTGTAGCATAGCAAACACGAGCCCCTAGTATTAATGGTAGCATTTGTGATACTACAGAGGGAGTTATGATTTTAGTAGTATAACTAGCAGTTGGCGCTTGCTATGCTACGCATTCATCATTAGAATTTTATAAGAATTTTTATGTATTAGATAGAATGTAGAACAAAAATTTCAATAAACCTTCAAATAAAAATGACTAAAATCTTTGTATAATTTTTTTTATAAATAAGCATATATTGCAATGTACAATAGAAATTTATTGAATGATGAATGAAACATATGCAATGGTAGATACTATAAAAAATACACATACATTAGAATGCATTAGAAATTTGACTCCATTGTTATAAAAAATAGCAACCCAAATTGAAGAATTGAAAAGAAAAATTTGTAAATTTCAAAAACTTTGTGAACAACTTAATTGTTGTGAAATCCAAAATCACTTCAATTGAATAAATTTCTCAAAATCATTTGGTAGTAGCAATAGAAAATTGAAATCAAAAGCTCAAAGCTCATAAAAGCACAAAATCATAGAAGTGCAAAGAAGTGTAAAGTCAAGAGAAGCAATGGAATTGCTACCTCTATAATATCACCATATTGCTTCTCTTTAATATCACCTCAATTGCAACGACTATATTATTTCTATAATACCACCCTTTGTAAAAAGTGATATTATAGAAGTGATTGTGAACTACTAGTCTATTTCTGTAATATCACATTGTGTAAAAACACAACTTCTACGTATGCATGATTGAAAATATTTTTACAAAATATTTAAAATAATTATTTTAAAGACTTATTGAAATCATTATCATGCATTCTATTCAAATATATCAAATTTTTACTAATATGTAATACAATGAATGCGTAGCATAGCAAGTACGAGCCCCTAGTATTAATGATAGCATATGTGATATTACAGAGGGGCTTATGATTTTAGTAGTATGATTGCTACTACGAAATGATTTTGAAAAATTTATTCAATTGAAGCAATTTTGGATTTCACAACAATTAAGTTGTTCACAAAGTTTTTGAAATTTACAAATTTTTCTTTTCAATTCTTCAATTTGGATTGCCATTTTTGTAACAATGGAGTCAAATCTCTAATGCATTCTAATGTATGTGTATCTTTTATAGTACTTACCATTGCATACGTTTCATTCATCATTCAATAAATTTCTATTGTATATTTCGATATATGCTTACTTATAAAAAAAATTATACAAAGATTTTAGTCATTTTTATTTGAAGATTTATTGAAATTTTTGTTCTGCATTCTATCTAATACATAAAAATTCTTATAAAATTCTAATAATGAATGTGTAGCATAGCAAGCGCCAACCGCTAGTTTCTTCTAAAATCTTGGGGAAGTGAATAGGTGTGAGTACAAGGATGTACAACATTTGAATATCATTTAGACCCCCTGTATTGGTATTAGGTGCATTTGTAAATTATAGCTCTTTAAAAATTCAGAACTTTATACTGACAGTGTCCAAAAATTACATTTGAAAGTGCATAGGAATTTTTTTTTCTCTCTTGTTGGTAGGGTCCAATAATTTGTTGGATGTCTATTAATAAGCATTATGTCCAAAATCCTTTAAATAGATGATTATGGACATTGCTACCTTAGGTGAGAGAAAAGAGGAGCCAATAGACAAGAGTTCTAGGTAGTGAAGGTGTGACCCCCTGCTTGGTGTGTCAGTAGTGGAGAATGTTGAACTAGGGTAACAAAATTGCGAAATTGGGATAACAAGATTGGACCCAATCGTGAAACAACAACAATGGTGAAACGAGCAATAGAAGGTGAAAGTTTCGCTTGCTAAGTCTTCTACGTGCCCATTCTTCTATTGCAGAGGAGAATAGTCAACATCGTAAAGCTATTGCAGCAAAAGTGTATTCTAACAACAAGCCAACGGGGAATTGCCACCTCTAGATTCTCCAAAGAATGGTCATTGAGTGAAGGTGGTGTGACTACTTCTAATATTGAAATACTACTCTAATATTATTAAAATATAAATTATTATTATTGGATATTGTTGGCGAAGAAAAGGGGATTCCAATGCATTTTGGCATGCATTGTTTGGACATCAAATGAACAAATTATGAAATATCAAGCATTTATTAGTTGTCTCTGTATATCAATGTTGAAATAGAACTCTAATAGGTTTGCATAGATTCTGGTTTGTTTTGTTGGTATACATCTTGTATGACCTTGCACATTAGATGGGATTTGAAGGCGTGGGAGGGTTTTTTCAAGCTTGTTCTTCAAGATGAGAACGCATAACAATATTTAAATATTAAAAGAAAAATTAAAATATATTTAAAATAATATTTTTAAAACAATTATTAAATAATTAATTAAATAGCATCTTGAAAGCTATTAATTGTTTGACTTGGTACAATTGTGGCCACATTAGATTGTTCTTTGCAATTCAAGAACTCAAGGAAACTTATAATCTTCTTTTGGCCCAAAGAATCTTCTAATGCATCCAATAGGGATATTGAGAGTCAAACCTAAAATTTTACATAATTAGTTCTTGATTATAAATGTTTTAAGCTTAATAAAAAATGTAGCGCCAATAATCTACTTTTTACTTCATTTCAATTTGTTTTTCAAAATTATTAAAATAATAATTTCTGTGACACTTTAAAAATTAATAGCATCTTGAAAGCTCAAAATACAACACTTTCAAATTTTTTCTATTAAATTTCTCTTGGTGTGAGATCAAGGAATACACCAACTACACTGTAATATTTGTCACTTTTCCATTATTTGTAAAAAATTCATACTGATTTAAGAATTTGCTATGATTTTTTCAAATAAAATTATTAAAAGAATCATATTAAAATCAATTTGATATTTTGGGGTATGAAAAAATGAGAATAAATTTCAGATATATATTACTAGCTACCTGTGAAAAATATCAAAATTTTGAAATATGTGTTTTAATGTAGAAATCTAATGAAGTTTGACTAAGCCTAGATATGAAATGTTCTGTAAGGGATAATCATTATCTACATTAAGTGTCTCCTTTTGGTTCAAATGTAGGTGTTGCATTTTGAACAATGATGATTATGGACACTTGTATCTTAATATGGATTGGAGTGTTTTGAATGTTGGTATAAATGCTTGTTAAGCTGGAAACTATTTTAATCCTTTATAGACAAAGAATTCATGATTATAAAAAAACAATTTTGTATCAAATCATATTGTGGAAAGTATTATTAACCCCTAAAAGTTCCCAGTACAAAGGTTGATGAATTTTTTTTGGCAAAATAAATTAAAGTACGAGAAGAATCTAGACATAAAATCTTCATTGTTTTAAATTTTCATTTTCTTCCTATCCTTATATGAATTTGTTCAGAAACTTGCACAATCATCATCAAGCACCGAGTGACCAAGCTAGTCATATGGTTGATGGATAGTCAAAATTTGTTTTTTCAACATACTTGGATGTACTTCACTCATTTTTAGTAGCTCCCACTATAAGCTTTTGAAAACATTCATAATCCACCCATTGAATGTTGATTATGTCAAGGATTAAATAGGGGAAATCTTTATATCATTAGATTGAGTAGAAAATAATGTACGTATTGGTTTAAGAAATAAATTATTTGAACATATAAACGAACCTTTGTAAGCTCTTAAAATCTGGTAAAAGAACATGAGGTCAAATATTAGTGTTCTTTGTTTTCAAAGTAGGTGAACTATATTTAAACAATGTTGAAATGTATGGGATTGACATTGAGATGTGGTTCCCATGCATTTTTCACTGCTGTCATTGCATGGAAATAATTGAAATAGTTTAAAATAATTTCAGTAGGTATACACATCATACTTCTAATGCATTTCTAAAGGCATTTCCAACACCATGTTAACCCTTGAAAGATATTGTCCCTTTGAAGGACAAATGCAATTTTGGGTAGGTATCTATTAGGGCTGAATTTTTGTCATGATTTTTTGAAACTTTTTTTGAAGATAGAAAAATTGATTAGCTTCATCAAAATATAGTTTTTTTCAATTGGTGTTTGGGAACAAAAGTCAAAATATGGGAGAAGGGGCCACCAAAAAAAATTCAAATTTCAATTTACTTATTTATTTTTAATTTTTTTTCTAATAGATTATATTTATGTCTACTTGGAAAGCTTTGATTCATTCCATTTGGATTTGTTATAAGAAAGTTATGAACAATCTTGTTTTTTGGACAATTAGAGCATTTTTTTGAAAAAATAGTTTGTAGGGTTCATTTTTGAATGCAATTTTTATAATTCTTCAAAAAAAGAAGTTCCATGTGGTTTAGTTTGCTTGTTAGAACCATTGAGATTAGTGCATTTTAATTCCATTTTAGAGATATCAATAATTTAGATATTCCTTTTATTTCATACCTACTTCTAATTATTAGTTTTTTTTAAGTATGAAAATTAAGTCTTTATGAATTTATTTTTCCTAGACTTTCAACTCAATTCCCCACTAGAAAGATTTAAAGCTCAAAATTATGTAGTGCAGAAAATTTAATTTGAAAGTTTCAAAGTCAAATAATTTGGTATTGCAATGTGCTAAATTTTTAAATTTTTTAAATTTTTTAACTTTAAATGCAAATATCTTGCAATTTGTATAGTCAAAATTTCTAAAATAATTTCCACACATTCTCATACTAGTTAGTAGTAAGATCCTACGGCTATGAGTGCAAAAAAAAACAATTTTCAAATTTTTTTACTCCTTGCTATAGAAATGGTAGTTATGAGTGTTTTTTAGGCAAAAAAAAGGTCTTGATCTTGTATAGAATAAATGAAATTTTGGTCCTGAAATTTCATGGACATTGGAATGACTTTATATAGGCTTTGATAGGAGAGTTTTGATGGTCAATATGCAAAACAAAGATCTTGGAAGAATCAATATTTGGCAAGTCAGTTTAGGAAGAATACATAAGACTTTGCATACTTTAACCTTTAAACGTCAAGAATGACATTTTGCATCCGATGGATGACAAAGGATCTCTCTATGTAGGACATAAGTGCAACTATTCATCCTCAAAATTTTGCAAGAAAAGAGGAAGTCTTCTATAGTAGTTGTGACCCCGGGGGTTGCAGAAAGGAGGCAAATGTTTTGCTGAGAGTCTCGGAATTTGAGTCTCGTGGTGACATCCCCAATAGAATCTTAAGTTATATAAATACGGTGTGTTGTAATCTAAGTGGGGTAGGACCAAAGCAAACCAATGCCTATGCATTGATCCTTCTACAAAATGCCACAAGAGCAAGAATGTGCAAAAACTCACAAGGCGCCATGTTCGCCACCAACGCAGATGGTTTCGCTGCACAAGATACAGAAACATACCACGCTGGTTACTTTCCAGCGAGCTTTCCAGTTTCCTCATAGAATTTCAACCAAGCGACAGTATACACAATGAGCAATATGCTCCTGATCCGACTGCCAAAAATGCTATCATCACAAACCCTAAGCCAGTCATAAGGTTGGGAAAGTGGCATCCACTTCTTGGACCCATGACTGCAAACCCCCAGTAATGTCGTACACCGAATTGAAGCCAGCACTTCGAAGCACCTGAACAGCTTTCTGAGAGTCATTTCCCCTCCTACAGATCACGTACACGGGCACATTTTCACCGTCATCATCAAATTCCTGTTTTTTGGAAGCAATACGGACTGTATCCAAGTTCTCAGGCAATTTATCGAAGGGCACGTTCAAAGAATCTGGGAGTGATGCTATGATATACTGGTGCTGGTCCCTCACGTCTAACAGAACATGCTCCTTATGGGCTCTCACCAACTCATGATACTCCCTACAGGTGATCGACTGATCTTCTCCTACAACTTGCTGCCTTGGCGGTGCAGCATCAGACATTGGTGAAGATGCAAAGCTCTCATAGTCAAAATTTGGAAGGGTAGATTGATTGATCTCTGGGCTCCCTCCACAAGCAACACATTGAGCATTCCTGCCACGGAGCTTGACTGTATGAATTCTACTTGATAGTGCATCCAGTATCAGCATGCGAGAGCTGAGAGGCTCTCCAACTTTTGATAAGATCTTAATAACTTCCAAGGCCTGCAAGGTTCCTACAATTCCTGGGACGACTCCAAGCACGCCGGCGTCTGAGCATCGTTGGCATGCTGCCTGAGGAGGTGGAGTTGGAAACAAGCATCGGTAGCACGGTCCCTGCAATTGCCCTGCAATTTAGAACCTCATAATAGTGGGAAAAAACAAAAAAAAATAGGCCAAGAGGAGTTCCCATTGACAATCCTTGTAACAAATCCCACACTGCACCCACTCTCTCATGGAGGTAATGAAAGGCAAGAATCACTAATTTATCTTGTGATACTTAGAAATTATTGAAACAGCAGAAATCGTTCTTAAAAGCACGACTTGTTTGACAACAATGGATAATGTTGTTCAGTATCATAAGGCAAACCAACTGCAGGTTTCACTGACCTTCGAATGATTATACACTGTTAGCTGCCCTTCCATACCTAATGCTGCTCCAGAAACAAGAGGCCGATTTGCCACAACACACGCATCACTGACAAGATATCTCGTTGCCACGTTGTCGGATGCATCCACCACTACATCATATTGAGGTATGATGTTCAAAGCGTTCCTCGCATGTAAACCAAACGGATATTCAATCACCTGTCATACAGTATCACACATTAAAAATATTAATATCCTTCCCATAAACCCTAAACCCTAAAAACTAGAAACTTGAAAAATGAGATTTACCGTCAAGCTTTGTTGCGCCACTGATCAGTTTGTATTAATTGAACTCAAGAATGTCCCCGTTTCTCATATGGATCTCAAAAATACTCATTAAAAGCATGGAAAGTGCCGGAAATTCGAGGCAAACATTAGAACGCACAATTGCGAATCTAATGAACCCTCTCAACAGGATCATCGTTCTATGTTACAAACTCAATCGTAAACTATTTCTGAGAAGCGCCTGTAATCGCAAGATTGTGATGACCTAAATTGTACGTTTTCTAATGACTTGTGGGATAAAAGGCTGCAAGTACAACTCTGCTTCCGATTGTGAGCCAATTTCAATTCAATTCCACATCCCAGGGTCTCAAAACAACCACAAATAGCACAAAATTATAGCCACAGTTGTTAACTGCGACTGTCTGACCTTAATGGACGAATTGATCGCGGAACAAGTCCGCGAGGCCGACATAACCTTAGGCTCCCCAACAGACGCTTCATTGTGTATCACCTGCCGATGTAAATTATGAAGCTCGACTCGATCCGGATCCATAATCCCCAAGCACCCAATTCCGCAAGCAGCGAGGTAAAGCGCCACCGGGGAGCCCAGCCCTCCAGCTCCCACTATTAGAACCGAGCCTTTGCAAAGATGCTCTTGAGCCTCAACCCCAAATGACGGAAGGAGGAGTTGGCGGCTATACCTCTGAATCTGCGCAGCTGTCAAATTATGGCTCAAACCAGCTCCCCAGGAGGGAGCAGGGCAAGCATTTCCTCCACCATCGTCATCCTTCCCGATCAAATTACCAGGAGACGAAACCGGACTTCTTTCTACACCAGAGTGCAGCTTCAGCTCTTCTTTTAATCTCGCATTCTCTGCACGAAGACTTTCCAATTCCGCGATGAGGTCTGCCATCGGCTGCCAAAATGGACAACACACCCCAAGGGAAATAAACTTTAACAAAATGCTTCCCGTCGATTTACTTATTCAGATATCAAGGAACAAAATCCTTCAAGGATGTTTCACCGCCAACTCAAACAATGCTACTGAGTGTGTATCCAACCCTAGAATTGTAGCAACCATGCATAAAAGCGCAAATTCTACGAGAATTCTCCACCATCACAGCGGCGCTCACTGCCGTCCACGGCAGAAAATGTTTCTGCACTCCTTGTGCTTGATGCTCATACCACTGAAGTGTCCGTGTGGGCCTATAACCGGGACTGCAAGAAGACCCTGAACGGGCCTGTGACCGCGTCATTTAACTCCAACTTTGTGTGCTTCCATTGTGTGATTATTCATGAATAAGTTTTTCTATATTTGTTTTCTTCTACATTTTCTTTTTAAATTCGTAACAATTTAGATTTTTTTATAAAAAATTGAAATTATCTTGAATTTTTAATAAACAATGAAGAAAACTTATAATTATAAAATACAAAATTTGTTGAAAAAATGTGAAATCTTCTTCATTAGTGTATATAGTAGCTAGTGTAGAACATTATGGTGTAAATTAAATTATCAAGATTATGTCATTCCATAATTAAAAAAATTATTGATTGTGATTTTAAATTCAAAGTTCAAATTGTAAAAAAACAAAAAACAATTTTAGAAAATTTTCAAAATTTCAAATTATCTAAAGTAAATACTAACGAAGCTTATTAATTCTCAAAACACGACAATATCCATATCCGTATCCTCAAACAAGTTTGACTTAGATTCCCTCCCATTCTTGTACTAGCCTAGTACAAGAATACATGGAAGAAATTTCATAAGCTTTGATTACATAGATATATTTGGATTTAAAGTGAAGAAAACAAGTTTTTTTACACCTTGCTCAATTGGACTCTTTGAATTTAAATCTTCTTAGCTCAAAATTTTGCACTATTGATTTTGATTTGCTAATTTTTTATGGTAAAGAATTGAATTGAAAACCTGAGGAAAAAAATTCAACCCAAAAATACTTGATTTTTACTTATTAAAATTTTATTAAATACAAGTCTATTTAAGATTGAAGGGAAATCTAGTAAGCAAATTTAACCATGTCTAAGAATTTTTTTTGAAAAATTGTAAAAAAATTGCACTCAAAAATAAATTTTGTAAGTTACTTTTCAAAAAGATACTTAGATTCTCCCCCAAAGAAAGATTGTCCATAGCTTTCTCATCACTAGTCCAAATAGGATGAATCCAAGCTTCAAATGTAGACAAAATATAATCCTTGAGAAAAATAATAAAAATTAAAATATTTGATTTTTTTTTGGATTGTCTCTCAAGTTGCCTTTTAGACTTAAAGTGGCCTAACTTTCACTCCTAGGCACTAATTGAAAAAAAATTATATTCCCACAAAGCTAATCTAAATTCCTATCTTCTACAAAAATCATGTCAAAAATTGAAATTACACAAGCCTACTTGAAATCCTAAGAGTCCCCTTGCAAGGAGTTTGGGACTTTAGGGATTAAAGACTGTTGCTCCCTTTTAGACAACTCAATTTGGTAAGTTTGATCGGCTTTAATAGTAATAATGTTGATATTGCTCCATTGGATATGGATGAAACCATATGGAACCCTATGCAATTGAATTTCCTTCAAGAAGAATTTAGCATTTATATAAATAATTTTAATTTTGTTAAATTGAAAATATTCCAATACTTTGGCGCAATTTAGGCCATACAACATGAAACCAATACCCTAGTTTCGGGCTTGGAATTTGATCTTCGTGATGATATGTTACAATTTTTGGTTGTGGAATACCGGTGTCGTGATGTGGGCCATTTATTAGTTTAAAATAGGCATCTATATATTTTATTTTAGTTCATTTTTAAACTACTTTTATTTAATTTAGTAAATTGAAAACAAATATATAAAGACAAGGGGGAAAGCATTTGGATATATATTTTTGGGGAAGATGATATATTTTGGGGGAGATAATATTGAGGGTTGATTTTAAGTTTAAAAGATTATATGTATAAGTTGGTGTTGTTGGAAATTTGGTTTCATTTGAATATTGTAGTTGGATTGATTTCTTGATCATTGATATTTTTGGTTCATTCACAAACATCTACTACAACCAGAAGCCCCGTGCTTTTCTAGATAAACTGCAAACTCCTACGACCCCGGTATCACCAATTTAACAAAATTGACATTAATTGTAAATGTAATGTTACTAATGAAATGTTCATGTTTTTACAATTGTTGGAATGAAGGAATTCAAATATTTTGGCGCCGAGGTTCATGAGGCGGGACAGGCTTTCTGTCCCTTTCCGAGCTCGATTACCAATTGGTCCAGTGTGAACAAGGTTCTTGATGTGAAACTGGTTTCTGGTTTTCGTATAAGTTGCTGAGTGTCATCTTGTTTCCAAGTGCCTACGCGTAGAAGCTTTAACTCGGGTGCGCTGGGGAGTTCTGTAGGAAGGGAGCTGCATACGTTTCGGAGAGAAATCCATAGAAATTAGTGATAGTCAGGGGTCTTGGAATTGGCTATGGCATTCATGGGAAAGAGAAGCATCCGTGATGCGGTGTTGCAGGGAGCGGTGCTCCTTCTATTTCTCATCGGCTTCGGTTTTCTTGAACTAGCAGCGTCTCATCGAACGAACTGCAGTTTCTCCGCTATATACTCGTTTGGTGACTCACTGACCGATAATGGAAACGCCATTGCTGCTTTACCAGACCAGTTCATTGCCTCTGAGGAGAATCCGAACGGTGTTAATTTCCCGCATCATGCAGCGGATCGGTACTGTGATGGTCGACTTCTTGTTGATTACATAGGTAAATTTCGGCCTCTCTTTTTTCTATATCATCTGTGTTCGTTAGCTTCTGTACACTAACGAATCTGTACACTCTGTTTTTGTGATACTCGATAGTTTCAGGAATCTTGATTTCGGTTCTACAGAAGTTTCTTGAGATTAGTGATTATTTGAAGAATGCAGTCTCATGGATTGGCTACATATGTTGAGATTTTCCTCGATGTTCATTGGCGTCGAGAGTCTGGTGATCGACTGCATATGCTACCCGTAAGGATTTTTTGGTGTGCAGCATTTGGTGTGCGAAGGAAGCCGAACTATGCCATCCTCAGAAGCATTGCAGCAGATTTTACATACGGTGCCAACTTCGCCTTTGCTGGAGCGAGTGCACGCAATAGCACTGTGTGGTATCCGAATTCCGGATTCAGCAGTCCTTTCTCATTGCATATGCAAGTCTCTTGGCTCGAACGCTATAAAGTTCGGCTGCAGTTTTACTACGATTCGGCTTCAGTTCGAGGTTAAGTGAGAAGTAGGAAATAGTTGGTTCATTTTAGCTGCACAACCTATTTTCGTCTATTGCGTCTTTTCCAAGAATTGTTGCTCATGTGACGTACTGCAGTCCAACTTTTCCGAATTTTCTACAGATGGACTTAAGAACATGTCTGGCGCCGGCTTGAATCACGAGAAGAACATCCTCGTGATTCAAGCCTGAAAATTAGAAAGCGGCTAGTTCTTCTACCATCTCCTGATTATTGTTATGTGAAACAAGAACACTCTCTCTGTCGCACTGAATACGGTGTACTTCTAATCAGTGCCTTACGAGAACGTGAAACTCACGCACTGCGATTGTGTCGAATTAGTGGCGATCTGTTAGTTGCTGGATAGCAGTGTAATCTCTGTTGAAGAACTCAGCTGAAGCATTCAACCATGCCGATCAGTTCGCTGTGAAGACACCGAAAATTTGGCTTCTATAATTACTCACTCGATGATGTTTTGTTGATTCACTCTGCAGCTGTGAACCAATCTCTACCAGACGTGGACTCCCTCAATACATCCCTGTACTTCGTGAATGCTGGTTTCCAGGATTACTTTTTCCCGCTCTATTACAAGAATTTGACTCAATCGAAAACGCTTAAACTTGTGGATTCAGTGGTGGACGCGATCGTCACAGCTGTGCAGGTATTTCCGATACTCATTGACATAAAAGGGCAGTGATCGAACTGCAAACCGGTACATACATTATTCGAACAAATCATGACCATCGATTTTGTAATATTGATCTTGATGAGTGAGGTGCACCCTCGTGTGTTTCAGAGAATTTTCAGATTTGGAGGGAGAAGCTTTATGATCGTGAACCTGCCACCCCTGGGATGCCTACCAGCACTGCTAACACTGTATCCTGAGGAAGATTCGGAGAACTACGACACTTATGGGTGCCTGAACTCTTTGAACAAGATCAGCAAGGCTCACAATCAGCTTCTTGAAAGCCGAGTTACCGACCTTCGTAACAACTATACTAACGCAACATTCTACTATGCCGATTACTACAATGTGTACAGAAACGTGCTGAAATCACCAGCTGACTACGGTACTTAGTGAAACTTTGAATGCTGATATCGGATTTTGCTGGCACAATATCGAGCACACAATAAGTGTTAGACTTGGGATGTTAGACGTGGATTTATCTTGATGTGCGTGCCGTCTTGTTCAACAGAAATTACACTCCCAATCGAAAATTACGATCAGATTGAGTCTACAATATTTGATGCATGTGCTTAACGAATAGTTCAATAAATAAAAGTGCACGTGCTGACTTGATCGCAGGTATAACGCACACTCTGACTGCATGCTGCGGCTATGGCGGTACTTACAATTTCAATGCAGGATTATTCTGCACGCATTCCGGGGTCCTGAACGGGACCGCGGTTGAATTAACCTATCCTTGCTCAAATTCCTCTGCATACTTAAGCTGGGATGGAATTCATCCTTCGGCACAGATGAACTGGATAGCGGCGACGGCGTTCTTCAATGCGACTCATATGACACCGACGAGAGGATTCAACTGCGCGGCTGATTACAGCAACTGGTAAATTCTTCGGGATCTATACCTAATCAGGTTTTGCACGTCATGTTCGTAATCCAGCGTTGATCTAGTTCCTCAGTGAACTTCATATTTGGAGATGTTCTTTTGGTTAGGAAGCGTCGTCTCTACATACGGCGAAAGATATGTTACCGTGGACACTCTACCTGAAGCATGTATTGTAAGTGTCGTCTCATCGTCATGGAGATAAATTCAGCCTCTTTTTAAAGTCATGTTAAATCAGTATCATTGCCGATTTAACTCTGAAGAATTAATGCTGGCAGGTACAACTGAGCTTTGATTCATCAAGGAAGGCAGCTGCTCCGAGTGTAGGCCATGTTGAGATCGGCATTGTCATTGTTCTTGCAGCATGCGACAGACTCTTCTAAGTTTCTTCAATCTAGCAGCTCATAGATTCTTGCCAATTACTCTCATTACATCAATTTCACCAGTATTTCAATAGATGATCACTCAAGGAACAGACTAACCTAAAGTAGTCGCCATACCCCATTGTGTTCTGGCTTCTACGGCTCAACTTGTCCTCGTTTGGCAGCTTGTTCCACCAGAAGCGAACCTTTCCCCTGACGAATTTGATGTTTCGATCATTGTATTCTTGGGTCAAGAATTTTGACATCCTGAAATCGTCGTGCTTCTAAACCATGATTCTTGGATTAATTAGGCCATTGAAACTATGTCATCTATCAACAAGGACCAATTGATGATACCTGAGTCCTAACAACTCACCTTGGCACAATCTCATTGAGGTCAATGTATTTGTAAGCGTCATACTAGAGCAGAAAAGATGCATGACTACGTAATCTTGAAAAGATTGCAAGAAACAACTTGCACTATTTGTTGCGTTTGCTTTAATATTTGTGAATTTTTTTCTCTAGTACTTAAAAAATGAACTAGAAAATCATTATTATTTATCACCAATGTGTAGACCTTTAATAAGTAAACCTTTAATAAGATTGTATTTTAGGGAAGATCAAACTAGAAATTAATTATGAAAGTGCAAAACCTCAAGAAATAGTTATTTGACTTTTTGATTTATATAAAAAAAGAAAAATAATTCACAATAAAAATAAAAATGGTTCACTTGTAACAGCTCGATGAAGATGGTCATTGATTAACCCTTAAACACTAAGGCAAATGATTGGTGTCTAATGGATGATAGAGAATCTTCTACTGAAGGATAAAAGTGCAACTATTCATCTTTGGAATTTTTTGTCGAAAGGAGAGATCTTCTATAGTACTTTGACTTCCAATGAGTGCTTTTGGATTTAACCAAGGGTTCCCATAGTATCAAAATGGATGGTTTCCACGGTCACCAATCCATTGTTTAAGGGTTAATAGAACCATAAATTTTATTTTTTCTATGTTTCGAAATGCATGCAAAAAAACCCTCAATTGGTTGACTTGTTGTTGGAGCCACCCACTACTATATAGTTTACACCTATGGGCAATTTTGTTAAAATGACGCCATTCCCCAACTTTGGCAGTTTTTATAGTTTAGACTGGACAATCTGAAATGTACAACTATTCTAGATGCCTAAAATCTACATTGTTCATAGATGACACTTTTATGGTTCAGACTACACAGTCTGAAATCTATATCACTCCTAGATGGCACTTGTACGGTTTAGACTGGGCGGTATGAAATTGGCACACAGAATACCGCCATCACCTAGAGCTTGTTTACTTCTTCTTTCAGTTGACTACTGGCTATGGAATCAAAAGAACTCCGTTTCAGTCTGATATTTGTGGGAGAGAGTTTGGCGGAAGTTGAATCACCGAAACTCTGCAATTACAGTGCCATTCTTCCGATCCTATGAGTGCGTCTTATTTCTAATTTCTCTTACTGTTCACGGGTCTAGTTAGAATCCAAGTTGTTATGGTCATTCATTTGGCAAATAGCCTTTAGCCATGAATTGAATTTCTTGAAATCTCATCTACAGGATCTACGGTAGTTATGCTTGGCACTCTAAAATGGGGTGATATAACTTGGAATATGAATCTAGCATTCACTGGGATCACGACCCAAAAAATGTGTACAAAAATCCACCCCGAACGGGATTTCGATGCAAAAGAGTTTCTTTCAACTACCCAAAAATGTCGTTCTAAGAAAAAGAATAACAGGAAGCTTGTTTGATGTACTTCATTCAATCCATTCAGCCTGGTGGTCTAAGAATTTTTAGTATTGAGGAGGATTGTTCATTCCAAACACGCGCATACACCGACTCACAGTTTACCACTGCTACTCCACCGAAATGACGGAACATTGTGATGTATGATGCTATTGAATTTGACAAACACAGCAAACACAGCAGACAGATTTCAGGTATCAGTCTGGTCTGTTTGCTGTGTTTGCCATATTCAGTAGCCTGATTTCATGTATCAAGACATTTGTCAAAAAGTTTCAAACACCGCAGCTACAGACAGGATCGCTAAGACATGAGGAGACAAGTGTTGACGTCGTCCATCATAGAGACTTGCTCTACAGATTGTTCGTCATAGGTTATCTTTTCTAAAGCACCATCAATGACGTCGGATGTTGAAACGGCCGGAGAGTCTGTTTCCACTTCGACATTGTCACCGATGTTGGCCGCCTTTGCCCACAGTCCCCGGTAGAGAGAGCTGCCCCAAATGACAGGCCTTGCAGAAGGCAGGGGAGTAGCTGAACTGTCCTTCTCTTCCCCAGTGGAAACTGGACATGGAAACAGCAAACGTTGTCTGGACTCCATTGCGTCTTGAGCACCCGCCGCTGCTTTTTGTAACACTTTCTCTTGCAAGTTTTTCTTGTACTGTCTTTCCTTTTCCACGCAATCCCTCATCTCGTCGGGAGCTAGTCGCAGCCACGGATTCTCTGAAGCGTCTGGGCTTTCCTGGGAGGCGGAAGTCGTCGTGCTTGGTTGTCCTTCGAGGTTCTCATCCACCAGGACCTGCATTTACAGATCAAGTTTGGTATTAATCCCTGATACGAGACTTTCACGGAGGAGTTGAGGCTTCGGAGATCAGCATGCATCCATTTCAAGCATCATAGATTGGAAATATAAATTGGTTTCTACAACTGAAATCGTGCATTCAATCGGGATTTCGGGTGATTGACCAAGGAAACCATCTGAGAATCGATAGCACTGCTCATAACAACCCTTGCTACTGATATGCCCATTCCTCCAACGTTAAGTTGAACACACATGAATTGAATGCTCAGACCAAAAGAATACGGAAATTGATTGGTTGGGGTCTGTTTTATACATTATATTCTGCAACAGAAGATTGATCACATGTTTCGAATGAGCATTCCTGTATCTTTGCTGGCACATCGCCACAATCCAAGTCCATCAAATCTCGTGCAGCCTGACAAACCGCAGCCTCGACCTCCATTTCGTCTTCCAGATCGATCACCTTCAGTAGTTTTGGAGGTGATTCTTCGACCTCATCTCCTTCGAGTTGGCTTGCTGCCCTTTTTTTGGCATCTGAAGCGACGGGTTGTTCTAAAAAAGGGTGTGTTGTTTTACCGACTGATGAGCACCCGAGTTCCAGTTCTTCCCGCGCTTTCGCTTCTGTTTCCAGTCTCTCGTACATTTTGTTGGCTATATCACTTGACTCAATATGATTTCGGACTCCATTGTCTGCTGTCAGGTCAAGGAAAGCTGGAAAACGGAAGCAGAAGCATTTCAGCAAGGTTTTTTCCGAGCAAGATTCGCATGGGTACGAGCAAAAGAGAAGTCCACTAGGTCAAAATACGCATGGATACTTCGAACCTTCAACCCGTTACTTAATCGATAAGTACATGCAACGTCAGGAGAATTTGAGAACAACAAGACTTACTAAACTGATTCAATTTCAAGAAATACAACATAGCTTGCCTTTCCGATTCTTTTCCCTCAGCTCAGCTTCTTCTTTCTTTCTTTCTTCCCGTTCTTGTTTCTCTCCCTGCGTTGTCCAAATGCCCAAACCCCATGTCTTCAGCACATACCATCGCAATGTATTTTGATTCAATGAGTAGACTGATCCTGCAACTAGGCACTTTCTTAAGGCAGATGATATAAAAATTGCGATCACGCTGCTGTCTTGATCGATAATATTCAAAGCCAAAGAAGAAATAGGAGCTTAAAAGGGACCATTTGGATGCAAAATTCTCGACATGAGGAAATGCCTCAATTCCACCTATGATACCTCAATTCCACCTTTTGTAAAAGCAACAGCAAACCGCCGCTCTTTCTCGAATACTGGACTCTCATCTAAGTAATTTAACTGCCACATTCAAGCAATTGCTGCTGCAGACTATTAATTAGATAAGTAAATTTAACTGCCACATTTAAGCAACTTGAAGTCTTGAACAGGTACTAATTTCACTATTTAGTTTCAATAATTGTTAAATATCCCTTTCTGGAATCTATAATGTAAATTAACTATCTAATTTTAAGCAACTTCCCGCACAGAAGCCTAGAAATCATATTCTAGTTGACTACAGTTCACTAAATTAGAACACTTAGCAATGCTTTGAAAATTGTAAACATATTATCAGAAGATAGAATATTTTCAAACTTCAAAGCCAACTTACTGTCGGCATAGCAACAACTGTAAATTTTCTGTAGTGCTGTGCAATCGACACGATAGGGTTACCACACAGACGGAGGAGTTGCAGAGGCATACTCCGAAGGACCTGCGCATTATAATCTAACTCAGAATTTTTCGTGAAAACTTGCATCAACTCGTGAACCCCAAACTGCATTTATGTCAGAATGTATCACCCCAGAATCAACAACTAGATGACAATCACAAATGGGTGCCTCCAGTAATCTGGCAATAAGAAAAACATGTTCAGGGGCTCAATGTCTAATAATGATTTGATTTGATTTAAAGGACCTTCTTGAACATAATTAGAATTCCAAGTATGCTGAATGATCATTGTAGACTATTCCTGAAAGGAACTAAAATCACATTAAATTCCAAGTATGCTGAATGATCATTGTAGACTATTCCTGAAAGGAACTAAAATCACATTAGGAAAGAGCCACATTGAACCCACAGAGAGTCTTGAGTTTTTTTATTAATTTTTATATTAATTGAATGAATATGAAGGTGACTACATCCTCATTAGAATCACCACTTGGCGTGTGCTACATTCTTTATGATGAATCCATCATGAGATTTATAAAATTATGGAGATGGATTGAGTAATGTTGACAAATTTTTGAATTCATCATGCAATTCATAACTCAATTAGTGAGTTGAGAAGGCTCTTCCCATCTAAATTTATGAGATCATGGAGATAAATTGAATAATGATGAATTTTTGAATTCATCATGCAATTTTTGGTCCAATTAGTGAGTTAAGAAAGCTCTTCTCACCCAAGCTTTTGCATTACAAAACAACCTCTTCTGAGGTTCAATTTTTTCCTAATGAATTAATGAATAATTAATCATGAAGAGCACATCGAAAACAGATGTCTTGTTAGTTGACAGGAGAGTGGGAAAGTCTAGACCTCTAAGGCTTCTTCCTCGTCAATCTTGTTGTTGGCGAGGTCAAGCAACTGCAAGGCCTTGCATTCCTGCGCAGAAAGCATTTAGGTAGGAGTTCAACAACGAAACTTCTACACCGTGCACAACTGTGTATCCCACAAACCCAGTAGGTGACGAGGGTTGACCACTTCCATAGCATCCACAAAGCGATTAGGGTGCGAGAATTTGGATGAGCCAACTTCGGAACGGAACGGAGAAAACTAACCTTCAGCATGAACTTCGCCTTCTTCCAATCAGCGTGAAACCTCCGCTGTACTAGGTGGAGAGAACATAACGTCGTCTGAGAAAGTTCCGTTTCTTAAATTTCTACTTAGAGAAATGCTAGTATCTTATTTTTCAATGTCTAATTCAACTGTTATGATACTGTCACCTCTCTTTGAAATGACAAGAGTCCGAAGGAGATTTTCTGCCTCTCTAGAACACTGTGACCAGAAGTGTTGAGAGAGTTGTAAGCCAACCTAAATGAAACAATACATGACATCTAGTTGTATTTGAATTTTCGACTTAAAACCCTGAGATAAGATATTAGCATTTTCGTCTTAAAATCGAAGAATGCACACCAACATTCTTTAATTTCAAAGTGAGATTCTGAAACGAAACGAAACAATATTTATCACTGTAACCAGGCAGCATCCCCTTTTTGTAAGAATGTTGTGCCACTACAGAAAATACATAATTGAAGTACTCAGCGATAATCTTACTCGGAGGTGAACAACGTGATCTGCAGTCCTTATCTTGTTTCCAGAAAGATTCAATTGGCGCAACTCTGGGCAGCAAGCTAACCCTGCCACGCTTGTGATCTGTACAGCTCCGAAACAGGTTTATTGGACGCCGAATGATCTAAGATCTGGTAATAGTTACGTTATATGCTTGAACCCGATTAGAAAGGTTAAGGCCAGAAAGAACACAAAGCTGGTGACATGAGTTGAAAAATGATGAGTCATGTCGGTGGTCACGTCAGCTGATTGGGCCCCATATTCTTCGCAACAAAACAACAAAAACCAACGAGATCTCGAACGTAAAATTACCAGATTATCAGCCAGGTCAATGACTTCAAGGCATTTTAACGTTTCCAAACCCTCCACAACTTCAACCAAGTTCTGCACTCCCAAACATTGATCTTTGTGAGTGTGCTTCATGCATAATCCTGACAGTTTCATGCTTCTCGACCTCTTTGAAACATAGCACTTAGTCACTGCTTGTGTATGTAATATGTGACATTGAGTTTGCAAAAATAGCAGAGTGGTTACTTGGTTCAAATACAGGCACCGAAGATTGACAAGAGGCTCCAAATTTTCCATCTTAGATACAGCTGCCATGCCATTAACCAAGAACGTCAATCAACAAAACAAAACGCTGGAAACACATCAAGTGAAAGGCTTTAGATTTAATTCTCTCTTTATAACAGAGCTTAAGCGTTCGTCCATTAGAGATGAAGTGAGCCAAAGCCGCCGAAAGCGGAGCACTGAAGCAAACCAGATTGTTAAGGATAAATAGCTCAAGGAGACGTACCATTGCATTCAAGGTACAGTGTGCGCAATCCCTTGTATTCTTCCAAGTTTTGTATTTTTTGAATACCCTAGACCCCATAGAAAGCCCAGGTGACAAGTTGCTCATACTAAAATAAGGATAGTCGTTTGATCAACCAAATTATTTAGTTGGATCACTTGGATATTTTCCTTTCCAGCAACCAAATTATACCATACCTAAACCAAACTTATGTACGTACAGTAAATTATCGCAAATTAGAAGCCAGGGGCTGCGTTACGGTTTGCCTCAGCACTAAACCCCTCAGGACTGCCCACCTTTTAACAACCAGCATCACGCAGCTGTCTGAAAATTTTCTTCTACCAAACTCTTGTGGAACTACAGTTACAGATTAAAAATACAGCACCAGGTCATTTAAAGAAGACAGCAAAAGGAGATAAGTGAAATGCACCTTCTGATGAAGATGAATAACTTCGTTGAGCTCAGGGCAGCTTGTGTACCTGGACGCAGTTCTCATGCCATTCCCATTCAAAACATGCTTCTCATATTGAGAACAATCCGGCATTAACACACCCTAAATTACAGAAAAACGGAATATTCTCGTCCGTCGGTTTCTAATTCAGTAATAATTTTGAACTTCTTTACCGATTTTCAATCTTTATACGAGTACTTGCAGCTTGAGAACAAGATCATTTAAACAGAATCGAAAAAATACAGTGCAAGGCAACAAAAACGCAACGGAAATTTTGTGAGATCGAGAATATTACATTTACGAGGATCACAAGACAGACCTACTGAACAGTGATTATTAGATCAAAACCAAGAATCATATGAGAAAAATACAGGAATCGAGATACGTACAATTTCAGGCTCTTGCATAACTTCTTCAGTGACTGCGGCGTCATTTCAAAGTGCTCATCCATGTCCATGGCTCGCCCTCGCAGACCAGATCCGTTCAATATGAAAGATCGGAAACCACCGAAAGCTACAGAAAAATGCCGAAGCCCATGACCAGCAGTCCGAAATTTGCAATGACTGCTACCAGTATGGCCACGGGAAGCGCACGGCACAAGAACTTCGTGGAGATTCCAACCGTCAGAGCTGCAAATTTCATGGGCGTTTACGTTAGGGACTATTTAGGGTTTCGAAAACCACAAGTCGGATATAGGGAAGGGGCAGTTAGAAGTCGTTAAACGATCTCTTGCTTGATAATGTCTTTTGCTTGTATGAATTGCACAAGGAGTTTGAAAAACTCATGTGACTATTTTTCTACCAGGAATGGAAAGTTGAGTCCTTCACCTTCTTGGACGTTATGATAGTATGTACTACAGTTGGCTTATTATTTCATGAAAAGTCACGTTTCACTAGGTCCTCATTCAAAATTGCATATGAACTCTAATTTACCTGGATTTGAAACTTCAACAAGGAATGATTGTATGCAATCTTTATCACATTGAGATGTTTCTCCCTAAATTGAGGTTTCGGTCTCACTCTCACAACTCCAAGGTGCAAAAAGTATTAAGAAAAAGCATTAACACCCGGAGTCACAAAAATTGGGAAAAAGAAGTTTTAGCATTACATGAAATACACACAACTTTGGACTCGGCGTGGCAATGAAGGGGATCGAGCAGTGATGCACCCTGTGCAGCAACCCATCCACAGGGCGGTGTGCTACTTGCAAGTGCAGCGCTTGTTGCGGGGCTTATGGTTCTTAAGAATGTCAAAACGCAGTCCAGCCGACCCACAACATCCGCATCAAGCGACGATAGTGAATTTCAGATTCATGATTATTGCAGATGTCGTTAAGAAAAAACTTCACAATGTATTGTACCGTACTCTCTCAAAAGAGAATCTACTGAACTGTTAAAATTGGCACATCTTGATCACTAGTAAGGCACCAAAGATTCATAAACTTAGAGCTCACTAACGATAATACGGAGTACAGGTGCTCGAGTGTCCAATTTGTATCCTTATTAATCTTCACAGAAAACGCATCTTCCATACTTTCCTCGCCGACTTGGAGAAAGCACCTTCTTGAACTAGCTATCAAGTTGCCAAACTTTAGAATGTCATCAACAAAGTAATTTCAACGCATTTTACTATTGAACAGTCAATCTTAACCCTATTACGCTTTACATAAGATCGACTAGCAGCATATCCTTCCTGAAATGTGCCCACATATTATTATTAGTCCACCAAATACAACACTTAGAAAACAAGTCCTTCAAATCAGCACTTCCAGACAGCCCAAAAGCACAACTCACGTCTACCGAATCATTGCATGAAACAGATACTCGACAGCCATCTACTACCATCAGGGCCTTTTCTGAAAATTTAAGGTGAAATTGAAGTGCAGGTGGTACAGGCACAATCGTGAATACTAAGCTGACAATATTCATTCGTAACCTAAAAGGAAGATTCAATATTTCTAAGGAAATTAGACGGTACAATAGCCCAAGCACAGTCCACGACGCTCGGTTCAGCAGCCAGAATGGTAGATGACTAGAATATTAAGGGAACAATAACGAATAGTTCCTTAGAATGTTCAAAAGCTAATATACGAATAGCTCAGCGTAAGATATTAAACTCTCGCTTGGAGGAACAACCTGGGTGATGAACTGTTTCTGCATGTGCTCATGCCAGAAAAACATGCTTGACGTGAGAAAACCACCAAACACTGTTTATGACCTCTTCATTGGATGAGCTGAAATCCCATCAAATCAATCAATGTCTGTGATCTCACATTGATCAGAGTCTTATGAGGGATTGGCTTCACATTTTCTGTCAAAAAACGAACAGACCCATGTCAGAAACTCAAAAAAATTACATCTAGTCGGCTACAACCTGGAGGAAAGCTAAAAACAGAATTTTCACTTAAGGAGCTTAGAGTCAATTATAGTAACTTTCAAAACATATTTCTATGCTTCGAAAATGTATGGGTACGGTTTCTTCTTCCTATTGGTACATTTTGATAACTTCCTCAATTTCAAGACATTAATAGAAACGGCCACGTTTGGCCATTTGAACACTTACGAGTTACATGATATACTTCAGATAGTGATGAAGACGGTTTGGCACTCAATCTAGACTTCCATTCGGCGTTCACAACTCCAAAAGGTCAGCAATCATATCGACACATTTATGACACTATTCGATCACAGCAGATTCAAGGAGGAAGAATCTAAGTATTCGATTCAGTACGAGAGAAAAACTCCGTCTCTAATTGACATTTATGATACTATTTGATCACGGCAGATTCAAATAGGAAGAATCCAGATATTCGATTCAGTACGAGAGAAAAACTGTCTCTGATTACCTTCACAGAAATCCTTTACTTTCGACAGGGCTCCTGCTGATCCGAAACTCTTGAATTGCCCACGCTCCAGCAAGCGCTACAAGCGAAAAATGTGCACCATAGAAATTCTTCAAGGGCAAGACACCCAGAAATAAACACGAAGATGCAAAGAGCAAGATCCGCAAGGCAGCACCATCGACTGCCGTTGCTTGCCCCAACCAATACTGCCGACATCACCTGATTCCCCAGAGCTCTTGTCCTTAAACCCTAATCCCGCTTCGTGGAGCTCCGGCGCACCAACGAAAAAGAAGTCACTGCATCTGCAGGGGTACCAATACTGCGAATTTCCCGATTCATTCACGTCCTCTTCCATGTCCTCCAATACAATTTCCTCCCCGACCACAACATTCGCGTCGACTTTCGTTCCCACATCAACTCGTGAAGATTTCACGGACGCATCATAAACTGCCCTCGACTCTGTATCGCGCAAGACGCTCCAAGCCTCTTGCACTCGCAGATAGCGAGCAGCATCTTCGGCCGACAACAGACTTCCAGAATTTCGGTCCAAACGTGGTCCTACTTTATCGGGATGCACGGAGAGCAGCGCTGCTCGGTAACATGCACGGATCTCCTCGAGGCTGGAGGAAGGGGACACATTGAGCACGTCGTAGTGACTCGACCCCTCGTTGCCATAGCTGTGTGCCATATGGCAGAAAATCGCCCTATGAAATCCCGAAATCTGCAAACATTCAAGATCAAAATCGAACTCCAAACCCTAACATCCCCAGAAACCCAAAATTTGAAATACTTCCCTATTCGACCTAAAAATTGCAATCCTATCCATAACACCACAATTCCAGATCCAGGCAACCCCGCTAAAATCTTACACCAAATTCAATCGATTATAATTTCCCCACTGCAAAATAGCCATGCATTCCATCCATTGTAATTCCTTCCAGATCTCTGCAACGAAGAAAAATACAGGATGTCACAGCACCCGGGAAAAACTCTTGGGAATTGCTGCTCATCCAAAAATTCGGCCCGCGAGTGCTCCGACGCCAGAAGAATCCGCGACGATCAGCCTGCTCCGAGTCATTAACTTGCCTGTACACCGCTGGACACCTAACGCAATGAGGTAACCCTAAACCTTAAACCCTAATAATTCTCAACCCTAAAATAATTGGAAGGCAACAATGGGGTCATTTTATCCCTCTCAAGAGAAATTTTATTTCTGGCATTTTTTTTTGCTAACTTGTGATTTCTTTAGTGGGGGCGGAATTAAAATTTTGAAAATTTATGCAATCATCATAATTTACCCCAAAAAAATTTAAAAAGGATGATATTACAATATTTGTATGAATAAATAAAATTTCATTTATAATATAATCCATACATTAAATTAGGTTGTATGTTTGTTATGTTTGTTATGGTGATATCTCCAGAACCATCCCATCATGTTCTTGGCATCATTGAAAAGCCTTCAACAAGGACATGTGCCCAAATTTTGCTTTATGGCGTTCCAACTTACAACAAAAAAGATATTGAATTTTGAAGTTTCTATTAATTAAAAAATTAAAAAATTACCTTTATTTTTACTTTATGGTCCAATAGTATTATTAATTTAAATAGCTTCATCACTCTACTCATATTGAAAAATTATAGTACCTTCAAAAATTGAAAAAATCCCCCAACTCTTATAGTAATTATACCCTTTGGAATGTGAATGATCTCAAAGGATTTAGGATTTTACGTTTTTATCATGGATGTCTACTACTATGTACAATATTTTTCTATTTTGGAGTGATTTAATTTGTAGGTAATAGGAGTGAAAGATTTTGTTTGGAGAATGAAAGCAATGTGATATAAAATCTTTGTGATGGAATAGTGTAACTAATTTGAAGTTAAGCTTCTTAGACTCTTAATTTTGCAAGGTTGGATTTACAAATTCATATGGTTCAACTCATGAAACTCAATAAATCCTTTCGTATGGTAACGAGGTGATTTCATGTGGAACAACTTCTTATTCTTACTTTTAGTTAGCATTAAATTATTTTCAAACTTTTATATTTATTTCACAAACAAAGATTATAGTATTTATACAATAATTTCTTAATATTTATTATCACTTCTATTTTTATATCTTATATACAACATATTTCTAAAATTTTTGGTTCAATGGTCAACATAGGTCATGTTTTTTTTCTTAATAATTTAACTTTTGTGTGAAAAATTTTAAATTACCATTAACAACTTTTAATTGACTAAAGGTATCTTCAATATGATTAGTTTTCTACCCTTCAAAATAAACTTCTAATTTTTCACCAAATTATAATTAGAACTTGAAATTTCTATCATTGGAAACTCATCAAAAAATACTTTGGATAGGTACAAGAAAACTCAAATTTAAACATTTGACAATGAAAATAAATTGCTTTAAAATCAAGATTTAAAAAAATAAAAATCATAGAAGTCTTAACAAATCACACTTAACAAAGCAAAATTTAGCCAATTGTATGGCATTTTTAGTGTAATTGGCCAAATTTTGCTTTGTTAAGTGTAATTTGCTAAGATTTTTATAATTTTTGTTTTCTTCTTTTGCTTTTGAAGTAGTTTATTTTCATTTTCAAATGTTTAAATTTGGGTTTTCTTATCCCTATTGAAAATACTTGGGATGCATTTCCAACAATAAAATTTCAAATTATAATTATAATCTAGTAAAAATTTAGAAGTTTATTTGAAGGTGCAGAACACTAATCCTATTGAGGACACTCTAAAACTTACCTTTTATTTTTGCTTCATGTCAATCATTTTGTTTTCATTCCTTATCTATTGTTTGTTGCTTTTTGGTAAAAATTTTGAAGATAATATTCTAGTCAAATACCATATTGGACATCAGTTAAGAAGTACCAATTTGTCCTATTTGTGTATGTTACAAAATGAACTCACATATAGTTATATTTTTTCACATGGGAAGAAAATTTTATCCATTGTTTGTGCTCTAGTGGTAATTAAAAAATTATTCTTATACTTCTACATTAATATATTACTTCAATATGGAGATATTAGAGGATGTATTGAAAGGAGGGGTGTTTCATGCTACAAGTACTCCAAAAACGTAGTCACAAAATGAAAACTTGACAATTTTGCCCTTTTGTCACTTTATTGTGAACTATAAGCAAAATGCTTATTCTTTTGGAATCTATAATTAAGTATTGTTTCTACTTGTACTTCAAAATTGAGTCCTTTTTATAGCCTAACATACTTGCTGAATTGTATAAATGCCATAAAAAAATCATTCTTACTTTTATAATTTAGTGCTAAAAATTCTCTCATCTATAGTTGAATGAAAATAAAACTGTTTTTGTAACTCAAAATCTTAAAATTTGTAAATTGAATTTTTTTCAAACAATGACATTTTGATGCTTTCAGTCTATATTTAGATTTTCAATATATTATATGCATTTATCCTTTGTATTTGTGATTTAGTTCACTTTCAATTTCTAGCCAAAAGCTAATAGATTTTTTTTCGAAAGTGGGTTTTAAAATCTCTAAATCTTTATAATACAATTTTTTCTAATTTAAACAAAAATTATAGCTTATGAATGCATTAAAGTTTTGATGAGCAAATTTATGTGTTCTTAATTTTATAAAAATTTGTTACAAAACTTACTTCAAAATGATCATTTATGTTATAATTTCTGTATGTACACAATATGCACTAAAAATGAAGTCTTAGATCTAAAGCCATTATAATACCTATAGCATGATTACACCTTCAGATTTTTTCTCCAATTCTCTACTAATTAATGATTAATTAGCCTTCTCATCTAATTAATATTCATTTGGGTTCCTTAATTATTGATTCATTTTTATTGTCACACCTAAGATTCCACATAACTTCATATACAAAATAAATGTTCTTTACATGGCAATAACATGATCTTTGGAAAAGAAGCAACAATAATTAGTGGTTTACTTTGTTGTTATATAGTTCTATTTTCTAAATTTTTTAGTAATACAATTCTTTTCCTTTGACCCGTGAAGGATGTTGGGGACTAAAAATGTTTGTGACACAATATTTGGGATATTTTTTTGAACTTTATCAAATCTTTTCTTTTAACCCTTGAAGGAAGTTGAGGACCAAAAGCATTTGATGAATGACTTCATGTTTCAATAGACAAATAAAGAATGCACATATTGGTTCAATAACCGAAGTATTTTGGTGACTACCTTGGTCATAGAATGGACAAATTAGTCTAGTCCAATAATCAGAGCATTTTGGTGATTACCTTGGTCATGGAGGACCACATCCTTCAAGGGTTAATTCCCATACTGAATCGCATTTTGAAGTACCTAGTCTATTTTTTCTCTCTATTTTTTTCCAAATAGAAATTTCATAGATTTTTTCACTAGTTGTTTTTACCATTGTTTTCAAATTGCAATCAAATTTTTTCCCAATTCCACCAACATTCACAAAACTAGCTAAAATTTGCTCCATTGCTATTTAAATTTTTCAATAGCTAAATGTACATTTGGAAAAATCCTTGAGAAAATTAGATATTAGCCAAAACTACGACAAACTTCCTCTACATTAGAATTAGCATCTATTTAGTTAGTTTTGCTCCCAATAATCCTTTACGACTTACAAAATCCTTTCTTTTTTGCATTTTAATACTACTCACTCTTAAGGTAGCCCAAGTTGATGCTTGTTTGTCTTGAAGGTAGTATATTGCACTAAATTCCATAAACTAGTTTTGGGATCATTGAATTTCATCGGTTAACTCTAAACCAACCTTCATAGAACTAGCTAAAATTCACTCCATTGCTACTTAAATGTACATTAGAGAAAATCCTTGAAAAAAATTAGATTTTAGCCAAAATTGCAACAAGCAATAGAATTTGATAGCCAATTTGCAACTTCCTCCACTTTGAAATTAGCATCTATTTAGTTAGTTTTGTGTTGAAGTACTCCCAATAATCCTTTACAACTTGCAAAATCTTTTTATTTTTTATTCTTTTAAAATACTACTCCCTCTCAAGGTAGCCAAAGTTGATGCCTGTTTGTCTTGAAGGTAGCATATTGCACTAGAAGCTTATTGTCCATTTCCAACCACTTAAGGTATTCAATATAGTTGCTTGTTGGGTTTGGTGGGGGAAATATTTTTCTAGGCAGGGAAATAGACTTTAGACAAAATTGAAATTTTTTGGTATTTTTTGGCCCAAGAACAAAATTGCTGTGAATTTATTTTGTCAAGATTCTCTGAAACCCTATTCTTGTTATGTAGGTGCGTCTAATTCCAACCGTAGGCTGGTCAGAAAATCGATCAAAAATCAACTGCTCACAATTCATCATCCCTTAGCAGTTAAACATGGACGTGAAATACAGCAGCCTAGAAGTTAAAAATGGGGTGGTGGTTTACTTACGTTAAATTCCATAATCTAGTTCTGGGATCACTGCTCTGAACTAGCTGCCGGTTCAGTTTCCCAAACACTGCAAAGTGGCACTCAAAATCTTTTATAAGGAATAACTACTCCCCCAATTCTCCCGTGATGTCAGTTGTCAGTGATCTTGTCAGTACCCAGACTGTACATATATCAGACCAGGAGAGGTCAGAAAAGAATTGCTATTTCACAAACATGATATCCAGATGACAGAGTTCAGTTCAGAGTTTCAAGCTGCCCCATTTGAGGAAATCCACACAACCAGAGCCTTTTTCAACTTGGGAACTGGAGCTTATCACACTCATTGCAAGCTACCACACAGGACCACAAACAGATTCTCCCTCACCTGTAAAGCCCAAACTTCATTCGACTTTCGAAATCAAGTCAGTTACCGTACCTACTGGCAATGAGCCCAAATCACACTTCCATGTCGGCTGAAATGCAGCCCACAGAATGCGAAGGACGAATCTGATACTACAGTACAAAACTTTGCTAACATTACCGTACCCACATTGTCGACCAATTACCACCATTGCGAACATTGCTAACACTGCTATTACGAACATTGCTACCTACATTGCCATCTACTCGTGTGAGTAGCTAGCGCGAGGAAGACACTCCCCCCAAAGAAGTGTAGGCACAACCATGTTGCTTGATTCCCACTCAGCTCATGACTGACTGAAGCATCTCTCCATTCTGCGTGAGATTCTTTCCGTCATCTACTCTGTGAGCTTTTACTGACTCTTCTCTTTCCTGTTTCCCGTCACCCTCGATTTCCAGGCTTTCTGTATCCTTGACTTCAGGCTCTGATGCATCCTCCGTGTCCAGCCTGTTCGCATCCGCTGCTTCTCCAATGAATGGCTTCACCTTATCATCAGCACCAAGCTTTTCGACATCCCCATTGGCTTGCTTTTCACTGTGAGCCTCGACGGAATGCGTCCCTTGCTCTATGGGATGCTCTTCCGCATCCTCAACCTGAAAGTTTCCATCGTCTTCACTGTCAAGCTTTCCCTCATCCCCCGAGGGAAGCTGTTCTACATGTTGCTTTTCTACATTCTCAGTATGAAGCTTTTGCACTTCTGCAGCCCGGAGCCTTTCGACATCCTCAGTAGGGAGCTTCCCCACGTCCTCAATGGGCAGCGTTTCCGCGTCCTCAATGCGAAGCTCTTCGACACCCTCGGTGTGAGCCTCTTGCTCCGTGTTGCCAAGGGGAGGCTCCACTCCATCCTCGCTATGATGCTCCCCTTCTTTCTCCTTGCGAAGCTGGACTGCATCCCCGTTGTCACTGGGATGCGTAACCCCATTCTCCTCGCCATTGAAATGCGACGTAGGCGTGGTGTTTGCGTCCAGATCGTGGGTGGCATCTCTCTCTGGAATTGACGAATCTGCGTCGTGCGCATCGTCTTCTTCGAGGTTTGCGAATTGGGGAGTGGCAAGAACGCCCTTCGCAGCGTCGCCACTCACCACGGCTTTCAGAGAGTGGATGTCGCTCTCTTCCACTTTCTTGGGTTTCTCTCGACGCAAAAAGGAGACGAGCTTGGAAACTAAACCCAGACCTGCCACTGTTGCTACCCCGATGACGACCCCCTGACGAGTGGTTAGCTTCCGCCTCTTTCGGCTGATTCGTTGCTCGGTCTCCACGCCTTCCATTGTGCTAGGGCTGCACCAAGCAATCAGACAAGTCAAAATCATAGAAACAGTAGCTAAGCTCGTAGAAAATACACACAAAAAAGATGCAAACATAGAGACTACAATAGCGAGCTTCACACCTTGAGGAACGACCGCTACAAGAGACTCAGAACAATTCCAACATTCACCAACACAGAAACTTTGAGACCCTAAGTGATGATTATGTCATAATGATTAGCAAGTGAACTAGACAACGCGAGTTCAAGCAAAGTAACACAGCCAACAACCAATGCAATGCCATCCCCCAAACTGCGAGATGCAAACGCGTCCATCGTCCAACAGTCCAGTGTCCACACCATGTCAACACACCATTCATCATCGAATTCCTTCATTCAGGAATGCGACACATTTCCCAAAGTCCTCAACCCACTAATACCAAAACCACAATACCACTTCCAAAATTCAGCAGAAGGCAAGCCCTCCGCAACATAAACTAAACCTCCCTTAAACCTTGAGAAACGAAAACAACTCGCAAATCACAACCCCACAACCTCGAAAGGCAGCATCACACGATTCCAGCCCAGCAAATACTCCATGATCGTCAAAATCGTCAAAATCGTCAAAATCATCAAAATCAAAACCATGAACCAGTACCAAAATACAACAAATCACGAGAAACTGAACCCACCCCAAAGATGGCACTAGCAACTACAGACAGTGCCACCATAGCCACCAGAATCGAAGGCGCGGAACAAATCAGTAGCTAGACATACCTGAAAGGATGGAGCTACAAGAGATGCACTGCAACGCTGATTGCAACAAGTGAACCCAAGAGCTGAAGATGGCTCTAAGCTTTTAAGTGAGAAAAACAGGGATCGAGCCAAGTTGTTGAAGGGCTGTAGAGAAGATGGATGGGAGGGAGGGGGATCATGGCGGAGTGATCTGAGTCGTTGCAGCGAGCAGCGCATCGGAGGCGCCGCAGGGGCTGCAGCGTCTCATCCACAGAATAGGTGCGGGAGGGGCCACTGGCTGGATGGCGATATTCTAGATCCCCGTCGAGGGCCGTTCAGCTCCCGACTGGTGAAGTTGGTAGGGCATCTCCAAAATTTGCCCCTCTAAATTTGCATATCTGTGATTTGTCAACACCACTATAATTTTTGTCTTTTTTTGTGCTTTTGAAGCAGTTTATTTTCTTTGTTCAATGTCTGGATTTGAGTTTTCTTGTACCTATTCAAAGTACTTTTGTATGTGCTTCTAATGATACAAATTTCAAGTTCTAATTATAAACAATGAAAAGTTAAAGTAATGTATCATAGGACAAATTCCAAAGTGCATTGAAGATGATCTTCGAAAACATTTCACTATTGTCATTGTTATCCATCCCTCACATTACTATTGTTGTAATATCATTTGGATTCTTGTTTATTCACAAAGATTGTTCCATCAAAATGTACATTGCTGTAAAGTGTTGGAAATAGCTAGCTACAACAATGGACTGATTGACTTCATAGACAAATGATCTTTGCATGTTTTGAGCATTATTCTAGTCTTGCAAAAAGATAACAATGTGTTGGGCCAAGGGCAAGAAACTTAGAGCCAAAAAAACCCTCTGAAGCATAGAATGGATTTATTGGTAGTTGTTTTCAATTTCAAACATTGAACCCACTTCACAAATATAATTTATGAGGTTGGGTAGTGGCTCCATGAAAACTCTCTAAATGCATCCACTATTGTCCTTGATCCAACCCTTCAAATGCAAAAGTAGTGGTCTTTGGAGAATCTCAAAGAATATCAAACCATTGTAGTTTTCGATCCAATACAAAAAGCCATTGGATTTATACAAATGTGAATGGATTGAGTCACAATTAAAATTAATATTTCCTAATACTCAAATTAGAAATCACCAATGTTATTCAAAAACCATGTGTTTGGAGGAAATTTTGTAATTTATATGAATTTAGAAAGTCAAGATTTGAAAAAAAATTAAAGTGGTATATAGTGCATTGTACAAAGCTTGGGAGGTGCACTCGGGGTCTCAAAAGGATTCCAAATACAATTCATGACCAAAGTTTATGAATAGGTGGTTTAAGGTGCAATAGGGATTTTTGACCACGTAGTTTTAGGGCCATCTATACCTAAACAATTTTTGATTGAGAAATTTCAGGTGAAGTCTTTTCCTTCCATTCAACAATTGGATTTGGATTTACAGTTTGCATTCTTTTTGAAATAGATCTAGAATTCTCTTGATTGTTGCAGTTGAAGGTTTTCTCCAAAATCAATTTGCCCCCAATGTTTGAAAAAAAATATGTTGTTGCTTTGTACTTATAATGAACATAGGGTATATGAAAATAACATAAGAAAATTTTTAAATAAAATATAGGGTACATGAAATAAGGTGAATTTAGAATTTTAGGTACATATAGCCTTATAGAAATTCAAAAAATTTACCTACATAGCCCCAAACTAATAGACTAGGGGCTTGAATGCATATGATGTCTAAACATACTATATATTACACCCCCCAAGGTACAAAGTGTACATAGTGCAATTTTTGAATAATCTATTGATAAATTTATAACCATTCACCTAGGCTCTAATTACTTTATTTATGTTGCATCATGATTGTGCAACTTCATAACATTATGTAGACAATGACCATTTATTGTCATATTGGTAATGCTTCAATAGACAATGTATGATAATTGGGAGGAAAGAGGGATTGGGAGGGATGGAGGGGACATGGTTTTTAGATGATTATGCCTGCTTCGAATTCTACATTACATCTCTATTTCCTTGACTTCCAACCAATGAGTTTTTAAAATTTTTTAGCAATATTTTGCTTGAAAGCAATACAATTTGACTTTGAGGGACTATTATGTAATATATTCCTTTATTTTCAATGGATGAAATTGTTGGTTTAGGATATTTTCTAAGGACAATATCACTCTTTTAGGATGAATGTGTACACACTTTTATTGATGAATAATTTAAGTTTGTTCTACATTTTACACATGTCATCCTTTTATATAAATGTAAACAACTCCATCACTCCAATAAATATTGTTTTTTGCATTGCCCAAAATAAATAAATAAAATATCCTTGGTTTCAAATTTTTGGGAGGTTGTATAATCTCTTAGTTTGGATTGAATTTTTGACTTCTAAAGATTTGTGACTATGCCTCACCAAATAAAAAATTCCAAAATTTTGACTTTGAGTTCTAAAAGAAAAAAATGAAAAAGTTGATTTTTTTTCATATCCAATTATGTGATCTTGTGCAAGAATAATATGAAAATGTGTAAAAATTCTCTTAAAATTTTTTACTATAAAGATTGCAAGATATTAGTATTCAAAGGAAAAAACAATTTGGAGTGATTGCAAGAAATATTTGTCCTATTTTTAGTCCCCTTGGCCTCAAACAAGGATTTTTTTGCTTATAATTTTTGCATTATATGCCAATTTTATGTGAAATTTGAAATGAAGGTACATGTGGTAATTGTTGACGTAGATTCATTTTTTAGTTTAAAAAAAATTATATTATTATTTTTAAATAGTCCTTGACTAGATGTCTACCTTGGCTATTTGGGGGGAGATACAATACTATTTTTTATCCAAAAATATGAATTTGAAGCTCAAAATGGGGATACAAAGACTTATACTAAAGTTACACAAGCCCCCCAAAGAGATTTTCTAAAAAAAATAAAATTTTCACCTTTCACATGTATTCAAAGTGTACTACCTTTGTGCAAGTGCAACAAAATACAATTTTTTTTCTCAAAGATGAAAATAGTTGAAAAGGAGCATCTTCAAGTTAGGAAAATTAGATTTTTTAATTAATTTTTTGGAATTTTTTTACTATTATCTAAAAATCAATCATCAAAATGCCCATTTTTTGATATGTTCCTTTGAATTTTATTTTCTAGGTCTAAGTTTTTAAAGACATACTATTTTCAATGCTTTACAAATTATCCATATTTTATTTAATTTTTAATAATTTTATTTCAAAATTCATAGTAATCATTGAAATATGCCAATTTGAGCCAAAAATGGAAGGTGTTAAATTCTTGCAACACCTGTGCTTTGCAACCTCATATTTGGTCATTTGACTTTGGATTTTCTTAAATGAATATTCTTACTCTATGTATTTTAAATTTAATACAATTTGCGCTAGAAAATTGAGTTGAATTTGGAAGGAAAAAAATCCAAAAGAAAAACTTGATCTTTGTCTTTAAAAAATCATTGAATGCAAGTAGGTACAAGATGGGAGGAAAATCAAAATATTCTAAAAATAGTTAGTAGAATTTATAGAAAATGAAATTTTCAAGTGTATGAAAAAATGAATCTTTCTATTTTTAGGCATTATCAAACCACATCTACCAAATTTAAATTAATTATTTAGCAAAGAATGTTGAATTTGACCATTGGATACAACACTATATAAATCATCTTTAACCATTGAAATATTGTAGTGTTCTAAAGTTCATTAGGCTTGAAAATGGCAAACTTTGATAAATTTCTTGGTAGCTTAAATGTGTTACATTTTTTTGTAATTTCACAATCTTGCTCTTGCTTCAAATTTGTATGTTTGCCCAAAAAAGTCGGATTCTCATGTTGTAAATTATACACTACTCAAATACTAGATGATTTTGAAATACAACCTTCTCTCCACATCTCATGGGAAAGGAACTAGCTTCATAGTGCAAACACATGACTATAACAATGACCTTAAAAATGTAAACTATGTATTTGTGTCCTATCACATATTTCATACGGATACATAGATATGAATATATAGACATGCACATATAGATACAAATATGTATGCACAAACCAACATTATCAAGTATTTTTGGAAGTTTGAACTTATTCATTCATACATTTGTATCCAATTACTATGCACCTAAACTGTAATATGAAAGGTACAAACATACACTACAACACTTGGAAAGAAAGAAATCCAATGCCTCAATTTTACTCTCGATATTGTGATTTAAGAAAAAATCACGTTGCTTCTACAATTAGATAATTATATAAGTGCACAAGATGCAAACTAATGAAGTAAGTAGCTAATGCAATTGAATGTAGTAGTAGCTCTTGTTGCTACCCTCTTCTTCAAACAATCCCTATAATAAGCTTTGAAATGGACAATAAGTGGTTCTAAAATGGATTATCAATAATGTAAGAGCATAATATGATTTGTCAAATATTAGTTCATACTTTTCCAATGGATGGAATAAGAGCCAAGGAGGATCAATTTCAAAGCCAAGGTGTGACAACTTAAAATTTCTAAATGAAAATTGGCTTCCCAATTGCACTCTTACAAAAATGTTAAAAGAATGTAGGGTCCGTTTAAGATTAGTATTGGTTGCATTTAGGAACCTTGTGTATTACTTTTTGCATGTCATGGTGCTTGTTTCTGGTCAAGCCAATTATTTTTTTAGACTACTTGTGTGGGTTTTGTAGGGCCTATGATGATGAATAGGTGCCTATCACAAAAATAATTTGAAAACTCATAGATAATTCATAAATGCGTTGAAAAATATGAAACCACTTGTGTTAGATTTTGCATCAATTTTTTTTCAAGTGAAAATAGAGGAAAATACTATTGCGCATCTAAAACCCATTAGAAAAGTCGACCAACCATTAAAAAATTACTTTATGATCATACTACCTTTAGCTAGTAACTTGCAGCATAAGAAAGGAATATCAACAAAAGGAATATCAACAAAACCACTGTTGATTGTAACATTTGAAAAAGAACTAAAACCATATCCAACAATCATTTAAAGAACCCTAAAAATCTTTTGAAAAATCTTTTGATTTTGTGGTTGATGAATAAATATGAATGAAGTGCACAAACCTCATTACTCACATATATATTCTATTGCTCTATCCACAAAGTTTGCATTTAATAATGTGAGGATGTAACATAAGTTCTTGGTATGGTTATTAAACCAAAATGCTTTTAAAAATTTTTAATTGTTGAATTATGCCTATTAAAATTTCAAATATTTTTAGAAGATTTTTATAGATTTTTATATAATTTGAGGAGATTTTGATCAATTTTATTTTATGTATTATTCATGGAATTAAATACAAATATAGAGATAGAAACAAACAACCCTAAGAATAATATTAAATCAAGTTTAGTCATTTTGATTGTAGGTGAGCAATAGGAATGGAACAAGATAGTCATAAATAGTTGACAATCAAGTTTATCCTAAAAGATGTTTGAAATATAGTAGATATGTTCACAAATAAAAATATTGCATTTTCCATATGGTGGTGGTTATTGATCTTACTAAATGAGCTTATTGATGTGGGTGCATTTGGCATACTTGCAAAGAGTGATATAATGAAATGTGAAAGATATACTTCATCAACAGATTCCAAATCTTCAATTAGAAATTGCAAGAACAAAATATTAACAACACTTACCATCACAAATGAAAATCGGGTAAATTTTGGAAACTGTAACGAAAACATTTTTAAATTTGTGAAATAGCTTTTTCAGAGAAAAATATGATACAAATTTATAACAAACCTTACAAATTTTGACAATTAGGTGCTAATAATTAATAGCTTGTATAAAAATAAGAAAATAATGGTGGCATTTTTGTTAACAAACTTTAAAAACTTGAAATATTATATTATTTCTTAATGATGTTTTTGGAAAGCATAATAGTAATATAGATGATATTGCAGGAACCATCTGGAGAACTTCGCTTCACAAATTGGAATGTTAAGACTGCAAATGGAACAGACTTACAAATGAGATTTGGTATGAAGGTGACAATTACTAAAGGCTTGACTTGGAACCAATATCCACTCGACAAACTACAATTTTTTAACTTTAAACCATTTGAATTACTTGTATATACTAAAAGTGACAAATGCCAAGATGATCCCAAACAAAATGATGTTACTTGCAATTGGTACTATTTCAATTGTCTTTCTTTACAATTTCACATTTTAATTCAAAAAATAAACTCAAATTTATTTATAATATATTATATGTATTTATAATATATTATATGTTTATAAAATATAAATATTTGAAATATTCAATTAAATATAATATTTTGTTCTCCTAATAATTTTTTTATTTATGACTTTGTGTTATTTCTTAAATAAACTTTAATAGCCAAATATTAGAAAATTAATAATAATTACTATTTTGTGTGATGAGCATAAAATAAATCTATATTCTATATTGAGGCAATTTTTTTATATTAAAAAAACTATTTTTTACTTATAAAAATATTTAGAATTAAATAATATTTGAAAATATATATTTAATAATTTAATAATTTAATTTAGGGCTTATAACAACGTCAACAACAACTGGATAAGAATTGATAATAGCCAGGTATTTATTAATATTGTTTTTTTTTTTCAAATATTTCCATCTATGGTATGTTTGTCAATGGATTGTAATAATAATATGAATAAAAAATTATGTTAAAACATAAGATTACCATGCTATCTATGAAGGCAAAATCTAATATTATATTTTGATTGAAACTTAATACTTAAACACCTTGATGGGCTTGATTTTGATGAATTATAAATTTCATTTTTGGAAAAGAATTGAACTATTGCATCTTTATGCTAATTTTAAAAAATATATCAAAAAAATTTGGAGTAAAAATCCCACTAATTGCTAGATCATAACATCTCCTACCTTTTAGCTTCAAATTTGTTGAAAATTTTCTAAGCTTATATTTTCTTGATTTCTCTGAAATAAATCATATTTTTTTTACACTTTGTTGTAGAGAATTTTGAGATAGAAAATTGTTGCTTCCTATTGACAAGCTCATTTTGACAATTTTGACCAAATTTTATCACTACACTTTTGAGATCACACCATTGGATCTTGATGAAACTTTATATTAAAATAGTATCCTATTGATACTTGTTTTTTTATTTCCAATCCTTTACTAAGTTGTATTACAATTGTAGAAACTCAAATGCATTCTTTGTAAGAAAATTATTTTTTAGCCATTGATACCCAAACTTCCATAGGCACTTGAGGATAATGATTCTATAGTTTTAGAAAATCTTAGAAAATTATAAAAATAATCTTTTTATTCACATAGATTTAAAAACTTAAAATTGGCTATTGCCATTAAAACTTCAAAGTGTATTAAGAGCTACATAAGATATTGCAAAAAATCTAAATCCAAATGTTGAAATATAAAATATTCTTGTGTCCCTCATGACTACAAGGCAAGAACAACATTGGTTTTTTCAAAATTTGGTGGAAATTTATTGTTAAAGAACAAAATATGTTTATTTGTTGAGTGAACAACAAATTTTTTAGCAAAACTTAAAGTAGTCAATATAATTTTTACCTCACTAGTTACTATAAAGATTCTTAGAGGGTTTGGGACATTTATAGACCAAATGTAGAATTTATTGTGTATATTTTATATGATTTTAATTATATTATTAATCACAATTCTCTCAAGTTCTAATTCCATGTGAACTTCAAATTTGTTTTTAGTTGTTTTAAAGGTTGGAATTGAGATTCTTATTAGGGTGTATAAAATGCATTTAAAGAACTATAAATGATCTAAACGTTAGAATAGAAATGCCTTTCCAAGTTGACATTGCTTCTTAATTCTAAGTAAATAAAGGGTATGTATGAAGGTTTTTTAATAAGGTTTGGATCAAGTAAATATGAAACTCAGAATCTCTAAAGTTGATTTAGGCAAATTTCAAAATACTTTTCACTTCCAATTCTAGAAATAATTATAAATTTTGAATAATAATAATTTATAATATGAAAATATCATATTGAAAAAACCAACATTCTTTCAATATTATATTTTTATATAATTATTTTTATTTTCAAAATTTTCAAAATTTTCAATAATAAATTCACAAAGAAGAATTAATTAAAATTTTAAAAATTTTAAAAAATTATTTGCTTTTAAATATATACATTTTTATATAATCTATACATGTTTTTTAGAATGTATGTATATAATCTTTAAAATCGTTTATTAACTTTTATCATTCATCCAATGGCATATTTATAGAAAAACAAATATCACTTCTGCAAGTATAGGAAAAGATCTACACTCTTTTGTCAAATATCTAAATTTTAAAAAAAAAATAATGCATACGCAAGATTTTTTTTCATACATTTTTTTAAGAAATAGTTTAATTTCTAAGAATTTTAGCATTTAATTTAAGAAAAAATCCACTAAGCTTGCCACAAATGTTTGGTATGTGTAATATATTGCTTAGACATTCATAGTCTAAACCCTAAAGGACCAAGGCACCTACTTAGGGCTTCCTCAGAACTTGGGCAGGCTTTATTGACTTCAGAATTTGGAATTTTTGCATGATTTTTTACAATGGTTTTATGTCATCATAATCTATGTGTGAAGCTTTGTTTTTGTGACATTCCTATAAATATTGCAAAAGTTAAAAGTTTTTTTTTTACTTTCAATGTCAAATCAGCCAACAAAAATATATTTAAAAAAATATTAATTGATCTTTTGAGATTGTATAGATTGATACCTATTAAATAAAAATTGAACCATTGAATTTCAAATAATGAGGTAAAAGTTATGAAGAGTTTTATTTTGCAAGGCAATAAAGGTAGAAAAAACATATGAAATCCTCTTTTGTTCTTGATTTTGAAAATTTTCAAATAAAAATAACAATAAATGATATTAATTGTTTACTAGAATATTCTTTCCATTGTAATTAACAATTCTAAGATTCTTCTAAAAGTCATTAGCATATTAGTTACATCTTTCATTTAGTAACACTTTCTATTTTATAATTTAAAAATAATAATAAAGTATTTTGATTAACTTTTTAAATATATTTTCAACCCATTTTACAAATCATTAACTAAAATGCACAAGTTATAGGGTATACATGTATTTTCTTAACAATCCACTATAACCATATATACATACAATAGCATACTTTTATGTAGATACTGTGAAAAGTCATGATCCAATATGCCCAAATCTACAACAATTTTTTTGAAAAGAAGCCTCTACTTTACACACATAAATTACATACATCACAAACCATATACCATTGGCATCACTTAGTCTATAATGTTAGATGCATTGCTCCACTTTTGCATCAAAAATACTAATTCCACCACTATATCTACAAATTATATTACCAAATCCAATTAATACCGTTGTCCATCACTAATAGAAATCCACATTGAAAAAACCATTCCAAATGAAGGTTTTTAAATATAAATAAAATCCTCACCTCAACTCATTCCACCCCACCCCATAATCTAAGTGTGAAAAGTTATTTCACTAATGATCATTTTAACTACCACAAGAAAAGCCAAGCCGTTTTGAAAATTGGACCATTGCAACAACATGATAGAACATATACAACCCATGTGGCAGATTAAAACTCCTCCAAAGGCTACCAAGACTTTTAATAATCCCCCGTACAAATCCACTATTACACATAAATATGAATATGTATTGAACTAGCACATATTTTTATATTTTTATTAATAGTCTCAACTTCATATATGATATATCTCATCATCACTCAAATAAAACACTCATGGACAAATTCATGAATTTGTCCATAATCTAACAATTTTTGTCACCATACTTATATCTAATGTGTAAAACACAACTCTTCAAATTCATATACACCACAAAAGAATTGCCTTTTTTTGGACGTTAATAGCAAACAAGCATGTTTTTCAAAATAAGAGCTTGGATATGGGATTGCAGCCATGGAAGGCAAAATTCATTTAGATGTTCCAAAAAAATTTAGATGTCACTAGCCAAACAAGTTGATGTCCTAAGCAACAATGATGTTGTGAAAAACATCGGAAAAAGCATAGCTGTGTTTTGTACAACATCCAAGAAACACATGGAATTGCTACATTGGCAAGGTGTTTTGATTTAACCTCAGGTAAATTGGTGAAAGTTACTGAGGACTAAATAAAATGCTAACCAAATGTGAAAAACATAGGGAAGGGTGAGCCATATGGTATGCTTTGTAAAAAAAAGGAAATGGATGTGGGATGGTCAAAAGTGAAACAAACTATATGAATTCCTATTTAACTAATTATGGACAAATTCATGAATTATGGACATTCTTTGTAATTGAAAATGTATTAGCTCAGCACAGATACTTGTCTATTTTTTGTTTTTTATATATTTTGTTTGATCCAAAATGATGATTTTGATCCATTTTAACTCAAAAGTCTACATTTGGGAGATACACATATATATATATCATATTTTCATTATTCACCTATAGATTTGATATTAATTTTGAACTATGGATTTTTCCATAATTAGTTAAGTAGGGGTTTATGGGATATGTAAAGCAAATATTGGGTTCAAAGTAGAATGTCTAAAAAAAACGTTCACATGTCTAAAACAATGTCCAAATGTCCAACAATCAAGTTTCCATCTTCAATTTATCCCATATCCTTTGTCAAATTGTAGATGGATAATAGATTTCAGTATAAAAATGACCTCTCTATCCTTCATTTTTATTAAATGTCTATGAAGCAATTACTTTACTTTTCCATAAAAAATTCTCTTGATGGTACATAGTAAATTCTTATTGAATTTGATAATTCTTCTTGTTCATTTTTTTGGTTTTGTTTTAGTTATTATTTTGCACCGACTTTATCTTGTGGGAACAGTACTTTGGTATGCACCAATTGACATCTCAGAAAATGTCTAGAAATCTAAGTTGACGTCACTAAAAACAATATCAAAATTTTTAGACGGCCATGTTAGGTGCCACATCATTGTTGGGTCAAGTGGAAAAATCCCATGTGGAACTACCTACCTACATGGCACTTACGTAGAGGTGACATGGCTACAACATGATGCACTTTAGGCACCTTCTTTGACCATATATATGTAGACATTGCACTAAACGTATGGCGCATTTTTTAAAGATTTTTGCGTGTTTGTGCCATGTCAATCTTGACAAATTTTGTTGAACATCCACAAGTACATGCTTGATGATAGAAAAAAACATATTTCCACATTAATAAGCTTCTCAAAAAAATGGGGTTTCTTCTTGCGATATGAACAATATATGGGATGTGCAAAATAAGACCTCTTGTGGACTTATAAATTTTCTTTTACTATGTGCCTACTTTTGTATTCAAACAAACACATGCATCCATTTTCTCCTTTGGTTTACAAAATGTAACAAATAAACACTTTGTGTACAAAAACATAATAAAATAGTACAAGAAATTTATAAACTCTTCCTGTGAAATACCAATTCTAGATTTCTATGCTTATGAATGTAGACACTTCTAAAGATAAACCTTTAGACCATAAAATACCTCAATGAATATACCCACATGCATGCACCAACACATCTAATTGTATATGTGATGCCAAAATATGTCCAAACTTAATGTACATCTGCAAAACACCATTCCAATATGAACAACGTACAATGCCTACCATGAAACATGAAATATCAATCGCTTAGCTTAACTCTTCAAGGCCCAACAACGTTTAGACAATGGAGGTTTTTCAATGAATTGTTCCATTTTGATATATTTTGGCACATGGATGTGTTTGAAAATTTTAATTTTAACCATATAAAAGTAAAAAATACTTTGTCTAGTGTGCAAGGAATTAATTGTGAAAATTTTTTACTATTGGATTTTTAGATTATAATAATTTTGGATGATCAACTTTACAAGCAAAAAATGCAACTTTGGAGGAAGAAAAATTATAAGAAAATGAATAATACTTTTTTATCCATTGGAATAAAATTGTATTGGAATTTTAGGCAAATTTAGTATTTTTTAATTAAAAAATCAAGACAGAAAAAGTCTCTCAAATTTGTGGACATTTTCAAACGAAAAAATTAGGAAGCCAAAATTGACCAAATTCAATCCTATAGAAATTTAAAAATTTATATATGCATCAATTTTTGAAATTTGAAATTGATAGTATTAGCATATTTTTTGGAATATTATTGGATGAAATTCATTGATATTCTACTCGCTTAGGGTTTCATCCACTTGTGCACTAGTTTCAACTATTTGTTTATGATCGTTCGGTGTTTTGGTCTCTGGTTGTTTGTTGCACTTAGAGAGAGTCTGTGAGATAGAATGTGATATCGATTACATTGAGCTCTGAACTACTAAAGAATTGTAACACACTCAGCATCGTTTGTGTTACTAATAAAAGAGAGATCGTATTATACTTGTATCGCAGTTGAGAATTGATACTAAATGTAACGTAGTTTCTTTAGGTTATGGGCCCTAAGTGCTCTTGATCTGCGCCTATTTTTCTTTTAGCAATGTTTTCGTTTACTTCTTTTCGAAATGCTTTTTTATAAGCTCCAATCTCACCTCCCTCACTTCCGCAGAGTCCAACTGAGCATAGCTCGGGAAGCATAAATTTCTTTCCTCCTTCTCCACCACCACTCTTGATTCATCATTTTCAGAATATTTTTCATGATTCCATACCCTCTGGAGGCTTAGATCCCAAAGCAGGAACTTAAGAGTTTGTCAATTTTTATTTTCAGATCATTCTTGATCTACGATTCTTGAATAGCTATTCTTGATCCAATGTAATATTTTCTTGATTAGTATTAGTTTCAATTAGCTTTGTTTACCTCTGATTCATGATAGTTTTTCAATTAGCTTCTTACGAGCTTCATTGCTTATAAATTCTCATTTTCAAGATCGGTAGTTCTGTTCTTGTTTTCAACATGATTCTTGATTTCGGGAATTCTTGTTTTTCGATAATTCTTGATTTTGTACTCCATTTTGTCATTCTTCATCATTGATGATTATAGTTTATCGAATTAGTTTAGATTGATACTCAAAAAAACTCTGTTCATAAATTTTCGCCATTCTTGATTTCATCAATTTTGAACTGTTGATCCACCTCTGATCAACCATGGACAAGTACGATAAGATATCAGTCAAGATGTTTGACGATACACAGTTCTCCGTATGGAAGTACCATATGGAAATTGTTTTTGAGGCCAAAAAGGTTTTACATGTAGTCTCAGGCGCCAAATGTCATGTTCCTGTTGATCTAGCAAACATTACTCTTAAGGAAAATCAACGGATTGATACTTGAGATGAAAAGAATGCCAATGCACATAAATTCATTAGCAAGTCTATATCGCAAAAGATCCTCGGTAAACTAACCAATTGTTTTATGGCAGCCACCAAGTGGCAAAAGTTATGCTTCTTACATTTGAGCAAAACTCCTAAGAGTATTTTTACGCTTCAAGGTAAATTTTTTGATTATAAGATGCAAAGCACCGATACCATCTCTTCTCACATTCAAAATATCATGGAGATGGCTATGATTTTAGCAGATTTAGGTCAAGTTATACTTGACAAGATGATAATCTCAAAGATTATCTACAACCTTCCCCCTAGCTATAACAACATTATAGCAGCCTAGTCTAACGTTCCTGAGATAAATCAAATGGTTGATAACCTTGAAGAGCGCCTCATTAGACATGAAAGTTTATTACAACGGCAAGGCAATCTTGATACTGAAAGTGATCAAGCCTTCTTCACCCATTCAGCCTTTGCTTCTAAACCTCGTCCATTTTCTAAGAAAGAGCAGCATCAAAAAGATCTCAATTATATTCGTGATCTCAAGGCTCGTACCAAATGCTATGACTGTCATGAATTAGGTCATTGGTCTGTTGATTGCCCGAAGCCACAGAAGAAACGACCGCATGGTAAGGATCCACATAAAGTTGATGGAGGACTTAGTGAAGCAAACTTGGTCGAGAGTCTCCGTCTTTCAAGCAGTTCCGATGCTGATTCTCAATCTGATGAGGATTTGCTTTCGTTATTACTTCGACTTTATCAAGCTTATCGACCATATCAAGTTGTACCCTCACAATACATTCTTCTGAAGATGTTTGGTTTGTTGACAACAGAGTGAGCGAACACATGACGGATATATTGGAATGGTTCTCCAACTTTCAGCCTATTCTTGAAGGAATCCACACTATTCAAATTGTTGATGATACCAAGCTGTGGGTTCGTGGCAAAGGAGACATTCATTTTTGGTGTCTAGTTGATGGCCACTCTTACAAGAGAGTTTGCGTGATGTTTTATATGTCCCGAAATTGAAACACAATCTTTTCTCAGTTGCACTTGTATCAGAGAGAAATTTATCATTTGTCATTTTTCCAAATCGATGTGAGTTTCTAACTCTTTCTGGTAGAAAAGTTTTGGAAGGAATTTGTTATCATAAATTATATCAACTCTCAGCTACTGTGATACTTCCAAAATAGGTGATTAAATTTCAGCAATCTGAGTCTTCTTTTATTGCTTCAAGTTCAATGGAGGACTCAAGTTTTTTAGTACTGTCTGCACCAAATTCATCAACAATTGATTCAGATTTTGTTATTCATCCTTCAAAGGCTCAAGCGGACCTAATTTTGTGGCACGAACGTTTTGGCCACATCAATATCAACTCTATTCACAAGATAAGCATCAACAACAATTTTTCTGATTTCAAGCTTGATAAGATTTTTCCTCTTCAACATCCATGCGAAGGTTGTATGCTCGGTAAGAAATACAAATCTGTTTATACACATAATCCAAATAAACAACGCTCTGCTTTTCCTAGTCAATTAATTCATGGGGACATTTCTAGCAAACTAGCCAAGACTCCATCGCTGGAAGGTTCTTTATACTACATTTTGTATAAAGATAATACCACAACATACAGATTCGTGCATTTTGCTCAAGCAAAATCTGCAACTCTTTCCTTCTTCAAACAAGTTGTCAAATTTGTTAAGAAGGAGACGGGTTATGATGTTCTTGCATTAAGAATAGACCAAGGCAAAGAGTTTTTAAATACTGAATTTAATAACTATCTTGAGGAGATGAGTATTTCTCAACAACTCAGTCTTGTTTATATATCGCAACAAAATGGATATATCGAGCGTGATAACCACACTATAATGGAAATGGCAAGGAGTCTTTTTCATGCGAAAGATCTGCCAACAAGCTTATGGGCGAAAGCTGTTAATACAGTTGTTTACATCTTGAACCACACGATAAACCATCAGCTTGGAAACATTACTCCTTACGAAAAATATTTTAAATAGAAGCCTTCAGTCCAACATTTTAGAGTTTTTGGATCTTCAGCCTGGGTATATGTTAACAGACAGGTGAGATCAAAGCTAGACTCGAATAGTATCAAGTATCGCCCAGGTTTTCCACCGGACCCTGGCCTTGATATTTATGTTTCAATACCCATTGATTTAGTACTACAAGCGATACCACATGTTATCCAACCCCTGCAATGTATTGATGAGATAAGTGATTGTTTAACTAGAGTAGTGGGAGTTCATCGCAGAGTTCTTCTCCAATTGACATTCCTAAACATATCGAACAAATTCCAATTCCTGATACGGTTAATCGACCTATTACAATTGATGAACCTCATGACCCTAAGTTTTGATCTATCCGGGATTTGATGAATAGTACCCAGTGTCTTCCAGATTATGCTAACTTTCTCGAGCTACAAGAAGAACCAGAGCCACCTGATTTATCTTGTCTTGATCTCATGCATCAAGACTCTATTTGTCTTTCCAATGCCCTACTTGCATTAGTAGGAGAAGCCATATAGGAACTATAGACTTATCGTGAAGCTCTTTCCTCTCTAGATTCTGCGTCTTGGCAAGAGGCGATGAACCAGGAATATGCCTCTTTTATTGAAAACCAAACCTGGGAGTTGGTTCCAAAGTCCTCTGATCGGAAACATGTTTAGAACAAATGGATTTTTAAAGTAAAATACAAATCTGATGGTCAGATTGATAAGTTCAAAGCAAGATTAGTGGCTAAAGGCTTCACACAGAAGCGTGGTATTGATTTCAATGAAACATATTTGCCCATCATACGCTATGATTCCATATGGGCAATATTTGCCATCGCAGCTACCAGAAACATGCACCTTTAGCAATTTGATATTGGTATAGCTTTTCTAAATGGTGACTTACTAGAGGGGAGATATATGATGCAACCTCAAGGATATGTTGATTTGCAAAAACCTTCGTATTATTGCCGTCTTAAGAAAAGTATTTACGGTTTAAGACAATCTGCCAGACAATGGAACTTATGGATCTCCAATTTTCTGAAGCAATTTCATCTTATCACAAGTGAAGCCGACTGTTGTGTATTTTCCAATCACGGTGAATTACACACACTATTTGGCATTTATGTGGATGATGGCATCATAGTATCAACCAATTTAAACTACGTGGAAAGTATCATGACGTATCTAGAGACTAAATTCAAGGTCACTTGTGGACAGATGGATTACTTTGTTGGTTTTCAGATCCAACGTTGCCCCCTTATAGGTTCCATTTTCGTAAACCAAGAACAATACATCCACGATGTTTTAATTCGGTTTGGTCTCCAAGATGCTCACGAAGTATCTACGCCAGTTAATATGCATGCCAAACTATCGAAGAACAATGACCCGAAGGATCCTCAAGTCGACATCTCCTATTGCCAAGCTGTTGGCTGTCTTTTGTATGCAAATATCATCACACGGCCTGATATTAGTTACCCATTCAATAAGGTTTCTTTGTTTCAAGAATGCCCCCAACAAAGTCACTGGACAACAATAAAACGTATCATGCGATATCTCAAACGAACAAGATGTCATAACCTTTACTACAATAGGCAATCTTCTCCCCCGTGGTTGATTGGATATACAGATGCTGATTATGGCGGGGACTTGGACGATCGCAAAAGTCATACAAGCTTTGTATTCACTCTGGGTTCCACAACAATTTTTTTGGGAGTCACAAACAAGTTTGCTTTGCCGATTCAAAAACAATTGTTGAATTAGTTGCCATGGCTGAATCCACTAAAGAAACGATATGGCTATGCAGGTTTCTTCGTACTCTTGATTGCATTCAAGAGCTTCCTCTCATGATCTTTTGTGACAATCAAGCTGCTATAGCTCTTATTAAGAATCCTAAGTACCACAAACGAACAAAGCATGTAGATATGAAATACTACGCCATCAAAACATACTATAAAGATAAGTTACTGGACTTTACGTACATCCATACTTCAGAGCAGGTTGCTAACATTTTTACCAATCCGTTACCGTGAGATACTTTTGAGCGACTTCGGAGACTCATGGGTGTTCGAACATTCAACGAGAATGAGTGGGAGTATGATGATAAGCATTTTTCGTAGAATGTCCATGAATTAGTGGGAGTATTGGATGAAATTCATTGATATTCAATTCACTTAGGGTTTCATCCACCTGTGCGCTCGTTTCGACTACTTATCTGTGATCATTCGGTGTTTTGGTCTCTAGTTGTTTGTTGCACTTAGAGAGAGTTTGTGAGATAGAATGTGATATCGATTACATTGAGCTCTGAACTACTAAAGAATTGTAACATACTTAGCATCGTTTGTATTACTAATAAAGGAGAGATCATATCATACTTGTATTGCAGTTGAGAATTGATATTGGATGTAGTGTAGTTTCTTTAAACATCTTAAATTTTTTTGGAGCAATCATTCTAATTACTTTGTGATTTTAATCATACCAAATTGAACCTTTTATTTTTAAAATTGCTAAAAATCAAAATTTGAAAAAAAAATCTCCAAATTCAATTTGTTTGTGTGGAATAAAGATTAGAAATGTACAAGAATTTTTTTCTACCCTTGTTATTCCTTTTATTGGAAAAACATTATATTTGCTACCTTTTCTATTAGAATATATTTCCTAAATGAAATTTAAATATTTTTTACATTCAAATTTTGAAAATTAGAAGATGCAACAAGTATGTAAACTTATTACTCTACAAGATCATAGTTTACAAAATATTGTGATTTGTTTCACCCTACCAAAAATTTGCCATCGAAAATTTAAAGATGACATAGTATGTCCTTTTGGTCCTTGAGGGGTTAAGTGCAATACTTGAAGAATATAATGGAATGCCCAATTCCTACTAGTGGTAACATCAAAAGCAAGAAAAATCTACAATACTACCTCAATAATCATACTACATAAAATATTCAATTGACCCAAATTTTCCATTAAAAAAACATTTGACAATTTCAATCAAATTTCAATCAAATATTCCGCATACATCTTTCTAAATAAACAATGATTGAAAAATAATCAAACTCCTACTAAACATGATCCTTGCTAAGACAACAAATCTAAACCAAAATATAACTTAAACACACATATATATACTAACATGCAAATAGGTCAAATAAATCTCAAAAATGCTAATTTGATCATACTCAACATACTCAAACAAATAAGAAAAACAACTAATACATCATAACCTAAAAATTATTATAACTAAATATGAATATCAAAATAGAGACTCTCTCTTAATTGTGGTATATAATTTTGGAGTTACTCATTTCACTCCTTAGATTAAGTGTAGGATTCAAAATAAATAGACCCTTAATTTATGCCAATTCCATAAAAATGGATAGAAATTTCTTCTCTCTCTTCATGAAGTCATGAAATGTTGCCTTTCATTGGGATCCTAATTCAATATTTAGCTTAGGTTTCATTTAACTCTTATTAAACTTGCATTTGGAGGGACTGGGATTGTCAACAATGCATGATTGTATGCAATCAAATTACATTGAAGAACCCATTTATATATGCTGACTACCCAAAGTAGTTGGCCACCATATAAATCAATCTCGTAAATTGAAAAATTGGAATTATACAATGACATTTGGACACATTGTTGTAAAAAGGGAACTGTACACTCATGTGCAATTTCATTCAAAATGGACTATATTTAGACCTATTATTATCTATATGAAATTTCTATGTAAAAATATATTTTTTGTAAAAAGTCAAAATGTCTCATTTCTCCTCACAGACAATATGTACATCTTGACTAGAATCACATGTTACAAATTTCATGAATTTTGTATTTTTATTGTTTAAAATCTTATTGATTGAAATTTGACCTCAACATTTTTAATTTTTAATTTTTTGCAATTTATGGAGTCAAAAATAAAAAATAAAAAATGTTGAGGTCAAATTTCAGTCAACAAGATTTCAATCACTAAAAATATAAAATTCATGAAATTTGTAACATGTGATTCTAGTCAAGATGTACATTCTATTTGTAAGAAGAAATGGGACATTTTGACTTTTTTTTTTAAATTATTTTTATATAGAAATTTCATTTAAATAATAATAGATCTAAATATAGTCCATTTTGGATGAAATTGCACATGAAAGTAGAGTCCCCTTTGTACAACAATATATCCAAATCCCACTTTATAATTCCAATTTCTCAATTTATGAGAGTGATTTATATGATGGTCAACTACTTTTGGGAGTCACTATATACTCATGAGGAAGTCAAGTAACTTGGTCATCATTCCTTATCACTCAATTTTTATTTTGATATATTTACACATAAATCAAATTATTCTATTGAAGTATCACTATAATCCATTTTGCCCATTATAACCATGTGGCATATTCACAAGGTGTGGTAAATTTTTTTTAGTTATATAATGTTTGTCACAAAAACATTTTTATAGACATTAGAAGACATTTATCTAGGCTCACTATTCTAGCCTTGTTTGTAATTGCCTAAATTCTTCACTATGAAATTGGCCTTCCTTGTATTGTGTCTATAAATCCAATTTACTAAATCAAGTCAATATGTTTGGCCACTAATTCATTAGTGAATATGCAAAAAACAATCCTTGACTCCTGATTTTCCTTGGGTTGGGATACTACACTAGCATAAAGAAGGGACATAAACATCATAGAAGTCAACCAAAACAATTCAAATTCTAGAAAACTTGAAAATTGTTTTCCAATTCCAATTACAAGGAAATTCACCGTATGTTCACCTTACATTTGTCACATTGTGCAAAAAGGACAAATATATATTTTTCATTTACAATGGACCCTCTATATTTTAAAAATATTCAATATATTCAAAATCTTTAGATTTAATTTGTCAATCTATAAACCTTGCTAATATGTATAAATACTTATAATTCATGGCAGGGATTTTGTTGTAAATGTGGAAATCCAACCTGGTTTTCGCACAATGGAATAAAATCTTATTCATATCGAGGCGGTCCTCCAATGATGTGTATTACATCTTATTTTTCTTTCATTTATAGACACCATTTAAAACTATCTAATATAATATTTACAACTTCATATGTACAATGGACTAAGGACACAAAAATACTTGCCAAATAAGGTAGAAGCATTCAATGGCATGAATGTACCCAATGGTGTCACTTTCTACACATGATAGTCATTTCAAAAGTTAAATGTGGGTAAATTGTAGATAGCTTATTTTGATTGGCAAAAGTAATAAGTTATCTATAGTCTACATACATTTACATTCTAGAATTATTACTGTACCTAGAAAGTGACGCCATTGACTACACTCACACCATTGGGTGCTCCTACCTTATGTCCTTATATGCTATTATCTTTTGTTTAATTATGTATTTTAGTGTCTGGTGTCTCCCCAAGCTACTTGTAGTTGGGCTCTTGTTCTCTTTTTTTCTTGCAGTAAAGGACTCTTTGCTTGTGTAAAAAAAACAAAAAAACAAAACACTTCCCATGGGCAAAAATATTTAGTTACTTATAGGATTAAAGTTTCATTTAAAAAAAATACTAAATCATACTGGCTCTTGGGATGTGTACTTAGCCCCTAAAGGACCATCATGTTTAAAGATCCAAAACCACTTCAAAATATTTGTCCTCAAAGCAAGGTAAAAATCTTCGTCAATATTTATTTTCTAACAAAACCAACTGTTCAATCTTTTTGTTAACTTGTTCAAGTACATTGTCCCAAAATTTTAAAGTGAATATCCCCATTAATTGCAAGTTTGGTGTACCTAAACATCAAAATGTAGAATTTTCTAATCCTTCCCAAAGGTAAAGTTTTGTCTTTCAACATTTTTAGGAAAAAACATTTTTGTTCTATAACTTGTGCATTTTAGATTATAATTTCAAAAACGGTTTGAGAATACATATTAAAAACTTTAACCAAAAAAACTTTCATATTGATTTTTAAGAAATTTGTAAAGTAGAAGGTGTTGTTGAATGAAAGATATAACTAATATGCTAATAGCTTTTAGAATAGTTTTAGAGTTGTTAATCCAAATGTTAAAAATATTGTAGTAAAAACTTGATATCTTTTATTTTTATTTTTATTTGAAACTTTTCAAAATTGAAAGCAAAAGACAACTTAATATGTTTTTTCTACCTTCATTGCCTACAAGATTATATCATTCATTATTTTTATCTCATTATTTGGAATTAAACGACTCAAATGTTTTCGAGTACATATCAATTATAACTTTCATTTCATTAATCAAAATGGAATTATTCAAAGCTTTTCATGTATATATAAATCTAGAGAACCCTATTCAATCTCAAAAAAATAATTAATATTTTTAAAAATATATTTTTTGTTGCTCATTTTCACATTGAAATTGAAAAAATCCTTCTAACTTTTGCAATATTCATCAAAACGACGTGAATCAAAGCTTCACATGTAGAAGCATCCATACTAAAAAATTCATGAAAAAATTTCAAATTATAAAGTCAATCAAACCTACCTAAGTTTCCAAAAAGCTTATAGTAGGCTCCTTAGTCCTATAAAGGTTAATATCTCTATAAACTTTAGAAAGATTCATTCCAAAATTGTTGAACATCATGTCCAAGCTAAATTTTCCCTTTTAAATTGTATTTGAATATCAATCTTCTATTTTTATTATGTGACACTACTAACCATCAATCACTATGAAAATTTTCACTTTGTTTCATAAAAAATTGTCATAGTTATAATTTTTGAGACTAAAAGTGAAAATAAATTTGTAAATATAGCAAAATATTCCAATTAATTTGAAATTATTTCAAGAGATACAAGTAGTAATGGAGATTAGTATGAAAAAAACTGAAATAGTTATTTTATATTTTACATCCGAAACACCCCTTGCAATGACCTTTAAGTCAAATTTCACTACCAAGCTAAATTTATCCTATTATATAATTGGTACATAGAATCTTGATATTTTTTGTGTGTGAAAAAGTAAATTTTCTATTAGATTTGATTTTATAATAACTTTTTATGGAAAAATCAAATAATTGTAATTTTCTAAAGTAAAAGATGGAAATAAAATCATATGTAGTATCAATTATAATACATATTAGAATAATCTGGGATTTCTATCATAAGTGAAGGTTAGAATGAAAAATATAATTTTATAATTTAAGTTTAGAAAAAAATTTAAAAGAAGAAAATTTGAATGAAAAACACACATATGGTGTAACATGGATCTTGACACTTGGAGCTTGCAATTGCAATAGTTCTTTCAGTTTTTTCAAAATTTTAAAATGGGAAAGAACTTAAACTTGTTAAGCTTGTTTTATTAAAAAATACTAATAATGGATATTTTGAAAGTTATAATTAAGGCTGACCAAGATGCATTTACTTTTTGAATTCTTAAAAAAAAACCCCAAAAAAACCCAACCTTGATATGAGGTTCCAATACTAAAGAATTTGCAAGTTTTAAAACCTTTTAAAAGGTTTTGGAGGCAAGTTTTAGTATTAACATTGAAAATCACTTCATATAGAACTTTGTGTACAAAACAAAAATGAAGTTAAAATTTAAAATTCTATGAGTGAAAATTGAAAAAATGATTGCTTCTACCCTAAATTCAAAACTTTAATTTTGATTGAATATTAGCTATTTTCATGAGTTTTTTTTTTTAAAATGAAATTTTAATTAAAATTATTTAAAATTTTTAAGATTTTAATTTTAATTTTTTGAAGGGACATTTTTAAAACAAGAAATTGATTATTTAAAGAAGAATATTAGTGCATTTTTTTATAAAGGACAAATGATTTTACAACCACTTGGATGGACAAAAAACAAGTGTATGTGTAAGTTTATGGAATATGTGAATTCATTTTATTGCAAATTCTAAATTCTTGGTCTTTAACCCCCGAAAGATAACTAGTTGTTGAATGACCAATTGAAAATTTGGACAAGTTTCTAATATGTCCATTTTTTAAAAAGATTCATTGAAATTTGAATGCAAATTGTAGATATGTACTGCCTCCATCCCGAAATAAATCCAAGGTTTCCTAAAAATGGCTAGATTAGTGTGAAAGTAGCTCCTATTTTTAGGATTTTGTAGTTATTGTAGCTTCTATTAAACCCCATCAGGTGTGAGAGAGTGGAAGTCAACAATGAAGCGGCACATGTTGAAAACCAATGGCTAAATCGACAAATTTTTTTCCCTTTTTTGAATTGCTCCAATGGTATTAATTTTGATCATTCTCCAAGCAATGTTGGTGTAGTGATGTCCATTGATGTCCTCTATATTCAATTCCGACAATGTCTCATGATTCAAATTTAAGAAATTTTCAATAAAAGATTTGTTAGTAGCAACTTTTGTAAAGTTGTGGATTGAATTCTTCACCATTCGTTGGTTAGAGGTTGCATTTTAATCCCCTTTGCAGGGATTGAATTGCTATAAAGTCTATGGAATGTAGTATTTGCAAATTTTTTTGCTTTAAGGTGTTTGAAGTAGCTTTAGTTGTTGTCTATTCAATTGTGGAGAGCAAATCTTGAATTTAATTTGGAACAAGTATATTTGGAAACCCTAGATTTATTTTGGGACGGAGGTAGTGTTTCTTAGGTAGAAAAATAATTTGCAAATCAAAAGTTATACTACTCCAAACGTGTGGGTAATTCGGGCAATTAGCGATCCTTTTGCTAACTCCACATCTACCTTTGAAACTTGGCGGATATGTAATTAGTAGAATATAAGATGCAATTGTAAAAACAACAACTATATAATACAAAAATCTCTCTCTAGGAGAAATTGAAGTCTATTGATTTTGATGGATAGCATTAGAAAAAATCTTCTAACTTGAAAGACTATAATCTTTCGATTTGTATAGTCAAAGTTTCTAAAATCCATAGATTAGTAATCTAATACAATTTTGTATGCAATTGAATTTAATAAAAATAAAATTATTCATTTTTTTATTGACCTAAAAAATATTTTTTGTCAATTTATGCCCCAAATAAGCTTTAGTCCTTCAAAGGTTAACCCCTCAAGGCCTAACAACTTCTTGACAATAGAGGTTTTCAATGAATTGTCCTACTTTGATATTTTTTGGCACATGGGTGTGCTTGAAATTATTAATATTTTAATTGTACAAAAGTAAAGACTATTTTGTCTGATATGCATTTTAAAAATTGAAAAATAAAAATCTCTCTCAAATTTATAAACATTTTCAAACAAAATGAGTAGAAAGCCAAAATCTACCAAATTGGATCCTATAAAATTTTAAAAAATTTATATGTGGATCGATTTTTGAAATTTAACAATTGATATTATTAGCATAATTTTTTAGGATATCTTCAAAAAATTTGGAATCATTCTAATTATTTTGTATTCTTAGTCATACTAGATTGAACCTAATATTTTTAAAATTATAAAAAATTTAAATATGAAAAAAATTCTCTACATCCAATTTGTTTGTGCAAAACAAAGACTGGAAATTTTCAAGAATTTTTTTTCCATTTGTATTATTCCTAAGCTGATTCATATCAAAAGTTCAATTTTTATACCATGTTCAAGTTTTATAAAAGCAATCTATTATACTAAATACACATTGTCAAGTGATCTGTCACAAATATGGTTACAATTTCATCTCCAATATTTAATCTTGTTATCCTCAATGTTATTACCTCGTTCTATAAGACTTCGATCAGGCATGGTTGTCATACTGAACAAGTTACTATTTATTTCTTGTCATGTAGGACAAATTACTATTCATCAAATGTACCTCTCAAGTACATTTGATGAATAGTAACTCATCCTACAAGACGAGAAATGAATAGTAACTTGTCAAGTATGACAACCATACGATCAGCTATCCACTCTACAATTTCCTAAATTCAATGGTACATTGTAAATGCTACTTCTTTGATATTCATAAAATAATTAAATATATTTTTTGTGAAGGAGTATTTTTTTTGCCAATTTGTAATCTGAAAATTATTTTAATTTTCAATATTTAAATTGCTATAAATTTGCAGGTGATAATAAGTTGGAAATGAATCGTAGGCAATCTGCATCTTGTTTACGATTTGATCCTTTGTGGTGCGTATATCACATTATATATATTATATTGTAATTTTTACTTTTAAACAATGAATTTATATGATGATTAATTTTTCAGATTACCCAAAAAAATCTGCAAGGTGATGGAAAGTTGTTTTTTAAAATTGTATTTAGTACATAATGTTATTTATCATATTATTTATCATTAAAAAATTTAATTTTTTTAAAAAATAATTATTAATGGAATTTTGGGTCGGATAGTATTGTAGTTTAATAAAAATGATTGGCTATATACTACTTTGTAATTGTCTCAAGTATACATTGCTTAACTAAGATTATATTATAAATCTAAGATTATATTATAAATCTCCACAATTTTTAGGCCAATTGTGGTATTCCCTAATCATCAAACACCCTCAAGCCTAAAGATGATTTAAAAAATGATTTGCAAGGTTTGAAGTTTTGAACCTATTAAACTTTGAGTGATTTTAATTTATGAAAATTACATTCAATAATGAAAATCAATTCAAACAAATTGGACACTAATATAAGTATACAAATTTTATAAATGATTGTGGATAAGGCAATAATTAGTTATATAAATCTAATTTGAATTCTCCAAGTCTTTTTCAATAATAGAAATCTAGAAAATGTCATATGAATGTGAAATAAATTGCAAATTCCAAAAACATATTAGTAATTGTGTCCTAGTAAAGTCCTTACAATTTACCTTATAATTTTTTTTATATGGATGGATCTAATCAACTACCATTGTTTTAATCATAACCTTAAACTTTGGACTTTCACATAAAGATGTTTATTTTAGTATTGAACTAGCGGTTGGTGTTTGCTATGCTACGCATTCACCATTAGAATTTTTATGTATTAGATAGAATTTCAATAAATCTTCAAATAAAAATTACTAAAATCTTCAGATAATTATTTTAATAAATAAGCATATACTAAAATAAACAATAGAAATTTAATGAATGATGAATGAAATACATGCAATGATGAATATGGTAAAAGATACACATACATTAGAATGCATTAGAAATTTGACTCAATTGTTATAAACAATGGCAACCCAAATAGAAGAATTTCAAGGAAAAACTTGTAAATCTCAAAAGTTTTGTGAACAATTTAATTGTTGTGGAATCCAAAATCGGTTCAATCTAATAAATTTCTCAAACCATTTAGTAATAGCAATAGAAAATGGAAATCAGAAGCTTAAAGCTCACAAAAGCACAAAATTATAGAAATGCAAAAGAAATATAAAGCCAAGAAAAGAAATGGAATTTCTACCTTTATAATATCACCATATTGATCCTCTTTAATATCACCTCAATTGCAACGACTATATTATTTCTATAATATCACCATTTGTAAAAAGTGATATTATGGAGGTGGTTGTGAATTGCTACTCTATTTCAATAGTATCACATTGTGTGAAAATATGATTTTTATGTATGCATGATTAGAAATATTTTTATAAAATAATTAAAATAATTATTTTAAAGACTTATCGAAATCATTATCATGCATTCTATTCGATATATCAAATTTTTACTAATATGTGATACAATGAACGCGTAGCATAGCAAGCATGAGCCCCTAGTATTAATGATAGAATTTGTGATATTACAAAGGGACTTATGATTTTAGTAGTAAGATGTGTGTATATAATTAATTATTTTCGTGAATTTGAATGATTAATTTTGAATTTTAAAAAATAATTTTTGATGATTAAAATTCATATTTTTTATAATTTATTTAAAAATTAGAAAATATTTTTGAAAATTTAAAGTATTCAAATGATCAACTACTACGTGAAGAATCTAAAATTACATATCAAGAATTGAAAAAGAATTGATAGCTTGTTGGCTCTTTGGCATTGAATTGTACAACTTGTAATAGAATCAATAAAATTGATTCACAATAATATTTACTTGATGTCCAAATCCAAAGATTTAAATTTTGAATAAATTTTTGTGAAGTTCAGATTCTATTCCACTTACACAACTTTCAAGAATTTTTATATTTGTATATGAAAATTATAAAAATTCTTATATATTATATATATATTCTTATATATTATAGGCTTATATATTATTCTTATATATTATAGGCTTATATATTATTCTTATATATTATAGGCTTATAGCTTTGCAACAAATTTTGCATTAATTTTAAAAAGAATGATTGAAGGTGCAAAATTATCTTTCAATATGAATATAATTAAATTTGAATCATTTTTATGATTTTTTTAATAATAAAAGATTTTATATATTTTTAAATAGAATTGACAAAAACCAACGTTCCTAACAAAATCACATCCAAATTCTAAATGTTTAAACATAGTGGACGTTTGAGTCAACATTACATTGAGGAGGGATAAATCCACAATTGAAAAAAGTTACCATGAGTTAAATTGACGCAATGAATGACGGATGCCAGACACACAGATAGACGACAAATAGCGAATGCATAGACAACAATTTGTTGGTTGGTGCTAGAAAACTTTAGAAAATCAATTGTAGACTTGTGATTTTGAAACTTCTTATTTTGCAATTGTTGTTGAAAAGGATGGAAATTTCAAACACAACCTTGTAATTCTATTCACTTTTAAAATGATCCAAACTAAGGCAACCATAAAGTCAAAGTTGTTGCATTATATAGTTATATTGTAGTATATCATGCTTCATTTAAAGAAGGAAGCACACAATCAATTTTATTGGATTCTTCTTTGGTTTTGCAAGCCAAAAAATCCTAATGGTATTTTCAACATCAATAAGTAAACTAGTACTGCAATGAAAGGTTCAAACAATCAATTGCCATTACATGCTCTATTTATCATGAGCACCTAAACACCTAAGCCTACATCCTTTCAATCTTTAAGACTTGTAATCACTATCATCCTTTCTCCTTAGCCCCATTACTTTCACATCTAGTTTTCCATTTGGTGTCTTCATGGTTAGATGTGTCTTCCATATTGTCTAATGAAGATTGTAGAATTGTCAATCTTTTCTCCTATACTTGCCTAGATGTGAGTGACCTCATTGGTTTGCCCTTATTAGATCTGGTGGATGGGCACAGGCAGCACGCACATGCCAGTTTTCTCACCCGCCACCTGCCATCCACTTGGCCAAGTGGCGGGCGGTGACTGGTTATTCCGAAAATCCCAGGTGGCACTGAGGTGCTTGCTGCCTCCCACACACACATGAGTCCTCCGCCATGCCGTGCCAAAGCAGGTGAAAATCAGTGTTTTTTTGGCTTTTCGTTTATTGTTTTTAAAAATTGATGAAAGCAAATGGTGAATACTTTTCTACGTGGTTGTTGTGTTTCAACTTTCAACCTTTGAAAATTCAAAACCAATTCCACAAAGGTCTAAAAGAATATGAAAAGACTTTTGATAAGATGTCTATTCTATTTTATTTTCTACAATAAAATATTGAGAATTTTTTTAAGAAGACGCGACCTTGAAAAGGCAATTAGTTCTTAAGTGGTGTCTTCAAGAACAAACTATAGTTCTTTTTAGAAATGAAATTCATTTGCTTAACCCAAGTGACATTTTGAAAACATTGCAAACTCAAGTGACTTTTTGAAAATCAAAACCTAAATTTTGACATACTTAGTTCTTAATTTTGAATGTTTTTAAGTTTAAGTAATAAAATGTAACTCCAATAATCTCCTTTTTATTTCATTTCAATTTTTTCCAAAATGATTAAAATTGTATTTTTTTGTCACACTTGAAAGATAGCATCTTCAAAGCTCAAAATACATCACTTTCAAACATTTTTTTTGGCAAATTTCTCTTCATGTGAGCTCAAAGAGTAAATCAATTACACATGATGTTTTATATTATTATTTTCATCTTTCATAAATATTTCATACTATATTAATCATTTTTGTAATTACTATAATTTTTACAAAGATTTTTTTTAAATCATATAAAATTCATCACCAATTGTTATCGTACTTCAATTAACCCCTAAAGGATTGTTTGTCACCTTAGGAAACAATTTGGGTCCAGATTTACACAATATGGTTTCAATTTGTAGTGAATTTCTTTTGAAATTTTTCTGAACATGTGTCATTTTGCAAGAGCTTTGTAATTATATAATTTTCTTTGAATCGGTGCGTGGGAGCAAAATTTATGGAACAATAAATAGAATGGGTTATTGTAAGTAACATACAAAAAAATCACAAGAAGTCAAAATTTAAAAAAATTCTCTCTAACACTATTTTTTTTTACATGTGAAGCTTTGATTCTTTCTATTTGGATTGACAATGAGAAAGTTATGGATAATCTTAGTTTTTAAGGCAATCTAAACATATACTTGAAAAAATAATTCATTGAATTCATTTTTGAATGTAATTTTTGCATTGGGATTATTATAATTTAATTCCATCTCAAAGCTAAAAACAATTTAGGTTTCAATTCAATCTTGAACCTACATCTACTTAACAATTTTTAATGAATGATAATTGAGTTTTTTTTTGTTGCATTTTTTTTTGTAGATTTTCAAATATAAAATAGTAAAAATAAAAATCATTAGTGCAAAAATTTGAAGCTAAAAAGATTCAAAGCCAAAAAAATCTAATCAAGCAAGGTGCAAAAAAACTTGTTTTCTTTCCTTTAAATGAAATATTTTGCATTCTACATAGTCAAAGTTTCTGAAATTTCTTCCACACATTCTTATACTAGTCTAATATAAGATACTACAATTAGATATGACAAAGTAAAGAATTTTTTTAAAGCTTTTTTCTCTATGCAGCAAAAATGACATTTTTGAGTGGTTTTTGATAGGATTACTACCTTGGTCTTCTAAAGGATAATTCTTATAGTTGAAATCATTGCAAAGTTCTTGTATTTAAATTAATTTATATTGAGAAGGTGTAATGTGTCCTGTGCTACTAAAATGTGTTCAATACATTGATTAAATACATATTTATGTACAAAAATAAACAATATGGATTGCATTTCTTTACAAATATAAACAATGTAGCTTAGATTATTATAATGATACATGTGGTTTTGCATATATAGAACCACATGTCGCTTTGATTCAATTTTGTCAATGACATGTTGGATATACGTTTGACTCGTGCAAGTTTGAAAGCAAATTGAAAATAGATGAAGAGAGTTGGTCAATCCATTTTTTAATGCCAATGCATTTTAGCTTCAAAAATTCATTACTAATTTTATAAAGGACCAAATCATGCAAAACAACTTGGTAGATATGATGATTCCATTTCACTTCTTACGAAAATTAATAGAGGATCGCTTGAAGAAGTTCAGCTTGTCTATGAAAAGGCAATCAGCTCTTCAATGGTCACTTCAAGAATAGAGTAAATTAGACTTTCTTTCATTCCCTAATTTCACCCCTCTATGCAAAACAACAACGAAAAGAAACAACATATCTTATACTAGAGAGTAACTTGCCTTGGAAGAACATCACAAATTGACATTTACAAAGAACGAACAGTCATAAACTACTATAACTGGCCCCACCGGAATCACCCTTGGTAGACTAGCACAGGCGTTGGCGGGGCTCATTCCGCCGGGGTTGATTCCGCTAGTCCGCCAAGCGAAGCACAATGAAAACCGCCGGCACCCGCCAATAAAACGGGCATGTGCGTGGGCTCACAGTCAAAGTGGACAACCACTACGGGTATTGTTAGACAACCATTGTAAATTGATTAGAAAATTTTATCCTTCCCGGTAAATTTCAAAAATTCAAATGTCACAAGATGTCTAGAGGGAGCGTATGTTTAGATGTGACTTTGGACATTAAGACATTCAAGCAATCTTATTTTTAAACTTTAATTTCAATATAAAGTTTAATTTTAATTTTAATTTTAGTCTTCAAATTTTCAAATTTTTTCTATTATGTTTCCAACTAATGTTGGAAATTAAAACAATGATCATTTAATCAACATTAGTTGGAAATTTAATATTGGATTTATTTTTATATTTACTTAAAATGTATCAATACTTTAATATAATATTTTTTAAATTTTAAATTTATATAAATTATTCATATAATATATTATATATTTATGCAAATAATTTTGGATTAATTTTCCATCTATTAAGTTACACCCTCCATCCCAAAATGATTTTTTTATTAGACAAAATGTTCTAAATTAAGGTTGAAAATAAAAAAATTTAAAAATCTATTTTGAGATGTAAGTAGAATTTGATGCACTCCTATTATCCTAAAATTGTCAATTTCAAACAAATTTTCATAATGTAATTGTAGTTCTTTGAAAAGTAGGATTTTGGGGCCATTTTAATGACACACTGCTAGCCAATCATTTTTACAACTTTCTGCATTGTTTATGTTCTTTTTTGTCTTCTTCATATTGTTCCCGCATTGGCTTGTCCACATCAATGTCTCAAGCAATTAAGGTAAAATAGCCCATTGTGGTCAAATGACCCATAGTGTTCACCTAGAAAATGACCCCATTGTGGGGTTTTTTCAATACGTGAGATTTGGGCCACAATCAATGTCTTACATGACAGTAATGGAGTGAATAGTGACCTCATTAGGAACTTCCAACTTTTCAGTGTGAAATTCATTGTAAGAATTGAATTTTTTGGCCTTCAATGTTAGAAAATATTGTGACTGTATTAGGTAGTAAGATGAGCATTATGGATTCAAATTTTGTTGGTTATAGGGTAATCTATAGACTTTTTGGGGCCATAATGCACTAAATTCCTAGCAAAATCACACTTTATTGAAAAAATATAGTTTCGATTGCACTTGCTATTTCTTACACTTGTCTTTAAGAAACAAATTCAACAATAGTGTGAGGCCAAACTCCAAATTTTGACCACAATGGGCTATTTTATCTTATCTTTATTGACCCCAAATCTCTACGGTTTGGGAGATGCTTGGAGCCACCTAAATTAAGTGCACCCACTCATAATTCACCAAGAGCCCAGTCTACCCACACCAATCCAAAATCTACAATACGTAATGGCTAAATGGAAATTCACAGGCTACAAAGAAATTCATTGTTTTAAATATTCTCAAAAAAGCATAGGCCCTTTCTTCCACGTCATATTAAGATCATTTTTGGACAAATTTTTTGGTTCAACAAGAAGATCATTTTGGAAAGGAGGAAGTATTATTTTTTATATGAGATTCTTGATTATTATTCAACTCATTATATAAAAAATTGGAATTATTCTTTAACAACGCTTATAAAAAAAGATCAATAAAGATATTTTAATTTGTTCTAATAGTCAAATATTGTACACCATTGAAGATCCTTGGTGGTTAATATCTTTATCCTAAAACTATTTAGGTATTTTGGATTTACAATACGAGAACCAAGTATGCAATTTAAAATTATCATTAGTTTTTCATACGAAGTAAGAAATGATGATTTTAGTGGCAAAACCCCTCCTCCAGGACAAGTAATTCATTCATTCAATCAATATTGTGATGTGTTAAAAAAATTAAAGAATAAGTATTTTGATCTATAACATTAGTAATATTTTATCTAATAGTATTAAAACTATACAAAAAATTTCCTTCATCATTTATATAGAAAATTTATCTAGTTTATTTAAATATGTCTTAATTAAATATATTTTAGTTTGTAGAAACTTTATTTCTATATAAATAGAATTTATGTTCAAACAAATTTTTTGTTGAATTTTCTAGTAATATATTTAATACCTTAAAAAATAAAAAATAAATTTATTTATTATTAGAATTGAAGTATGAGTCATTGGTTACATACAAATTTCCAAACCAAATTTTTTATTGCATAAATTTTAGCAATTTTATAGAATTTTACTAGAATTTCTTAATGTATTTATTTTTTAATAATGAAGAACAGATGTTTGAATATATTTTTTATTATATATTATAGAATTATAATATTGATATTATTTCCTTAATCAACAAGATAATGAAATTTATAAATGATGATTTTGATGTTAAATTTGTATTTTAATAAAATTTATGAGATTTTCAAAAATATTTATTTGAAGGATGCAATTGCCAAATATTTTTTGGATAAATAAATAACAAATGGAAATTTTATTATCAATTCATTTACAGTACAAATGTAATTAAAATTTAAAAATAATCTTTTTCATATGCAAAACAAGATGATCAACTAAATTAAATTAAATTTTGATCTAGAACTCTTGACCAAAAATAGATTTTATGATTTGAATTTATCATTAAAAATAAAATAAAAATCCTCTATAGATTTGTAAAAACAAATAGTTGAAATTTATGTACAATCTCTCCCTCTCCTTGAATAAAATAAAATCAAGACATTCCAACAATTCATGCTACATTTTGAGTAACTTTTAATTTGCAATTATTCTATCACCATAAATTTGAAATAAAAGCAAAATTTTAATTTATTGATACCAACATCTCTTGGATCATCTTCACTTCAATTATAAATCATGACCTATTCATGAGAATCATTTTGAAATAGTGGATTTTTATATCAAATAGAAAATGAAGAATTTGAAAAAATTATGTGATTTTGTCATTTTTTTTTGTAAGGGATGAAATTTAATGGAAGAAGGTTATATTTAGTAGTAGGATATTCATAAATGTTTCAATGCACAAACAAAAATTACAATTAGCATATATATATATATATATACATCATAATCATACTACTAAAATCATAAATCCCTTTGTAATATCACAAATGCTACCATTAATACTAGGGGCTCACACTTGCTATGCTACGCATTCATTGTATCACATATTAGTAAAAATTTGATATATTTGAATAGAATGCATGATAATGATTTCGATAAGTCTTTAAAATAATTATTTTAATTATTTTATTAAAATATTTCCAATCATGCATACATAGAAATCATGTTTTCACACAATGTGATATTACTGAAATAGGGTAGCAGTTCACAATCACCTCTGTAATATCACTTTTTACAAAGGATGATATTATAGAAATAATATAGTCATTGCAATTGAGGTGATATTAAAGAAGATCAATACGGTGATATTATAAAGGTAGCAATTCCATTGTTTGCCTTGGCTTTATACTTCTTTTGTTTTTCTATGATTTTGTGCTTTTGTGAGCTTTGAGCTTCTAATTTCAATTTTCTATTGCTATTACCAAATGATTTGATAAATTTATTAGATTGAACCGATTTTGGATTTCACAACAATTAAATTGTTCACGAAGCTTTTGAGTTTTAAAATTTTTCACGAGAGCACGAGGAAAAATAATAAAGGAGGCTGTTCATCAATAAAGGAAACTTTATTATTTGCATTTTGTGCCAAAAATAAAGAATCTAAATTGTTACCCAAGCGTAGTCAATTTCAGTTTATTGGCTTTGTGCTATCATATGAGTAATGGAATTCGTCATTTATTGTGGGATTTAGCCTTTAAATTTTTTTATTTGGATTGCCATTGTTTATAACAATTGAATCAAATTTCTAATGCATTCTAATGTATGTGTATCTTTTACCGTATTCATCATTGCATGTATTTCATTCATCAGTCATTAAATTTCTATTGTTTATTTCAATATATGCTTATTTATTAAAAAAATTCTATGAAGATTTTAGTAATTTTTATCTAAAGATTTGTTGAAATTCTAGCTCTGCATTCTATCTAATACATAAAAATTCTAATGAAATTCTAATGGTAAATGCGTAGCATAGCAAGCGCCAACTGCTAGTATATATATAAAATTGTAATAGGGAGTTTGAATTGTAAATATTTGAAGTAATGCTCAAGAATAGAATCATTATTAAAGATAATTCAATTTATATGAGACATACAAGCTCTATTGGTGATCATTTCATTTTTCTATGAATAAAAATTTTGTTTTTGTTTTCTTCATGGATATTGAGAGAAAAATGGAGTATCTTCTTTGCTTTTAAATTATGAAAAATTTGGAAATAATTCTTTTTAGTAGTAGGAAAATGCAATGCAAATAATTATTGAATTGATATAAATCATTGACTAAATCAACTCAAGTAATTCTTGAATGTAGCATTATACATTTATATCTAATTAAATTTCAATTATGAAAATTTCATTTATTGTTGCAAATCCTAGAGCTTGAATTTTTTAGGAAAATCAAAATTACTTAGCCTCATTGTGAATATAAAATAATAACATAATATTTTAAAATAAATATTAAAACAAATATTACACACACTAATATTATGAATACACTATTGTTATAAAGATACTACACCCAAAGGTTAGGGTTGGCATTCCATACTATATAATTAATTGAAGATGGCAATATTAATTTGATTTGGCATATGTTTCAAAATAGAAAAGGATTCATTTTTAGAGAATCTTTTTTAAGAAATAATATTCCAATAATTCCTTCAATTATTTAAAAAAATATCTTTTGACCTTAATCTTTGGAAACGGTACTTGAATTTTAGTAATGGGAAGTAGATACTTCCTAAATACCAACTTTTTTCAAGATATAAATTAAATATAGAATAATTTTGGATTGAAAAATCTTATTTCCAAATTCTATCATATTTTCCTCATACAATTTATGCTTTCAAGTATTTTCAAAATTTTCAATAAAAATAAAAAAACAATCTTTTTTTCAAATTGTATAACCAAATTTATTCTATTAAATGCAGTGTGGAGTTTAATGCATGATTTTTTGATGTTGCAATGTCATTGTAGCAATTCATCATCTACAACAACTTTTTTAGCACTTTGCCTTACCTTGCTTTGGTCCTCTCAAGAAAGGTGTTGCTCACTACTTTTTTATATGAGCCTCTAGTTAAACAATTGGCTATATTTTCTTAATTGCAAAAGGACCAAGGCCACTTTTTGTCAATGATCACTCAAATTTTCTATTTCTATTGCATTCATCCAACAAAATAAAACAAACAATTTTTTTTGAATCTAACCATAGGATCGTGTACTTAGCTTATCTGAGGTCATTTAGTTAAAATTTCATGAAATTTGACCATACAAATTGGAAGATATTAGCATTCAAAGTTAGAAGAAAAGGTTTTTTGGAACATTGGCGTGCAATTTCAGGTGACTTTGACTGCTATTTGTGGAAATATTTGTATTGTGGAATTTGGATTAAAAAAAATTGTTGAAGAATTAAGTTGAAAGTCTAGGAAATTTAAAAGAAAATACTCTTGATTTTCATTCTTTGCAAGATTGAAAGAAAAACTAAATTATTAATAGCTCTAAGATGGGTTTTTAAACACAATAATCTCAACGGCGAGATTTTTCTCAAAAAAAAATTTAACCTTTTTAAACCATTTTTTATTAATTGTGAAAATTGGATTCAATAATAAATCCTATAAGTTATTTTTTCAAGGAGATGCTTAGACTGCCCAAAAAATAAGATTTTTTGTAACTTTCACATCACTAATCCAAATGGAATGAATCAAAGCTTCACTTGTGGAAAAAATGATCTATAAGGGAAAAAAAATTTATTTCAAGTTCTTATGAATTTTTTTTTCTATCTAGCAACATAAAAATTATGTTTAGGATGGCATAACTTTTCTCCCAAACACCAATTGAAATTAAAATGATATTCCCACAAAGCTAAGAAGTTTTTCTATCTTTTGATAAAGTTTCATAAAGTTTCACTAAAAATTAAGCCATAGGAACCTACCAAAATTCATTTTGTCCCTTGAGGCCGGAGGGGACAATGGTCCTTTAGGGATTAAAACTTAGCCTATGTTTTATAGATCAATACCATATAATGATTATCTTGATCTATCTAAAACATATTATTTTATATTCAATGGCCTTTAAGAAGCTAAATTGTAATTACAAAATGGTTGTTTGGGTCTTTAATCCCTAAAGTCCTATTTTTCCTATATGGGACAAAATGGATTTTAGGCAAGTTCTTATGATCACAATTTTTATTGAAACTTATTGAAACTTTTTCAAAAGATAGAAAAGTTTATTATCTTTGTAGGAATATAATTTTTATTTCAATCAGTGCATGAGAGCAAAAGTTGTGCCACAATAACCTCAAAATGGAAGAGATTGGGCAACGAAAAAATCCACAAAAAATTAATTTTTTTTTTATAGGTTATTTTTTTTTTAAATGGAGAGCTTTGATTCATTTCATTTGGAATAGTGATGTAAAAGTTTTGGGGCTTCTTGTTTTGTGGGTAATGAAAGCAACTTCTTCAAAGAGATTTTTTCTTTCACTTTGAATGCTAATATCTTTCAATCTATATAGCCAAAAATCTCAAAAATTTTACCATGTGATTTAAGACAAGTGTAGAACAAGATCCTATAGTTAGATTCTATTTTTAAAAATTTTGTAGGTGAATGTAGCAAAAGAGGTAGTTATAAGTGATTTTTTATTAAAAGAAATGGCGTTAGGAATTTAGGGGCTAAATAATAAGCTTTTATTGAATAAATATGGACAAAATTTTATTGAAATTAATATTGGAAAGAAAATGGACAAACTCACTAGGTTGAAATGTAGTTTAAAGTGTAATAAGCATTAATTAAACAGTGAAGAATATCCATGACTTTTATAATAATTATCTTTTGGAATGAATTTAAAGTAATTTCAAAGTAATTAGAATGTTATAAAGCCATATTCTTCCTATTAAAAATTTTCATCACATTTCCCACTTCATTCATTTCTTTAATGAATACATCTATAAATTTGAAATGAAACAACCAATTCTTTGTCTCCACTATATTATACCTTGACAAGATGAAAGGAACTTTAGGACTTTCAACAATATCAATAAAAAATAAAAAATAAAAAGTTATTATATTTATTTCATTTTAATTGTTTAGTTGCCATACATTTTTTGAAAATTAAAAATGCCATTTGTGTACAAAATGTTCAGGACTACAAGGAAAGCATCTAATTTCATTGCACTAAAGTACATCTTTACTTGCAGATTTGAAATTTTCTGTAATAAGTCTTTTAAAATAAAATAAAATAAAATAAAAATCACCAAATCAACCTTTATGTCAAGCTTTGTTGACACAAACCTACTATTTGTTAAAATATGCATTCAAATTTATTTATTAGTAAGTATATTCTTTTTTTTTTTTTTTTGAGTAATTTATTTTTATTTGATTGAACTAGCTTTGCAACATGTTTTGATGATTGGGTTTCCAAAGATCTTTGGTACTTGGGGCCCTTGTAAGTTTCAAGAATTTATACAAAATTTTAAACAAATTCAACTAAAATATCATTTAGTCAACTAGTACATGTTTATCTTCACAATTCTTTTGAAGAAAATTTTGTAGCTAATATTGGAAGACGAAAGACCTTGATCATCAAAGACAAATCCTTTTATTTTTTTTTTAAAACAAAGTTTCATCTTTCAAAAGAATTGGCATAAGAATGTTTGTTCCATATCTTGAATATGTTCAATGTATGTTAAGAAGATGGGTAGAAAACATCAATATCCTTGAAGCTCATCTCTAATTTTCATATTGTATATTTTTTTTTATCTCCTACAATCAAATATATTTAATAATCAATACATCCCACCATTCAAAAGTAATTGAAACCCCATTTATTCAAATTTTAAACCAATCCTAACTAGCAATGGAAGTACAGAATAAAAAATACTAAGGTTGAAAAGTGACATGAATTCATCCAATTTCAAAAATTGCTTGAAAATAAATTGAGTTATGTCTATATTCCATCATATTAGCTGCAATCTTACAAATTCAATTCCATAGCCCTTGTAAAAGTAGTAAGATATTTTAGTTTTTTCTAACCCTTCTTGTAACTAAAAGATAAAACTCCATATTGATTGAAGTTTAGCTTCTTGTTTAGCTTGTATACAACAACCCATTTATTAAATAAAAATTCATATTTCTTTTAAAATTATATGCAATTTTTACATCAAAATAGAATATCATTAAACTATGTTAAATCAACATCATTGTAATCAATGTATTTTTCAAGTTATTTCATCAAGCCATTCAAAGTTGATTCAAGTGTAAATTTTAAATAAATAAGAATTAAGTGCTTTTTGTCTTCTCAACTCCATTTTTCAAATTGATTAAGATTAAAAAAATTACATATAGTGTAATCATAAAAATATTTTATTTAATAATTAAATATTTTATTCTAAAAAATACTTAAATCAATCTTGAAATAAATTTTGTAATTATGTTATTATCTATGCTTGAAGGAATTATTGATAGTATCACCATCAAGAAGAGAGGTTGTAAGTAAAGATGGAATGTGCTTAGTGGCGTTGGCAGGAGATTTTGTGAATTATAAATCATTTCCTCAACTTTCATCCTCATATTTGATCCAGCCGCCAGCAAGTGAATTTTTTTAACAATTATGAAAAATGTTGTATATTTTTAACTATAACTATAAGAGATACAAGTAGTATAGGATCATTTTGATTAATACAAAATGATTTAAAAGTTAGTACACCTAATTAAATTTAGAAAGAAAAAATAAAATAAAACAACCATAATTTGTTTAGGATTATTTGACTTTTAGATACTCAAATTAAGATAAGCAAAAGAAAAAATTTCAATTGCTTTGATTCAAGCAATGATGGGAGCAATAATCATATCAAATTCATAGATTTCACAATTCTTTTAATACTTTGTATAAAAAATTTATAACTTACTATAGCACAATTTCAACATGCAAATTTTGGAAACCTTTTGATTTCTAAATAGTTAAAAATCTACAACTAGATATTCATGAAACAATCTCTAAACACTACAAGAAAAAGGGGTGTTTTAAGTATAGTCCTAGAGATAAGATTTTAAATAATGACCTTTTTAGGAGATTTTAAGTAAGAAATACGCGTCTTTCTATTAAATTTTATTAGAAAGACGCATATTTCTTACTTTAAATCTCCTAAAAAGGTCATTACTTAAAATCATATCCCTAGGACTATACTTAAAACACCCCTTTTTCTTGTAGTGAAAGAATACAAATTTTAGTTTTGCAACATATCCACATTAAAAATAATCATAAATATTTTTTATAATAATAATAATTAATATAGATATTTATTAAGAAGTAATATCTAAATGATATTTTCTAAATATTTTTTTTATTTCATTTTATGAAAATGAAAGATGAATAAGTTTAATTAGTGTGATGAACTTTCTTGTGATGATGCATCCAGCTTCACGTTGGGATTAAAATGTTGTAGAATGTATTTTGAAATGATTTAAAAAAATTTATTTTCAAGTTCAAGTTTTATCATATTTCCATAAATTGCTTCAAATTTTAGAAACCTATATTAAGGAACCTTAGTGCAGAACTTAAGTTGCTTTTAAAATATTCAATAGCTTTTAATATTGATACTTATCCAATTTTTATAGTAATTGAATATTATGCATAATTCATTATAGGCACTAAATATTAAACTTGAAAATTTAAAATAAAAATTTAAAACATTGATCTCTATATTATTTTAGTCCTAAGATTTTAAGAAATACTAGTTGTAATGACATCTTAACAAAATAGTAGATTTTATAGAAATATTTTGAATTAAGGGTATAAATATGGATGAAAAATAAAGCAAGACTTGGATGCTAAAAATGAAATATGATAAATTGATAAAGCTATTAACCTATTAATTTTGAGATGTTAGAGGTCATAAATTCTCATATTTCAAAAAGGATTGAGAGTTGAATTATTAAAAATTGAGAAATCAATTAAAGAAGATGGAATATTTATAATTAAAAAAATATTCAATCAATTGATTGACTAAATTTTTGTCGAGTTGCATTGAAATTGAAAAAGGAATTTAAGATTCTTTAATCATGCATTTTTGGAACATTATATGAATATATAATAATTCCTAAAATGCTAAAAATAGGTGTATTTTAATTGACCCTAGATTCTCATGAACAAATGTTGTACATTTTAGCAAAAATTTGTTGGGATTAGTTTAGAAATATGTTGCAATTAGATGTGCTTATCTAAACATGAAAAATAACATTGCAAATTGAACTCCATTTGTATGCACTAATCTACAAGTCAAAACTTAAAGACTTTAATGAAATGAAAAAAAATTTAATTCTAGTTTTATATAAAATTATTTTTATGTCATCAACCTACTTGAAATTAGTTTTTGTGATAAAATGTTTTATGCTTCTAAGTTTTAACTCCTAAATGATTTGGACCAAAAACTTTCCAAAATTGCCATTTCTAAGACAAGTACAAAATTTTTGAACACATGTAACCATAGGATCTTGTAGTACATTGGATTCAGAAGATGTGGAAAAAGTTTCAAAAATTTCCACAGTAAAGATTGCAAGATATTAGTGTTTGAAGTGCCAAAAATCCTTTTTTTGGCCTTGCAAAAAAATGGGCAGCTATACTTTACAACGTCACATTTGTATAATTATCTAGAAATCTAATTAATTTTTTTTTTTAAATTGATTTTTAAAGAAGTTTTTTTATTGCCTGGGATGCCCACCGAGCAATGAAAACTACATATCGTACAATAATGTTTTAACCATGTAGTCAAAAGTTATGAAAATTTTTGGACCTTAAAACTATCCTCAGGTACATGTTATATGAAAATTTCATCGAAAAAAATAAAAACTCCATTCGTAGTGAGGTGCCCAAAATCACCATGTTGCCAAAAAAAAATACAGTTTGGACATTTAGAGGTTAAACTTTCTCTAGTTATATTTCTTATTTTTGAAAACCTTCAAAACCAATGTAAATATAAAAATTTTGGTTAAATTTTTGTGGAAACATAGCTTGCATTTTTGTGTAGTCAAAATTTTAATTTTTTATATGATCTTAGCATACAAGGAATTCTCAACCAAAAAATTGTAATTGACTTTTGGAATGAGGCATTTTTATCAAAAGATCTGTAGAAGAAAAATACCCCTGCTAGTGCTTACATTTTTGGTTACAGTCCCATTAATAAGTGTTAAAAGTCCTCAAAAAATGCAAAGAAGACGGTGTTTTTCTTCTTGTGTTTACACCATTAATTATCAAATAACTTTTGAATGTTTTGAATTAAAAAATTACTTATATTTATGTTTCCATGCAACATTGAAAAAACATTGAGACCATAAATTTCAAACATTTAAAAATAAATAAAATAATTTTGCTTGTAATTAGTTGTGGTTCAAGATGTAGTCTTTGTTACCTACTTTCAACAACATCATTGCTATGTGGGATTGCATGCTTTTATTAGATAAAGCACTAAGTTATGCCGAAATCAAGAAACAATGGATGATCTTAAGAGATAATTTTTTCACTCTCGATGGAAATGAGTGCAACAAAATAGGTATTAGTTACTCAGGCTTTCGAAATCAACCTGGACAAAAATGCAATGAACCTCAAAATACTTGTTTGGCTTCACAAATTAAGGATTACTGGGATGTAAGTATTTTTCAATTAAACTTGTATTTTTTTGGACGTAATATTTTTCTATTCTAGAAGAATGATGATTCTATTTTATTAATTTCAATAATTATATGATACTTATATTAAATCTTTCATCATTTTAAGGCTTTTTCTTTCAGATATTGTGGAACACATTACTTCTAAACATTCACAATTTTTATTTAATGTAAATCATACAAATTCACAATTTTTTATATTTTGGATTATGCAGCATTTATATTTTCAACATTGAAATTTTTTATATTCTTCCAAACCAAGTAACTAATGCATACAAAGTCTGACCTCTAAAAATAAATGATGCTTACAAGGTCTAACCTCTAAAATAAGGTGTAGTCAAAATTTCTAAAAATAAAATTGTTATAAACTACAATTTTGAATAATAATTTAGTAGTGAGTCTAGTTAATTTCATCAAAAGTTGTAAAGCATGACTAATAGATCACATCTAATTACACAGTTTGATCTCTATCACACCAACAAACATTTACCAATTCATTTTGAAAAATTGTTGTATTTAATTTAGTGATTTTTGATAGTCAATGAATATTTAATATTTTGAAATTTTATATTTTAAATTTTAAATTCTAATTTTGACCATTAGAATATCATTATCATATTTACACATTGAAAAGCATTTTCAAAGGTCATTTTTTTGTCTTTTTAAAGTGAAAAAGGTAGTTTTTGAAGGGAAACAAATTTGAATATTTTTCAAGATTCATTTTCAAAATCTATTTTGAACATGAATATAAAACTAATACGTGGATTTTTTATAAATAGAATGAATGAAGAAAACAAGTCTTAGGACATGTGGAATATATTAAAGTCATTAATCATCCAAAATTTTATAATAAATTAGAATATTATAAGTTTGAATTGTAAACATTCAATATTATAATGGATTACAATCTTATATTTTTAGTCATGTTTTATGTGAGATATGCCCCAGCCACATCAATAACATGTGCACCATACCAATTTATGAATAAATCATAAACTATTATGGTTCATTATATTTATTTTCAATGTTCTTTTTATTTTATGGTATAAGATATAGAACTAAAAAATACTACCTTCAATACTATTAAGTACATCAAAGAGGGCATTTTACTTCTATTAATAGATACTTTTAAATAAAACTAGGATACATATTTTTAGCCTAATAATCTATATGAAATTTTGAAATTCAGAAGGAATTAATCGAATTGAATCATGGCACTCCAAAATTATCAGCCATAGTCTATGGTGACATAGATGTAAAAGTAGATGTACATATCTATCAACTTAATAAATTCATAAATATTTGTAGTTTATATTTCAAGTATTAAATTTTGAAATTTTAATATGAAAATATTAAAACTTACATCTATAAAGGAAGAGTTGTTAAAAGCTTATATACATTATTTCATCTACATTCAAATTTTAGCTTGGTTTTGATATGCTCCAATTGTTTTATAAGGGTCCCAAAATTTTCCTTTCGTGCTTAAAAATAATAGAAATTGAAATTGAAAAAATTATAAGAACCTTGGATATATTGCAGAGTTTTGGTGACGATGCAAATAGACAAGTATTTGGAATAGTAGTTAATGAAGTAATGACTTCAGTTGTAACAATTGAAATTGAAGCTACTGGAGTGGAGTTTGTAGTCAATCGGTAAAAAATTCATTGTTCATCATCTATTCTATGGTGTTCAATAAAGATTTTTGTTGTACTAAATGAATTCATATACTTTCAATGCATATATGCATAAAATCTTATTTTTGAATTATGATATTAAGAATAAAATACATGAGTCTAATGAAGAATTCTTGATAAATAGCAAAAACAATACATTGCTAAGAAAGGTTGATACAAGCTCAAATCAAGATATTATATTGTATTCTAATAGATTCAAATGTCTTTTTTCAATTTCATGTTGACTTATGGAATGAACTTAGATGACAAGGTCAAATGTAATAAAACATTTGACCATTTGAGTTCTACCAATCAAAATTTATCTTTGTTAACTAAAAAAAATTAAAACACATCAAATTTCAAAAAAATTATTACAATTGCAATTTGAATAGCTATTATCTTTAGAAGAAATGTTACATTCTCACTTGTATTCTATATTTATCAATTATCAATTGAGACATTCAAAATTTTAAAATCTAAAATAATACCTTTTGTAATTCAATTTGTTTAAGTTTTTTTTTAGTTAAATCTGTAGTTTCAAAATAATCTTTAGATTATCATTTTGAATTGATATAATTTTTTTAAAATACATATTAATCAAATATATATAGGAATTCATTTTGAAAGATGATATTCCCTCTTTTTCTTCAATACATATAGAAATTATATTTTTCAAATATGATTTCTAGTTACAATTCAAAAAAATGATTTTGTATTTTAAATCACTCATATAAAATATAAAAACTAAACAAGAGTATTTTTTTAAATTTAAAACTACTCTCAAAGTTAATGCAATTAGTGTAAGTCACACTAATTTTTTATATTGCATGTTTCTAATGAAATAAGAATTATTTCAAATCATTTTAATACTTTGAACCAAATAATACAATCCCTTTTTCATATTAGTAACTAAATAGCTAAAAAAATAAAGCAATATCACGTAGAAAAATGCAATGTAAAACAATTTGTGAGTTTTGTATTACATAAAGTAACTTTTGTAATAATTTTCTATGTGTATGATATTTTGTGACCCCCTAAATATGTGATACAAATTATTATTTTCTATTGCAAAGTTTTATTATAAATAGAAAACTTCTCTTTTATTTTTTGTTATATGATGCAAAATGTTGTAGTTTTGTTTCCAAATAGTATGAAACTATTTTTAAGAGTTTATTACCTTGAATATAATGGTCATCAATGGAAAATATAAAACAGATCACCAGGTAAAATTTTGAGTTCTACTGTTCCAACATTTGAAGCATCTACACGATATGGACATATGGATGTTGTGATACAAAATACAGGGACTATACCGTCAGAATATAGAGTGCAAGTAATTATAATAATATTTATTATAATTATTAATTATACTTGCTTACAATGAAATGATGTAATTATAAAATACCAATATGAATTTGTTTATTTAAATTTAAATTTTCAATATCCCTATTTGTGTGTGTTTTGTACTTCAATTGTTATAAAAACATTGTGACATTTTTTTTATCTTTGGTTTTATAGGACATTTATTATTCATTTTTGCATAGAGATATTCAATAAAAAATCATTTGTAAATAAATTAAAAATACTTTTAAAAATTAAAAATTAAAGAAAATAATTATCTTAATACAAAATCAAAATACAAGATGAATTTGACTACCTAGATTATCAAATGCAATGAGAAAATATTATACAAGATATATTTGTCTTGATCTTCTTGTATTTATCTTTGGTTGTATAGTCATTTAGTCAAATGTCAAATCTTAGAAGTTTGGTTGTTAATAGTTTACATTGCATCTTATATCAATTATTATAAAAAGGAGAAAGAGAAAGAAATATCAAATCTCAAAAAAGATCCATAAGGAATGTGTTTCTTAAATAGTGGAAATCAAAAACAAAAATATGTGATTATATTCTTTATTTTCAAAGAATGTAGTTTTAAAGGAAAAGACTTCAATAATTTAGGTGTCATAAATATTTATGAGTTTATTAAAATAATAATTTATTTTTGAAACCATCAAAATATTAATTGTATAAAATCATTAATATCAATTTATTAAAAAAATTCAAATTTAATTTTGGACTCTATAGTTTAGATTTGTCATATGACACCAATTAAAAAATCAAATTAAATGTTTTTAATAAAAATAAATATTATCAAATAACTAAATTAGACAAAATATATTAAAAGTCCATTGATGAAATTTATAAAGCAATTTATCTCTTAAATACCTTTTTAAAAAAATATCAAAAATCTAATATCAATTTTGATTAACTTTATAATTATTAATATTAATTAGAATTTTTATTAAATTATTTAATTAAAAAATATTTAATTCAATGAAAATTATATCAAAATTTAATTTTGGATTTATTTTGATTTTTCAAGGTATAGAAAAATATTCAAACATCATATTTTGAATGTGGTTGTAGGTTCATGGTTGCTCTAGTGGCATAATGGATCCAGAGGTGAGTATTTTTTGCATTTGAGTTGATAAATTCATTGTGTAAGATTACAAAAATTTGTAGCAGTAAAGAGAATAATCCATGAAATAATAAATTGTGCTATATATAATATTTTTGACAAGGCAAAGAGGCAAAAAAGTAAGTTGCTACTTAAGGGGGAAAAAAAGTCCAAAGGTAAAAATATATATTTCAACTTTTCAACAATAATCTTTTGTTTTTCAATTTAAATTTATCGACATACTTCAAACTTGAGATCAATGAGTTTAACTCCTAGAGTTTCTTGACTATATTTTCACTGAAAATGCCATTTTTAGTAAAAGTGCTAAATTTTTGAAAAATACATTTTGGACACATGTAATTGTAGGATCTTATAGTACATAGGATTGAAAAGTTGTGGAAAATACTTCAGCAATTTCCACCATGTAGAAGACAAGATATTAGAATTTGAAGTGCCCAAATCTTTTCTTGGCCCTATGACAAAACGGGCAGCTACATTTACAAGGTCAAATTTGTATGAAAAAATGTCCAAAATAGTGGTGTTTCCTTGGACAATCTTCAAGGCAAGTTGGCTACATGCTTGAAATTTTTTTAGATCACTAGAGGTTGGCACTTGTTATGCTACGCATTCACCATTAGAATTTCATTAGAATTTTTATGTATTAGATAGAATGAAGAGCAAGAATTTCAATAAATCTTCAGATAAAAATTACTAAAATCTTCATATAATTTTTTTATTATAAATAAGCATATATTGATATAAACAATAGAAATTTATTAAATGATGAATGAAATATATGCAATGGTAAATACTACAAAAGATACACATACATTATAATGCATTAGAAATTTGACTCCATTGTTACAAAAAATGGCAACTCAAATTGAAGAATTGAAAAGAAAAACTTATAAATCTCAAAAACTTTGTGAACAACTTAATTGTTGTGGAATCCAAAATTGCTTCAATTGAATAAATTTCTCAAAATCATTTGGTAGTAGTAATAGAAAATTGAAATCATGAAAGCTCAAAGCTCACAAAAGCACAAAATCATAGAAGTGCAAAGAAGTGTAAAGCCAAGAGAAACAATGGATTTTCTACCTCTATAATATCATTCTATGAATCCTCTTTAATATCACCTTAATTGCAACAACTATATTATTTCTATAATATCACCCTTTGTAAAAAAATAATATTACAAAAGTGATTGTGAACTACTACTCTATTTCTGTAATATCACATTGTGTGAAAATACAATTTCTATGTATGCATGATTGAAAATATTTTTACAAAATATTTAAAATAATTATTTTAAAGACCTATTGAAATTATTATCATGCATTCTATTCAAATATATCAAAATTTTACTAATATGTGATACAATGAATGTGCGGCATAGCAAGCACGAGCCCCTAGTATTAATGGTAGCATTTGTGATATTACAGAGGGATTTATGATTTTTGTAGTATGATTTGGAATTGCAAAACATATAGGAAAAAATAGTAAGTAGAGTGAAGTAGAAAATGATTTGAAATACAAAATTATTGAGATTTAATTATAGAATTAAAAAATTCCAATACCAAACACCTAATGTTTTTATTTTTTTTCAAAAATATTGAAAATTAAGTTAAATAAAGGACTTCAAAGTTTATTTTAGAGTAGAGAATTTAGAACTGCCCACAAATTAAAAGTCTCATAACTTTCATTTCATTAATCAAAATGGAATGTATCTAGAAAACCAATTCCAAAATCTTTTTTTTGAAAAAAAGTGATTTTTTCTTATTTGCCTAGATTGTTTGGCCGAGAAAAAAAACTACATATCATATGATAACTTTGTGACCATGTAGTCAAAAGTTATAAAAATTGTTGGGACTTCAAGAAAAAACTTGTTTCCATGTTGTGTGAAAATTTCAAAGAAGAAATAGAAAAACTCTATTCATAGTGAGCTGCCCAAAATTGTTATGTTGCCAAAAAAACACAGCTTGGTCCTTTAGGGGTTAAGCCTAATGTTTATCCCTCTTGCTATACAACAATAAATTTGATATCAAAAGCTTCATTAATATCTTTTTGTACTACTAGTCTAAGTATTTCTAACAATGCTCATTTTTGGAATTGTAGTTTTGGTAATTGGCCTTTCAAACTCAGAACTTTTAATTTTGTTATCTTTTTTTCTAATTAAGCCAATTAACATCCAATTTAGCATTAAGTGTGGAAAAAAGGAAGATTAATCTAAGTAGGCATAAGTATGTATGAAACCAAATTGACTAGTTGGGTAGTTGCCTTGCAAAAAACTAAAATCAATTCAATGGAAGTTATTGTTAACTACTAAACCCGGACTATTTAAGTGATTTTGTTAGCCATTTGGATGACACCCTCTGCCTAATATAAGTGTGAGAGTCCCTACCATTGGTGGTTGTGTAATTTCAAATTTTGATTAATGTGGTGGATTTCTTGTGCCAATTTGGAATGTATACTTTGTGATGTATGGTTGCCAAATTGTGTGGAAGTACTATAATAAATTTTGCAAAAAAGAACTATAGTACAAATCAGCTTTCTACACTCCAAAATTCAACTAAAGAATAAAAATCAAAACAAAAAACAACTATAGACATTTTGGGCCACTATTGGATAGTGGTTAGAAGAACCACATTTGATTTCTATTGGATTTTTTTTTATCAAGTTTTGTTATAGTGAAGTGTTATATGTATATGTCAATGAATTTATTATTATAATTGTGTTTCTAATTTGGAATTGTGTTTTGTATATGAATGTGGCAATTTATACTTTGGTTTGATGATTCGGTGTTAGTTGCCAAGTGGGAGTTACTTATTGTCTCTATTGTTTACGATTGGATTTATATTGCATTGGAATGTGATGTAGTGTGTAGATCGTTGAATTGGAATCTATTTTGCTTCATGAGTATTTGAATGTGAATGTTTGTCGTGTGTACAAGTTGAATGTTTGAATGAGACTTAGGTCAAACCACATTCAAAGGTACCATTGGGTTTACTTTGCTAAGACTAGGACTAGAGTTGTTTTTAGAACTTTTAAAGCTCTAAATTACTTTAATGTTTCCATTTTTCTAATAAATTTATGGATGAATAGTATTGCAATGCATCCCTTTAATATCTTGAAGAAAAAATTTCATAGGTAAAATCCTCAAAAAGATGTAAATCACTAGTTGCAAGGGTAAATGTAGTGTCTATATTACAATATAGCACTTTAAAAGTTGAACCCAAAATAGTGTAATTTTTAATTGATTGATTGATTTTTGACAAATAATTGATTTATTCTTCAAAAAATTTAAACATTCAATTCCAAAAATAGCTTGTATAGAGACCTTGAAGTGATTAATATACACATTTTTTGTTTTAATACAATCATCATTTGGATTATCTTTAATATTGAAAAAGATGTTCACATGTTTTTACTTCTGAATATTATAGAAAATGGCAAAGTATTCTAATTGTAGAAATACTTATAAAAAGGATCAAACTACCTATAATTAATAGATTAGC